>CM040122.1:382961326-384161326 GCA_022559845.1 Amorphophallus konjac | reverse complement strand
GCCGAGTCCGGACTTAGGGGGAATTACCAGCTAGAGGACAGGCCTAGGGCGTATGGTCTGAGTGTGCACACGAGGTTGGGGGCGTCGAACGGCGCCGGCAGGTGCGACCCCAACTAGTCCTTGTTCTGTGGTACTAGTTACTGAGTGTGTCTGAGTCTCCGCCTGGGGCGCTGTAGCTAGACACTTGTGGCGCGGTGTAAAACGTCAGGGGACGCATCCGGTCATTCTTCTAGTGGGTAGTGCTTCTGTCACGAGACGTGAGTTGTCGTGTACCAGGTTCTATTTTCGTCCGCGAGACGTGACTTCGTGAGTGGTTTCAGGAGTGTTCCCGGAGTCGAGGTCTGGGGTTTCCGGTGAGCTTCACCGAGGGCCTTTCCCCAGACAGTGTTGTATTCATGACGGTGAGGTCGTGACCGTGTTCCGTGACCATGTGGTTTTGGCTCGGGCCCCTTTTGGTGAGGGCAGGCCTCCGCTACGGAAGGTATCGTGGCATTTTCCTAGTAGCGTGGCTAGGGTGGTTCATGTCTGGTGGTCCCCGATCGTGGAATCGGGTGGTCGGGCACGTGGCTTGGTTGTCCCCCGACGGGAGACTAGGTCGTGTTTTCTGGTACAGTAGGAGTAGCTGTAGAGCCGAGGTTTTACCGACCACCGATTTGTTGTTCCTACTGTTACTGTTGTTCTTGCTGTTGTAGCTTTCCTTCTGCCATTGTTTCTCGGTTGGGGTTCCGCGGGATCCCTACTGGGCCAGTGACAGGAGGCTCACCCCTGCGTTTCAGGTGCGGTGGTTCTTCCTCGAGGTTCGAGGGCGTTGCGTGGAGGTTCTTAGTTGCCAGCTTGTCGGGCCGAGTGTTCACTTGGCATGTAGTACGTTTTACTGCTTTAGACTGTACTTTCTGTTGGACTGGACTCTGTTGTAGTTGTTTATTTATTTCCGTTAATTGTTGAATTGTCTTGCCTTATTTCCTATTTCCTTGTACCTCCACACTCCTTTTTAGCCCTTCCGAGTCCTCCCGGCTCGTGGGCAGCTGTTCGAGTCTCGGGTCATCGGGCCTTCCCGGTAACCGGATTCTCGGGTCGTCACAGTTGGTATCAGAGCGTGGTTGTGGACGTACATGGGTATTCGAGATATTGCAGTGATCAGAGTCCGTAAGGTCCAATACAGTCAGCAGTTGGCATAGGGTTTCGTGCATGTTTTCCGCTTTGTTTCTTGCTTGAGAGTTTGAGTGCGTTGTACGGCGCGGTGAGGGTGGTTGCTGTTCGTGGCTTTCGTGCCGGCATGGGGTCTGCGGATCGAGGTCGAGAGCTTTCTCCCTTGAGTGGTGGCCCTGGTCGTGTTGCGTTGGGCAGAGGTTGCCGGCGGGTGTGTTGCTGTGGTGCTGCGTTCGGGGAATTGCAGCGATGGTGCATCGAGAGATGTTGTGATCATGGTCCGACGTGACACTTGCTGAGTGTGTTGGAGGAGCTGACCTGACGGGGGTGATGGTTTTCTTGGTGCTGGAAGGTGATGTTCCCAACATGTGCGAGGCTCGAGGTCAGGTCGAGTGTGGAGTTTTCCTTCCGTTGGTCGGAAGTGTATTGAGTTCTTTCCTTGGTTGGAGAGATTGCATTTGGCCAAGGTTCGTCGTCTTGCACTGTGCGCCCGGATTGGTTGGCCTTTGTGCGCCGTGAAATTCGTGCGAGACACGCTCCGTGTTTTGGCAAGGTGGTTGCCTGTGAGAAGCGTTGCCCGTTCCCTGATGTGTAAGGATGTTGGCGCTGTTCCGGAAGGACGAGTGCCGGCTGGGCGGTGTTTTTGAGATTTACGGTTGGTGTTGTGGTTCCCGAGGTGCGGAGGATCGGAGTCTGCGGGGTTGCAGATGGTTGTTGGGATGGTAGATCCCGAGTCGGCGTTGTGGTGGCTATGTATGTGGATCAGAGTGTGCGGATCGTAGCGTTGGTTGCTACGGGCGGATTTCTTGAGAACGAGTAGAGCAGCGGAGGATTGGTTCATCGATGTGCGTTGTCTCCAGTTGTGTGAGACGTGTTGTTGCCGTGCCGTTGCTTGAGATATTGTGGTTCATGGCACTGGCAGGTGGAGAGTTGGGGAAATGTGCTGGCGAGGTTGCCGCATGAGTACCCTATTCTTGCGTTGGAGGTTGCGTTCGTGGATGAGATCGTGTTTTGGAGAAGTGTGCCGGGGATCGTAAGAGGTTGTGTGTCCCGTGGCTCTGTGATAAGAGCGGAAGTCGGGATTGGCAGGCGTCCTCTTGGATTAATTGAGATGGAGGTCTTGATGAGATAGGATTTGATGAGACAGGACGGTGGTCGATGCCTGTGTGTGGAGATCTCTGATGAGACGTGGACGTGGGATATTGATCCTCAGTCTGCGGCCAGCAAGGGAGGATTCCCCGTAAGTTTGAGTCGAGTGACGTGAGGACCGAAGGGAGATCTTGTCATGTGGTTTCGCCGTGCTCCCCTGAGAGGGTAGAGTTGGCGTGAGGTTCGAGATTGGAGGTGGTGGTGGTATGTGCAAGTGTCAGCGGATGGCCTGACATGAGTTGAATCGTGTCTGCTGGGCCGGTGGAGGTTTCCCGTTAACAAATGTCTGGTGACCAGTGGATGGTCTTTCACAGACAGAAGATGCTGGTGGTTGTGCATCGAGAACGGCGAGAGCCGTGTGCATATGAGGCCGTTGGTGGCCGTTTCTGAGGGTGTGAGATCGGTCAGCGGGTTGTGAAGCTAGCGTTTGATTGGTCCGCCGAGTATGGGCGTTGACCGGTGGATTGGTTTTTGTGGCGAGGATTGCGTTCCCTCGGTGAGCGAGAGGGTGGCAGCGATGCCGTGGGTGTTTTCCGTTGTGTCTGAGGTGATACCAGACTTGTGCCCTTGTGTTATGCCTGCTCTGGTGGCCGGTGTGTGCGCGGTGTGCGGAGCGTGGCATTGTTCGTGATTATGGTCTGGCCGTATCCCTCACAATCGGTGCTTTTGCGTGAATCGAGGTTTTTCTGTGCTAGGGCCCTGACAGCGTTGTCAGTTGGTGGAGGCGTTCTTCCCCTGTGACTTGGTGCTAGTCCTTAATTTCGAGGACAAAATTTCTTTAAGGGGGGAGGGTTGTAATGCCCCGAATTTTTTGGATCCTTGTTCGTGGGTCCCAGATCTAGTTTCTCGGAGTGTCCGACTCCGTTGTGTCCGAAATTTCATTTCGGACATCTTTCGTGTTCGGATCGGTGTGATCCGGAGTTATTTCAGAGGCCCGGAAGCGTTCCGTGGCTTTTCCGCGTATGTTTTCCGATTCCCGGTGTGCGTTTCGGTAATTCCTTCGGAACCTCGTTGTGGGTGAACTGGGCCGTTCACCAGGGCGCGAGTGGTACCGTTGCGATCGGTGCATTTCGAGGATCGCGGAAATGTGATTATCTATTTTTCGATATTTTTAGGAATTTCTGGATTTTCCTATATATTAACCACCTTTTTTCTCTCTCCCCTCTCATTTCTCTCTTCTCTCCCTCTCTCTTCCCACGCTCTCTCTTCTCTCCCCCTCTCTCCGGCGGCCGACGGGGTGGAGCTTGGGCGAGGCGGGGATGGCGCGGGCGAGGCACGGGCGAGGATGGATGAGGATCGAGGTGGTGGAGGCGTGGTGAAGCTCGGCCGTGGGTTCGTGGAATGGCGAGGCTTCAACGGTGTTTTCTTCGTGGATCGGCGTCCACGGCGCGTCGTTTCTCGGTGGAGGTAGGGAGATGGACCCTCGACTCGCGTACTTCTTTTCCCGCGAGTTTTGTAGGCCGTGGTGAGCCGAGCGGGCTAAACGGGGCGATTTGGGGAAAATGCATGTTTTTGGGGTGTGAGCCGGATCTCTCGTTTTACTGTGTTTCTGGGCGATCCAGGGGTTTAGATGCATGCCTAGGGGCTTGGGGATGGTTTCCCTTTTGTTTCCCCTTCACCTGGGGGTGGACGGGGCGTGGAATGGTTTTTCCACGATTTCCACCATTTTCGGGCGCGGACTGAGAACGCGCTAGTCTCGGCTAGCGCGTTCTTGAGGGTCGCGTCGCCCCGATAGGGCGTGTTCATCGGAGAAGATGAATAGTAAGGCGGTTCTTGTCGCGCTTTAGGGTCCCAGCGCGTTCGGTGTTGTCGCGCTATAGGATCATAGCGCGACCTGGTCTGGTCGCGCTATGGACCTGTAGCGCGTTCTTGTTGAATACGCTAGGTGCGTATAGCGCGTTCTGCCTGAACGCGCTATGCACGTGTAGCGCGTTCTTGGGGTGGCCTGTCGGGCTGCCCAGGGTGGGCAGTCTACGGCTGATTGTGCTCCCCTTGGGCCGTGTGTGTCTCGGACACCCCGTAGAGTTCCGTGACCGTGTCTTTGGGTGTCCGGAGGTCCGTTTACTTCGATTAGTGTCCCCGTGAGTTTAAGGGTCTGGGTGACCCTCTAGCGTTCCGATTGTGTTGTGTTAGTCTCCGGTCGACCCGGTTGTGACCCAGTGGTTGATCTTTGGTCTCGTGAGTGTCCCGGGCACCTCGTGGGTTTCGTTACCGTGTTTCTGGGGTGTCTGGAGGTACCGTGTTATCTCGATAAGCGTGCCCGTGGGCTTGGTGGGTCCGGGTGACCCCAGGTGTTCTGGGCTTCCGGGTTCTCGCTAGATCGAGTCACCGTGTATCGGCGTGAGTGCGGTGAGGTTTCCCCGCAGGTCATTGCTTCTCTGGAAGGTGGCTTCTGAGTGGGCCAAGCGTGTGGCCTTGGACGGTGAGTCCAGTCTCCCAGCCTGGGGCTGGAGGTTTCTTAAGTCCCTCCCCGAGGGATGGGTCTCGGCGGTTGTGAACTGCCTCGTGAGTTATCGCATTGTGGTTTTGGACCTAGGGATTAGGCCAGATTGATGGCTTAGTGCTGTCACGTGCAACGGTCTCGACCCCGAGTCTTGTGACTCAAAGACCGTTGAGTTTAGTAGGTCTAGTGGACCATCTAGAGTCTGGTGGCATCGTACCACCTGTTACTCTGTGTTACTCGCAATGGGTGCGTGCGTGGTTTCCTGTGTCCACGTTCTGTGACACGTCCACTAGTCGTAGCCTTCTTACGGCACGCGTGTGCTGACCCACCTGGGAGTGGTGGAGCGGCTGACCCGAGAAAGACGGTGAGTAGGCTGGTTACCGTAGGGCCCCCACGTACAGCCGAGTCCGGACTTAGGGGGAATTACCAGCTAGAGGACAGGCCTAGGGCGTATGGTCTGAGTGTGCACACGAGGTTGGGGGCGTCGGACGGCGCCGGCAGGTGTGACCCCAACTAGTCCTTGTTCTGTGGTACTAGTTACTGAGTGTGTCTGAGTCTCCGCCTGGGGCGCTGTAGCTAGACACTTGTGGCGCGGTGTAAGACGTCAGGGGACGCATCCGGTCGTTCTTCCAGTGGGTAGTGCTTCTGTCACGAGACGTGAGTTGTCGTGTAGCGGGTTCTGTTTCCGTCCGCGAGACAGGACTTCGTGAGTGGTTTCGGGAGTGTTCCCGGAGTCGAGGTCTGGGGTTTCCGGTGAGCTTCACCGAGGGCCTTTCCCCAGACAGCGTTGTATTCACGACGGTGAGGTCGTGACCGTGTTCCGTGACCGTGTGGTTTTGGCTCGGGCCCCTTTTGGTGAGGGCAGGCCTCCGCTACGGAGGTATCGTGGCGTTTTCCTAGTAGCGTGGCTAGGGTGGTTCGTGTCTGGTTGTCCCCGATCGTGGAATCGGGTGGTCGGGTGCGTGGCTTGGTTGTCCCCCGACGGGAGACTAGGTCGTGTTTTCTGGTACAGTAGGAGTAGATGTAGAGCCGAGGTTTTACCGGCCACCGATTTGCTGTTCCTGCTGTTACTGTTGTTCTTGCTGTTGTAGCTTTCCTTCTGCCGTTGTTTCTCAGTTGGGGTTCCGCGGGATCCCTACTGGGCCAGTGACAGGAGGCTCACCCCTGCGTTTCAGGTGCGGTGGTTCTTCCTCGAGGTTCGAGGGCGTTGCGTGGAGGTTCTTAGTTGCCAGCTTGTCGGGCCGAGTGTTCACTTGGCATGCGGTACGTTTTACTGCTTTAGACTATACTTTCTGTTGGACTGGACTCTGTTGTAGTTGTTTATTTATTTTCGTTAATTGTTGAATTGTCATGCCTTATTTCCTATTTCCTTGTACCTTCACACTCCTTTTTAGCCCTTCCGAGTCCTCCCGGCTCGTGGGCGGCGGTTCGAGTCTCGGGTCATCGGGCCTTCCCGGTAACCGGATTCTCGGGTCGTCACAGTCATCATGGTCTCTTGAGGGTCCGGCCTGGAGAGTGGTATATATCTGACCAAAGTCAGGACAGTCAACATAGGCCTCTCTCATCTTTTCTAGCCCTATGACCTCGGCACTCATGGTGGTAAGCAAACACGCTCGCCGACTCAAGGCATCTGCCACCTTGTTCTCCACTCCGGCTTTATGTTTAAGCACAAATGTGAACTGCTGAAGATACTCAACCCAACGACTGTGACACGAATTAAGCTTCTTTTGAGAATGGAGGTACCTCAAAGCCTCATGATCGGACTATAAGGCAAACTCCTGATGTAAAAGATAGTGCCTCCAATGCCTAAGAGTCTGAACAACTGCGTAAAATTCCTTATCATAAGTGGAGTATCCCAGCTTCGCGTCATTCAGCTTCTCGCTGAAATATGCGACCGGGTGGCTCTTCTGACTCAACGCACCTCCTATCCCCACACCCGACGCATCACAAGAGACCTCAAACACCTTCGAGAAATCAGGCAATCGAAGGATAGGTGTCTGGGTCATGCGCTCCTTGATGTCCTTGAAGGCGACAGCTGCGGCCTTCGTCCATACAAAGGTGCCCTTCCGGATACAATCCGTGATCGGGGCGGTGACGGAGCTAAATCCACGGATAAAGCGACGATAGAACGTCGCAAGGTCATGAAAGCTGTGGACATCATGAACCGTACGGTGTTCCGGCCACTCAACAATGGCCCGGACCTTCTCCGGATCAGCGGAGACCCCAGTACTAGACACAATAAAACCCAAGAAGGTAAGCTGAGGGGTCATGAAGGCACACTTCTGTGGGCTTGATGTGACACAACCTCGGACGTAAGCAAGCATTCACAAATAGCATTCAAATGGGCCTTAATGGGCCACCGCTCTCCCGTCGCACTCTATACCCGGAGTGACTTGGCGATGCCATGTGTGAAGTATGGGAATGGGCCCTTGCTGGTAGAGGGCCAGCAAGGCCAAGGTTTGACTCCCAAAGGTTGGATGCCCAATTCAATTGGGGCCGACAAAGTGCGCAAAGGCACCAGTTTCATACTACCCCACGGCGGTCACTCTAAGTCATAGACTTGAGGACCGGGCGCTCCCTCACAAATTCAGCGGCGCATGAAGCAAATATTGAAAGAGCAACACTATTGAGCAAGGATGAGACACTTACTCGATCGGTTTGAAGAAACCGGTCCCGATCGGAGACGAGGGCGAGCGGGGAGGCGGTGGTTCCCCACACGCCGCGGCGGTGTCGCTTGACTTGCCCAAAGAAGTACAAAACTACACCTCACGCAGGAGGGGGATCTTGGGGTGGGAGTTAAAGTGTTACAACCAAAACTACCACCACGCAGGGTGGGGCCTTCAGCCGGCCAAGCGGGGAGGGGAGAAAAGCTCTCGATTACTAAGTGGCGTCCGGTGCGATATCAGCCTTGTTCTGGCCTGCCGGACAGGGTGGTGAGGTTGAGATTGCCACGGACTCGTCCGGACTCCGAATTGAGTGAAACAACCTCCTACAGCTTCCTGACTTGAAGGGGATGACTGTAGAATTTTTGGGGATGCTCTGTTGGTCGGTGGTGACAGCTCCAGCAGCAGGAAGGAGATCGCTCTGTCTGGCCGCAGGCTGATCTGGACTGGAACAGCAATTTGCAGAGGTCACTGTGCGCTCTCCCGATCTCTGATCAGCAGGAAACCAGCGGCGACGTCTTCATGGCCGAAGTAGCTTTCAGCAGAAAGTGACGGGGCAGCGTTCCGATGTCAATAGCGAGTGGGGCACCCGGAATAGTACTCATTGGTGGAAGCAGGCTGCCGAAGCAGGACTGGACAGAAGGGGAGAGAGAAAATGATAACTCTACCCCCCGGTGGCCGAATGCAGCTCCGCTTCCTGATCTTGAAAGAGGACTGGACGGGGAAGAACTTTATTGAAGAAACTTGGGCCTGATTCAGACTGAGTAAACCGTGAGACGGCAGTCTCCTAGGTTCTGGTTCTGGATGAAGGCCTTCTCGCGTGATGGTGGGAGATTGGCTCTATCTGGCAGCTCCAACCTCGGATCGTGTTGCTTCCACCTCGCTTGCGAAGTAGACTGGTAGGCCTTTCCAGAAAGGTAGGCCACGCCTTCAGGAACCCTAGGAGGAAGCCGTAGTCGATGCTACAACTAAGGGCTGATCTGTAGGTCTGCACAGCTCCAACCTGAAAATGAAATGAGAGGGAGAGGTGGCTTCTTTGGTGGAGGGAAGTGGTAGGGGCGACCTAAGGGTGAGTGGGGGCTCTAGTGGGGTGGAGAAAAGAGCTAATGGTGATGGTGGAATGAGGGGGAGAATGGCTGGAAGTAAATGCTAGCAGGTGGAGGAGGAAGATGAGGGTGTGAGGGAGGGAATGGGGGAATGAAGGGGGCGAACTTGGCAAGAAGGGAGGTAATGGAAGGGGGCGGCCAAAACAAGATGAGGGAATGGGTTTCAAAATTTGAAAGGGTCTTGGAATGTGTAGGGTTGTATGGGAACTAGGGGGGATTGTCTTGGAAGGGAGGAGATTGTGTTGGGAGTGGGGGAGATTCCCTCTTGGAACATGGGGTGGAGTAATAGTGGCTTGGGGAAGTGGAGGGGTAATGAATGAGGTGGGTGGTGGTTGGGAGTTGAAGGGGAAGGGAGGAGAGAGAGAAGGGGGTGAACCCCTTAGTGGGAGGAGAGAGAAGAGAGAGTGGAGGGGGGTGTGTGGGAATCACTCCCTAGGGTATCTCACCCTAACTTAGTGGAATCTCTCCAAATTGAACAAAATTGTAGGCTTAACTCAAAAGGATTCATTCATTCATTAACTTCAAATGAGGGGGAGTGGGGTCCTATTTATAGGCAACCCACTCTTTACAATAAGTCCCTGACAAAATAAGTAACTACAAATAACCAAGGGGGGTGGGGGTGTCAATGGGCCTAGCCCAACGAATTGGGCCCAATAGCCTCATTAGACAGCATGATGATACAAAAACATAGGAAAATAAGTGCTAGACCTAGGGAAATGACTCCAATAAAATGAAAATACATCAAAATGACACAAAGGAAAGTTACAAAATGGATAAGGGGCCTTAATAGAGTGAGGCCCAAACTCAATCAGCTCCTGAATGTGAAGAAGTGGACCCGAGCCAAAGGGAATCGTGGGTGATGCCTCCATCAAATCCCCTGGGCCGCGAAGAGCTCGATTCCGTCGAGTAAGGATCCATCCGGTTAAGGTACCGCTCGAGGAGGTCCGGATCCAATCGCTGGAGGTCCTCCCGACTCACCCATGAGTCTTCCGACGGAGGCCGATCCTTCCACCTGACGAGATAGCGCTCATATACCTTGCTCCGGGTGGTAGTGACCTGCTCATCCAATGTTCGTTCAATGCGATCGCGCTGAGCTCTCTTGGCTAGTGGACTCTCCTCACGGGTGGGTACTCTCTCAAAGGAAGAGGTAGGCTCAATCTCCTCACTAGGTCCCACCGTGGGGCCCTTGTATGGCACTAAGTCGGCGACATTGAATGTAAGACTTACCCCATAATCCTCAGGGAGATCTAACTCATAAGCATTTGCACCAATGCGCCTCAAGACATGGAAGGGCCCAGTCCCACGTGGCCTCAACTTGGAGTTGGCTCCTGGGGAGAGCCTCTCCGTCCTTACCATCACAAAGTCACCCACTTGGAACTCTAAGTGACGCCGGTGAGAGTCGGCCAACTTTTTATAAGCCTCATTTTTCATGCTAATGTGCTTGCGAATTTCCTCATGCAATTCCCTAATATGTTGTGCAAAAGACTCGGCAGAAATGGACACTCTAGCATGCTGGGGAAGGGGAATGAGGTCGGATGGCTTTCTTGGTTTGTACCCATGCACGGCTTCAAATGGACTCATCCCTATTGACTTATTGATGGAATTGTTGTATGCAAACTCAGCCTGTGGTAAGATGAGATCCTAATTTCCTGGCCGATCCTCAACAAGACTCCTAAGGAGGTTCCCTAGACTCCGGTTGACCACTTCAGTTTGGCCATCCGTTTGGGGGTGGTAGGCAGTGGAGAATTTGAGGAGGGTACCCATCATGTGCCAAAGAGTCTTCCAAAAATAGCTAGTGAATTTGACATCCCTATCGGAGACTATGGTCTTGGGCAGCCCATGGAGGCGGACTACCTCATCAAAGAATAATCGGGCTACATGGGAGGCATCGGATGTTTTGGAGCATGGGATGAAGTGTGCCATTTTGGAAAATCTATCAACCACCACATAGATGGAGTCATGCTTCCTAGAGGTCTTGGGTAAGCCTAGTACAAAGTCCATGCTCAAATCTTGCCAGGGTCGGTCGGGAATGGGAAGTGGGGTGTATAGGCCGGTGTTTTACTTCACCTGCTTGGCCGAAGCACACGTGCGACATTGACCCACTATTTTGCCTACATCTCTCTTGAGACTCGGCCAATAAAATTGACCCTCAACTAAGGCAATGGTTTTGTGGACCCCAAAATGACCGGCTAACCCTCCGGCATGTAATTCCCAAACCAAGAAATCTCGAAGAGAGGTCCGGGGAATGCAAGGCCTTGGCCCCTTGAAGAGGAACCCATCCTCTAAAATAAATCCCTCATGCTCCTTGCTAGAATGAGTGGTCAAGTTGGCATAGATTTGCCCAAAGTCGGGGCAACCAGGGTACTCGTCCTTGACCTTATCAAAACCAATCACTTTCACTTGGATAGTGGATAACAAGGACATCTTCCTACTAAGGGCATCCGCGGCCTTATTCTCACTCCCGGCCTTGTGTTTGATGACAAAGGTGTAGGATTGGATGAACTCAACCCATCGGGCATGTCAGGCATTCAACTTTTGTTGGGAATTGAGATATTTGAGGGCCTCATGGTCGGAAAAGATGACAAACTCTTTGGGAAGCAAGTAATGTCTCCAGTGTCAGAGGGATTGGACCACGGCATAGAACCCCTTGTCATAGGTGGAGTATCTAGTTCTAGCATCACATAGCTTCTCACTAAAGTAGGCGATCGGGTATCCCTCTTGACTAAGAATCCCTCCTATCCCTATCCCGGATGCATCACAAGTGACCTCAAAAACTTTGGAGAAATCGGGAAGGCATAGGACCGGGGCTTGGGTCAACTTTTCCTTAAGCTCAAGGAAGGCTTTAGAGGCGGCTTTGGTCCAAACAAAGGTTCCCTTCTTGAGACAATCAGTTATTGGGCCGGTGATAGTGCTAAACCCTCGAATGAATCTCCTATAGAATGTGGCCAACCCATGGAAACTCCTAACCTCATGAAGGGTGTGGGGCTCCGGCCAATCAAGAATAGCTTGGACCTTGTCGGGGTCCATGGAGACTCCTTTGGTTGACACCACAAATTCTAGGAAGGTGATGGAAGTGGTCATGAAATGACACTTTCCTAGGTTGATAAATAGGCTTTCTTGCCGGAGGACGGTGTAAACTTTCCTAAGGTGGTCAAGGTGGGCCTCATGGGTTTGGCTATAGATGAGAATATCATCAAAGTATACCACTAGAAAATTCCCAATGAAAGGCCTAAGTACCTCCGTCATAAGACGCATGAAAGTACTTGGGACATTAGAAAGCCCAAATGGCATGACTAACCACTCAAAGAGACCATCCTTGGTCTTGAAGGCCGTTTTCCACTCATCCCCGGGCCTTACCCTAACTTGGTGGTAGCCACTCTTGAGATCTATCTTAGAGAAGATGGTGGCTCCGGCTAGCATATCCAACATGTCATCAAGCCTAGGGATGGGGAACCTATACTTGACGGTAATCTTGTTAATGGCCCGGCTATCCACACACATCCGCCATGATCCATCTTTCTTGGGGGTAAGGAGGGCCGGGACGGCACATGGACTCTTACTAATGCGGATGAAGCCCTTCCTAATGAGTTCCTCTATTTGCCTCCTAAGTTCGGCATGTTCCGTGGGATTGAGGCGATAATGAGGAAGGTTTGGAAGGGTGGCTCCCGGTACTAGATCGATTGCGTGTTGCACATCACGCATGGGAGGGAGTTGGTCCGGGAGCTCTTCCGGGAACACATCATGGAATTCTTCCAAAAGTTGTTGGATTTCTATGGGATGGGGGTTAGAAGGGGTAGGTTCCCCTAAGCATATGACTACCGCACACAATGGCACCCCTTGAGCAATTTCCTCTTCAAGCTCTTTCCTAGTGATGAGATGAAGACCTTTGGTCCACCCCGTGGCTCTACTTTGTTTTGGGGTTTGGATAAGGACTTGGGTTGGAGGGGTGGAGTTCCCCGAGACTTGTGGAGTGGTGGGGTGTGATCCTTGAGGGAGAGGGTCCTTCTTGGGCATGGGTCGAGGTGGGGAGGGGTTAAGATGGATAGTCTTACCCTCATGCTCAAAGGTGCATATGTTGCTTCTCCCTAAAATGGTGGCATCCACATCATAGAGCCAAGGTCTTCCTAAAAGAATGCTACCCACTTCTATGGGTATGACGTCACATCATATTTGGCCATGGTAGGAAGAGAAAGTGAGAGGCACTAGGCATTGGGTGTTGACCGGGATGGAGTTGTTGTTGATCTATGAGACCCGGTATGGACTTGGGTGGGGAGTGAGAGTAAGCCCAAGGAGCTTGACGGTGTCGGGTGACACGGCATTAACACAACTACCACTATCTAAGATCACTTTCCTCACATGGTTCTCTATCTTGATAAAAGTGTGGAAGATTGAGGTCCGACGCCAATCCTCTTCTTGAGGTTGGGTGAGGATGCACCTAATGACTCCTAGATGGGAGTTGTTTGAAGGAGTGGAGTGATCTAGACCCGACTCTAGATATTGGGCTTCATACTCCTCTTCCCAATCTAGTGAGGCTTCATGTTCCTCAACGTCATTTTCTTGTTCCTTTTGGGGTTGAACTTCTTCCTCAATAAGTAAACTAGATAACCCCTTAGATGGACATTGTCCCGCAAAATGACCAAACCCTTGACACCTATAGCATTGTTGGCGCCCTCTTCCCGGGGTGGCTCCTACACTTGGTCCTTTGGGGTTGTCATCCTTCCGTGGGAGAGGATGACTAGGAGCGGGCTTGTTTGGAGTGATGGGTGGGGGAGGATTGTAGGACCTTAAAGGGGCATTCCCACTTGGGCTAGGAGCTCTCATGGGAGTGGGTGGAATGGGACGTGGTCCCAAGTTTTTGAGATCGGTTAGTTGGGGAGTGATAAATCGGGAACTCCTAGAAAACCTTTCCACATCTCTAGCTACTTGGTAAGCTAGCTCAAGGTTGTCAACGTCTCTCATGAATAGTTCCCTCTTGATGTGGCTTTGAAGCCCATTCCTAAAGCGGGATAAGGTGACGTCCGGATCCTCATGGACTCCACACTTTAAAAGATAGGAGTCAAATTTTTCAATGTACTCTACCACGGTCTTCCCTTCTTGGGTGAGGCTTTGACATTCATCTAGGAGCATTTGGTGGTAGGTTCGGGGGAGGTATTTGTTCCTAAGTTGGTTTTTCATATCCGTCCAAGTGTCAATAGGCTCTTCCCGCCTAACCCGTCTTAGACCCTCTTGGTTTAGCCAATAAGTTTTGGCCAACTTAGTGAGATGCATCTTGGTCAATCTAACTCTCCTTTGGTCAGACATGGGGTACCATTCAAAGTATTGGTCCATGGCGGTCTCCCATTCTAGGTAAACACTAGGTTCATGTGAACCATCAAAATTTGGGGCCTCTACCTTGATCATCCTTAAAAGGGGGTCATCCGGATCATCCCGTGGACGCCGGTCATGGTTTTGATGGGGGCGAGGCCTCTCATAGTCATAATAATGGTCATGGTCCATATCCTCCCTATAAAATTCAGCATGTGGGTGATGGGCTCTTGGGCCGTTGTTCCTTGGGTGGAACTCATCCCTATGAGGCTCTACATGTGGAGGGTGGACTCTTGGGCCTTGGTTCCTTGGGGAAAATCATTCCTATGGAACTCACCATGTGGTGGAGGGGCTCTTGGCTCATTGATCCTTGGGTGAGGATCTTCCCTATGAGGCTCATCATGCGGAGGGGGAATTCTAGGCTCGTTGTTCCTTGGGCGGAACTCTTGGTCTTCTAACCGAGCAATTCGGTTGGTAAGGGACTCTAGTTGGACAAGGATGGTTGTGAGGGCAGCATCTACCCTATCCATGGGGCCTTGGGGTTCCTCCCTAGGAGCATCTTGGTTGAGTTGGTGAGGATTGGGATCCATTGGTGGAGCCGAAGACGATGAACCGGGTTGATAGCTAGCACCACTACGGGTGGACATGCAAGACAAAGGGCCGAAGTGGTTGGACACACTATGCAAAGGTCCTAGGACTTAGACTTGATAGGGACAAGTCAAGGACTTGCTCTGATACCACTTGATGTGACACAACCTCGGACTTAAGCAAGCATTCACAAATAGCATTCAAATGGGCCACCGCTCTCCCGTCGCACTCTATACCCGGAGTGACTTGGCGATGCGAAGTGTGAAGTATGGGAATGGGCCCTTGCTGGTAGAGGGCCAGCAAGGCCAAGGTTTGACTCCCAAAGGTTGGATGCCCAATTCAATTGGGGCCGACAAAGTGCGCAAAGGCACCGGTTTCACACTACCCCACGGCGGTCACTCTAAGTCATGGACTTGAGGACCGGGCGCTCCCTCACAAATTCAGCGGCGCATGAAGCAAATATTGAAAGAGCAACACTATTGAGCAAGGATGAGACACTTACTCGACCGGTTTGAAGAAACCGGTCCCGATCGGAGACGAGGGCGAGCGGGGAGGCGGTGGTTCCCCACACGCCGCGGCGGTGTCGCTTGACCTACCCAAAGAAGTACAAAACTACACCTCACGCAGGAGGGGGATCTTGGGGTGGGGGTTAAAGTGTTACAACCAAAACTACCACCACGCAGGGTGGGGCCTTCAGCCGGCCAAGCGGGGAGGGGAGAAAAGCTCTCGATTACTAAGTGGCGTCCGGTGCGATATCAGCCTTGTTCTGGCCTGCAGGACAGGGTGGTGAGGTTGAGGTTGCCACGGACTCGTCCGGACTCCGAATTGAGTGAAACCACCTCCTACAGCTTCCTGATTTGAAGGGGATGACTGTATAATTTTTGGGGACGCTCTGTTGGTCGGTGGTAACAGCTCCAGCAGCAGGAAGGAGATCGCTCTGTCTGGCCACAGGCTGATCTGGACTGGAATAGAAACTTACAGAGGTCAATGTGCACTCTCCCGATCTCTGATCAGCACGAAACCAGCGGCGACGTCTTCGTGGTCGAAGTAGCTTTCAGCAGAAATTGACGGGGCAGCGTTTCGATGTCGATGGCGAGCGGGGCACCCGGAATAGTACTCACTGGTCGAAGCAGACTGCCGAAGCAGGACTGGACAGAAGGGGAGAGAAAAAATGATAACTCTACCCCCCGGTGGCCGAATGCAGCTCTGCTTCCTGATCTTGAAAGAGGACTAGACGGGGAAGAACTTTGTTGAAGGAACGTGGGCCTGATTCAGCCTGAGTAAACCGTGAGACGGCAGTCTCCTAGGTTCTGGTTCTGGATGAAGGCCTTCTCACGCGATGGTGGGAGATTGGCTCTATCTGGCAGCTCTGACCTCGGATCGTGTTGCTTCCACCTCGCTTGCGAAGTAGACTGGTAGGCCTTTCCAAAAAGGTAGGCCACGTCTTCAGGAACCCCAGGAGGAAGCTGTAGTCGATGCTGCAACTAAGGGCTGATCTGCAGGTCTGCACAGCTCCAACCTGAAAATGAAATGAGAGGGAGAGGTGGCTTCTTTGGTGGAGGGAAGTGGTAGGGGCGACCTAAGGGTGAGTGGGGGCTCTAGTGGGGTGGAGAAAAGAGCTAATGGTGATGGTGGAATGAGGGGGAGAATGGCTGGAAGTAAATGCTAGCAGGTGGAGGAGGAAGATGAGGGTGTGAGAGAGGGAATGGGGGAATGAAGGGGCCGAACTTGGCAAGAAGGGAGGTAATGGAAGGGGGCGGCCAAAACAAGTGGAGGGAATGGGTTTCAAAATTTGAAAGGGTCTTGGAATGTGTAGGGTTGTATGGGAACTAGGGGGGATTGTCTTGGAAGGGAGGAGATTGTGTTGGGAGTGGGGGAGATTCCCTCTTGGAACATGGGGTGGAGTAATAGTGGCTTGGGGAAGTGGAGGGGTAATGAATGAGGTGGGTGGTGGTTGGGAGTTGAAGGGGAAGGGAGGAGAGAGAGAAGGGGGTGAATCCCTTAGTGGGAGGAGAGAGAAGAGAGAGTGGAGGGGGGTGTGTGGGAATCACTCCCTAGGGTATCTCACCCTAACTTAGTGGAATCTCTCCAAATTGAACAAAATTGTAGGCTTAACTGAAAAGGATTCATTCATTCATTAACTTCAAATGAGGGGGAGTGGGGTCCTATTTATAGGCAACCCACTCTTTACAATAAGTCCCTGACAAAATAAGCAACTACAAATAACCAAGGGGGGTGGGGGTGTCAATGGGCCTAGCCCAACGAATTGGGCCCAATAGCCTCATTAGACAGCATGATGATACAAAAACATAGGAAAATAAGTGCTAGACCTAGGGAAATGACTCCAATAAAATGAAAATACATCAAAATGACACAAAGGAAAGTTACAAAATGGATAAGGGGCCTTAATAGAGTGAGGCCCAAACTCAATCAGCTCCTGAATGTGAAGAAGTGGACCCGAGCCAAAGAGAATCGTGGGTGATGCCTCCATCAGGGTTTGCATACAACTGTTCTCGCCTAAGAAGAAGACAGACCTGCCTAAGGTGGTCTAAGTGGTCCCCCGTGGTGCGACTATAGATAAAGATATCATCGAAGTACACCACCACAAAGACTCCAATGAAAGGTCGAAGGACCTGTGTCATGAGTCGCATAAATGTGCTAGGGGCATTGGTCAGCCCAAAAGGCATGACCAACCACTCATATAGACCATCCTTGATCTTGAATGCGGTCTTCCACTCATCACCTGGCCTAATCCTCACCTGATGGTAGCCACTCTTAAGATCAATCTTTGAGAAGATAGTGGCACCAGCCATCATGTCTAGCATGTCATCCTGGCGGGGAATAGGGAACCTGTACTTCACAGTGATTTTGTTGATGGCACGGCTATCAATGCACATTCTCCACGTGCCATCCTTCTTAGGGACGAGTAAAGCGGGTACAACACATGGACTCATGCTATCCCGAACAGATCCTCTCTGCATCAACTCATCGACCTGCCGTTTTAGCTCGGCATGTCCCGTGGGACTCATGCGATAATGTGGAAAGTTGGGCAATGAAGAGCCCGGAATAAGGTCGATGGCATGCTGAAGATCCCGCATAGGTGGGAGTCCCTCGGGAAACTCATCGGGAAAGATATCAGCAAACTCCCGCAGAATGGGGACAACCTAGGGTGGGAGCTCACCCTCGGAGTCTCTCTCTACCTCTCGGACCGCAATAGCAAACACGGGGCAGCCCCGACTAGCCTCCCGCTCCATTTCTTGGGAGCTAATCAACATCAATCTCCTAGTCGAGGGCTCACCTGGGCCAGATGTAACGGTCATAGCCCGAGCTGGGGATGGGGTACTGGGCCCGGGAATGGAAGGCTCCGGAGCACTAGGGCCAGTAGGACCCCTAACTGATCGGCTCTTGGGCTGATGAGGTTGGAGAGTAATCCGTTGGCCATCATGGTCGAAGGTACAGGTGTTCGACCGGCCATGGAGTGTGGCATCCCGATCAAATAGCCATGGCCTACCCAGAATAATATTGCCCACCTCCATGGGTAGGACATCACACCATACATCGTCACGGTAGGCATAGAACTGCAGTGGGACCAAGCACCGCAGCCTGATCGGAATGGAAGTGGAATCCACCCACGATACACGATAGGGGCTAGGGTGATCCACGGGTGTAAGACCAAGACGGGAGACAGCACCCGTGGAGATTGCATTGATGCAACTCCCGCTATCGATGATCACTTTACACACATGCTTGCCCAGCCTACAGAAGGTATGAAAGATAGTGGTCCGACGCCAGTCATCACTGGCCTATGGCTGGGTGAGAATACACCTGACGACCCCCACGTGGGCATCATCGGTATGCGGGGCATCCAGGTCGTCACCTTCAATCTCATAGTATTCGTCAGCTAGCTCCTGATCTGCTTCATAGGTGACTAACTCGAGGCCCGCAGGGGTGGTATCCTCGGCCTTTGTGTCCCCAATGATAAGAGATGGGCGGGTGGGACACTGGTTGGCAAAATGGCCAAACCCATTGCAGCGGTAACACTGTTGCCGTGATCCACTAGGCTCCCCAATCAAAGGTCCTTTCCCTTTATCCTCCCGACGGATAGGAGGTGTGGGCAACAAAGGACGTGCAGGAGGTGCGGGTGCCGGTGGACGGGCTGTGGGTGCCGTAAGATGCTGGGGACGAGGAAGGTCCCTCGGGGGTGGAGGGCGAGGCCTAGGAGCAAAGGGCTCGAGGCGAGCGGACTCCTGAGGTCAAGCCATGGGGGCCCTCGGATACGTGCCAGATGAGCCACGGGGCTCAACACTACGAAGGGGGAAGGAGCCCAACCGATGGGGTGACTCGAACTCGGCCTCGAATTGCTCCAATTCGAGAGCAACCTGATACGCCTGCTCCAAAGTGGTCGCATTGCGGCGAAAGAGTTCATATTGATAATTGGGCCGTAGACCTCTTCGAAAGCGTGATATAGTCATGGTGCTCTCTTCCGTGACTCCACACCGTAAGTAATACTCATCAAACTCGACGGTGTACTCGATCACAGATCGGTTCCTTTGGGAGATGCTTTGCCATTTGTCTATGAGACGTTGGCGATATGAGGCAGGAAGGTATTTCTCCCTCAACGTGGTTTTCATATCATCCCTAGTACCGATTTGGGGTTGACGTCGCTGGTTGAGCAGGCTCTCCACATTGGTCCAATAGGTTTGGGCCTGCCCTTGCAGCTTCATCTTTGCGTATCGGACTCTTCGGTGGTCCGTCATCTCAAACCACTCGAAGTATCGGTCCATGCCGGCCTCCCAATCTAAATACACCCTAGGGTCCAAGGACCCGCTAAAAGTGGGAGGGTCCGCACGCACGCCCCTAAGAATGCGGTCGTCGTCATCATCATCATGGTTCCGTCGTTGATTACGACGACCATTTCCACCTTGCTCATTATCAGATGCATAGTCATCCACCACATGCACCTGTTGCCTCCCAACATCCACTGCCTGAGCCCTTGGTGCAGCAGGTTGTTGAGCCGGCTCTTGTTGACCATTGGTCGGCGCGGGTTGCACCGCCGCTAGGGCCCTCTCAAGGACGGCTATCCTCCCAACAAGATCCTGGATGGACTGGTCCGAAGATTCGACCCGATCCTCGAGGGCTTTCATTCTCCCTTCTAGACGCGTTCCTACGCCATCTAGACGCGTACTAAGGCCATCCATACGCGTGTCGAGACGTTCTATAATGGCTCGAAATATCTCGGCCATCGAGGACTCATCGGGGCTACGGGCCCGGGAATCCGCCATAGGTGGTGGTGGCGAGTATTGGGTACCTCGACGGGTGGGCATGCAAAGACACACGAACTAGGAGACACAAACTGATGCAAACACCGACTAATGCACCTAGACCTAAACCAATATCCGGTATGCAGCGGAGTTAATCGATCCAAAGATCACTCCCGCAAGTGTGCGGCCTTCCCGATAGGCGTAGCCTAACGTTCGGACAACACCTTTTAATATACTGAATTATCGGGATGAAATGTAATTTTAAAACACTTTTTTTTTGTTTTGAAAATAATGATGATCCTAGACTCGACTTAGACCATGATACATGCAAGACTTATGCAAAGACTACCCTAGACTCAACTCGCTCTGATACCAAACTGATGCGGGACGGACACGGGAGACCGACTCTATATGATGCAGACCTCGGACTCTAGATGGAGATGCGACCAGCAACACACAAATTGGAGAGACTTCGGCCTGACACGATGAGTTCCTATGGGCTATACGTCGCTAACAGAAACGTAAGCTCACTCGTCGTCCCAAGCGAGGGAAACGCGGATCGTGCGCAGTTGAAGAACCGACGGAGTTAAGGGTAGTCGACTCACTTCTGGACTCGGATCGAGTCACGGGACGGGTCACTCTCACACTCACAGCGGTGACATGGACTTACAGGCTAGTTCCTATCACACTCGGCAGCGACCTAAGATCATATACTAAACTAACAAGTAAATGCCAAGAAGTTACGATCTTTACCTCCACGCACCCGGCGTGGGGAAGACAACCCCGGTCAATCTCAGACTCCCGGTTAACAAATTTTACAGTAGTACAAAAATTTGACCCACTCCACGCAGGGAGGTAATAGGTCACATGTGGGGCCCGGGAGTCACGACAATCGGGTTGACGGGTAGCATTTTGATGTCGTCCCGGCGGTGCCGAACCCGCGTTTTGGTGATGTCCGGATGGCGCGATCTACGGGTCCGTGGGGCCCACAAGCCGCTCTGTCCTCCGGGTCTGATGGAGTGGGTCCCACTGTGGTGGGAACCCCTGGTGGTGCGCCTCCCTAGACGACGGTCGGCCGGGAACACCGGTCAGAGGCCGATCGGCTCCGATCTCCAAGTGGGGAAGTTGCTGCCCACAGACCTCAGCTTCTATTTTTTAGCGCGTGATCCGGTGAGATCGGCTGCTCCTATCAGTCCCGATGTCGGATCGACGATCAGGAGGTGCCGTTGGAAAGCTCTGTCGAAGTAATTAAAGATAGGTCTGGAGAGATCAGCTGGATCCGCACGGATCTGACCTTAAACTATTTTTGAACTTTCTGTTGGACTGTGCCCGAAATCTCAGATCAGCAGAGCAGTTTCTTGAGAACTTCCTTTGACTCCAAGGTAGACCTCAGATTCAAGCTTCGACCTCTTCATGAAAGTTGTGGAGGGGAAAGAGAGGAAGATGTCAATATTTTTGTGAAGGGGTTGGTGGAGGCTACGATTTGTGAGGGATTTTAAACTGACTGGTGGTCGGATCTAGGCAGAGGTGGATAGAACTATAGAGGGATCAAAAAGTGAATTTTAGAAAATAGGAGATGGCCTCTCAAAATTCCACGAAAATTTGTGGGTTGAGGGGTTGGTGGATGGAGCCTCCAGTAAAATTGGGGGCTCTAGGAAAAATCAAAAGATGGGTCGAAGTTGGAGATCTCAGGCTTGTTGTCACAGTGAATAGAAAGCTGACAGATCTGGAATGAATTGGTGGATGAAAATGGAAAAATGGATTTCGGAGTCTATAAGCCAAACCAATTTTTCTGAGAGATGGATGGGACCTATGGAACACGCCCTCAAAATCCCAGCTCAAGAAGATCTCATGGTGAAGAGCAGAAATTCGTGGAAGATGCTGCTGTTGGATGAAGACAGAACTCTGACGGTAACCGTAGTGGTGCGATGGCGGCACGATGGCGACGGTGGCGGCGACGACGAGCTCCGGAACTGATAGGGGAGGCTTCACACCTCCAGAATACAGCCTTCCCAGCTGCAAAGGGGGGAGAGAGGAGAGAGAGAAGGGGGCGCACTAGCCTTGCTCCAAGATTTTCTTCCAATTGAATGCATTAATTCTTGATCAATGGGAAATACAAGGTACTTATATGAAATGCCAAAATACTCAAACTACCCCTAGATCTAGGGTTTGGGGGAATAAAAAAAGGAGTAGAACTAATTAGTTCTACACACATTTTACAAAAAATAAAATAGGGTGACAATAAGAGGGGGGCACCCCCTTGACCATGGGGTTAAGGTTGGTGGCCAACCTTGACCTTTCAAGCCACTTGTCCCCCACTTGGCCCACCCTTCTAGAAGCCCACAATTGACATGTTTACTGACCTCACATGGGCCCTGGGGATGAGGTGGATCAATGGGAGGAGGGGTGGGGGGCCCGTGGGACCCGAGTGGTCCCATTTTACATATAAACCCTTATTACAATCCAAATTACAAACCGAATAAAGATAAATAAAAATGCATTACACACAAATAAAGTCCCAGTAAATGTGATAAATGCCGAGACTCAAGGGGGAGGCTCCAGACTTTCTCCGAGCCAGATGGACGCCGAAGTGGCTCGGGTGGTGCTCCGCGTACGGTACCGGTGGCTCACCGACTCGTGCCGCTAGTGTGTTCTGGTGTCCGCACCAGAGAGAGAGAGAGAGAGAGAGAGAGGTCAGGGAGGACTAGAGGTGATGTAACATAGCTGAGGAGGGCTGTGGTGACCGTCTTAATGCACCTAGGATCTATGGAAACAAGCACAATAATTTGAAGTAGAAATCAAAATTAGCGAAAGACTCGCGCGACGCAACCCATCCCTGGGTGACTCGAGGATGTCGAGTCGAGGACGTGGAAGAAGTCCCTCGTTGGTAGAGGGCCAGCAAGGCTTATGTCACCCCCCTAGGTACGGTAGCCTAATTCAAAGGGCAGACCTCGTGCCGAGTGGGCACGGGCGTCACTTCCCTCACTTTTCGCGGTGGCCGCTCGACGAGGGTGGAACCTCGGGGCCGGGCACTCTCTCCCTTGACGACGGAGCAAACATAGAATACAAGATGAACAAAGGAATTTAGAGCAGGGGTTGAGTGCTTACCAGGCCGGTTTGAAGAAACTGACCCATGTCGGAGACGTGGGCGAGCGGGGAGGCGTGGGTCGCAACCCGCACGCTGCGTCGATGTCGCTTGACCTGAAACCACTATTACAACCTACACCTCACGCATGAGGGTTGGCTCAAGGGTGGGGGGAAATAAGTTATTACAACCAAAATCTGCCTCCACGTAGGGAGGGGCTTTCAACCGGCCAGGCGCGGGGTGGGGAATGTGCAGGGAGCTAGTTCAGTCCGGATTGAACCTGTTGAATAGCAAGCCACTATCGAGGGTGCCGCGGACTCTTTCGATCGCTGCAAGGGGCGGGGCCGGTGCAGAATGGACCGAGGACGGGCTTAGATCTTGCAGTAGGCTTCGTGGGCCGTCCGAAAACCGATCGAAGTCGCTACAGGCCAGGAACCACGAACCGGTCATGATCTGTCCTGTCTGGTCCTGACTGACAGCATGTCAATGTCGAGGGTGCCACGGGTTCCTCCCATCGCTGTAGGAGGTGGGGCCGGTGTGTTGGATCCGATAGGTGCAACCGGATCTAGAAGGGGGGATTGAATAGATCCTACTGAAAGACTATGACCAATTAAAACTTTAGCTAATTAAATCATAAACAAAAACTAGAGTGCACATGAGGCACTTAGACATAAAGCACAACGGAATAAGTAGATGGCTCAAGTGAAAACGGCAAAGCACGGTCCTACGAGCTTGAGTGTGCGATGGAGATAACCAAGATTACATGCGTTGAAACACGCCCACCAACCTGTGAATGAGGATAGAGAGGATGGAGCAATCTCACAAGGATCAACCCACCACACAATACATTTTTAAGGTGGTTCAGTCTGCAAACCCGCAGACCTACGTCCACCCCTCACCAAATCGGTGAGGCTTTACCACATGCTGCAAACGCAGCTCCACTTCCTACACACAAATAGGTAGGGACGATTTTCCACACACGCTGCGAGTGCAGCACCACACGGGGACGACGCCCCACACACACACATGTACACGAGGATGAGGTCCTCAACACACACACACATAGAAAAAGAAACAAACACAAGCTGCAAGTGCAGCAACGACACTTGGGGTAGTCTCCCAAGAACACACAAGACTAAACACAGCCAAGGACTCACTTCCGATCTCTAAACAGAGCACCAGACACAAACTTGAAACATTGATTCAGAAAAGCAAAATGAAAGTCTAACTGCAGGGCAGGAAGAAGGCATTGTGGCTTCATGATGAAGCTCAACTAAGCTTGGGGGCTGGCTGCAGAGAAGGGGCTGCACTCTCATTAACTTCTTCATCCTTCTTCACCACTGGTTTAGCTCGAACCAGGGCTGGGCTGCTCTCTTTCTTTTCTCCCTTCTCAGATATTCTTCTTTGAATGCACAATGGCGTGGCTCTTTCTCTCTCTCCAGCAGCTTTCTTAGGTTTGGCCTTGAACTCCAGTGGCTTCTCATCATGCATGGGCTACTCCTTTTATAGAAGTAAGAAATCCTTTCAGTTGGAGGTTTCAGGCTGAATGTGATTGGCTCCACATAAGATATTATTTGTCTTCAAGGAGCTTTTGTCTTGGTAGCCTCTGATAGGTCAGGGAGGCAACAAAAACAATTTTAAGCTTTCTTGAACCTTGGTTGACTAGAGAGTATGTGAGTATAGCTTCCCAAGTAAGATCTGCAGCATCTTCTTTTTCTTCAGCTGACAGGACAGTCAAGGACGTCCTTTTTTGTCCTGTGCCATCTTAGTGACAGAGTATTTGATTGGGTGGAGGCAAAAAGCTGGGTACAAGATAGGTGACTGTCCCGAATATGGTAACCTACTTTTCTATTGACCAAAATGACTGATTTAGCAAGTTAATGATGACAAGGATGGTTGACTGACGAAGGACACCTTCCACACCTTAAAAGACGTGTTTTTGAGCATTTGTGGTTCCTATTTTTACTCTCTGGATCCTTTTTTGAAAACACTGCAAGTTTGCTACAAATGGCCTTTGGAGCCGCTCACTGAGGCATTTCATCAAATATGTTTTGCTTCTTCATTGAGGTCGATGCATAAGAGGACTTGAGCAAGTGAGGTCAGTGGAGTTGAATTGGGCTCACTGAGGCATTTCATCAATCAGTAGGTATATGCATAGACCTTGGTCTCTACATGTGCACAGACCCTAGACAAGCTTGGACTTCAATGTGCATGGATTTATATATGTGCGTAGACCTGAATTCTAAATGTGCACAGACCCTAGACAGGCTTCGACCTATATGTGCACAGACTTGATATGTGCACAGACCTGGACAAGCTTGGACTTCAATGTGCATGGACTTATACATGTGCGTAGACCTGAATTCCAAATGTGCACAGACCCTAGACAGGCTTAGACCTATATGTGCATAGACTTGATATGTGCACAGACTTGGATATGTGACACATGCATAGACTCAGATGTGTTGAAGGCAAACATGCACATACCTATATACGTTGAAGACAAACATGCACAGACCTTTTAGGGCTAACATGCATATGTGCACCGACCTTGTATAGCTTAGGTGCAAATGTGCACCGACCTGGTATGCCACAAGGTGGATGTGCATTGACCTTACTAGTCCAAAATGCAAATGTGCATCGACCTTATATGTTATCGAGCAAATGTGCACCGACCTTAGTCTTTAGTTTTCAGCATGTGCATCGACCTTAGTTGTAATACCCTCGATTCTTATCGGATCTTTCAGATCCTTTTCGGAGAGTTTCGGATCGCTTTGTGGGTCCTGAGTTGAGTTTTATGATCCGCGTGGGTTTTTCTCTCGTACAAGTTACGGAACCCTGTAGTGAGTTTATTTCTCAGTTCATCGACTCGAGAATGCTACAGTTGCGATGTACTCTTTGAGAGGATCGTTTTGACTATTTTTACGTATTTTTCTGGATTCGTCCATTTTTGGACCAATTATTGAATTTTCAAAAAGTAAGAAAATTTCCTAATTTCTTTTTTTTTCTTTCTTCTTCCTCTCTCCTCCCTTTCATTCGCCGCCGCGACCCTCTCTCTCTCCCATTTTCTCTATTCTCTCGCCCTCCCGGCTCCGGTTGCAGATGGAGGAGGCACGGGCAGGTTGAGGAGATGCTGTGGGGGTGGTCCGGAGAGCGATGGGGCGAGGATCGGACTGTTTCTAGCGCGATCCCGAACGGTGGATTCAAAGCCGACGGTTGAGCTCGCGATGTAATTTTCGGCATGGTTTAGTCACTCCGGTGCACGGAATCTTTGGTAGAGGTAGGGAGACGGATTGTCTACTCCTCTGCTATGTTTCCTCGTAGTTTCACGTCGAACGGTGAGCATATGAGTTGGTTTCATTCAAGTACGGGAAAACCATACTTTTGGCGTGTTCATTGGGTTCATCGAAAAACGGCGACGATTTTCAGCTAGATTAGCGTCATTGGAACCCCCAACATGTCAGCATTCCATTTCCGTCAGTTTTGCGGCGATTGGTGGCCATTTGGGGCCGGTACGAGCCTGGGAACCTCGGTGACTCGATTTGGATCGATTCGGTAGAATCGCCCATTTCTTACGTTTCTGGTGTCTTTTGGACCCCTTTCAGTCTGTGGAAGGCTTGTCGTGTCATTAGGGATGTATCCCCTTCGTTTAGATGCGAATGGGGCGTGGAAGGGCCAAGATCGGCCGATCCCATCTTTTTCCCGCCATGACGCCCGACACGGCTTAACAATAACCGTTTTAAAGCTTTGGCGGTCCAATAGAGACCGTTTCGTGTATGGCACGGTTCAATGTATAACCATTCCATTTATGTCGGTTCGGGTCTGTGCGGTCGCGCGATAGACCGTTTTATGGATTGCACGGTCCTTATCTAGCCGTGCGGTGCTAGTTGAGCGGGTAATGGCTGGCCGTGCCATTCCCCTCATTGCGTTGAACGGCACATGGGTTGCCGTGTTGTGTCCGTTGAACGGCCAACATCTAGCCGTTCTGTTTCCACCCGTTTCCATCATCACTTTGCACAGCCAATGTCTGACCGTGCTATGCCCTTGAACGGCCTGTGGCTGGCCATGCCATCCCCTTAGTCAATTTGAATGGCTAGTTGGTGGCCGTGCCGTTTGCTTTGCACGGTTCCACGTCTGACCGTTTAGTTTGATGGAGCGGCTTCTCCCTAGACCATTCCATGTCTTGGGCGGTCCATTATCAAAGCGTTCTGGACCGTTTTGACCGGGTTGCTATTCTAAGTCGGTTGGCCTTGGTGGCCCAACCTTCGTCCGTCTTGTCGTTGTAGCACCTTTCTTAGGCTGCTACAGGTCCGTCAGTTTTAAGTCCATGTCTTAGGGCGGTTAGTCTAGCGGTTCACTCTTGGACTGCTGAGTCCGTGTGGCGTGTCTGTTATCGACCACTTGGTGATTTGTCTGGGCAGGTCAGTCGGAGTTTGACTGAGTCTAGCGGCCATAGCTTTGACCGCTACAGTCACCTCGTGGCCCTGTCTATGACCGCCAGTGTCTGTGCCTCTGTGTATGTACAGAGTGTCACTTTTCGATGTTTTGGTTTCCAATTGTCTTGGCTCTACCTTGTGGTTTGTCCGTCGTCCCGTGGATATCTCTTGATGTCCTATGAGGGCTATGACCATGATATATGGTAGTCAAGCATGCCTTGGTTTCTGTACTGCTGTAGAGTCGTTGTCAGGTTACGGTCAACCCGGTGTGACCCAGTGGTTGACACGTGACCTTGTGTGTGTCTCGGCTATTCTGGATAGATCGAGACAGTGATTCCGGATGCCTTGAGGTATCGTCTTACCTTGGTCTGTGTGTCCAGGCGTGCTGAGGGTCTTGGTGATTCCTCAGGTCTCCGTGAGTCATTTTATGTGGATGTGTCGTTTCCTCTGGCTTAGGATTAGACCGATTGGTGGCTTGTTCTGCCGTTACGTGACGATCTTGACTCCGAGTCGTGAGACTCAAGGATCTTTGGGTTAGCAAGTCTAGTTGCCCTGTCCTGAGTCTGTTGACAGTTTGGTATACTGCTTGGTACTTCGTAGTACGTGCGACAGTGCTTGCTTGGCCTGTCTATACTCCATCACTCATGTTTTTAAGTCTCTGTGTCTAGTGAACCTCCACTAGTCATAGCCTCACGACCTCGAGTGACGGCCCACCTGGGAGTGGTGGTGAGGCAGTTCCCGATATACAGTTTTTAGGCTAGTTTCCGTGGGCCCCTGCTTTACGGTAGCGTCCTGCTGGGGGGAAATTTAGCTAGAGGTCTGGCTCTAGGCATGAGCTGGTGTGTGCACACGTGGTCAGGGCCATTTGGACTGGCGTCGACGGGCGTGACCCTGACTAGTCATTCGTTACTGTAGTTCTTGTTCTGGTTCAGTGAGTATCTCAGTCTTCGTCGTTCTCGACATCCGTAGCGAGATACTTGTGGCGTAGTGTAAGACGTCAGTGGACGCATCTGGCTGTTCTTCTAGTGAGGAGGTGCTACCGTTACGTGACACGTGACTCTCACATTTCTCGTACATCGTGACCTCTCTGGGTTAGTCTTTTCTTGGCCTTACCCGAGGTCAGCGCTGTGTGGCTTGCATGACGATTCAGTCGTGTATGCGTTTGCGCTTAGGGAGCGTGCACAACAATCCAGTCGTGTAGACTTTAGCGTTCCGTGTCCGTCTAGGTCTCTTCTAGGTCTTTTGCCTATCTTTGTAGGCCTTCGCCTTAGGCTTTGTGCTTGGCCAACGGATCGGTAACTCCTAACTCTGTGAGATCAGGGTTCGCCCTTCTGTTGCTGTTGGAGTAGCGTAGGAGCCGAGGTTCTGGTTCGGTTCGGCTTCTTTTCCCTTTCTTTTAGTTATTCTTACTCCTTCCATTTCCGGTTTCCTTTTACAGCTTTCTAGTGATAGTTTTCCTGCTTTACTACTACTGATGTTTTAGTTGTTGTTCCGTGTTACTGCGTGTTTTTCAGTGGGGATCCGCGTGACCCCTATTGGGCCAGTGACATGAGGCTCACCCCTACTTTTCAGGTGTGGTCGTCTCTACTTCCTTTACGATTCCTAGTGTGGCATGTTCGTAGTTGCCAGCGATACCTGCGTCGGGCTTCCCCCGACCTCAGTGTACGTTTTCCTTTCTGTCAGACTGTACTTATCTTTCCTTTGGACTGGACTCTGGTATAATTGTTAATTTTAACTATTAATTAAAAAGTAATTTTATTTCTGCTACTTTAGCAAACCTGATTAATGAAATTTATTTACTTATTATTATATCTGCGACTTCAATGTATTACACAACATTCCTTTTATCCCTTCGGAGCTTTACAGCTCTTGGGAGGCTTCACCGGTTCCAAGTGGTATCGGGTCTACTTGGTAGTCCTATCGGGTATATCTGGTATCCAGAATCCGAGTCGTCACAGGTGATATCAGAGCGTTGTTGTGTGAAGTACATGGGAATCCGAGATATACAGTATCCAGAGTCTTGAAAGTCTAGTACAGTCTTTCGCTGGCTTAGGTTTCGCGATTCTTTGTTGCTTTGTTTTCCGCATGTTATCTTGTGCGTGCTGTGTTAGCACTGTGCGAGATGGGTTTTGCTCTCGTCATGATGTGACGGGACGTTCCTTTTCGTTGTAATGCTTCTTTCGATCGTGCTGTACTTGGCAGAGTTTGCCGGTAGGCTTGAATCTGCAGTACATTGTTCGAGATTTTTTTCGTGGCTTGTTCAGGTAGCTGATGACTTTTCGAGTTGGTGTGATGGCCGTACACGTTCTTACGTTGTTTTGGTCGTCCCAGCTTAAGTCTGTGCAGCTCCTGAGGTGTTTCGCTTCTGTTGAAGTGGTTGCTTTGTTGCCTCGATTGAGAAGATGCTCAAGCGAACCTAGGATTTTCCTTCCTGGTGAGCTACTGTTAGTTGAGTTTGATGCTTCTCATCCCGTTTGGTGGAGTTTTTTCGAGGTAAGCCTTGGAAGTGTTGTCTTAGTGAGACCTTTGTCCTATGTCTACTTAAGTGTGGACAATATTTATTCTGAGCCTGATCTGCTCTTTGTTCTACAGTTACTTGGCTTTGGACCTAATCTTTGTGTTAAGAGCCATTGTGCACCGTGTTCGTCGTGCCGTGTCTAACGACTGATGTGTTGTGAAGGCTCATTTATTCTTTCAGGACATAATGGTAAGCTGAGATTAGCCTTTATTTTGTGCTTGTGCTGAAGCCGGTACTCTTCTTCGTTTGCACTTAGGCTACTTGTGATCGGTTGTTAGCAGGATCAATACTCGTGACGTGGTATATTGCGATTTTCATGAATTGTGATGGCACCGTGTGTGTGATGAGATGCGGATAACGAGGTATTTCTGATGTCTGTATGCGTTGTATGAGTGCGCATCGGAAGCGTGTGGGCTGATAACCCACAGGTCGAGGATCGTTGGTTGTAAGATTCTGACTGGTCGAGAGAATTGTTCTTCTCGATGTGACTTCATCTTAGCTTCCTGTGCCTTGGTGTTGTCTTTGCTGTGCCGTTGTCCATGAAGACCTTCTGGTGTTGGTGCTGGCATTTGTGAGTGTTGGGGACTTTTGTTGGTATATCTGCTGATTGAGTACCCTCTGCTCTGTAATTCTTTCTTGGGTGTTGTGTTGTTGTGCTCTCAGGGCGTGATCGCGGTCCTTGAGATGTGTTTTCCCAGATCATTGTCCTTCTTGTCATTGTGGGTCTTTTCTTGGTAAGTTGCCCGATGCATGGCTAGTCCATTGTAGTCGTGTGTTCAGCTGTTATTGTGCCTTGATGTGACCTAGCTTGCAATTGTGTTCCATGATTCTGTGCTCAGTACGGAGCCGGGATCCTGCAAGTGCTGCTGTTGTCGTTTTGTCATTGTTTCCCTGTGATTTTGTTCTAGCATCGTGTGGACCATGATCTTGTCGGTTAGTTGTGATGTACTCTTCTTTCCTGGTAGAGTTAGCATGTGACTCGATCAGATGTAATATCTGAGTGAGGACTGACTTGATCGTGTTTGTGATCCGGTGCTGTCGCTGGCGTCCTGTGTGTCAGGTTTCGTCGTTGCCTTTGGCAATGGAGCCGATGTGTCGAGCTGTCGGCTGAGAGGACTATGCTTCCTTGTTTAAGCTGATGCTTGTCGTGTCTGTCGTTTTTTTTTCCCGATGGTTGTTGTCGTGGCATGGGTCGTGTCTCCTTTCCTGTGAGACATAAGCGATGTTGCCTTGTTTCAGAGGTGTCAGACTTGTGTTCATGGGAGTGCCATGCTCATTCTTTAGATCGATTTGCCTTGAGATCCAGAGCGTATGCTTGTGATGATAGTCTGGCGGTGTTCCTTTGAATTATATTGTTTGAGATTCGTGCTATTTCAAGTTGTGTCTTGGGGTTTGTTCGTCCCTGCTTCTTCTTGTTCGTTCCTTAAATTTTGAGGATGAAATTTATTGAAGGAGGAGAGGTTGTAATACCCTGGATTCTTATCGGATCTTTCGGATCCTTTTCGGAGAGTTTCGGATCGCTTTTGTGGGTCCTTAGTTGAGTTTTACGATCCGCGTGAATTTTTCTCTCGTACAAGTTACGGAACCCTGTGGTGAGTTTATTTCTCAATTCATCAACTTGAGGATGCTACAGTTGCGATGTACTCTTTGAGAGGATGGTTTCGACTATTTTTACGTATTTTTTCTGAATTAGTCCATTTTCGGACCAATTATCGAATTTTCAGAAATTAGAAAAATTTTCAAATTTCGTTTATTTTTCTTTCTTATTCCTCTCTCCTCCCTTTCATTCGCCGCTGCGACCCTCTATCTCCCCCGTTTTCTCTCTTCTCTCGCCCTCCCGGCTCTGGCTGCAGACGGAGGAGGCACGGGCAGGTTGAGGAGATGTTGTGGGGGTGGTCCGGTGCGCGATGGGGGGAGGATAGGACCATTTCTGGCGTGATCCCGAACGGTGGATTCAAAGCCGACGGTTGAGCTCGCGATGCGGTTTTCTGCATGGTTTAGCCACTCCGGTGCATGGAATCTTCGATGGAGGTAGGGAGACGGATCGTCGACTCATCTGCTACGTTTCCTTGTAGTTTCACGCCGAACGGTCAGCATATGAGTGGGTTTCATTCAAGTTTGGGAAAACCATGCTTTTGGGGTGGTCGTTGGGTTTGCCAAAAAATGGCGACGATTTTCAGCTAGATTAGCGTCATTGGAACCCCCAGCATGTCAACATTCCATTTCCGTCAGTTTTGCGGCGATTGGTGGCCATTTGGGGCCGGTACGAGCCCGGGAACCTCGGTGACTCGATTTGGGTCGATACGGTAGAATCGCCCGTTTCTTACGTTTCTGGTGTCTTTTGGACCCCTTCCAGTCTGTGGAAGGCTTGTCGGGTCATTAGGGTTGTATCCCCTTCGTTTAGACGCGAATGGGGTGTGGAAAGGCCAAGATCGGCCGATCCCATCTTTTTCCCGCCGTGACGCCCGACACGGTTTAACAGTAACCGTTTTAAAGCTATAACTGTTTCGTGTATGGCACGGTTCAATGTATAACCGTTCCATTTATGTCGATTCGGGTCTACGCGGTCGCACGACATACCGTTTTATGGATTGCACGGCCCTTGTCTAGCCGTGCGGTGCTAGTTGAGCGGGCAATGGCTGGCCGTGCCATTCCCCTCATTGCGTTGAATGGCACATGGGTGGCCGTGTTGTGTCCGTTGAACGGCCAACGTCTAGCCGTTCCGTTTCCACCCGTTTCCATCGTCGCTTTGCACGGCCAATGTCTGACCGTGCTATGGCCTTGAATGGCCTGTGGATGGCCGTGCCATTCCCTTCGCCGATTTGAACGGCTAGTTGGTGTCCGTGCCGTTTTCTTCGCACGGTCCCACGTCTGACCGTTTAGTTTAAGGGAGCGGCTTCTCCCTAGACCGTTCCATGTCTTGGGCGGTCCTTTGTCAGACCGTTCTGGACCGTTTTGATCGGGTTGCTAGGTTGGCCTTGGCGGCCTAACCTTCGTCCGTCTTGTCGTTGTAGCACCTTTCTTAGGCTGCTACAGGTCCGTCTGTCTTAACTCCATGTCTTAGGGCAGTTAGTCTAGCGGTTCACTCTTGGATTGCTGAGTCCGTGTGGCGTGTCTGTTATTGACCGCTTGGTGGTTTGTCTGGGCAGGTCAGTCGGTGGTGCGGACACCAGAGCGAGCGAGAAGTACGAACCGGCGAGCCACCGGTACCGTACGCGGAGTACCACTCGAGCCACTTCGGCGTCCATCTGGCTCGGAGACAGTCTGGAGACTCCCCCTTGAGTCTCGATATTTATTGCATTTATGTGGACTTTACTTGTGTGTCATGTGTGTTTGTTTAGTTTTATTCAGATTGTAATTTGGATTGTAACATGGGTTTATGTGTAATTTGGGACCACCCGGGTCCCGCGGGCCCCCCTATCCCTTCCCCATTGGTACACCTCATCCCTAGGGCCCATGTGGGGTCAGTCAACCTTCCAATGGTGGGCTTCTAGAAGGGTGGGCCAAGTGGGGGACAAAGGAGAATAAAATTTAAGGTTGGAACCTTGAAAGTCAAGGGGGCGCCCCCCATTTAGTATATTATATTAGGATTTGAAATTTTATTTTATTTGATTCCAAATCACATGGGAGAAATAGTTTGTGGACTCCCTCTTTTACCCTCTCCAACCCTAGATCTAGGGTCAATTAGTGTCTTTTGTCATTTCACATAAATACCTTGTATTTTCATTTGATTGGAATTAATGCATATGAAAATCAAAAATTTTGTTGCAGCTCCAGCTTGGTGCGCCCCTCTCCCTCTCTCCTCTCTTCTTCTTGCAGCTGGGAAGGCTGTATTCTGAGGTGGGAAGCCTCATCTATCAGGTGTGAAGTTCATCGTTGCCGCCGCCGCCGCCATCGAGCCGCCGTTGCACCACCACCACAACCACCGTCGGTATTCTGTCAATCGGGTGACAGTAGGTCCTTCCATGAATTTTTGCTCCCAGCCACGGACTCTTCTTGAGCTCAAACTTTCAGGGTGAGTTTCAGAGGTTTCCCCCACATCCCAGAAAAATTGGTTGGGCTTCCAACTCCCAATTTCCATTTTTCCATTTTCATCCATCTTTTTCTTCCAGATCTGCCTATTTTCAGTCTAGATCCACAGCCACCCGGAGTTTCCCATCTCCGGACCTCCTTTTGATTTTTGCTGGAACCCCCAAATTTACTGAAGGTTTTATCCACCACCCCCTCCACCCACGAATTTTCATGGAATTTCAAAAGGCCTCCACCTATTTTCTAAAAATCATTTTCAGATCCCCTTCAGTTCTATCTACCTCTGTCCAGATCCGACCACCTCCTAGTATAAAATAGCTTTCCCCATCCAAACCTCTACCAAATCGGTCATAAGAATTATTTCCGTTTTCCTCTCTCTCTTCTCTACAATTTTCATGAAGAGCTCGAGGTCTGAATCTGAGGTATACCCTGCGGTCAATGGTAGTTCTCTGGAAACTTCACTGCTGCCCTGAGATTTCGGGCCCTGTCCAACAGCAACTTCAAAAATCGACTAAGGCTAGATCCGTGCAGATCCAATTTGTCTCTCTAGCTCTAGATCGAAATACTTCGAAAGAGCTTTCCAACGATACCTTCTGTGTGTCGATCCGACGTCAGGATTGATCGCAGCAGCCGATCTCGCCGGATCGCACGCTGCAAAACTGAAGCAACCAGTCCGTGGGCAGCAACTCCAAAGCTTGGAGACCGGAGCCGATCGTCCGACCGGCGTTCCCGCCCGACCGCCTTCCAGGGAGGCGTGCCACCAGGGGTCTCCATCACAGCAGGACCCACCCTATCAGACTCGGGGGACAGAGTGGTCCGTGGGCCCCACGAACCCGTAGATCGCGCCGTCCGGACAGCACTACACGCAGGTTTCGGCACCGATGGAGCGACATCAAGATGCTGCCCGTCAACCCAATTCGCATGACTCCCGGGCCCCACATGTGACCTTTTACCTCCCTACGTGGAGTGGGTCAAAACCATTATACCGCTGTAATAATTGTTAACCGGGAGTTCGGAGTTAGCCGGGGTTGTCTTCCCCACGCCGGGAGCGTGGAGGTAACGGTCTTAACTCCTTGGCGTTCATTTGCTAGTTTAGTATATGGTCGTATGCCGCTGTGAGAGCGTAGCATTCTAGCCCGTGAGTCCATGTCACCGCTGTGAGTGAGAGAGTGACCCGTCCCGGGGCTCGATCCGAGCACGGAAGTGAGTCGGACTACCCTTAACTCTGTCGGCTCCTCAACCGTGCACGATCCGCGTTTCCCTCGCTTGGGACGACGAGTGAGCTTGCGTTTCTGTTTGTGACGTATAGCCCATAGGAGCTCTTAGTGTCGGGCCTACTGTCTCTCATGCTCATATGTTGCTGGTCGTGTCCGCATTCAGAGTCCGAGGTCCATATCACTTAGAGTTGGTCCCCATGTCCGTCTCGCATCAGTTTGGTATCAAAGCGAGTCGAATCTAGGGTAGTCGTTGCATAAGTCTTGCACGGTCTAAGTCGAGTCTAGGATCATCATTATTTTTAAAACAAAAAAAGGTGTTTTAAAATTACATTTCATCCTGATAATTCGGTATATTAAAAGTTGTTGTCCGAACGTTAGGCTACGCCTATCAGGAAGGCCGCACACTTGCGGGAGTGATCTTCGGATCGATTAACTCCGCCACGTGCCGGATAATGGTTTAGGTCTAGGTGCATTTGTCGGTGTTTGCATCCGTTTGTGTCTCCTAGTTCGTGTGTCTTTGCATGCCCACCCGTAGAGGCACCCAATACTCACCACCACCACCTATGGCGGATTCCCGAGCCCGTAGCTCCGGTGAGCCCTTGACGGCCGAGATGTTCCGAGCCCTCATGGATCGTCTCGATACGCGTATGGATGGCCTTAGTACTCATCTAGATGGCGTAGGAATGCGTCTAGAAGGGAGAATGAAAGCCCTCGAGGATCGGACCGAAGCTTCGGACCAGTCCATTCAGGGTCTTGTAGGGAAGATTGCTATCCTTGAGAGGGCCCCAGTAGCGGCGCAACCTGCGCCGATGATTGGCCAACAGGAGCCGGCTCAGCAACCTGCTGCGCCAAGAGCTCAGGCGGTAGATGTTGGGAGGCAACAGGTGCATGAGGTGGCTGACTATGCATCTGATAATGAGTAAGGGGGATATGGTCGTCGTAACCAACGACGGAATCGTGATGTCGGTGATGACGACCGCGTTCTTCGGAGCGTGCGTGCAGACCCTCCCTTTTTAGCGGGTCCTTGGACCCAAAGGTGTATTTAGACTGGGAGGCCGGCATGGACCGGTACTTCGAGTGGTTTGAGATGACAGACCACCGGAGAGTTTGATACGCGAAGATGAAACTGCATGGGCAGGCCCAAACTTATTGGACCAATGTGGAGAGCCTGCTAAATCAGCGACGTCAACCCCCGATCGGCACTTGGGATGACATGAAACTGAAATTGAGGGAGAAGTACCTTCCTGCCTCATATCGCCAACGTCTCATAGACAAATGGCAAAGTCTCTCCCAAGGGAACCGATCCGTGACCGAGTACACCGCCGAGTTTGATGAGTATTATTTGCGGTGTGGAGTTACGAAAGATAGCACCATGACCATATCACCCTTTCAGAGAGGTCTGCGGCCAAACTATCAATACGAATTTTTTCGCCATAATGCGACCACTTTGGAACAAGCGTATCAGGTTGCTCTCGAATTGGAGCAATTCGAGGCCGAGTTTGAGTCTCCCCATCGGTTGGGCTCCTTCCCCCTTCGTAGTGTCGGGCCCCGTGGCTCTTCTGGCACGTATCCGAGGGCCCCCATGGCCCGACCTCAAGAGCCCACTCATCCTGAGCCTTTCGCTCCTAGGCCTCGCCCTCCACCCCCGAGGGACCTTCCTCGTCCCCAACATCTTACGGCACCCACAGCCCATCCACCGGCACCCGCACCTCCTGCCCGTCATTTGTTGCCTTCACCTCCTATCCATCGAGAGGATAAAGGGAAAGGACCCATGATTGGGGAGCCTAGTGGATCACGGCAGCAGTGTTATCGCTGCAATGGGTTTGGCCATTTTGCCAACCAGTGTCCCACCCGCCAGTCCCTTGTCATTGGGGACACATAGGCCGAGGATACCACCCCTACGAACCTCAAGTTAGTCAGCTATGAAGCATATCCGGAGCTAGCTGATGAGTACTATGAGATCAAAGGTAATGGCCAGGATGCCCAGCATCTGGACGATACCCACTTGGGGGTCGTCAGGTGTATTCTCACCCAGCCACAGGCCAGTGATGACTGGCGACAGACCACTATCTTTCATACATTCTGTCGGCTGGGCAAGCAAGTTTGTAAGGTGATCATCGATAGTGGGAGTTGCATCAATGCAATCTCCACGGGCAGTGTCTCCAGTCTTGGTCTTACACCTGTGGATCATCCTTGCCCCTATTGAGTATCATGGGTGGATTCCACCTCCATTCCGATCAGGCTGCGGTGTTTGGTCCCACTGCAGTTCCGTGCCTACCGTGACGATATCTGGTGTGATGTCCTCCCCATGGACGTGGGCAGCATTATTCTTGGTAGGCCGTGGTTATTTGATCGGGATGCCACACTCCATGGCCGGTCGAACACCTGTACCTTCGAACATGTTGGCCAACGGATTACTCTCCACCCCCATCAGCCCAAGAGCCCATCTGTTAGGGGTCCTACTGGCCCTAGTACTCCGGAGCCTTCCGTCCCCGGGCCCAGTACCCCATCCCCAGCTCAGGCTATGACCGTTACATCTGGCCCCGGCGAGCCCTCGACTAGGAGGTTGATGATGATTATCTCCCAGGAAATGGAGCGGGAGGCTAGTAGAAGCTGCCATGTATTTGCTATTACGGTCTGAGAGATGGAGCCGAAGTCCGAGGGTGAACTCCCACCCGATGTCATTCCTATTCTGCAGGAGTTCGCTGATATTTTTCCCGAGGAGCTTCCCGAGGGACTCCCACCCATGTGGGATATTCAGCATGCTATCGACCTGATTTCGGGCTCCTCATTGCCCAATCTTCCTCACTATCGCATGAGTCCTATGGAACATGCCGAGCTAAAGCGGCAGGTCGATGAGTTGATGCAGAGAGGGTCTGTTCGGGACAGCATGAGTCCGTGTGCTGTTCCCACATTACTCGCCCTAAAGAAGGATGACACGTGGAGAATATGCATTGATAGTCATGCCATCAACAAAATTACCGTGAAGTACAGGTTCCCTATTCCCCGCCTAGATAATATGCTAGACATGATGGCCGGTGCCACTATCTTCTTGAAGATCGATCTTAAGAGTGGCCACAACCAGGTGAGGATTAGGCCAGGTGATGAGTGGAAGATCGCATTCAAGACCAAGGATGGTCTATATGAGTGGTTGGTTATGCCCTTTGGGTTGACCAATGCCCCTAGCACCTTCATGCGACTCATGACTCAGGTCCTTCGACCATTCATTAGAGTCTTTGTGGTAGTGTACTTCGATGATATCCTTATCTATAGTCGCACAACGGGGGACCACTTAGACCACCTTCGGCAGGTCTGTCTACTCCTGAGGCGAGAGCAGTTATTTGCGAACCCATAGAAGTGTGCCTTCATGACACCTCAGCTTACCTTCTTGGGTTTTATTGTGTCTAGTACTGGGGTCTCCGCCGATCTGGAGAAGGTCCGGGCCATTGTTGAGTGGCCGGAACCCCGTACGATCCATGATGTCCGCAGCTTCCATGGCCTTGCGACGTTCTATCGTCGTTTCATCTGCGGATTTAGCTCCGTCACTGCCCCGATCACGGACTGTATTCGGAAGGGCACATTTGTATGGACGAAGGCCGCAGCTGCTGCCTTTAAGGACATCAAGGAGCGCATGACCCAGACACCTATCCTTCGATTGCCAGATTTCTCGAAGGTGTTTGAGGTCTCTTGTGATGCGTCAAGTGTTAGGATAGGAGGAGTGTTGAGTCAGCAGACCCACCTGGTCGCATATTTCAGTGAGAAGCTGAATGACGCGAAACTGCGATACTCTACTTATGATAAGGAATTCTACGCAGTTGTTCAGGCTCTTAGGCATTGGATGCACTATCTATTACATCAGGAGTTTGTCTTATACTCCGATCATGAGGCTTTGAGGTATCTCCATTCCCAAAAGAAGCTTAATGAGCGTCACAGCCGTTGGGTTGAGTATCTCCAGCAATTCACATTTGTGCTAAAACATAAGGCTGGAGTGGAGAACAAGGTGGCCGATGCCTTGAGTCGGCGAGCGTGTTTGCTTCCCATCATGAGTGCCGAGGTCATAGGGTTAGAGAAGATGAGAGAGGCCTATGTTGACTGTCCTGACTTCGATCAGATTTATACCACTCTCTAGGCCGGACCCTCGAGAGACCTTGATGATTATGTGCTTCAAGAGGGTTACCTCTTTCGAGGAGGCAGGTTTTGTGTTCCCCGAACTTCGGTTCGAGACTTCTTAGTCTGAGAGCTACATGCGGGAGGACTAGCCGGCCACTTTGGTCAGAACAAGACTATCGAGGCTGTTGAGCATAGATTTTTTTGGCCGAGCTTGAAGCGTGATGTTGCTCATATTGTGGCTCAGTGACGTACATGTGTTACGGCCAAGATGAAGAAGCAAAGCTCGGGCCTTTATACGCCTCTCCCCGTGCCTGATGCTCCGTGGTATGATGTTAGCATGGACTTTATTTTGGGATTGCCACGTACCTCTAGGAAGCATGATTCGGTCTATGTGGTGGTTGACCGATTCTCAAAGATGGCCCTTTTCATTCCCTGCTCGAAGACTTCAGATGCCTCGAGGGTAGCCCGCCTATTCCTTACTCATGTGGTGTGCAAGTTCGGGTTGGCTCGTACCATAGTGTCTGACCGCGATGTTAGATTCACCAGTTATTTTTGGAAGATATTGTGGCATATGTTGGGTACTCACCTCAAGTTTTCCACTACATATCATCCCCAGACAGATGGTCAGACCGAGGTGGTCAATAAGAGTCTGGGTGACCTTTTGAGGTGCCTTGTCAGGGATCGTCTAGGGGATTGGGATCTCATATTACCATTGGCAGAATTTGCATAATGATTCGGTTAACAGGTCTACCGGTATGAGTGCATTTGAGATTGTCACAGGTCGTAGACCTAGGAAGCCAGTGGATCTTGTTTTCATGTCCATCCATGCACGAGTGTCGGAGTCTGCCGAGTCGTTTGCTAGGCATGTTAGGAGTCTGCATGACAACATCCGTCGTCACATTGAGGCCAGCAATGCACGGTATAAGGAGTTAGCCGATGCCCATCGACACCACCGTGAGTTCCAAGAGGGTGAATATGTCATGATCAGGGTAAGACCTGAATGGTTTCCCTCTGGAACCGTAAAGAAATTACAAGCTCGCGGAGTCGGTCTATTTAGAGTGTTGAAATGCGTTGGATCCAATGCGTATGTTGTGGACCTACCCGAGGAATATGGTATAAGCTCTACTTTTAATGTATCGGATCTAGTTGCATATAGGGACCCAACGGTGATCCCTAGTGAGCCTTTCGAGCCATCTCCTCCCAATGAGAGTGATCCCACACCTGAGTGTCCACCATCAGCCCCCTTTCCACGGCAGCGAGAGCATATCGATCATATACTGATAGTTATCAGTAGTGGATCTTACCCGCGATACCTAGTGCGATGGAGAGGGCGACCCGCCACCGAGGATACTTGGATCACCCATGGAGAGTTGCAGCGGATCGATCCGGACCTATTGGAGCGGTACCATAGTGATGCAGACCCTTACTCGACAGGGTCGAGTTTCTCCCACCCAGGGAGAATTGGTGCGGAGACCAGAGCAAGCGAGAAGCATGAACCAGCGAGCCACCGGTACTATACGCGGAGCACCACTCGAGCCACTTCGGCGTCCATCTGGCTCGGAGACAGTTTGGAGACTCCCCCTTGAGTATCGATATTTATTGCATTTATGTGGACTTTACTTGTGTGTCATGTGTGTTTGTTTAGTTTTATTCAGATTGTAATTTGGATTGTAACATGGGTTTATGTGTAATTTGGGACCACCCGGGTCCCGCGGGCCCCCTATCCCTTCTCCATTGGTCCACCTCATCCCTAGGGCCCATGTGGGGTCAGTCAACCTTCCAATGGTGGGCTTCTAGAAGGGTGGGCCAAGTGGGGGACAAAGAGGAATAAAATTCAAGGTTGGAACCTTGAAAGTCAAGGGGGCGCCCCCCATTTAGTATATTATATTAGGATTTGAAATTTTATTTTATTTGATTCCAAATCACATGGGAGAAATAGTTTGTGGACTCCCTCTTTTACCCTCTCCAACCCTAGATCTAGGGTCAATTAGTGTCTTTTGTCATTTCACATAAATACCTTGTATTTTCATTTGATTGGAATTAATGCATATGAAAATCAGAAATTTTGTTGGAGCTCCAACTTGGTGCGCCCCTCTCCCTCTCTCCTCTCTTCTTATTACAGCTGGGAAGGCTTTATTCTGAGGTGGGAAGCCTCATCTATTAGGTGTGAAGTTCATCGTTGCCACCACCCCCGCCATCGAGCTGCCGTTGCACCACCACCACCTCCGTCGGTATTCTGTCAATCGGGTGACAGCAGGTCCTTCCACGAATTTCTGCTCCCAGCCACAGACTCTTCTTGATCTCAAACTTTCAGGGTGAGTTTCAAAGGTTCCCCCCACATCCCAAAAAAATTGGTTGGGCTTCCAACTCCCAATTTCCATTTTTCCATTTTCGTCCATCTTTTTCTTCCAGATCTGCCTGTTTTCAGTCTAGATCCATAGCCACCCTGAGTTTCCCATCTCCAGACCTCCTTTTGATTTTTGCTGGAACCCCCAAATTTACTGGAGGTTCTATCCACTACCCCCTCCACCCATGAATTTTCGTGGAATTTTAAAAGGTCTCCACCTATTTTCTAAAAATCATTTTCAGATCCCCTTCAGTTCTGTCTACCTCTGTCCAGATCCGACCACCCCCCAGTATAAAATATCTTTCCCCATCCAAACCTCTACCAAATCAGTCATAAGAATTATTTCTGTTTTCCTTTCTCTCTCCTCTACAATTTTCATGAAGATCTCGAGGTCTGAATCTGAGGTCTACCCCGCGGTCAACGGCAGTTCTCAGGAAACTTCACTACTGCCCTGAGATTTCGGGCCCTGTCCAACAGCAACTTCAAAAATCGACTAAGGCCAGATCCGTGCAGATCGAATTTGTCTCTCTAGCCCTAGATCAAAATACTTCGAAAGAGCTTTCCAACGATACCTTCTGTACGTCGATCCGACATCAGGATTGATCGCAGCAGCCGATCTTGTCGGATCGCAAGCTGTAAAACAGAAGCAACCAGTCCGTGGGCAGCAACTCCAAAGCTTGGAGACTGGAGTCGATCGGCCTCCGACCGGCATTCCCGCCCGACCGCCTTCCAGGGAGGCGCGCCACCAGGGGTCTCCATCACAGTGGGACCCACCCCATCAGACCCGAAAAACAGAGCGATCCGTGGGCCCCACGAACCCGTAGATCGCGCCGTCCGGACAGCACTAAACGCGGGTTTCGGCACCGATGGAGCGACATCAAGATGCTGCCCGTCAACCCAATTCGCGTGACTCCTGGGCCCCACATGTGACCTTTTACCTCCCTATGTGGAGTGGGTCAAAACCATTATACCGCTGTAATAATTGTTAACCGGGAGTTCGGAGTTGGCCGGGGTTGTCTTCCCCACGCCGGCAGCGTAGAGGTAACGGTCTTAACACCTTGGCGTTCATTTGCTAGTTTAGTATATGGTTGTATGCCGCTGTGAGAGCGTAGGATTCTAACCCGTGGGTTCTTGTCACCGCTGTGAGCGAGAGAGTGACCTGTCCCGTGGCTCGATCCGAGCACGGAAGTGAGTCGGACTACCCTTAACTCTGTCGGTTCCTCAACCGTGCACGATCCACGTTTCCCTCGCTTGGGACGACGAGTGAGCTTGCATTTCTGTTAGCAACGTATAGCCCATAAGCGCTCTTAGTGTCGGGCCTAGTGTCTCTCATGCTCGTATGTTGCTGGTCGTGTCCGCATTCAGAGTCCGAGGTCCATATCACTTAGAGTCGGTCCCCGTGTCCGTCCCGCATCAGTCGGAGTGTGACTGAGTCTAGCGGCCATATCTTTGACCGCTACAGTCACCTTGTGGCCCTGTCTATGACCGCCAGTGTTTGTGCCTCTGTGTATGTACAGAGTGTCGCTTTCCGACGTTTTGGTTTCCAATTATCTTGGCTCAACCTTGTGGTTTGTCCGTCGTCCTGTGGATGTCTCTTGATGTCCTATGAGGGCTATGACCACGATATAAGGTAGTCAAGCATGCCTTGGTTTCTGTACTGTTGTAGAATCATTGTCAGGCTCCGGTCAACCCGGTGTGACCCAGTGGTTGACACGTGACCTTGTATGTGTCTCGGCTATTCTGGATAGATCGAGACAGTGGTTTCGGATGCCTTGAGGTATCATCTTACCTCGGTCTATGTGTCCAGGCATGCTGAGGGTCTTCGTGATTCCTCATGTCTCCGTGAGTCTTTTGATGTGGATGTGTCATTTCCTCTGGCTTAGGATTAGACCGATTGGTGGCTTGTTCCGCCGTTGCGTGATGATCTTGACTCCGAGTCGTGAGACTTAAGGATCTTTGGGTTAGCAGGTCTAGTTGCCCTGTCCTGAGTCTGTTGGCAGTTTGGTATACTACTTGGTGCTTCGTAGTACGTGCGATAGTGCTTGCTTGGCCTGTCTGTACTCCAGCACTCGTGTTTCCGAGTCTCTGTGTCTAGTGAGCCTCCACTAGTCCTAGCCTCACGACCTCGAGTGTCGGCCCACCTGGGAGTGGTGGTGAGGTAGTTCCCGATATACGGTTTTTAGGCTAGTTTCTATGGGCCCCTGCTTTACGGTAGCGTCCTGCTGGGGGAGAAAACTAGCTAGAGGCCATGCTCTAGGCATGAGCTGGTGTGTGCACATGTGGTCAGGGGCGTTTGGACTGGCGCTGACGGGCATGACCCTGACTAGTCACTCGTTACTATAGATCCTGTTCTGGTTCAGTGAGTATCTCAGTCTCCGTCGTTCTCGGCGTCCGTAGCGAGATACTTGTGGTGTAGTGTAAGACGTTAGTGGACGCATCTGGCTGTTCTTCTAGTGATGAGGTGCTTCCGTCACATGACACGTGACTCTCGCATTTCTCGTACATCGTGACCTCTCCGGGTTAGTCTTTTCTTGGCCTTACCTGAGGTCAGCGCTGTGTGGCATGCACGACGATTCAGTCGTGTATGCGTTTGCGCTTAGGGAGTGTACACGACAATCCAGTCGTGTAGGCTTTAGTGTTCCGTGTCCGTCGATGTCTCTTCTAGGTCTTTTGCCTGTCTTTGTAGGCCTTTGCCTTAGGCCTTGTGCTTGGCCAACGGATCGGTAACTCCTGACTCTGTGAGATCAGGGTTCGCCCTTCTGTTGCTGTTGGAGTAGCGTAGGAGCTGAGGTTCCGATTCGGTTTGGCTTTTTTTTCCTTTCTTTTAGCTATTCCTACTCCTCCCTTTTCTGATTTCCTTTTACAACTTTCTAGTGGTAGTTTTCCTGCTTTACTACTACTGCTGTTTTAGTTGTTGTTCCGTGTTACTGCGTATTTTTCAGTGGGGATATGCGTGACCCCTACTGGGCCAGTGACACGAGGCTCACCCCTGCTTTTCAGGTGTGGTCGTCTCTACTTCCTTTGCGGTTCCTGGTGTGGCGTGTTCGTAGTTGCCAGCGGTACCTGCGTCGGGCTTCCCCTGACCTCAGTGTACGTTTTCCTTTCTGTCGGACTGTACTTGTCTTTTCTTTAGACTGGACTCTGGTATAATTGTTAATTTTAACTGTTAATTAAAAAGTAATTTTATTTCTACTACTTTAGCAAACCTGATTAATGAAATTTATTTGCTTACTGTTATATTTGTCACTTCAATGTACTACACGACATTCCTTTTATCCCTTCAGAGCTTTACAGCTCTTGGGAGGCTTCACGGGTTCCAAGCGGTATCGGGTCTACTCGGCAGTCCTATCAGGTATGTCCGGTATCCGGAGTCCGAGTCGTCACATTAGTCTTCAGTCTTTAGCATGTGCTTCGACCTTAGTCTTCAATCTTTAGCATGTGCATCGACCTTAGGCTTGTGCCTGCAGAATGTGCATCGACCTTAGTTTAGCGTTGGCAGAAGGTGCATCAACCTTAGTTACAGTGCTTGCCAGATGTGCATCGGCCTTGCTTCTTCATGAACACTAACATGCATCGACCTTACGCATGTGCATCGACCTTTGTACTGTTGTAACTCGATGTGCATCGACCTTGTAGTGTGGAAGGCAAGTGTGCACCGACCTTGTAACATGTGCATCGACCTTACCTGACAGACATAGGGTATATGCACCGACCTTGATGTGCTAGAGTGCAGATGTGCATCGACCTTACCTGGCAAGTAGAAGATATATGCACCAACCTTGATAGTCACATATGCACAGACCTGACAACGTGCGTCGACCTTTGTTTTGAGCTAGCGAAATGTGCACTGATCTTGCTTCTTCATGAACAGTAATGTGCATCGACCTGATCAACATGAAGTTTTCAGCATGATTTCTGTGCTGCCAACTGCCTTGATTTCTGTGCTGCCAGTTATCTCATTTTTGTGCACTTATCAGTAATATCACCTACCTTGATTTTTGTGCAGCCAATTGTGCAGCCAATTATCTAGGTTTACGTGTCATTCTTGATTTCTTTCACTTTACTTACAATGACTTGAAATACAAGAGTGTTGACGTCATCAAATACAAACAAGACTCATCAATGAGTCATAGTCAAACATCATTAAAACAACATATATCCAACATTCTCCCCCTTTTTGATGATGGCAACTATGAGTCATTATGAGTACATTGTAGGTCAAGGTGCAAAGAATTATTATCATGAATTGAGGCACAAAGTCTTTGTCTCCCCATATAAATTTCTCCCCTTTATGCATTCAAGACTCTCCCCTTTATGCATACCCTTGTTAATGACACCTATAATTCTCTCCCCCTTTGACATCATCAAAATAACGTAATAGAGAGAATATATGGCACAATTAGGAAAGAAGGGAGAAAAGTAGGAGATTATTAGCACATGAGATACATACTTGCAGGTAGCAGCACAAGATTCACAACAATTCTCTTCCCCTGATACCATACCTCTCAGTGGCACGCTATGACAGTCATTGTAATGACTATCCTTTTCCAGTATTCTAGAAATTGATGTGGAAATACATGCCAATGGTTGGAATGCTAATTGTTAGGTCCCTGAATTGGGTATAGGGTCCCATTTGGCTTGGCAAAAATAGATCATACAAGTGGACATAAAATGTCATGCAGTCATAGCAAGGCAACAGAGACTGGGTCATGAAGAATAATTATATGCACGAAATTTAAATATAGCAAGATGATGCGATTTGAAAGCAATTCTGCACCCATAAAAATAGATTTGGTTTTCAGGTTTTTCCAAATTTTTAAAGCTTTGCTGGTTTTCAGATTTTAAATGCTTTTCTATGCAATGGATGGAAGAGGGAAAATGCAAGCCACCCAAGTGCATGACAAACTAAAACCAATTGCATTGGAGGCATGACGCCAATTAACGAGAAGGCAGAAATACCAAATGTTAATTGTTAAGAGTGGAAGCGCTTTCATGGTAGCCAGGAAGCCTCAAGAGACCATTTTTTTTATGGCAAAAGCCAAGACAAATAGACCGTAGTCTGGTTGCAAGGAGTCGACACTAAGGGTCGACACTTGAAAATTTTTGAGCCATAGAATCCAATGGCTGATAAGATGAGGGATCCTCAACCTAAAGCCAAGTTCATAAATACAGAGTTACAGATTTTTCAGAATATCCAATTATTGAACTCTAGTGACAATGCCCACAAATTTAGATTGGTTTAAGATTGATGAATTCTGAGCATTTCAATAAACATACTTGAAAAACATTTACAATCAGAATTAATAGAGGTGAACCAGAATGACATACTTAAGCCAGGTTAACCTCCTTTGATCTTACTCATTCTATTCCATTAGCTCTCTTGAGAGATATTGCAAGAAGTATTGTGGATAAACAATTAGACATTTTTGATTTTATCTAGAGAGCACCACAAATTCAAAATTTTTTATAGAGATCATTGTTGGAAGCCAATTGTTAAACCTTTTATGAGCAATCAAGTGCAGCATGTACCTTTTGACGTGAGAGTGCATGTTGATTAGACGCTGGCACCCCCAGTTACTCAGTGTAGCTCACCATTCTGCCTTAGCCAGAACAGAGGTAGCATGGCACTTCATGACGTTGTCCTTTCCACTTCTTTGGTGGAGGAACTCAGTTTCTCGGTGAAATCAATGCCATTGCTCTGCCTTGATTTTTCTTTCATATCGCAGAAGAGTTAACAAAGGCACTTCATGACATATCTTACCTCATTTCTTTTACGAGGAGATATATTTCTTAGTGAACCAGTGTCATTGTTCTGAGATAATTAGCTCTTCTAAATTCCAGCAAATCAGATTGTTTAAAGACAATACTTAGCTGAAGTTTCTCAATCAAGAAAGCCCTTTGTACTAACGATAAACTTTGAGATGCAGGAGGGTTAAGTAAGTTAAAAACATGAAAAGCTGGTTTAAGTCTATTAAGTCTGAGTGTAGCCAATTTCAAGATAATTAAACTCAAAAGCTCATGAAATAATTAATTTTAAACCAATACATTTCATGGTTAGGGCAGTCATAAAGCTCCATAAAGGAAGATTCTTCTTGATGATATACTTTGTTAAGCAACTCAACTACAGTTAGAAGATCCTCCAAGAAGTACAAGGCAATTCGGATTCAAGGTGAATTGCATAGAATTATCAGCATATGGTGCAATGGACTGGCTTAAGCAGAGAGTGCTGATAGGTAGAGGGGTAGAGAATTGACAGTGAACACTTTCCCTGAGTTTAAGCATAGAGCTCACATTGGAATTGGTGAGATATGACCATCGGATGCAAGAAAGTGTCGACACTTGCACTGGTTGGTGTCGACACCCTGAGCTCAGGCAGAAGGCGATTTTCAAACAATGTAGTTTTGATGTTGACGCCCCCTCAACACGAGCATGGGTTTAAAATGAGTAGGTGGCCTATGACTTATATGACTACACAATGCACTGGAAATGCTGCCAATTGATTAGCATCCCAGTGTCCCTTAACCATGATATGCATTGGAATGCTACTGCACTATAGATTAAGATGCAAACTCAAAATCAGAAGTATTGGTACTAGGTGGAGAACGTAGATCCGAGGATCACCTCACACAAGGTGGAGTCTTCCAGATAGGCTTGGCCCATTAATCCAACATACACCCTTTGATATATCAGAACTTAAACCAAGTGTTAATTGAATATACCATTCAACATTCAGATGTTCATTTTCAAAGATCATGGTTCAATAGTTGATGCGGGACGGACCACAGACTCGACTCCAATTGGGAATGCAACCCTCGGACTCTAAACAAGCTCACGATCGTCCCTTTTTGAGGGAAGCGTCGGACGTGCGCGGTTGAGAAACCGGCAAGAGCTAGGGTGGTCAACTCATAATTTCGTGCCCGGATCAGGTCACGGGATGGGTCTCGCTCTCTCTCGCAGCAGCGGTGATATAAAAAGATATCGAGCTAACGGCCCTAACACATGCTCTCTAGCAGCGGCATATAAAGCATATACGAATAAAGCAAATGCTGGGTAAAGGAGCGAATATGATACCTCCACGCGCCTGGCGTGGGGAAGACGATCCCGGCCGATCTCGTACTCCCGGAAGAATTATTACACAAGTATTACAGCAAATATGAATGCCCACTCCACGCAGGGAGGTAAAGGGCGTCACAGCGGGACCCGGGAGTAGCGGTTTTGGGTTGACGGGCCGCTTCTTGTGTTGCTTCGGCGGCACACGTACTCACGACCGTGGGACCCATGTGCTGGTCCGAGGGGCCGTGTGGGCCCGGGGTGGCACCACTGTGATGGGGATGCTTGGAGGGGCACTCCCTGGGACGGCGGTGTGCTGGTTCACCGGCCGGAGGCCGGGCGGCTCCGATCTCCACTCGCCGGAGTTGCTGGCCACGGATCTGCAGTTCTATTTTGTAGCGCGCGACCCGGCGAGATCTGCTGCTGCGGTCACTCCCGACGTCGGTTCGATGTACAAGAGGTACCGATGGAAAGATGACTTAAAATCCTTCGATATATGGCTGGAGAAAGAAATTTTAGTTTCCCGTTGATGGCCTTTGTCGAATTTTCAAGCTGCTGACTCACAGGATCTGAAAACTCAGGGCAGAACCACGTTTTCCTGAGAGTTGGCATTGACCGCATTGTAGACCTTCGATTCAACCTTTGGGCCCTTCATGAAAGTTGTAGAGACCGAAGAGAGGAAAACGGGGATATATCTTATCCAAGATTTAGTGAAAGTTTCAATTTTGTGGGGATTTTATATTGACTCGGGGTCGGATCTGGACAGCGGAAACAGATCTGAATTTGGGAGAAAGACAAAATTTCTAAAAATAGGTAGAGTTCTTTTGAAATTCGTAGAAAAATTTTGGAGGATGGGGAAGGTGGACAGAACCTCGAATAAATTTTTGGATTCCAAAAAACATCAAAAAGGGGTCGAAAAGGGGGAAGAACTAAGCTACACTGATCTAAAAAGGGACAGATCAGGAAGATAGAAAGACATAAAAATAGAAAAATATAAAAAGAAAATGAAATGACGGGATAATTTTGCTGGAGGTTGGGGATTAAGTGGGGAACCAACTCTAAAAATCTCAACTCCAGATGATGTCAGAGTTGGGAGTTAAAAATCCCAGAGTGAACCTCTATCCAGCAGAACAGAACCTTGGACAGCACTCCGGAATCGGCTTCGTGGCGGCTCGATGGCGGCACGAACGGCGGGGGCGGCACCGGAGATGAAATCAGAGATAGAGGGGCTCAGGTAGAAGGGGTTCTCAACTATGAAATGTATAGGAAAGAAGAGGAACCAGAGGGAGAGAGATAGGGGCGCACCAAGCTCCAATGCTCATTCTATATTTTCTTCTCATTAATTCATGAAAAATGGAAATACATGCCTTATATAATAAATGGAAAATGACCACTAATGCCCTCAGATCTAGGGTTGGGAGGGGTATACAAGGTATAGAACTAATTAGTTCTAATAGCATATTTTTCAAAAATAAAAATGGGGGGGGGGGCACCTTGACCAAGGGGACATGGTTAGGTAAGGTAGGTGGCCTCCTTTGAAATTTTAAACCACTTGTCTCCCCATGTGTCCAATTGACTTGTCAAACCTTCTAGACGCCACCTTGACTTTTGACCAGCCCCACATGGATGAGGTGGACCAATGGGGAAGGAGTGGGGGTCCCCTAGCAGGTCCTACTGGCATTTTGCACATAAACCCACACAATCCTAAGGAAGAACAAATAGGCTCATAAAGCCTTACAATTGCGAATCTACTTCCCCCAGGATATAAAAAGAAATAAAAGGACACAAATACAAAAATAAAATGTACATGCTCGGAGTTGATTCCCATCAATTCTCCCTGGGTGGGAAGAACTCGACCCCGTCGAGTAGGGGTACGGCTGCTCGAGTCGCTCCGGCGGATCCATCACCGTGCCAAGTAACGCGGGTACGCTCCACTCCACGTGACCGCCACCTGCTCATTCCGTATATACTCGATATGCACAAGCTGCTGTGGGAACAAGGCTAGAGGTGGACACTCCAGGTGGGGCACTCTCAAATGGGAGGAGGCGGCTCAAAGACTCACTAGGAATCACCGCTGGGTCCCTATAGGTGACTAGATCCGGGTATAGATGTAGAGCTGATCCCATACTCATCGAGCGAGTCCACTCGCCTCTCACTCATAGGGGACTAACATCGACGAGCTTGCATACGACACATGCAGACTCCTAACAAACCACAAACCACACAAATAAGCCACTCAAAACAAACCACACAAACAAACCACACAAAAAAACTGACTCATGCATGACCCTAGACTTAAGGTGGTGATGACATCAACCCCACTAAGTGGCTGCATCCTGAGCATCGGTAAGCTCCTCCTTAGCTTCGTACTCATCAATGAGTTCCTGATCGGCCTCGTAACTAACAGACACAAGCCCAGAAGGTGAGGGTTCTCCAACCCCTAGGGCTAGTGTGGTACGAGTGGGACATTGGTTAGCAAAGTGGCCAAACCCATGGCAATAGAAACACTGTAGACGGGACCTACTACTCTCTCCGATGAGAGGGCCCTTATTCTTATCCTCCCGACGGACAGGGGGTGTAGGCAACATGGGTGGAGCTGTAGGTGCCGTGGGCAATAGGGGTGGGGGTGCTGGTGCCTGAGGGCGGGCAATGGGTGTCAGGGGTTGGGATGGAGGTAGATCACGGGGTGGGAGAGGGCGAGGCCGTGGATCGAAATGTTCCTGACGGGTGGGCTCCTGAGATCGAGCCATAGGGGCCCGCTGAGGTGGACCTAAAGAGTGGCGGGGCTCGGTGCTACGAAGTGGGGTGGGACCTGACCGATGGCTAGGCTCGAACTCTCCCTCAAATTGCTTTAACTCGAGAGCAACTTGATATGCTTCTTCCAACGTCTTGGCATTGCGGCGGAAAAGCTCATACTGATAGTGGGGCCGCAAACCACGTCGAAAGCGGGAAACGGGCATGGTACTCTCCTCCGTGACACTACATCGTAGAAAGTACTCATCAAATTCAGCAATGTATTCGGAGACGGATCGGTCTCCCTGGCTAAGACTTTACCACCTATCGATGAGTCGCTGACGGTACGTGGGAGGAAGGTACTTTTGCCGAAGCTTAAGCTTCATTTCGCCCCATGTGTCAATCGGGGGCTCTAGCCACTGAAATAACAGGCTCTCTACATTCTTCCAATAGGTTTGTGCCTGTCCCATGAGCTTCATGGTAGCAAATCGGATCCTTCGACGTTCCGACATGTCGTACCAATCGAAGTATCAGTCCATGCCGAACTCCCAATGTAAATAGACTTTCGGATCTAAAGACCCGTAAAAAATGGGAGGATCTGCTCGCACGGTCTTAAAGACCCTATCGTCCTCCTCATCTCTCTGTGGTTGGAGGCCACGACGGCGTTGACCATACCCCTCATAGGCGTTATCGGACCCATAGTCCTCGAGACCAAGGTCACGGCGCGGTAGTTCGGGGACCCGAGGAGGGGCGGGTGGAGGAGCCCGTGGTGGCTGAGGAGCATGTGCGGGTGGGTCCTGGGCCACATGGACGGGCTGGGCCTGGGCTATGGGAATGGCTTGGCCTTGAGCAGCCGCTTGAGCAGGTGTGAGTGGGCCTTGGGCCACTATAGGAGGGTCTCCGTGAGACATCTTATCCAACCGTCCGACCAGACCTTGGACGGATCTATCAGATGACTCCATCCGTTCCTCCATGGCGTTAAAACGGCCATCTATGCGGTCCGAGAAGCTCTTAAAGGTTGCCTCGGTTTGGTCCATTCGGTCTACGAGGGTCATGATCGCCTCGCGCAAGGACTGAAGGTCTCCCGATATGATATCCTGTGGGTTGGCCATAGGTGCAGGGCGATGGTATTGGGTACCTCGCCGAGTGGGCATGCAAAGGACACAAGGACTAGGAGACACAGACCAATGCAAACAAGTGATGCACCTAGACTTAACCAAGACTCGGTACGTGGCGGAGTTAATCGATCCGAAGATCACTCGCGCAAGTGTGCGGCCTTCCCGATAGGCTAGCCTAACGTTCAGACAACACCTTTTGATATATCGGGTTATTGGGATGAAATATAACCTAGACTGACTTAGACGATGACTAGACGTAAATGACACTTTTTTTTTGTTTTTGACCAAATACTATCCTAGACTCAACTGGCGCTCTGATACCAAATTGATGCGGGATGGACCACGGACTCGACTCCAATTGGGAATGCAACCCTCGGACTCTAAACAAGCTCACGATCGTCCCTTTTCGAGGGAAGCATCGGACGTGCGCGGTTGAGAAATCGACAAGAGCTAGGGTGGTCAACTCATAATTTCGTGCCCGGATCGGGTCACAGGATGGGTCTCGCTCTCTCTCGCAGCAGCGGTGATATAAAAAGATATCGAGCTAACGGCCCTAACACATGCTCTCTAGTAGTGGCATATAAAGCATATACGAATAAAGCAAATGCCGGGTAAAGGAGCGAATATGATACCTCCACGCGCCTGGCGTGGGGAAGACGATCCCGGCCGATCTCATACTCCCGGAAGAATTATTACACAAGTATTACGTCAAATATGAATGTCCACTCCATGCAGGGAGGTAAAGGGCGACATAGCGGGACCCGGGAGTAGCGGTTTCGGGTTGACGGACCGCTTCTTGTGTTGCTTCGGCGGCACACGTACTCACGACCGTGGGACCCACGTGTTGGTCTGAGGGGCCGTGTAGGTGATGCTCGCTCGACAGTCGTTGTTAAAATTGCCGTGCCACACAAATTTCAAATATTTATAACCGCACTCACTCACTTATGGATTTGAAAACATGAGTATAATGGTAAGTACGGGTCGATCCCACGGGGAGAGAATATGTGATTTTAGTTCAAGTTGGACATATCTTTATGTTTGGAAAACCAATTTTTGGATTTTGGAGTGCGATTATGAAAACTTAAGTTGGAAAACATAAAAGAATTCAAGTGAAAATAGGGGTTGGAAGAAAACGCATAACTTTAAATATAGACAGAATTAGAAGAAGTGTAAAACATGAAAGTTGTAGAGAATTGGAAAAGGAAGAACTTTTATGAAGAACACAGAAACAGAAAATGAAAGGAAGATAAGGAAAAACTTGAAAAACTATGACCTATTGGTTCGGATGAACAGTAATTGACAGAAAACCAGCACCTTGAAAACTTAATTCTAAAGCTCAAAAGAAGAGGAATTTGACAAAGTGCAAGAAGAATAAAACTTAGAGATACAAGAGAGGAACAACTCTTATGAAGAACTCAGAGTTATTTGAGGACTAGAAAGACTTCAAAATGAATGAATGGAAGAAGGTATCACCACGGATGCACAGTGAATGCACAGGACAGCACTTAAGAAAATGGGTATTAACTCTATGAATTTGGATGAATTGGAAGAAATGATGAACATAGAAGTTGAAGAAAACTTAAAAAGGAACAACTTTTATGAAGACAAGAATTTGAAATGAGGATCACAATAATGAGAAATAAGGCTATGAAAAGATTGAATTCTAAAATGAAACTTGTATTGCAATAAATTCAACTTACAAATTTGCCTTCAAAAGCTTGGAAACACACAACTTCAACAATCAAAAACTTCAGAAATGGAAGGAACTTACATTACAAATGCTTAAAGCTAGCTCTCTCTCCCTTGCAACCTTGCCATCTAGTTCTAACTCTCACAACCAACCACTTTCATTACAAGTGATACCCCCTTTATATAGGGTTTACAATCTCTTCTTGCTCATATAAAACATTCAAGTGCACCTAATTTTTGACCCAACTTGGTAGGCTGGAATGTGCTGAACCTTTTGTCATTTTTCCTGATTTTTTTCGGATTTTTTGGAATTTTTATAGCCCCTTTTCTTCTCTCTTTCTCTCTTTCTTCTCTTCTGCCGGCGCGTTGCGCCGACCGCCGCCGCGTGTTAGGCGGCCGACCGTGGGCCCCTCGTGCGCCGAATCCCCTGCCGCCTGCCGCGTGTGCGCGTGGCGCACGCTGCGCCCGCGTGCACTCCGCCTTCCGCTCCGCGTGCCGCCACGCGTCCCGGCCTGCCTTCGCGCCGCGTGTGAGCCCGGTCGCCGCTCCGGCCGCCACGACCCCCGCGCCGCGTGCCTCCCGCCTTCGCCGTCGCCTGCCACGCACCCCCCGCCCGCCCCTTCGCCGACCTCGTCGCCCGTGCCGGGCGACGAAGGCGGGAAGGGGGCGGGGCGGGTTTGAATTTTGTTTTTTTTTAATTTTAATATATATATATATATATTATATAAATATATATCTATATAACTATATATATATATCTATATATACTTAGAAAATTCCAAACAAATAGCAAATAATTTTATTTTTTTGTTCTAAAATTTTTTTCTTTTCTTTTTGAACCAATCCTCGAGCTTTTGGCCCATTCAAAATATAATTTTTATTTTCTTTTATTTTCTTTTTCTTGGAGTTTTTCTCGAACTGCGTGCCTGCATAAATACGTAAAAATTATCATAAAAATTTATTTAATTTCAAAAAATTAAACGTTTGATACAAAATCAATAATAAGTGTGAGAAGTGTATATTTAATATCAATTAAGCTCATAAAAATGCATATACTCATGAATTAAATGATAAAAATACACACTAATCACACCCCCCAACTTACTCATTGCTAGTCCCTTAGCAATGCACATAATGAAAAATTTAGGACTAACAAGAGTTTAAAGATATTCAGGCCTCATTTCCAGTTCATCTTTTATAGAGTTAACTAAAGATCAGGACTCTGGAGTAATTACCATAGACTAGCCTTATGTCGGAAATTCAGGTACATGATCAAGAATCTAATCAAAATTCAGTAGCACTTGTGCATGTGTAATGCTAAGTCCACAGTGAAGACAATTGCATCCTCCACTTGCTATTCTGAACAAATGCCTTTCAATTCTGCACTTCTTACTTAGAGCGTTCAATGCACACTAGCTTTTTGTCTGCCTTATTGATATGTCCCTTTTGGGATCACTATATATATATATATTTTTTTCTTTTTCTTTTTCTCTATTTTTTTTCTTTACACACATGATGCTGCACTACGCTTCACTGTTTTACGCGAACCTCAACACGTCTTAGGTGAAGTAGGCCCAGTTCCACAGATCCAAGTTCCCTTTTCCTTTTGACGCGAACCTCAACACGTCTTAGGTGAAGTAGGCCCGGTTACTCAGAATCGGAGCATTTTTCATGGTGCTTTATTTTTTCTCATACTTTTCTATGGCAGCAAGCTTCTAACATATTTCTTCTTCAGAAAATGCAGAATATCAGACAGTCTGTCTCAAATAACAGAAGGCTTGTCCTTCTTGTTTCATTAGCGTGCAACGTGCTTTTATTTTTCTTTGAAAGTGCATCTAAACTTTTAAAGAGATTCTTTAAATCAGTTTTCCATGGCTAGAGTAAATAAATTATCTATCATCCGATTCTCTAGTCATTTCCATTCTAGAATCACTTTTCATGCGACATGAATCAAGAAATTCAACTCGGGGAAAACTGTTGTTTCACATGACAATTCAAGAAAGTAAGAAAAATTTTTGTTTTCATGTAAACAGTCGAAATTTTTTAAAATTTTTGACATTCATTTATCTCCCCCCCCCCAACTTAAATGACATTGTCCTCAATGGCATAAACAGTAGAAAGATCAGAGGACATGTAAAGAGATAATATAGTTGGGATGGAAGGATACAACCTGATGGGTCGGACGAAGTGATGAGAGCTTCATTGCGTTGTGGCCTGAGAACTGTAAAAGAAACACACTAAAACAAAACATCAAATCACAAAAACCGTGGGTGGCCTCCCAAGAAGCGCTAAATTTAACGTCTTCAGCCAGACGCACTGTAGCTCAACAACCAACAAGTTGATTTTAAAATGAGCCACCAAAGAATTTTATCCTTGCCAAAATTTTCTTTATCATGCCCTGAAGAAAATGAATGTGGTTGGTGAATGCAAGGGCGAGACAGAGATCGAGATGGAGGCATCACAAACGGACCACCCCAATCAGAGAATAGAGGAGGAACATTGGGAAAAATCATGTCATCAATTATGAAATGTTTCTCCTTAGAGGCTATGGGATCATCATGTAGAGCAAGAGTAGACCAGTCGGTTGGAAGAACTTCAAAAGAATCACCGTGGTCAAGAATTGGCATAAGCTCTATCCTCTCCTCTAGATTGAAAGTATCATGCGGTACATTCAAATCATTCAATTCCTCATTTATCCCAACTTCATTATTCAAATAAATATTCAATTCTAGATCCATCTTCACTTCTTCTTCCTTCCCATCTTCAAGGATAATTTCATCAAAGTCGTGTACCATCTCCACTTCTTCTCCATTCCCATCTTCAAAGAGAAGTTCATCATGGTTGGGAAGAGACTTGTGATGAGGCTCAATATATTCATCTTCTCCCCCTAACTGAAGATCATCCACCTCTCTTGCATTTCCCTCATGTTGACAAGCAAGCACTGGCTCCTCAAATTCCTTTGTAGGAGGGGGAATATGATCATTCATCAGTTCATCATCGTCATGAATTTCATTGTCATCAAATTCTTCAATCTCCTCAAATTGTCTAGGTTCTTCATTCAAATCGTTTTGACAAGATCTCTCCATAATTCCTTCATCTTTTAAATTAAGATTAATCAAAGGGTAATGCTCTTGGGGAATCATAGAGTGATCATAGTCAGTGGGAAGGACTTGATGAGGATCGGGTCCAGAGGAATCAAAGAATTGCTCTCCCTCCATGGTTTTGACTTCCTCAGTAAGCCTATTGATGTGCTGTTGGAGGGATTGACTATGGAGAAGTAACTGAATGAATTGATCATCAGAGGCATTAGGTGTGGGTGGAAGAGATGAATAGTAATGATTTATCTGTTGGGCTGGGTCATAATGGTCATCAGAGGTTTTGGCCCAAATACGATTTTCATCATTCCCTTCTTCTCCCCCCGACGACTCAAGATCATCATAATCCTCTTCACAAATGGAATGGGGTTTAGGCTCCTCAGGTTGCTCTTCCGTTACGTCCTCCGCATAAGACGCTTCCATGATTCCCTCAAAATCAACAGTGATATGAGTGGTAGATTGTGGGATCATAGGTTGAGCATATAGACTTTTATCATTATAATATCCAAGAAGTTGGTCCTCAAGACTTGTGGAGTTGTTAGGCATTGGATCCACTTCCGTTTCTATGATGTTTTCAGCAATCCTACTCACTTGGGCCTCAAAGTTTTGCAGTTGTTCCTGAAAGGCTTGTTGTTGAGTCTGGAAGAGCCGTGTCAATTTATCAAACATCTCATCCTTATGTAAATATGTGTATAGAGGAGATAGATAAGTGGGCTGAGAGTCAGATTGTGATGGATAGTAATTTGAAGGGCACTCAATCTGAAAATCAGGAGAGTGTATTGGTTGCCCTCCATAATAGGGTTGATCATAAGAATGGACTTGATTGTAAGGATCATTGGAATATGAATCCCAATCTGCAAAGTGTGGATTTGAAGGACGTTGAATGGGGTCTTGGTATGGTTCCCAAGAAGAAAATTGTTGATTTTCCCATTGATTGTTTGGGTTTGTGTAGGAGACAGAGGTGGAAAAATCCGATGACCATTGATATGGCTCTTGGGTGAAAGATGAATTATGAACCCCATTGTGGAAGAGTGAAGGAGTTTGTTGATAAGGGGTAAATGGAGAGTTGGAATTCACATAGCCCGCATAATTAAACATCAAAGAATCTATTATTGGGCCTGAACAAAATTAGATGTGGAAATGAAAAAGACCCAAGAAAGAGTGATGATTTTTCAATAAATTTTTTTTTATGTTTTGATTTTATTGTTTTTTTTTATGCAAAGATAAACAAGTTAGCACACAAATGACCCTAATTACCTAGATGTGCCCTAGACCTACAAGTAGGGTTTCACAAAGTGATGAAAGTGAAATGTAAGTTTATCCTCAATATGACCACCAGCCAGGTAAGGGGTGGGGAAGTGGGAGGTTCCCCCTACTTTCGTAGGGACCTTATTATGCCAAACCACTAACCCGCTTAAAGCGTTTGCTGTCCGACCGTCTTGCCTTAGGCACCGATTTTCATACGAGGATAAACCTAAATAACACAAGAATCACAGTGTGATCGTAGGGCCAACGTTTACTGAGTTTTATTTGAAGGCCTAGGTAATGCAGAGATGCAAGGGAACTGTGGTTTTCCGGCTAAGGGAGGGTGATGAAATCCCCACCTTATCTTGTTTAGGGATCTTGCCCTTAAAGTATTTTGAAATGAAATGCACACCACAATTTCAAACAAGGGGTTCTTTATGTAAAAATGAATGCCAGACTGGGATCAGGAGAACGTACCTTGCCCCTCGCGATCTTCAAAATGCAATGCAGAAATTAAACAAAGATAAATTCTAAGCTAAATGATGCATGACCTAGAGCATGAAAGTGTAGTTTCTATTCTTGCAATGAGGTCTTTTATTTGGTACAAATGAAGATTTTTTTTATTTTTGTTTTTAGTTAATGAACCTAACTAACCAGCATGAAAATTTTTCTTTTGTTTTGATTGTTATTTTATTTTTTATAGAGTTTTCAAGAAATTTTCAAATTTTTGTAAAAATTTTTCAGAAAGTGGAAAGATAGAACCTGTTTCTTGATTTCAACCCTTTAGCAATGCTTCTAGACTTTCAACAACGTTTCATATCCGTGGAATTTCAGGTTGCTTTTCCTCTTTCTTTGATTTTCAAATTTTTTTTTCGTTTTCCTGCACAAGTAAAAAGAGCAAAATTAATATTCACATATATACACCAAACACAAGAATATCCAACTATCATCATAATTCCCTCCCCGGTAACGGCACCAAAAATTTGATGCTCGCTCGACAGTCGTTGTTAAAATTACCGTGCCACACAAATTTCAAATATTTATAACCGCACTCACTCACTTATGGATTTGAAAACATGAGTATAATGGTAAGTACGGGTCGATCCCACGGGGAGAGAATATGTGATTTTAGTTCAAGTTGGACATATCTTTATGTTTGGAAAACCAATTTTTGGATTTTGGAGTGCGATTATGAAAACTTAAGTTGGAAAACATAAAAGAATTCAAGTGAAAATAGGGGTTGGAAGAAAACGCATAACTTTAAATATAGACAGAATTAGAAGAAGTGTAAAACATGAAAGTTGTAGAGAATTGGAAAAGGAAGAACTTTTATGAAGAACACAGAAACAGAAAATGAAAGGAAGATAAGGAAAAACTTGAAAAACTATGACCTATTGGTTCGGATGAACAGTAATTGACAGAAAACCAGCACCTTGAAAACTTAATTCTAAAGCTCAAAAGAAGAGGAATTTGACAAAGTGCAAGAAGAATAAAACTTAGAGATACAAGAGAGGAACAACTCTTATGAAGAACTCAGAGTTATTTGAGGACTAGAAAGACTTCAAAATGAATGAATGGAAGAAGGTATCACCACGGATGCACAGTGAATGCACAGGACAGCACTTAAGAAAATGGGTATTAACTCTATGAATTTGGATGAATTGGAAGAAATGATGAACATAGAAGTTGAAGAAAACTTAAAAAGGAACAACTTTTATGAAGACAAGAATTTGAAATGAGGATCACAATAATGAGAAATAAGGCTATGAAAAGATTGAATTCTAAAATGAAACTTGTATTGCAATAAATTCAACTTACAAATTTGCCTTCAAAAGCTTGGAAACACACAACTTCAACAATCAAAAACTTCAGAAATGGAAGGAACTTACATTACAAATGCTTAAAGCTAGCTCTCTCTCCCTTGCAACCTTGCCATCTAGTTCTAACTCTCACAACCAACCACTTTCATTACAAGTGATACCCCCTTTATATAGGGTTTACAATCTCTTCTTGCTCATATAAAACATTCAAGTGCACCTAATTTTTGACCCAACTTGGTAGGCTGGAATGTGCTGAACCTTTTGTCATTTTTCCTGATTTTTTGGAATTTTTATAGCCCCTTTTCTTCTCTCTTTCTCTCTTTCTTCTCTTCTGCCGGCGCGTTGCGCCGACCGCCGCCGCGTGTTAGGCGGCCGACCGTGGGCCCCTCGTGCGCCGAATCCCCTGCCGCCTGCCGCGTGTGCGCGTGGCGCACGCTGCGCCCGCGTGCACTCCGCCTTCCGCTCCGCGTGCCGCCACGCGTCCCGGCCTGCCTTCGCGCCGCGTGTGAGCCCGGTCGCCGCTCCGGCCGCCACGACCCCCGCGCCGCGTGCCTCCCGCCTTCGCCGTCGCCTGCCACGCACCCCCCGCCCGCCCCTTCGCCGACCTCGTCGCCCGTGCCGGGCGACGAAGGCGGGAAGGGGGCGGGGCGGGTTTGAATTTTGTTTTTTTAATTTTAATATATATATATATTATATAAATATATATCTATATAACTATATATATATATCTATATATACTTAGAAAATTCCAAACAAATAGCAAATAATTTTATTTTTTTGTTCTAAAATTTTTTTCTTTTCTTTTTGAACCAATCCTCGAGCTTTTGGCCCATTCAAAATATAATTTTTATATTCTTTTATTTTCTTTTTCTTGGAGTTTTTCTCGAACTGCGTGCCTGCATAAATACGTAAAAATTATCATAAAAATTTATTTAATTTCAGAAAATTAAACGTTTGATACAAAATCAATAATAAGTGTGAGAAGTGTATATTTAATATCAATTAAGCTCATAAAAATGCATATACTCATGAATTAAATGATAAAAATACACACTAATCAGTAGGCCCGGGGTGGCACCACTGTGGTGAGGACGCCTGGAGGGGCGCTCCCTGGGACGGCGGTGTGCTGGTTCACCGGTCGGAGGCCGAGCGGCTCCGATCTCCACTCGCCGGAGTTGCTGGCCACGGATTTGCAGTTCTATTTTGTAGCGCGCGACCCGACGAGATCTGCTACTGCGGTCACTCCCGACATCGGTTCGACGTACAAGAGGTACCGATGGAAAGATAACTTAAAATCCTTCGATCTATGGCTGGAGAAAGAAATTTGAGTTTCCCGTTGATGGCCTTTGTCAAATTTTCAAGCTGCTGACTCACAGAATCTGAAAACTTAGGGTAGAATCAAGTTTTCCTGAAAGTTGACATTGACCGCATTGTAGTCCTTCGATTCAGCCTTTTGGACCTTCTTGAAAGTTGTTGAGACCGAAGAGAGGAAAACGGGGACATATCTGATGCAAGATTTGGTGAAAGTTTCAATTTTGTGGGAATTTTATACTGACTCGGGGTCAGATCTGGACAGCGGAAACAGATCTGAATTTGGGGGAAAGACACAATTTCTAAAAATAGGTAGAGGGCTTTAAAAATTCAGAGAAAATTTGTGGAGGATGGGGAAGGTGGAAAGAACCTCCAATAAATTTGGGGATTCCAAAAAAAATCAAAAAGGGGGTCGAAAGGAGGAAGAACTAAGCTTCTGCTACACAGATCTGAAAAGGGACAGATCAGGAAGATAGAAAGACACAAAAATAGAAAAATATAAAAAGAAGGTGAAATGACTAGATAATTTTACTGGATGTTGGGGATCAAGCGGGGAACCAACCTTGAAAATCTCAACTCCAGATGATGTTGGAGTTGGGAGTTAAAAATCCCGGAGTGAACCTCTATCCAGCAGAACAGAACCTTGGACAGCACTTCGGAATCGACTTCGCGGCGGCTCGATGGCGGCACGAACGGCGGCGATGGCACCGGAGATGAAATCAGAGATAGAGGGACTTAGGTAGATGAGGTTCTCAACCCTGAAATGCAGAGGGAAGAAGAGGAACCAGAGGGAGAGAGATAAGGGCGCACCAAGCTCCAATGCTCATTCTATATTTTCTTCTCATTAATTCATGAAAAATGGAAATACATGCCTTATATAATAAATGGAAAATGACCACTAATGCCCTCAGATCTATGGTTGGGAGGGGTATACAAGGTATAGAACTAATTAGTTCTAATAGCATATTTTTCAAAAATAAACATGGGGGGGGGGGGGTGATAACGCGAAAGTTCGTCGTTTAAAACACGCGTATCAATCTTAAAAATTCCAACTCGCACTAGATGAAAGAGAGACGTAATATGGTGGCGAGAAGGGTCGAATCCACAGGGAAGAAGAGATTTTTAAAGTTAAAAACCTTGTAACATTTTAGAAAAACACTTGTGCTTTTTGCTTTGCTTGAAGAAAATAGTGAAATGAAAAATAAACTAAACACTTAATTAAAAACACCTATGATTATGCACCTATGCTATAGAAATTAATTGCATGAAGTGAAAAGAAGAGATAGAAGAAGGGAGTAGAGATGGAAGAAGATCAAGAACTAGATCAAAAGAACAACTCTCTTCATTAACTTAAAAGAAAAGGTACATGAAGTGCAAGGCAAGCTTACAACAAAGAGGTGACAAGATTACAATGAAGTAACATAACATAAAAGCAATGACAAAAAGAGGGGCCTGAGATGTGAAGATAGTAGTAGCAATGGTGATGACACCATCGTCTCCTCCTTGCCGAGCCTTGGAGAGGATCGCTCCGCCTTGAAAGAGATCGCCGTGTACACCGGGAGGAAGTCGCCTTTGTCGTTGAAGCTGCCTTTGGAGGGTGAATAACTTTGAACCCAAGAGGAATTAGGGGATGCCCAAGAAGAAGAAGTTGAAGAGGGGGAAGAGAGGAAAAACTTTAATGAAGAACTCAGAGAGAAAAGAAGAGAAGAAGGGCTTCAAAATGGAGACATAACCGAAGCTAGCACCTCGGATGAACAGTAAAAACACAGGACAGCAAGTTGAAAAATGAGAAATATCTTCACAACAAGAAAGAATTAGAAGATGGTGTGAATTGAGAAGTTGTAGAACACGTAAAAACCAAGAACTTTCATGAAGACAGTAAGAGCAGAAAATGAATAGAAGAGGGAGAAATAAGGGGAAGAACAGAGAAAAATATTGGGTCGCAGATGAACATGACAGCACAGTGAAAAACATAAACTATCTTGAAAACCAGAAGGAATTAGAAGATGAGCAGGAAGAAGAAATTGTAGAGAACTTAAAAATGAAGAACTTTTATGAAGAACACAAAAAGGAGAAAACGAACTTACATGGGAGAAACCGGAGGCCTAAGGTTGGGAGAGAAAGAGGGAGAGTGAAAGATTGCTAAAAAAAAAAGACTCCCTTTCTCCTCCTTGCCATGGGCTATTTATAGGGAAAGTTAGGTAGATAGAGGGTGGAGATTGTATCAAAAGGAGATGAATGGCTGAGATTTAAGTGGAATATGATGCATGGGGAAGAGAAAAAGTAGGTGGACACCCCCTTTCTTGGACTTTAGGCACCCCATTTCCCAAGGCTCATCATGTTTCTCCTTTATTTCAAACTTTGAATGTCCTTTTCCTCCTTTCCAAACTTAAAGTTTGGATTCCTCCTTTTCAAACTTTGAATTCGAAATTTTGAACTTTCCTTTCCCTCCAACTTGAATAATTTGAATTCTTTATTTGACTTGGTCAAAATGGTGATGACCCTTTTACCCCCGGCTTCTTTTGTAATTGCCTTCGGTGTCCTACACACACATAATTACACTTTAGTCCATAAAAATTACCACAATATGCACATAAATCTCAAATGCTCATGATTATGCAATGGAGAATTAATGCTTATGGCCCTCAACTTTAATTCATTATTAAATAAGACAATCGAATTAATCAATTTACGTGAAAGCTCCAATTTAAATGCGGAGTTGAGGTTAATTATGAAATATGCATAATTACCTAATTATATGCACATAAAATGGTGTACATGCAATGAATTGTCATAAGAAATGGACACTTATCACATCCCCCAACTTACTCATTGCTAGTCCCTTAGCAATACCAATAAATTGAATTTTAGGACTAACAAGAGTTTGCAAAATTCATGCTCTCATATCCAGTTATCCCTTCATAGAATCAACCAAAGATTAGGAATCCGGAATCATTAATGCACACTAGCCTTATGTAGGAACTTACTTGTACATGATTAAGAATTCAAATTAAAGCTCAATAGCACTTGTGCATGTGTAACTACCAAATCCACAGCTTAGACAATTGCATCCCCCATTCGTTATTCCAAGCAAATATCTTTCAACTCTGCACCTCTTAGATCAGAGCATTAAGTATATTCACTTTTGTCTGTCTTATTATTTTATCCCTTTGGGATCTTTTATACCACACATGATGCTACACTACCCTTCACTGCTCAACGTGAACCTCGACTCTTGCCTTAGGAGAAGCAGGCCCAGTTTCACAGATCAGGGTTCCCTTTTCCGTTTTACGCGAACCTCAACACGTCTTAGGTGAAGTAGACCCGGTTACTAAGATTATGGGCATTTTTCATGGTGTTTTTTTTTTCATAGTGCCATTGCACTTATTTGATAGATAATTTGGCAGAAAGCTTTGTATAAAGATCTCTTTTCTTAAGAAGTGCAGAATATCAGACAATATACCTAAAATAGCAGAGGGCTTGTCTTGCTTGTTTCATTAGTGTGTAATGTAATTTTTTTTTTTAGTGCATATGAACTTTAAAGGGATTCTTATATCAGTTTTCCATGGCTAGATTGACTAAATTTTCCATCATCCTTCTCCCTAGCCTTTTCTATTCAAGAATTACTTTTAATTTAAGCATGAATCATGAAACTCAAAATGGGGTTTACATCTTTATGCAAGACATAACTCCTATCAGGTTGTACTATACGCATCATGAAAATTTCTCTCCCCCCAACTTGAATGACATTGTCCTCAATGGCATGTAGAATTGAAAGCAAAAGAACAATGTATCAATAAATACTTCTGAGTGGGAAAGAGACAACCAGATATGCGGGACGAAACCTCCATCAATGTTATAGACGGCGATGACTTCCTCTCCTTGGCCTTTACCTGACTACACTCAAACAAAAACGTCAAAACAACAAAAACTATGGGTTGCCTCCCAGAAGCGCTAAGTTTTCCGTCTTCAGCCAGACGCATGAGAGCTCATGAAGATTTTATTCTAGACCACTTAGAACAATGGATTCTTTTTGCAACTGATCGTTTTCCACATAAGATTTCAATCTTTGACCGTTGACAGTGAAAATTTGACCATTTTTAGGATTCAAAATTTTGACGGCACCGTGGTCAAAAGCTTTGACAACTACAAACGGTCCGTCCCATCTGGACTTGAGCTTTCCAGGGAACAAGCGTAGCCTAGAGTTAAAAAGCCATACTTTCTGATTTGGTTGAAAAGTTTTCCTTTGAATATGCTTATCATGGAAGGCTTTCATTTTGGCTTTATAGATTTTTGAATTCTCATAGGCTTCATTTCTTAGTTCCTCCAATTCATTGAGTTGTAGAGCTCTTTGGGCCCCGGCTTGAATGAGATCAAAGTTGACCTGTTTGATGGCCCAATATGCTCTATGTTCAAGCTCTACAGGCAAGTGGCAGGCTTTTCCAAAAATAAGGCGATAAGGTGACATGCCAATGGGAGTCTTAAATGCAGTTCTGTAGGCCCAGAGTGCATCATCTAGTCTCTCGGACCAGTCTTTTCTATCTGGCCGAACTGTCTTATGCAGAATGGTTTTTATCTCCCTGTTTGACACTTCTACCTGGCCACTGGTTTGGGGATGGTAGGGTGTAGCGAGCTTGTGAGTGATGCCATATTTGCGAAGTAGAGCTCGGAATTGAAAATGAATAAAGTGAGAGCCCCCATCACTAATGATAGCTCTAGGACAACCAAATCTAGAAAAGATGTGTTTCTTCACAAACTTCATCACAACTTTATGATCATTTGTCCTAGTAGCAACAGCTTCAATCCATTTTGAAACATAGTCCACTGCCACCAAAATGTATTCATTGCCAAATGAAGGTGGAAATGGTCCCATAAAGTCTATTCCCCAAACATCAAAAATTTCTACTACCAGAATGGGACTGAGCGGCATCATATCTCTTTTTGAATTGTTTCCCACGGCTTGGCACCTTAAACATGTTTTGGAAAATTCATAAGCATCTTTGAATAATGTGGGCCAATAGAATCCGCTCTGCAACACTTTCGCCGATGTTTTCTTTCCTGAAAAGTGTCCCCCACAAGCAAGATTATGACAGAAGTTCAAAACAGATTGTTGCTCCTCCTCGGGGACACATCTTCTTATTATTTGATCTGGACCCATATGAAATAGCTCCGGGTCATCCCAAAAATAGTGCCTTACCTTGGAAAAGAATCGATCCTTCTCCTGTCTAGACCACCCTTCGGGAATCTGGCCTACTGTCAGGTAGTTGACTATATGAGCGAACCAAGGGGTTGTTGTGTGAGAGATGGAAAGAATTTGCTCATCAGGAAGGAATCAGACATAGGGGCACTTTCAGGAATTACAATCCTTGACAAGTGATCAGCTACAACATTTTCCAACCCCTTCTTATCTCTTATTTCCAAATCAAACTCTTGTAGTAATAAAATCCACCGTATGAGACGGGGTTTGGCTTCCTTCTTAGACATCAAAAATTTTAATGCTGAGTGATCAGAATAAACAATGACTTTCGCCCCTAACAAATATGATCGAAACTTTTCGAGGGCAAACACAACAGCTAGCAATTCCTTTTCCGTGGTGGTGTAGTTCATTTGGGCATCAGCGAGGGTGCGGCTCGCATAATATATCACCACAGGCTTCTTCTCAACTCTTTGACCTAGGACAGCTCCTACAGCATAGTCTGAGGCATCACACATGATCTCAAAAGGGAGCGACCAATCAGGAGATTGGAGAATAGGAGCTTGTGTGAGGGCTGCTTTCAAAGAATTGAACGCCTCTAGACAGGACTCATCAAGATGAAAGGGAGTGTCCTTGGCAAGCAATTGTGTAAGTGGTCGAGCAATGGTGGAGAAGTTTTGAATGAATCTGCGGTAGAATCCTGCATGGCCAAGAAAGGAACGGATCTGTTTGACCGAAGAAGGGGGAGGAAGATTAGAAATCAATCTACCTTGGCCTTGTCAACTTCTATTCCCCTCTCTGAAACTACATGGCCTAAAACGATCCCTTCTCTTACCATGAAGTGGCTCTTCTCCCAGCTCAACACTAGATTCGACTCAATGCATCTTTTCAATACCCGAGTTAAGTTTCCCAAACAATCATCAAACGAATCACCAAACACTGAAAAGTCATCCATAAAAACTTCCAAGCATTCTCCCACCATTTCAGAGAAAATGGATATCATACATCGCTGAATGTGGCAGGGGCGTTGCAGAGCCCAAAAGGCATTCTTCTAAAAGAAAATGTGCCATAAGGGCATGTGAACGTTGTCTTCTCTTGATCTTTCGGGTAAATAGCAACTTGGTTATACCCGGAATAGCCATCCAGAAAGCAATAATACTTCTGCCCTGCCAGTCTCTCCAAAATCTGATCTATGAATGGTAGTGGAAAATGATCTTTCTTTGTAACTGAATTTAACTTTCTATAATCAATGCAAATTCTCCACCCGGTTGGTAATCGTGTGGGAACTTCTTCTCCTTTCTCATTTGTTACAACTGTCAGCCCTGACTTCTTGGGAACAACTTGAGTTGGGCTGACCCACTTGCTATCAGAAATGGGATATATGATCCCGGCATCCAACCATTTGACCACTTCTTTCTTCACCACCTCTTTCATACTTGGATTCAGCCGACGCTGCATCTCTCTACTCGGCTTGGCATTATCCTCCAAGTAAATGTAATGCATACACACATCCGGACTGATACCCTTCAAATCGGCCACAGACCAACCTATCGCCCTCTTGTGCTCCTGAAGGATATCTAGGAGTTGGGATTCCTGAGTAGCAGTGAGGTTGGAAGCAATGATTACGGGCAGAGTTTGGTTAGGACCTAGATAAGAAGATGGAAGAATAGGTTCAACTTGAAGTGGAGGGAGTGGCTCTACTCTAGAGTGGGGTGCACTAGAAAGTGGAGAATCCTGGAGCATGCTACCCTCTTCTAGACATTCCTCATTAACTTCTAGACTTTCTTCAATTAGTTCTTCAAAAACATCAATGACATTACATTCCTCCTCATGGTCTGGATATTGAGATGCTTTGAACACATTCAGAGAAACCTTCTCTCCTCCAAAGAAATATCCATCATCCCCGTGGCACAATTTATATTGGCCTTGGCCGTAGCAAGAAACGGACGTCCCAAAATGATAGGTGTGTGCTTTAATTCCTGGGACGAGGCCATATCCAGAATAAGAAAGTCCACCGGGAAATAACATTCATGCACCTTCACAATCACATCTTCCAATAGTCCCCTCGGAGTCTTTACAGATCGATCTGCCAGTTGAAGGATTATAGATGTAGGTTTCAACTCCCCTAGATCAAACTGCTCATATATAAAGGTGGGTAACAAGTTCACACTGGCTCCAAGGTCCAGCAATGCTCTATCAAATGTAATTCCACCTATATCACAAGAAATCAGTGGAGCTCCGGGGTCCTTCAATTTTTAGGTAAATGATTCATAACAACTGCGCTGACATCTTCAGACAAGCGGACCTTTTGTGTTACTGCCTTTGGTTCCCTTTTTGGTGTACATAGCTCTTTCAAAAATTTTGCATACGCTGGCACATGTTTGATCGCATCCAATAGTGGAATATTGATGTTCACCTGTTTAAACAATTCCACTAGTTCTTCTTGTTGGACCGGCTTTCTCTTTTGAGCTTTAGGCTTCAATGCATCAGGGAATGGGACCTTAGGAACATACTCTCGGGGTCCTTCATCAACCTTTGCTTTCCCTTTGTCCAGCTTGTTTTCTCCCCCCTCTTGTCTCTTCTTTTCTTGCATAATTACGGCTCCTCATCTTCACTATCACTTCCTCGTAGGCATCTTGGCCCGAACTACTTCCGACATCCTAGCTTGATGAGGATCATTAAGAATTTTCTCGCTCCTAAGGCTAGAGATGGCTTTGGCATTCTCGAACTGAGGACCTATAGGAGGGGGCAGCTGAGGTTGGTTGGGCTGATTGGGTTGAGGAAGAATGGAGCTCTTGGAGGGAAGCCTGGAGGTTGTTGATTGCGGGGGTTGGCCACCGGTTGGCTAGGGAGCTGGCCTACCTCTCTTCTCATATTATTGACAGCAAGTTGTCCTATCTGGTTCTCCAACTTGGAAATGGATTGTGCTTGGGCAAGGATGAGTTGTTGGAGTTGTTCAAACTTGTCATCAAAAGTAGGCTGAGTAGGAGGTGGTTGATAATGTGGTTGATGTGAACGATGTGCAGGAAATTGTTGAAATTGGCCCTGAGTAAATTGAGCTTGAGGATATGGGGCCTGAGCTTGATGGAAAGGTGATCGTTGATGGAAAGGAGGCTGATAAGAGAGATTTTGGTTTAACTGGCTTGGCATGGAAAATGATTTTTTTGAATTTGGATGGTGTGAGGGATTAGATTGGGTGGATGGACCTTGATTGGATTTCCAAGAAAAATTTAGGTGATTTCTTCAGCCTGGATTGTAGGTGTTTGAGTAAGGGTCATATGCGAGCTTGGAGACACCTTAAGCAGCAAAGATTTATTCTTGGATAAACGGGGGAAGTTGGGCTGCTGTGGGACACTCACTCACAGAATGGTTAGGACTAGAACACAAAGCACAGATTTCTTCTTGACTTGGGGTTGAAAATTGTTGAGGTTGAGGGGCAGAAGGGAAAGAGGGTTCCTGTCTAGACATGGATAACAACTGATCTAGCTTTTGGGCAACCATATCGACCTTCTCTATCTTTTGCGCCAACAAATCCATTTTATTCAACTTTTGGTTTATGGCATTAATATCCATCTTGTTCTCACACTCACCTTGGCTCTTAACTTCATAAAGTCCACCCCTCTTAGAAGGCCCAATCATTCTTTCATATGATGAAAGCGAGGTATGGCTTATGGAATTTTCACTAAGCATTTCGAATAAATCATAAGCCTCATCCTCGCTCTTACTCATGAATGCTCCCCCACATGATGCATCCACCATCTGTCTATAATTCTCCGCCAAACCCTCATAGAATGCATGTACAATTTGCCATCTTGATAACCCATGGTGGGGGCATTTCCTCAATAAATCTTTTAGTCTATCCCATGCTTCATGGATATGTTCCCCTGGGTTTTGTGTGAATCCAGTAATTGCTCTTCTCATGGTATTGGTTCGTCCTATAGGATAGAACTTTTTCAAAAATTCTTTTTACATTTCTGCCCATGTATCAATGATTCTACCCAAGGCTCCTAACCAATATTTGGCTTTATCCTTGAGAGAGAATGGGAAGAGAGTTAGTCGAAGAGCATCATCAGAGAAATTCTGGATTTTAAGTGTGGAGCAGATTTGAAGGAACTCGTCAAGATGTTTGTAAGGGTCTTCATTAGGATTTCCATAGAAGGATGGCAACATTTGGATTGTACTAGACTTGATTTCATAATGAACCGCCTGGTTCTGAGGTGCTTGGACATAGAAGGACGGTTGGTATTGATTCGACAAGAAATAGTCCTTCATTTGCTTTGGAGGATCGGGATTTTCGGCCATTAGATTTTGTTGGTGAGGTCCTTGATTTTCGGCCATGAGATCTTGTTGGAGATCGTTCCCTGGATACAAGACTCTCTCAATTTCTTGAATGGGTCCTAGTAGGTTTGGATGTTGAGATCGTCTAGCTTGCATGAACTAGGACGAAGAGAGAGATGATTTTAATTTTTTTTATTTTAATTTTTTTCTTTTTTTTGATTTTGATACAAACTAGGACAAAGAGAGAGAAGATGAGATTTTTTTGTTTTTGTTTTTGTTTTTATTTTTATTTTTATTTTTATTATGTAAACATAAACAAGTTATCACACAAATTACTTACTGCCCTAGATGTGACCTAGACCTACAAATTGAGTTTCACAAAATGACTAAAGTGAAACTTAAGTTCACCCTCAATATTTCCACCAGCCAGGTAAGGGGTGGGGCAGTGGGAGGTTCCCCCTACTTTCGTAGGGACCTAATTATGCCAAACCACTAGCCCGCTTAAGGCGTTTGCCGTCCGACCGTCTTGCCTTAGGCACCGGTTTTCACAAGAGGGTAAGCCCAAATAACACAAGAACCACAGTGTGAACCTAGGGCCAATGTCTACTGAATTTTATTTAAGGTCTAGGTGATACAAAGATGCAAGGGAATTATGGTTTGTGGGCTAAGGAAGGGTGATGAAATCCCCACCTTATCTTGTTTATGGGTGTTGCCCTTAGAATATTTTAAAAATGATATGTAACAAACCAAGTTCAAACAAGGGATTCTATGCAAGCATAGAAATACATGAGCATGCTTTTAAAAAAATTAGAGTACTCACCTTGCCTCCTGCAATCTTCAATAATGCAATTAACAATAATTAAACAACAAGGAAAAACAAATTCTATCCTAAATGATGCATGACCTAAAACATGGAAGTGTGGGTTCTACTCTTGCAATGAACATTTTTATTGAAGTTCAAGTGATGCTTTTTTTTTTATTTAATGAACCTATCTAACCACAAGATATGAAATGTAGAGAAATGAAATTGAAATGAAAGAGAAAAAGTTTGGATACTTACTTGAAAATCGTTCCCTCGTTCCTTTTTTTTTTTGAAATGGATGACTAAATCACAAAGTTGAAAGAAAGAAAGGCAAACTTACCTCTAATTTTTTTTGAGTTTTCAAGTTGCTTTTTCTCCTTTTTTCTTCACCTGTAAAAAAAAGAAAAAAAAACTTTTTTAGTACACTATAAACACAAGGAAAATAAAGTTATTAAGTCAAAAATCATCATTCCTCCCCGGCAACGGCGTCGAAAATTGATAACGCGAAAGTTCGTCGTTTAAAACACGCGTATCAATCTTAAAAATTCTAACTCGCACTAGATGAAAGAGAGACGTAATATGGTGGCGAGAAGGGTCGAATCCACAGGGAAGAAGAGATTTTTAAAGTTAAAAATCTTGTAACCTTTTAGAAAAACACTTGTGCTTTTTGCTTTGCTTGAAGAAAATAGTGAAATGAAAAATAAACTAAACACTTAATTAAAAACACCTATGATTATGCACCTATGCTATAGAAATTAATTGCATGAAGTGAAAAGAAGAGATAGAAGAAGGGAGTAGAGATAGAAGAAGATCAAGAACTAGATCAAAAGAACAACTCTCTTCATTAACTTAAAAGAAAAGGTACATGAAGTGCAAGGCAAGCTTACAACAAAGAGGTGACAAGATTACAATGAAGTAACATAACATAAAAGCAATGACAAAAAGAGGGGCATGAGATGTGAAGATAGTAGTAGCAATGGTGATGACACCATCGTCTCCTCCTTGCCGAGCCTTGGAGAGGATCGCTCCGCCTTGAAAGAGATCGCCGTGTACACCGGGAGGAAGTCACCTTTGTCGTTGAAGCTGCCTTTGGAGGGTGAATAACTTTGAACCCAAGAGGAATTAGGGGATGCCCAAGAAGAAGAAGTTGAAGAGGGGGAAGAGAGGAAAAACTTTAATGAAGAACTCAGAGAGAAAAGAAGAGAAGAAGGGCTTCAAAATGGAGACATAACCGAAGCTAGCACCTCGGATGAACAGTAAAAACACAGGACAGCAAGTTAAAAAATGAGATATATCTTCACAACAAGAAAGAATTAGAAGATGGTATGAACTGAGCAGTTGTAGAATACGTAAAAACCAAGAACTTTCATGAAGACAGTAAGAGCAGAAAATGAATAGAAGAGGGAGAAATAAGGGGAAGAACAGAGAAAAATATTGGGTCGCAGATGAACATGATAGCACAGTGAAAAACATAAACTATCTTGAAAACCAGAAGGAATTAGAAGATGAGCAAGAAGAAGAAATTGTAGATAACTGAAAAATGAAGAACTTTTATGAAGAACACAAAAGGAGAAAATGAACTTACATGGGAGAAACCGGAGGCCTAAGGTTGGGAGAGAAAGAGGGAGAGTGAAAGATTGCTAAAAAAAAAAGACTCCCTTTCTCCTCCTTGCCATGGGCTATTTATAGGGAAAGTTAGGTAGATGGAGGGTGGAGATTGTATCAAAAGGAGATGAATGGCTGAGATTTAAGTGGAATATGATGCATGGGGAAGAGAAAAAGTAGGTGGGCACCCCCTTTCTTGGACTTTAGGCACCCCATTTCCCAAGGCTCATCATGTCTCTCCTTTATTTCAAACTTTGAATGTCCTTTTCCTCCTTTCCAAACTTAAAGTTTGGATTCCTCCTTTTCAAACTTTGAATTCGAAATTTTGAACTTTCCTTTCCCTCCAACTTGAATAATTTGAATTCTTTATTTGACTTGGTCAAAATGGTGATGACCCTTTTGCCCCCGGCTTCTTTTATAATTACCTTCGGTGTCCTACACACATAATTGCACTTTAGTCCATAAAAATTATCACAATATGCACATAAATCTCAAATGCTCATGATTATGTAATGGAGAATTAATGCTCATGGCCCTCAACTTTAATTCATTATTAAATAAGACAATCGAATTAATCAATTTACGTGAAAGCTCCAATTTAAATGCGGAGTTGAGGTTAATTATGAAATATGCATAATTACCTAATTATATGCACATAAAATGGTCTACATGCAATGAATTGTCATAAGAAATGGACACTTATTAAGGGGGCGCCCCCTTGACCAAGGGGACATGGTTAGGTAAGGTAGGTGGCCTCCTTTGAAATTTTAAACCACTTGTCTCCCCATGTGTCCAATTAACTTGTCAAACCTTCTAGATGCCACCTTGGCTTTTGACTAGCCCCACATGGATGAGGTGGACCAATGGGGAAGGAGTGGGGGTCCCCTAGCAGCTCCTACTGGCATTTTGCACATAAACCCACACAATCCTAAGGAAGAACAAATAGGCTCATAAAGCCTTACAATTACGAATCTACTTCCCCCAAGATATAAAAATAAATAAAAGGACACAAATATAAAAATAAAATATACATGCTCGGAGTTGATTCCCATCAATAGTTCAGTGAGACACAATGAGCTTGCAGGACTTATTGAAAGTAAAACATACCTATAATGCAATGACTACAATGCAAGCCTACTATGCAAAAGATTGAACATTGATAAAAAGTCGATTTACATACCTGTGCCTTGAGCATTTATTTTGTGATTGAACCTCGCTCAGCTCCAAGGCACCTGCAACCATAAATCTCATTTTGAATTTTGTGGTACCCAAGCTTGCTTGGGTCCTTGAGGGTTAGCACTATGTGTAGCGTTCAGATCTCTCTTTCTTAATGCTATCAAGTCATGTTCCCTCATAGTATGGATGTCATACATTTTATGCCCAATTCTCTCACAGTAAAAGCAGTGCACAAAAGATTTGGTGTTTCTTTTATGTGCATATACACTAGGCCTTTGTGGGTGAGCAGAGAAATTACCCCTTTTGGCATGAGCGGAGGTTCTACCTTTCAAATGCCAACAATCTTTGACTGTATGACCAATCTTTCCACAGTGAAAACAGCACACAGATGGTTTGATACTCTTCATATGTGCATGTGCATCAGATTTTTGTGGGTGAGTATGGATGCCAACGTGTTAAGCATAAGATTGAGTCCTACCTTGTAGATGCCAACAGCCACGGACAGTGTGGCCAATTTTGCCACAGTGGAAGCAGCAGGGAAGAGGGTTTCTTCTGACAGCCCTTGAAGGTGTCGACCTGTCCAGATGGGTGTATTGACGCGCTGGGTCATACCTAGGCTTGTGAACATGAGTGTGTAGAGAATGCTTTCTCCCAGTGTTGACTTTCCCTTTGGCATAGCCTTTTGCATTGTATCCTTTGCTCTTACCTGCTCTAAGTTCATCATTCTTCAAGATGAGACAGTTATGCATAGTGTGACCGTGTCTACCACAATAAAAACAGTGAGCATTCATTTTATAAGAAGCATGGTGCATGGCATTGGGTTTCCTAACATGCATGCTAACATTAACAAAATCATTTTTCTATTTTTGCTTGGGAGCCTTCCTTTTCTTTTTACCAATTTGTTTTTGATTTTTCTGAGCAGAGGGCTGTTGTTGAGCTTCAGAATTGGCAGGTTGTGTTGAAGGAATATTGGAGGTGCTGGCCACATTGGAACTAGAAACAAAAGAAGTAGTGATCTTATTTCCAAAGGATTTCTTATTTATTGGAGCATATCGAAGTCCCTCTCTCTGAAATTTTACTTTAGTTCCTAGAAGTATGTCCAGATTTCCAGTGCCGTCCATAAATTTAGACAAGGATTTATTCAAATCCGTGATCTCTTCCTTTAAGGATGAGATGTGCAGTTTAGAGCTAGCAAGCTTTGCCTCGTAGGCATTGACAGTGTTTTTCAATAGGCCATTCATTTCCTTGTGATCTTCTATTTCAAGTTTGAGCACATGTGATTTTTCAGATTCGTTTTCATCGATGTGCTCTCCTTTTTCACGAATGGATAACCTGTCTTTTAGAACTTTGATTTGTCTCCTGAGTTCCTTATTTTCTTTAATGAGCTTGTCATTGTCAACCAATTCATCAAAGAACTTCTGATCATCGGACATTGAGTCCATCTCTTTTCTAAGCTCTTTTCCATCTTCTTCAAGTTTAGAAATTTTAGTCACAAGAGCTTCATTTTCCTCTCTCAAGGAAGTAATTTGTTCCTTATGTATGTCCACATCAAACATCGTACATTCATTTGATTTTTCAAGTTTGGCACATACTTCACAAGAAGATTCAGGAACATTGCTCCTAAGACTCTTTCTCAATTTTTTATTTTCTGATCTGATTTTCTTATACTGTTCAGCTAAATTCTCATAAGCATCCATGAGCTCATCAAATGTAAAATCTTCAGGTTCGGAGCTTACCTGAGATGACGGGGTGCCTGGCTGGTCATCATTATCACCCATCAAGCAGTTGATCTTCTCTTGCTTTTTGTGGATGCTAATCAAGCCATCCAGGATTTCTTTGGCTGAGCTGCAACTGAAAACAAATGGAGGTGCATTGGTGTCTACTGCTTCTTTCATCAAGTTCAACGCAAGGAGATTGTCAGCATGTCTGGACTTGTGTTCATTAGTCCATTTGGCTTCATTTGCTGGCAGGCTGGAAGGACCATTGGTAATAATCCTCCAGAGGTTAGGATCACATGAGGTTATAAACCTGCACATTTTTCCTAGCCTGTCACTAAAATTAGAACCATCGAAAATCGGAAGGGAAGGCACTGAAAACTGATCAACCGGGGAGTACATGATTGAGTTGCACTAGAAGCCTCTCTGCAAATCGTTGGATCTGAGAATGACAGAGCTAGGCTCTGATACCAATGGTTGGGTCCGATAGGTGCAACCGGATCTAGAAGGGGGGGTTGAATAGATCATACTGAAAGACTATGACTGTAGATCCTAATAAATCCACTTAAGAAAAAATTAAGAATATGAATAAATAAGCATGAAATAGCACGAGGTGCTAAGGGGAATTTGTGATCGCCAGAGACACGAAGGCCTCAAATGATAATAATGAAAATCATGAAGGGATCGCGAAAAATACCTTTAAAAGCGCGGGGATGTGAGTGCTTTCCTTTCTCTTCAAATCGGCCGGCCGATAAAGAGAGTTCTTCTTTGTTTGATTACCCTTACAAAAGATAAAGACAACACCAGTAAAGATTGGATTAGATCTGGAAAGATTCAATCCGGCATGGAATATCTCATATCTGGAAAGATTAAGATCAACTTCAACCCTCAAAGTCAGCTCATCAGAATGATTTTCCAATAATTATTTCAAATTCCTACATGAATGCATGCTGGGTTTAAAAGGAAAAATTAAATCAAATGAAAATATAAGATAATCAAGGATAATATTGCTAAGCTACCAAGACTGAGTCAAGAAACCGATTTCACGAGCTGATACTAAGCCGAAGCCCGTTTATCCACACACCAACTCATAAAAAGGAACCATCGTCCCCAGTCTCGGACGGCTCAACGGCCTATCCGTATGACTAAGATGCCTCTGGAATCGTCATCGTTTTTGATGAAGGGGAACTCAAATTCCAGATTTACCAAAGCCACAAGGTCCTTGATATAATCTAGTAACATATGTAACATATAGTAGAATGCATACAGGGAGATAGTGATATCAATAAGCATGGGAACTGAGAAATGAGCTGCAAGCACCGTGGGACTTTGAGTGATGATGCCCTGCCGGCAGGACCAAGAGCCTCTTCCTGCGCTCAAAAATTCATTAGCCAAGATATAACAAGCAATGAATAAGGCATTTAAGCATAGCAAGCATAGCATGAATCAAAGCAACCAACCATAGCATATATCATGAACAACATAAGTCAAATCATGTCATAGCAAAGCATCATTATTTGTTGTTTGTCATGAGGATAACAATCTGGCTAATCAAGTTTTGGAGTTAAATAATCAGGATCTGATAATGCCCATCGGCAGAATTGATCAAGAGAAATTAGTAGGAGTTGATTGAAAGATCCGGAGATGAATAATCAGAATGATAATCAGGAGATATAACCAAAATGATATAAGGAGGTGATAATCAAAAATGCCCAGGGTGGCATGTCATGAGAATATCGGGAGAATCAATAGATTGATAGCAATGAGTGGAGATAGGACTCATCCCGTGCTCTTGGTCCTTGCAAAGCTGTTCCTGTAAAACACCATCAGAAAATACAATGCAATTTTTATGGAGTTTTTTTTTTTGAAATATACAAATTTTTATGTGATTTTTGAAAATATACTCAAATTTTATGAATTTTGTCAATATGCAAATTTTTGTGGGTTTTAGGAAAAGATATTCAAATTTTTATGAAGTTTTGAGAAAGATATTCAAATTTTTATGGATTTTGGACAAGAAATATTCAATTTTTTGTTTGATTTCAGTTAGACATTGCTAAAGCAGCATCAAAGGGTGTCTTAAACCACTGACTAGGGGTCCTCGTTCCTTCCCCTTTCGCTAAAAAATTGCCCAAAGCTGGGCATGCATTGAAAGGTGGTGCCCTATAACCGACCGCCTTTGATCAACGGTGCCCCTACCAAGGCCATACCTGAGAAACGTTCGGTCTTGGAGGGAGAAGAGAAGAACAATTGTGACAAGCTTTGTGTAGGATGGGAGATATCGGGACTTGAATTCCTTCCAAGATGTTCCCTTCAAAGAGGTAGTATGTTGTGCCGGGGTTTTGTGCCTTTAATTTTTAGACCCTTGACATGCATACGACCAGGATTTTCCCAGCGGGGACTTTGCCACTCTTGTCATGCCATAATTCACAATCTTGCTTTTATCGAAATTCTGACTTGGTTTTCATAATAGCCCTTTTGGCAAGATGTATATCATGAAATTCATATTTAGTTTGGGTCAAGACTGCCCCTATTTGAGACTCCTCTCGTATTGGGGATTACCTAGGTTGGTCATCTCATCCGTCAACCTCTTGCCCCTGCATGCGGCCGAGTAAAGAAGAGAAAAGACTTTCAGGAATACTCGTGGTATGGCCAAAGTAGCAACGGTGTTTAACCAAAGGAGCCGGCTAAGGACGCCGTGAAGTGTGTGAGGTGCCCAGCTGAGGGTTGATCTTAACAAGCAGGGAGAGAATGTTGAATTCCCAGCGCGGGGTTCTTATTAACCAAGGTGCTGCAAAAGCAAGTCTAAAGACTCTTTTTGACAATGATTTAAAAAGCCTAAGATAAAGGTTTAAAACACCACTCTTAATCTTGTTTAGGAAGCACTTCATCTTGAAAATCATGCGTGAAGTAATGAGGGAATGATATCATATAAATGCTTACTTACGCCAATATATTACCTTGCAACCTTTGTTGAAGCGGACGCCAGAGAGGTTGATCATTGTGGGATAGTCCTCTTTAGCAGTCAAAAGGATTGGAAGCAAAGGATTGAAAGTGGCTTAACAAGAAGGAGTGGTGCCAAGACCAGACTCAGACGAATAAGGAAAAAAGAGAAGAGAGGCGAGGGCTAGAACTCCCTCACTAAGGTGTGGAGACCCTGATCACATGGAACAGTCTACAGAAGAAGCGGAGAATTAGAAGGAGGAGTGAGGACTAAAGCCTCGAAAGCAGTGAGTGAATGGGCAGATGCCCAAGGCAGTGGATGTGGAAGAAGTTGGGTCAGACCCAGGATTAGGGGGAATCAGAAGAAGAAATTGATGGATGGAAAGAAGCGGATCCGGAGGGTCCGGAGGTTGTGGAGGAGAATCCTGATAAGAGGAATCCGGGGGCTCCGGAGGGATAAAATATCGAGGGACATGGTGCCCTGGGAAGAAATAGGGAAAAAGATGATGGAAAAGGAAGAAGAAAATGAAGGATGTGATGTCCTGGAAGAGTAGAAAGATGAATCGGAAGAAAGATGGATGGTCCGGAGGTTCCGGAGGAAGAAAATGGAAAGGGGCGTCGTGCCCGAAGGAAAGGCATGAAGGATCCAGAGGGTCTGGGAGTAGAGGAGGAGAATCATGAGCGGAAGAAGAATCCGGAGGCTCCTGAGGGACAACGAAAGAAGGGACGCGATGCCCCGGGAAGAAATAGGAAAAAAGGTGATGGAAAAGGAAGAAGAAGATGAAGAATGTGATGTCCCAGAGGAACAGAAGGACGAATCGGAGGAAGGATGGAGGGTCCGGGGGTTTCGGAGGAAGAAAATGGAAAGGGGCATCGTGCCCGAAGGAAAGGCATGAAGGATCCGGAGGTTCCGGAGGAATGAGAAGGGAAGGGACGCGATGCCCAAAGAAGAGGGAAATAGAATCCGGAGGTTCCGGAGGAATAAGGTGGAAAGGGGCGCGATGCCCTGGGAGAAAGTCCGGAGGTTCCGGAAGAATAAGGTGGAAAGGGGCACGATGCCCTGGGAGAAAGTCCGGAGGTTCCGGAAGAATAAGGTGGAAAGGGGCGCGATGCCCTGGGAGAAAGTCCGGAGGTTCCGGAAGAATAAGGTGGAAAGGGGCGCGATGCCCTGGGAGAAAGTGAGAGAAATCCGGAGGTTCCGGATACAAGAGCTGAAAAGGGACGCGATGCCCTGAGAAGAGATTGGGGAGGGGGCAACGCCCGAGCAATGTAAGGGGACCTACTGATCCTGAGGATGAAGATGAATAAGATGGGAAATTCGAAATATCCGGAGGTGCCGAAAGGCGGGGAAGATACGGGTTTGGAAACCCGGGAATCAGGAGGTGTATGCAAAATGATGGATACGATGAATGCAGTGAATGCGCGAATGCAACAAAATGCGTGAGATGCAAAGAAGATGGAGAATGTGAAGGGTGAGAGGACGAGATCCTCCTCCTAACCCCGGGAATGGCCCATGAAGAAAAAGTGATAGCAATGGATGCATAGAAGGTGGAACAAATAAGGGACGGCCTCTTAGCACTAAGATAACTGCCCCTCCACGGCAGTGAAAGTGTATAATCAAACGGCCCAATGGAAGAAGCTTCAATAATAAATGACAACCCCCTTGGAAGGCAAGGATCAATAATGTAAGGGAGTTGGAAAGTTGATACAGGAAGCATTGCCATGCCCATTAATTGTGGTGTATAAGAAGTGTTGAACAAAATGGGCATTCGCCCCTTGTATAGAGGAATGGAATCAAGATTTGGAAGATGGAACAAAGGGTGCCCTGCCCGGCCCTTGGATGGCATCAACACTTGGCATTCTCTGAGCAATGGCGGTGACCTGGCCCCTTCAATCGTTCCTGGCACAATAACCCGGATTGGCATCCGACAGATGAACTCTTGCCGTGGCCAAATCTTTCTTGCGCGGCTCTTGCTCATCTTCGGCACACGTACTTATAGCAGCGCTCCCCTTCCGAGTAGTAAAGGGGGGTGAAGCGGAGGCGAAAGGTTCCATGGATGGTGGAGGTATAGTGGAAGGTGTTGGAGAAAGGGTGAGTGGAAGCGAAGGTTCGAACATGTCGAGCTTCCCCCTTTGCTCGGAAGCAGTCGGGGTTGGCTCGAGTGCAAAAAAGGGTGGATCCTGCTCAGGATTAACCATAGGTAATGGTGATAGGTTAAGTGGTGGAATAGGGGAAAGGCCTGGCAAAGCTGGTTTTGGCGTTTCAGGGATAATGGACGGCTTAGGTAGCGAACAAAGGGGAGGGGTAATAGAAGGCTCGGCATAGACCAGCGTAGTGGAGGGTGATGGAGGTTCGGCGGAGGCCGGTGGAGTGGAGAGTAGTGGAGGTTTGGCGGAGGCCGATGGAATAGAGGTTAATGGTGTAAAAGGAAAGGGTTTGGTGCGCTGAAAATGTCGGATGGGGCGAGAGGTGTCAGGTATAGGGGAAGGCGCATGATGCACCGGTGTGGGTGACTGGAGTATCGACCCATCATCGTAACACTAAGTATTGGGGTGAGGAGGAGACTCATGGTGCGGCGGTATGGGTGATTGGAGTATCGACCCATCATTGTAACACCAAGAGGTCTCATAAATGGGGGTTGGATCGGGGATGGTGGCTTCGTCCTGAGCAGGGGGTTCATCAAATGATAATGGAGGGAGTGGAAAGCGAAGGAAACTCGGAAGGGGTGCCTGCGGAGCTTCATCATCATCGTACACTGCCTCAGATTCTTCAAATGCCGGCTCTCGCTTGCTTGGAATGCTGACGCCATAATCCTCTCTCCTATCTTTCCATTCTCTCTCCATCTTAGTAATCTCGTCCAAAGCGGCATGGAGAGGATTGACTGGAGTAGGAGGAGCGGGCCGCGGGCTCGTAACGCTCTTTAATTGTTCCTCCATCAAAGTGATTTTATCGAGGAGAGTTTGCTGGAGGGGTGTGACCTGAGCAACAGAAGGTTGGCAGGGCCTTGAAGGCGGAGGGGCCGTATAAAAAGGCCGTGGAGGGGAGTTGACGGGATGACCCGTAAAAGAACCCGGACGGGCCGGATTGCAAGGAGTAAATGGGCCTCGGGGCCGTGATGGAGGAGGAATAGAAGGAGGCGGGTGTCGGACCACCCGAGGAGAAGGATGAATAGAAGGAGATGGGTAATGGGCTACCCGATTAGGAATATGGATGGAAGAGGGAAGTGGGTGATAGGCCACCCGTGGAGGATTAGAAGGAGGATGAGATGAAGGAGATGCACCCCCAACGGCGGCCTTAAGGGCTTGGATCTGTTGAGGGCTGAGATGATCTAATGTATGCAAAATTTGGGAGACTTTCTCATCATTAGGACGAGAGGGTCCCGAAGAGATAGTGGCTCGTGATTGAGTGGGTGGACCATGAGGATGGACATTGCCCGTGGGTCGGGCATGACCATAAGAAGGAGGACGTGGTCCCTTGAAAGTATGGTGAGAATGATGAACATGTTGAAATTGAGGGGAATAAGATGTGCTAGGTTGATCACCCTCATGAACATTAATTGAATTGAACATGTTATTTTGTCTATCAAAGTAAGCCATTCAAGCAGTTTAATGTGCAAACAATTTGCAAAGAAACACACAAGTTGTGATGGTTACCTTGATTTCTTATGTTTGAACCTTGGTGAATTAATGAATTTATACAAATTGATATGATTCACACAAGGGAGGATCCTAGTTTCAATATGATTTAACTCCAATGCCAACTAGGAACACCCTCTCACCACGTATAGGCCAACTAAACTCGGGAACTTCAAGGGTACAACCTGCCCGGCGTCCGTGAGGGAATCCACGGGTGCGGGGGCTTATGGAGGCTTGGTTTAGAAATTTCCAATCCAAAGAGACGGAATGCTCAATGGAGGGTCGTTCCTTCACCAAGGGGGTGTGTGGAATCCTAGTGAGGAGAGAGGAGGTCTCCCAAACCAATGCAAAGAAATGAATGAATGCAATGCAAGGAGATATAAACAAATCCACCAATAGAGCCAAGTAAATGGTATAATCAATATAAAATCAATGCACAGATAAGCACGGGCTCTGTGAAAACTCAGGAAAGACACGACCTGGGTAAGGTCGCTATCAGAAAAGAGATGCCCTGGGGCAGGGCGTGAATCACCGTGGAGGGCCCACAGGCAGAGAAAAACGCGCCCTGATATGGGGCGCTACAAACCAAAGAAACGCCTCCTGGTGAGGGCGTCAAAACCCAGGGGTAGCAAAGAAACGCCTTTGTATGTGGCGTTACCAAATAAAAGGACGCCCTCCAGAAGGGCGTTAATTCAGAAACCAGCTGCACACCGCAATATAATAATTTCCAGTAAAAGACGCCCTGAAAGGGGGCGCTATAAATCAAAAGGACGCCTCAGTGTGAGGGCGTCAACTCTCAGGGGATGCACAGCCAAATCAAGACACGCCCCCGGGTGAGGCGCTATGCAATAAAAAGGCACCCTCTGGTAGGGCGTTAATTCACAAAGCACCAGGGACACCAGGACGCGCTGGAAAACGCCCTGCCAGAAGGCGCTAGACAAGAAGACAACGCCCTTTGGTAAGGGCGTGAAATTATCAAGCGCCTCCGACAGAGGCGTTAATTCCCAGAAATACCCCACGGCCAGAAATATTAACAGGAACACTCACAACCCCAAGGCAATCAATTATAAACAATAACATGCTCATCAATTTTTTATTTTTAAAAGGATAAGTGGAATCTCTAAAAAAAAGAATCTAATCAAACTAGCCAAACACTAGTGGGGAAGTGCAAAGCACAATGGAGGGTGCCCGAGGGGCACAAGGGAAAGGGTACCGAGGGTACCAAAGGGAAAGGGCACGCGAGCGTGCCAAAGGGGAAAGGGGTAACCGAAGAAAAACAAAAAGGTGTCCCACCGTGATCGCCAATTTGTAGATCCCAATAAATCCACTTAAGGAAAAATTAAGAATATGAATAAATAAGCATGAAATAGCACGAGGTGCTAAGGGGAATTTGTGATCGCCAGAGACACGAAGGCCTCAAATGATAATAATGAAAATCATGGAGGGATCGCGAAAAATACCTTTAAAAGCGCGGGGATGTGAGTGCTTTCCTTTCTCTTCAAATCGACCGGCCGATAAAGAGAGTTCTTCTTTGTTTGATTACCCTTACAAAAGATAAAGACAACACCAGTAAAGATTGGATTAGAAACCAAAGTGTGTAGTATCAATTCATATAAAGATGAGCATGAAATATCATGATGAAGAACACACCTTAAGGGTGGTTGCCCTTAAACCCCTATGCAAAAAGGGTGGGAATATGATGATGAATGCAAACATGAATAAGGGGAAAAAGTGCAAGAGTTGCACTTAATGGGGAGACACCCAACGTGGTTGAGTTTTAAAAATGAATACTATGAATATGCATGCATGTTTAACGATGATAGCAAAAGAAGAATAAAAATAAAATAGAAAGAGCATGTTGCTTGGCTTTGATGCTCGATGGGGAGAAGGTCTTCCAAAAGGGTGAAGAGATGGCACGGAGGAACCTCTCCTTCAGCCACAGCAACCTGCGTAAGAAAGAAAAGAAGAAAAAACACAGAAGAAGAAAAGATAGAAGAAGAAGAAAAACAGAAGAATGACGGGGGGAGAAGAAGAAATCCGGAATCCAACCTCATTAACAGAGCCGCCGGCTCTATTAAATAGAACAAATCAAATATAGGAGAAGATAAGAATGGCAAGAGCCCTACGGAGGCAAGACTCCAGTCCCCAATCAAGGAAGGTGTCTAACGAAGCAAGGACTCTCTGGGGAAAGGGCTGCGAAGACAGAAGATGAAACACGCCCTGGGTCAGGGCGTCAATTCAAGAATTGACGACCTACCATAGGGCGTTAATTCAAAACACGACATGGCCAAGGGCGTCAACTCCCAGATCAATTTTGGAAATAAATATTTCTTTTATTTGGAAATTCTGAAACACGCCTCTGGGAGAGGCGTTAATTAAAACACGCCCCCAAGAAGGGCGTTAATTAACATTTTTCAAACATTTATTCTTTTTCAAAAATTGGATAATGCCAGGAATTGACGCCCTTTCCAGAGGTCGTCACTTCTTTAAAAGGCGCCCTAGGTCCGATCGTGAATCAAAACGCGCCCTGGATCAAGGCGTGAATTCATAAAAATGGAGATAAATGCCAAAAAAAATCTAAAAAAATAGAAAAAAATAGGAAAAATAGGGAAAAATAGGGGAAATTCAAGAAAAGTGAGAAAACCACTCAAATAATCCGATTTGAGGGTCAAATGGGGCATCACATGGTAATATGAAATATACTCAAAATAATGTCAATTTTAGCGTGTCTACAATGACCAATTAAAACTTTAGCTAATTAAATCATAAACAACAACTAGAGTGCACATGAGGCACTTAGTCATAAAGCACAGTGGAATAAGTAGATGGCTCAAGTGAAAACGGCAATGCACGGTCCTACGAGCTTGAGTGTGTGATGGAGATAACCAAGATTACATGCGTTGAAACACGCCCACCAACCTGTGAATGGGGATAGAGAGGATGGAGCAATCTCAGAAGGATCAACACACTACACAGTGCATTTTTAAGGTGGTTCAGTCTGCAAACCCGCAGACCTATGTCTACCCCTCACCAAACAGGTTTGGCTTTACCACATGCTACGAACGCAGCTCCACTTCCTACACACAAACCGGTAGGGACGATTTTCCACACACGTTGCGAGTGTAGCACCACACGGGGATGACGCCCCCCCCCACACACACACGAGGACGAGGTCTTTCACACACACACACACACACACACACACACACACACACACACACACACACACACACACACACACACACATAGAAAAAGAAACAAACACAAGCTGCAAGTGCAGCAACGACACTTGGGACAGTCTCCCAAGAACACACAAGGCTGAACACAGCCAAGGACTCACTTCTGATCTCTAAACAGAGCACCATACACACACTTGAAACATTGATTCAGAAAAGTAAAATGAAAGTCTAACTGCAGGGCAGGAAGAAGGCACTGTGGCTTCATGATGAAGCTCAACTAAGCTTGGGGGCTGGCTGCAGAGAAGGGGCTGCACTCTCATTAACTTCTTCTTCCTTCTTCACCACTGGTTTAGCTCGAACCAGGGCTGGGCTGCTCTCTTTCTTTTCTCCCTTCTCAGATATTCTTCTTTGAATGCACAATGGCGTGGCTCTTTCTCTCTCTCCAACAGCTATCTCAGGTTTGGCCTTGAACTCCAGTGGCTTCTCATCATGCATGGGCTACTCCTTTTATAGACGCAAGAAATCCTTTCAGTAGGAGGTTTCAGGCTGAATGTGATTGGCTCCACATAAGATATTATTTGTCTTCAAGGAGCTTTTGTCTTGGCAGCCTCTGATAGGCCAGGGAGGCAGCAAAAATAATTTTAAGCTTTCTTGAACCTTGGTTGACCAGAGAGTATGTGAGTATAGCTTCCCAAGTAAGATCTGTAGCATCTTCTTTTTCTTCAGCTGACAGGACAGTTAAGGACGTCCTTTTTATCTTGTGCCATCTTAGTGACAGAGTATTTCATTAGGTGGAGGCAAAAATCTGGGTACCAGACAGGTGACTGTTCCCGAATATGGTAACCTGCTTTTTTGTTGACCAAAACGACTGATTTAGCAAGCCAATAATGACAAGGATGGTTGACTGACCAAGGACACCTTCCACACCTCAAAAGACGTGTTTTTGGGAATTTATGGTTCCTATTTTTGCTCTCTGGATCCTTTTCTAAAAACACTGCAGGTTTGCTACAAATGGCCTTGGGAGCCGCTCACTGAGGCATTTCATCAAATAGGTTCTGCTTCTTCATTGAGGTCGACACATAAGAGGACTTGAGCAAGTGAGGTCAGTGTAGTTGAATTGGGCTCACTGAGGCATTTCATCAAACAGTAGGTATATTCATATACCTTAATCTCTACATGTGCACAGACCCTGGACAAGCTTGGACTTCAATGTGCATGGATTTATATATGTGCGTAGACCTGAATTCCAAATGTGTATAGACCCTAGACTGGCTTAGACCTATATGTGCACAGACTTGATATGTGCACAGACCTGGACATGGTTGGACTTCAATGTGCTTGGACTTATACATGTGCGTTGACCTGAATTCCAAATGTGCACAGACCCTAGACAAGCTTAGACCTATATGTGCACAGACTTGACATGTGCACAGACCTGGATATGTGACACATGCATAGACTCAGATGTGTTGAAGGCAAACATGCACAGACCTATATACGTTGAAGATAAACATGCACCAACCTTTTATGGCTAACATGCATATGTGCACCAACCTTGTATAGCCTAGGTGCAAATGTGCACCGACCTGGCATGCCACAAGGTGAATGTGCATTGACATTACTATTCCAAAATGCAAATGTGCATCGACCTTATATGCTATCGAGCAAATGTGCACCGACCTTAGTCTTCAGTTTTCAGCATGTGCAACGACCTTAGTGCATCGACCTTAGTCTTCAATCTTCAGCATGTTCATCGACCTTAGTCTTGTGATGGCAAAATGTGCATCGGCCTTAGTCTAGCGTTGGCAGAAGGTGCATCGACCTTAGTTACAGTGCTAGCCAGATGTGCATCGGCCTTGCTTCTTCATGAACACTAACATGCATTGACCTTAGGCATGTGCATCGACCTTTGTACTGTTCTAACTCAATGTGCATCGACCTTGTAGTGTTGAAGGCAAGTGTGCACTGACCTTGTAACATGTGCATTGACCTTACCTGACAGACATAGGGTATATGCACCGACCTTGATGTGCTAGAGTGCAGATGTGCATCGACCTTACCTAGCAAGTAGAAGATATATGCACCGACCTTGATAGTCACATATGCACAGACCTAACAACGTGCGTCGACCTTTGTTTTGAGCTAGCGAGATGTGCACCGACCTTGCTTCTTCATGAACAGTAATGTGCATCGACCTGATCAACATGAAGTTTTCAGCTTGATTTCTGTGCTGCCAACTGCCTTGATTTCTGTGCTGTCAGTTATCTCATTTTTTGTGCACTTATCAGTAATATCACTTGCCTTGATTTTTGTGCAACCAATTACCTAGGTTTACATGCCATTCTTGATTTCTATCACTTTACTTACAATGACCTGAAATACAAGAGTGTTAACATCATCAAATACATATAAGACTCATCAATGAGTCATAGACAAACATCATCAAAACAGCATATATCCAACACGGTGCAGAATTGATCGAGGGTGGGCCAGGATCTTGCTGTAGGCTTCGGGGATCGTCCGGTGTGAACGTGTCACATAGACTTTTCAAAAGAAGAAATAAAATTTAATTTTAAAAGGAGAGATGATAAATAAGAAAGGCAAGGTGGGGGAGGGAGCATGTGATGCTACGTTAGAGTGTGATCGCCAGAGGGGTTACATCAAAAGAAGAAAGGGATCGCTAAGTGTACCTTGTGAGCGGGTGTGGATGTGAGCTCAACTTCTTCCTTCTACTGGCCGGTCGATGAAGGAGATTTTTATTCTTGATTACCCTTAAAAGAAAACAATCAAAGACAAGAAATCTGGATTAGCCAAAAGATGTGTACTATCAATACTCAATAGAAATAACAATATGCAATATGAGCAAGAACACACCTTGTGTGTTGTTTTAAAACCCCTTAAGAAGGAGTAAAAGGTGGGATAATATGCGTGCAAGATAAATAATATGATACAAATCTTCTAGCAAAGAAGCTAGAAATAATGTGGATGTGAACTAGAATGAACACTACAAGAAAAATGGGGAATACCGACGGAATTTTCTGACGGAAAAAAGTTTGTCAGAAATACGTCAGAACATTTTCACTTTCCAACCAAAAATATTTGGTCAAAAATCAGTCGGTAATTACCGACCTATTTTCGACATACTATTTTTGTCGGAAATACGTCGAAAATTTTCAACGTATCAAAATTTGGTCGGAAATACGTCGAAACTTTGTGACGTATTTCTGATAGAAGTAAATTTGATCGGAAAGCCCTAAAGAAGGACAAGTTTGGTTTGTAGTTTATGAACATTTTTCGACGGAATTAAATATGACCATGAAATACGTCAAATTTTTTTGACATATTTCCAACCAATAATTTGTCCATCGGAAACAACTTAAATATTATAGGAAGGGTGGAACATTATTTCACAAGTTTCCGACGGACAGTTGTTCAGTCGGAAATACGTCGTAAATATTCCGACGGACTATTAGTTGGTCGGAAATACGTCGAAAATTTCTGACGTATTTCCGACTGCAAATTTTTTTATCGGAAATCTATTTGTCACCCTTACCATCCTATTTGTCACTATGTGTCAAATTATTTCCGACAGAATGTAGATTGGTCGGAAATACGTCGAAAATTTTTGGCGTATTTTCGACGATTAATGATTCCGTCGAAAATCTATTTGTGACCTTTACCAACCTATTTGTCACCCTTAACGAGCTATTTGTCACCCTTAGCAAATTATTTGTCACCTATTTGTCCCTTTTGTCAAATTATTTCTATGGAATATATTTTGGTCGGAAATACGTTAGAAATTTTTGATGTATTTCTGACTGAAAATGTTTCTGTCGAAAATCTATTTGTCACCCTTACCATCCTTTTTGTCACTATGTGAAAATGTTTCTGACAGAATGTAAGTTGGTCGGAACTCCGTCGAAACTTTTCGATGTATTTTCAACAGATAGATGTTCCGTCGAAAATCTATTTGTCACCCTTACCAACCTATTTGTCACCCTTAGCAAGCTATTTGTCACCTATTTGTCGCTATGTGTCAAATTATTTCAAACAGAAAATATGTTGGTCGGAAATACGTCAGAAATTTTTGACGTAATTCCGACGAAAAATTATTTTGTCGGAAATCTATTTGTCACCCTTACCATCGTATTTGTCGCTATGTGTCAAATTATTTCCGATGGATTGTATTTCTGGCGTAATTTCGACAAAAACTTATTTTGTCGAAAATCTATTTGTCACTCTTACCATCGTATTTGTCGCTATGTGTCAAATTATTTCTGATGGATTGTATATTCGTTGGAAATTGTCGAAAATGTCTGACGTATTTTCGATGGTGAATTATTCCGTCGAAAATCTATTTGTCACCCTTACCAACCTATTTGTCACCCTCAGCGACCTATTTGTCAACCTTACCAACCTATTTGTCACCCTCAGCGACCTATTTGTCAACCTTACCAACCTATTTGTCACATATTTGTCCCTTGGTGTCAAATTATTTCCGACAGAATATTTGTTGGTCGAAAATACGTAAAAAAATTTTGACGTATTTCCTACTGAAAATTGTTATGTCGGAAATCTTTTTGTCACCCTTACCAACCTATTTGTCACCCTTAGCGACCTATTTGTCACCCTTAGTAAGCTGTTTGTCACCTTTGATATAAATGTGTCAAATTATTTTAGACGGATTGTAGGTTGGTCGGAAATACGTCTCAAATTTCTGACGTATTTTCGATTGAAATTTTTTTCATCAGAAATCTATTTGTCAGCCTTACCATCCTATTTGTCGTTATGTGTCAAATTATTTTCGACAGAATTTAAGTTTGTCGGAAATACGTCGGAAGTTTTCGACGTATTTCCGACTAAACATTATTCCGTCGGAACTTTTGTCACCCTTAGGTGACAATTTTCAAAGTTATTTTTGTGTTATTTTTGTCATTTTTTGAATTAATTTATTTTTATTATACTGTTATATTTATTAATTATCATTTTATGAGTTTTTTTATCATTTTTGTAATTATTCTATTATTATTATTATACTGTTATATTTATTAATTATAGCTTTTTATGGTTTTTTAATTAATTTATTATTATACTATTATATTTATTAATTATCACTTTTAAAATTTTTTATCATTTTGTAATTATTTTAATATTATTATACTATTATATTTATTAATTATCACTTTTTATGATTTATCATCTTTTTCATAATTATTTTATGGTTATTGGATGATAATGGTGATAAATATATGACAGAGGTGACAAATATATGCTAAAGGTGACAAATAGATCATATGAGTGACAAATGAGTTATTAAGGGTGACAAATAGCTCATATGGGTGACAAATGAGTTAATAAGGGTGACAAATGGGTCATATGGGGTAACATATAGATGACAGAAGTGGACTGAGTCAACTCGATGCTAAGATGGAGTCGACTCCATGACAAATGGGTCATAAACGTTTCGGTAAGATCGGAGTATATGTATGCCAGGACACGCCAAGTTTAATAGATGAGGGAGTGGCAGAAATTAATTGAATTCTACCCGAACGGGTCAAATTATACAAGTTCCTGGCCCGACGCGAGGTCGTGCAACAGCCATAACGGGACAGTCCCCAAGAGTCGGGCACACCTTGCAAGGGCATCTTTTGTGTTTCCCCTTACTCGGGGTCCGACGGAATAAATTCGGACAATTCGCCATTAAATCTTTTAGTGGGGGTATTTTTATGAGTTTTTTTACCATTTATGGTATTTTTCTATCATTTTTATAATTTTTATTGTCATATTTGTTAATTATCATTTTATGATTTTTTATCATTTTATAATTATTTTATTATTATGGTATTTATTGGTTATCATTTAAATGATTTTTTTATCATTTTCATAATTATTTTATTATTATGATATTTATTAATTTTTATTTTTATGATTTTTTATCATTTTTGTAATTATTTTATCATTATTATACTGTTACATTTATTAAGTATCACTTTTTATGGGTTTTTGCCATTTTCGTAATCATTTTATTGTTATTGGATGTTAAGGGTGACAAATAGGTGGTTTGGGTGACAAATGAATGCTAAGAGTGACAAATCGGTGGCAGGGGCGACAAATGCATGCTAAGTGTGACAAATAGCTAGGTAAGGGTGAAAAATAGATGGTTTGGTTAACAAATGCACAACAGTGGTCACAAATAGCTCAATAGTGGTGACAAATAGCTCGTATGGGTGAAAAATATCTTGTATGGGTGAAAAACGGATGGTTTAAGGGTGACAAATGTGTTATAAGGGTGACAAATAGATGGGTAGAGGTGACAAATGGGATATAAGGGTGACAAATAGATGGGTAAGTGTGAAAAACGGATGGTTAAGGGTGAAAAATAGGTGGTTTGGGTAAAAAGGATGGTTCAAGTGAAGAACAAAGGATGGTTAAGGTGAGTTGAGTCGACCCCATGCCAAGATGGAGTCGACTCCAACTACACCAACTCCCTTATTATTATTATTATTATTATTATTTTATTGTTTGACAACGGTGGGCTGAGTCGACTCCATGCCAAGATGGAGTCGACTCCACCCACACTTGACCCCCCCCCCTTTTTTGAATGTGGGGGCTGAGTAGATGACAAAGGGGGCTGAGTCGACTCCACCACACTTGACCCCTTTTTTTTATTATTATTTTTAGAACGTAGGGGCTGAGTAGATGACAAAGGGGGTTGAGTCGACTCCATGCCAAGATGGAGTCGAATCCACTCACACTTGACCCCCCCTTTTTTTTAGAACGTAGGGGCGAGTAGATGACAAAGGGGGTTGAGTCGACTCCATCTTGCACCCACTTTTTTTTTAGAACGCCTATCTTCGGTAAGTATCGCACGCTTCAGTTCGTGCCGACTCGGGTCTGGTTCGGATCCGGCCCATCCGACTCACCCGGGTATAACAATAATAAAAACCCATAAAAATGATAATTAATGAGTGTAACATGTATAACAATAATAAAAAATTTTCAAAAATGATAGAAAAAATACCATAAATGGTAAAAAGCTCATAAACTACCCCCATTAAAAGATTTAATGACGAATCGTCCGGATTTCTACCCTTTGACCCCGAGTAAGGGGAAACACCAAAGATGCCCTTGCAAGGCGTGCTCGACTCTCGGGGATTGCCACGTTATGGCCATTGCACGACCTCATGCCGGGCCAAGAACTTGTGGAATTTGACCCGTTGGGACGGAATTCAATTGATTTCCGCCACTCCCTCATCTATTGAACTTGCCGTGTCCCGGCATACATATGCTCCGATCTTACTGAAACGTTTATGATGATTTTCAACCCGAACACTCGTCCAAATATAAAATGGTCAATACATGATCGATATGACTTCGAATAATTGTTCAATGCTTCGATCTTATCGAAACGTTTATGATGATTTTCAACCCGGACACTCGTCCAAATATAAAATGGTCAATATATGATCGATATGACTTCGAATAATTGCTCGGACCCTAATGAAAGGGATCTCAATGCTCTTCACCCAATTCCATTCGTTTCATGAATCTTCATTTCCAGGCCATGTGGCCCCATTTCTTGGCGATTAATCAAAGGTTTTCCCCTCTCCGAGAGGATGTAATTAACGTCATGACCTTTATGACGCGGTGGGTCTCCAGTCTCGACCCGATACCCATAATCGTCTGGTTAGTCAGACGAAGCACACCCCGGGCTTCGGACCACTCTAGTCTCAAAGCCCAAACACATTGTCACGCACATGACTGGCATGCCCTCACACGATCAAACTAATAAAAAGACACCATGATATTTTATTATTATTTTGAGTGCGTGCAACACCTTTATGGCACAGCGGGTCTCCAGTCCCGACCCGATACCCACCATCGTCTGGTTAGTCAGACGAAGCGCACCTTGGCTTCCAGACCATCCCAGTCTTGGAACCCGAACACATTGTCACACACGTGACTGGCACGCCCTCGCACGATAAAACCGATAAAAGATACAATGATATTTTATCGTTATTCTGAGTGTATCCAACATGCCCCCACGAGGAGCCCTAGCTCCCCATCGCCGGTGCCGCTGCTATCTCCCACTCTAACATTCACGGGTTTTGGAGCGTTTCTGTGGGTCTCAGGTTATGTTTTATAAATAAAGTAGAAATTCTCTAAATTACAGATCTTCGGATCTCTAAATAATAAATAATAAATTTCTTTCTTTAGATGTAATGATATTTTATATTGAGTGAGAATTTATTCTATTTGGAAAAATGAATGAATGAGAAAAAATGACTAATGAATGAATGAAAAAAATGATGAAAATGGAAATACAAAGAGAAAAGAAAGAGAAAAAATGGCGGTAAATGAAGAAACAAGAAAATTAAAACCCCTCCTCTCCTCCTTCCCCCTTCCTCCTCATCTCGATCTCCCTCTCCACTCTCACGATCTCTCCCCCCTCTCAATCTCTCCCCCTCTCTCTCTCACCCACTCCGCCCTCTCTCTCACCCTCCTTCTTCCCCCGCACCGGCGACGGGCAGAGCTACCCAGGGACGAGGGCTGGCGGGCTGTAGAGTGGTGAGGACGGGAGGGCGCGGCGGAGCTACCCAGGGACGCCGGTGAGGGGCGAGCGGAGGTAGCACCGACAGCGAGGGCGCAGTAGTGGCGGTGAGCTGCGGCAGCGGCGGTGGCGAGCTCAGGCAGACACCCCCCATTTATCACAGGTATTCCCCTCTCTCCCTCTCCCGTTGGCCCCCCTCCCCCAACCTTCTCCCACCCTCTATCACTCTCACTCTCATACACAGACACACGTATAGCTCAGCCCCCTCTCCTTGCTCCTGCCCTCTCTCACTCTCACGCATAGACACACGCACGGCTCGACCCCCTCTCTCTGCTCCCACCCTCTCTCACTCACACACACACACAGACATAGGGAGGGGGAGGGGCTCGACCTCCTCTCCTTGCTCCCTCCCTCTCTCACTCTCACTCTCACTCTCACATACACAGACATAGGGAGGGGGAGGGCCCACACACAGACACAGGGAGGGGGAGAGGCTCGGCCCCCTCTCCCTACGCCCGCCCTCTCTCACTCTCACTCTCACACATAGACACACGCACACACAAACACAGGGAGGGTGGGAGGGTGATGGGAGGGGGAGGGGCAACATACAGACACATGGAGGGGGAGGGGCTCGGGCCCCTCTCCTTGCTCCCGCCCTCTCTCACTCTCACTCTCACACACAGACACATGCACACACAGACACAGGGAGGATGATGGGAGGGGAGGGGAGGGGGATGAGGGGAATGTCTATGTGAATTAATTTTTTTTTGACAGGTGTGGATGCCGATATGAATGTGGGGAGTGTGAATGCGGATATGATTTTTTTTTCCAGAAGACGATTTCGATGTCAATGCGTGAGTGTTAATATGGACGTGAAAGTGGATGTGGATATGAATGTGTATGTGAATGTGGATGCTAATTTTTGTTTACAGGTGATGATGCCAATGTGAATGTGTGAATGTGGATGGGAATGGGGATGTGGATATAAATGTGTGTGCGTAAATGTGGATATGACCCTTTTTTTCATTTTTGCCGGTTCAAGACTTTTGTTATGATATTTGTGATTAGTATGCTTGGATACTAATGACATATATCGAACACAAAGTCTTGAATTGTCCTATTGGACAGTCTATGGATTTTTGATCGTTCGGTGTTGTTTATTATATGTGCTTCATAATTATCTTAAAATTTCGGTAGCTTCTTCCCTCTCTTCTCCAATATACCTGTTAATTTTGACTGCTCTTGTGGTCACTTGCATTTTATGTGAGTGGTCGTTAGAGGAATGTTAAAATTAGTAAATTATGGTGGTATATTGGAGAAGTGTGGGGAGATGCTATCGAAATTTTAAGATAATCGTGAAGCACATATAATAAACAACACCGAACGATCAAATATCCATAGATGGACATTTTATTTGATGTAGGTACCCCATGAATATTGTCGATATGGATGTATATGTGACCAAACAGGATGTACAAATGTGAAAAATAGTCAATTTTTAGGAGAGATGCTGTTGAAATTTTTTTAGAAGTTTAATATGGCATATTGATATGATTTTTTTAATTTGAGGTGCCAAAGGAGAGAGTGGGATGGAGGGGATTTTATTTTTTAAAATTTAAGTATGTGTGTGATATTTTTTTTAATTTGGAGGGTGGGAGGAATTTTTTTTTTAAATGAGAGAGGGAAGGGGGCGGGGAGGGGAGGGGAGGGTGGGAGGGTGATAGGAGGGGAGGGGACAGGGATGAGGGGAATGTGTATGGGAATTAATTTTTTTGATAGGTATGGATGCCGATATGAATTCGTATGTAAATGCAGGTATGATTTTTTTTCCAGAAGAGGATGTCGATGTCAGTGTGGGTGTGTGAATATGGAAGTGAAAGTGGATGTGGATATGGATGTATATGTGAAGAAACATGATGTACAAATGTGAAAAATAGTCAATTTTTAGGGGAGATGTTGTCGAAATTTTTTTAGAAGTTTACTATGACATATTGATATGATTTTTTTAATTTGTTTGATAAATATGGCTAGACTTGATCGTTCATGGATGAATCACAGAGTAGTTGATGGAATGGTGTCAGAGGAGTTTAAGGATGGAGTTGATAGTTTTATTCAGTTTGCATTGAGGCATCCAACAATAGTGGACTAGCGTGGTTACATCCGATGTCCTTGTTTACTTTGTAAAAATAAGAGATTTCTTTCGCTATGGGATGTGCAACATCATTTATATGGGAAAGGGTTCACGAAATGTTATATGAATTGGGTGTGTCATGGTGATCAAGGACGTCTGGTCGTATGAGCCTGCCAATGTTGCAGGCACAAGTACCTATGCGGACATGGTAATCGATGCTATTGGCCCTAGCTTTAATGTACAAGGGGAACATGTGTACAACGAAGAACCACCAAGCAAGACGGCTGAAAGATTTTATCAGTTACTTCGGGACGCTGATGAGCCATTGTGGGATGGTTGTGAAAATCACACTCGGTTATCTGCTATCTCACAATTGTTGAATTTGAAATCCGAATCTCACCTTAGTGAGAGTTGTTTTGACCGTATGCTCCTCCTTATCAAGAGTATGCTGCCTCGAGATGAGAAGCTGCCTAAAATTTGTTACCATGGAAAGAAGATGGTGAATGAGTTAGGGCTTGGATACTTGAAAATATATGCATGCCCTAATCACTACATGCTATATTATCAAGATAATGTAGATAAAAGATAATGTGATATTTGTCAGGATGATAAATTTAAACCTAAGAGAGGGGACAATTCAAAGTAGAAGCATATGCCTTACAAGTCACTGCGATACTTCCCTCTTACGCCCAGATTGTAGCGGATGTATATGTCGTCAAAGACAGCTTGGCATATGATATGGCACACGGAAAGAGTACGGCGTGCAGATGATATAATGAGTCATCCCACTGATGGTGAAGCTTGGGCTCATTTCAATCGTACGTATACTGCTTTTGCTCACGAGCCACGGAATGTTAGGCTAGGTCTATGCACAAACGGCACTACCAGAAAATGCAGGATTTCAGACGGCCCATTTCCGTCTCAAATCCGTCTGAAATTCCGTGGGAAGACACTTTTGTAACGGATTTCAGATGAATTTCAGACGAAAATGGGCCGTCTCAATTACTTGGTTACAAATATATATAAGTCCCAAAACTACAGTTAAACATATGGCACACGGAAAGAGTACGTCGTGCAGATGATATAATGAGTCATCCCACCAATGGTAAAGCTTGGGCTCATTTCAATCGTACGTATACTGCTTTTGCTCACGAGCCACGGAATGTTAGGCTGGGTCTATGCACAGACGGCACTACTAGAAAATGCGGGATTTCAGACGGCCCATTTCCATCTGAAACTCCATGGGAAGACACTTTTGTAACGGATTTCAGACGAATTTCAGACGGAAATGGGACGTCTCAATTACTTGGTTACAAATATATACAAGTCCCAAAATTACAGTTAAACAAAAAGTAAAGTACAAAGTCTTGGGGCATACCCCGATTGGCAGAAGCTAGACAAAAATTGAAGCCGTAACTTCTATACAAGAGCGCCTCTGCAAGGGCCAAATTACATTCACCTACCTGAGCCATGCCGTGGTCGCCTCGCGGATGGCTACTGCACAGACTCCTCCAAGGCCTCCCTTAACATGCTCTCCTGTCGCTGACGCCTACGCCCTACACCACGCCGATCCACCTGCCGACGCCTCCTCCTGTTCCGTCGGCGAGGACCACGGACAGGGAAAGAGGATGCGGCTGGCTCCTCCTGAACCATCTGAGGGAGACCCTGTAGGAATTGTAACGCCCGACCATGCTCCTGGGCTCGCAGCAGCTCTACCTCTAAAATCGTCGCCGTCCGGAACGCTACCTCCACATTGGTGACCCCAGACGCCATGAGGGTCCGACGAATCTCTGGCCTCAGTCCAGCAATGAACGGTTGAGTCAAAAATCGCGGATCCGCTATGGCCGGTGGTGCATAACTGCTCAAATCCCTGAACCTTGCCCAATACAGGGCAACTGGCAGCAGCGCTCCGTGAGCCAATGTCAGAAATTGGGTGGACAAATCAAAAATATCCGCTGCGCTCGGTGCACCAGGGACCGCATCTGTCGGAGGGGCTAGTGCTCCACATTGCACGTCCAGGGCCGCTGCGGCCAGCTCTGCCTGGGACCGCGCCTCCCCCCTTTGCGCCATCGCGGATCCTAGCAGCCCGCTTTCTATTTGACAAAAAATAGGAATGAATTTTTTTTGTGTTTTTATCCGACTCCTTTAGCCATTTAATTTAGGCTTTTTGGCACCAAAAAATATTCTCATGCAGGTGAATTTTATCAAGCATGTTCTTCACCGAGTGTGGAGTATTCGAATTGGCCGGCGAGGGATTACGATCAAACATGATCTAAGCATCAAGAAAGGAATCCTCCACTTGTTGAATGTTAGCAAATAAATCACCAAAAATAGATTTGTTCCAATCCTTTAGCATGGCTTTCATATGTTTTAGTTTTTTGGGCAATTAAGGCAGGAGGCTAACTACACATAACCGTGCACTCTTAGAATAGAATATGGGTACCACTTGAACATAAATGGGTCCCACCTCAATCTGGTAGGTGGGTCACAAATAAGAAAAAAAAAACCTAAAACCCTAATGTGAGCCAAGCCCTAGCCAGTAGAAACCTACGAACAGCCAGTCTTGTAGACACCTAAACTAACACGTCTACGAACAACAAATTAAGTAGACGCAACCATGTGGACACAGCTAGACCTTTTAAGGATGGATTTGGGAACTTGTCAGACCAAACCTGATCTGCATGTTGGATCTTATAGTCAGGAGAAATATGTATATTGCTAACAGGTGACATAGTGTCTGAAACACTACTAGTACCAAAACTGTGCATGTCAGATTGCCTATTTAATGAAAGAAATCAACTAGCTAGCTACTAGCAGACCATGGAGACTATGTAAACAGGCGTCACTAACATACATGCTTTATGTACCCCTCCCATCACCATCACAAGTCACTTCCACGCCCCTTCCCTCTCTAATTTAGTTAATATTAAACAACATATTAGAAAAAAAGACCAGGCGATTAAAGACAGAAAGAGCCAGTGGCTATGAATTTATTTACTTAAGAGGACTACTTGGAAAATGAGAGGACCCAAAATTTTCTCTCCCTTTCAGCCTGTGCTTTGAGAGGACAACTCCATCCAGATAAGGGTATCTTTTAGGGGTTATCTGTCCATCATATAATTGATAGCAAACCGTAGATAGATATTTGCAATGTCATATAACATGGATGCTTTTTTGTGCCTAAAAAGGAAACTGTCCCTTCCATTGTGGCAGCTTAATTTAAAGTCTGTGGACACGTATTGGTTGGTCAGTGGGTAATTGCAACAACGTAATTTCATTGACGTGCCTAATTTTCAGCAACAATTCTGTGATTGTAATATCATAGAATAGGGAAAAACTCAACTAAATTTGAAGCATACCTATGAGGTGTGCGTTTGGTGAAACTTTTAGTTTGAAGTTATTCTTAATTGATATTTTCAACCCAAATATTATTAGCGGTTAGAATAGTCGACCCGTATTATAAACGGGCTAAAATAGAATGTGTTTATATTAATATAATATTTTCCATTTAACACCTTAAGATTTTGAATTGGATGATCCAATTCAATAAACATTAGTATGATATTAGAGCACATTGTTATAATTTAAACCCGTACACCCCCTGATGGACTAAAATATAGTGCCTTTATATTAGTGAAGTTCTCTTCACTCAACACCTTAAATTTTGAGTTGGATGGTATAATTTAATAAATTTTAATATTAACTGTGAGTAAAGACCTCCGATACTACTTGTCTATCTATCTTATTATGATTATGATTAAATTAACTCTATCTCTTTTCTTCATGGTCAAGTTAGAAAGTAGACATGGCTATTCTATTGAGATAGATATTTTGTCTGTTCTAATTAAGATTACAAAAATTAATTAAAATCTAATTAATAAATTAATTTACATACTTTATTTGACCCTCCCATCACCCTAACAATAAATCTAATTAAGATTACATCAATTAAAATAAAATGAAACAACATATAAAAATAAAATCAAATTTTTACTTATGGTTTATTCACAAAAAAACTCTGATTCTTTCGTTCCCGTCCTCTCGACCGATTATCCTACCATGAATAAAAAATATATTAAATAAAATAAAATTAAATTAATTTATCAAATTCACACAGTGAGGGTGAGAGAGGGCGGGGGCAGGGAGGGGGAGGGAGGCCAACGGGAGAGGGAGAGAGGGTGGGAGTAGGGAGGGGGAGGGGGGCCAACGGTACATGTGTCTGTGTCTGTGTGTGCGTGTGTGCATTGATAAGTGTTCATTTTCTATGGTAATTCATGGCATGTACACTGTTTTATGTGCATATAATTATGTAATTATGCATATTTCATAGTTAACCTCAACTCCGCGTTTAAATTAGAGCTTTCATACAAATTGATTAATTTGGTGATATTATTTAATAAATTAAAGTTGAGGGCCATGGACATTAATTCTCCACTGTATAACTATGAGCATTTAAGATTTATGTGTAATTTATGGTAATTTTTATGGACTAGATTGTAATTATGTGTGTGCAGGACACTAAAGGTAATTGCAAGAAACTCCGGGGGCAAAATTATCATCACCACTTTGACCAAGTCAAAAGTACATATTTTGGTTGGAGAGAATTTTTTTTTTAAAAGTTTAAAATTGAGGAAAAGAAACACATATTTTGATTGGAGGGAAAGTTGAATTCAAAGTTTGAAATAAAGGAGAGACATGATGAGCCTTGGGAAAGGGGGTGTCCAAAATCCAAGAAAGGGGGTGCCCACCTCCTTTTCCCCATACATCATCTTCTACCTAAATCTCAACCATCCATCTCCTTTTGATACAATCTCCACCTTCCATTGACCCAACTTTCCCTATAAATAGCCCATGACAAGGAGGAGAAGGGGGGTGCTTCCTTTGGCAATTTTTTCTCTCCCACTCCCTCTCACATCTTAGGTCGCCGATTTATCCCCCTTTTGTTCATTTGTTGCTGTTACTTTCTTCACAAAAGTTCTTTATTTTTAAGTCCTCTACAATTTCTTCTTCTGCATCATCTTCCAATTCCTTTTATTTTTTAAGCTATTTCATATTTTCACTGTGCTATCCTGTTCATCTGCGAACCAATGTTTCTCTCTGTTCCTCCCCTTATTTCTCCCTCTTCTAGTCATTTTCTCCTCTTGATTTCTTCCTAAAAGTTCTTTGTTTTTAAAAGATCTTCAACGGCTTCTTCTACACCATCTTTCAATTCTATACCATTTTTAAGTTATAACCTCTTTTTCAAGGTGCTATCCTGTGTTTTTATTATTCATCTGAGGCTCTACACCTTGTTCTTCCTCTATTTTCATGCCCTTAATCTCTTCTTTTCCCTCTGCACTCTTCACAAAACTTCTTTCCACTCCTCTTATCTTCAACTTCTATTTTTAGCACTTCTTCTAATTCTCTTTGTTTTCAAAGCTATTCACCCTCCAAAGGCAGCTTCAACGACGAAGGTGGCTTCCTCCCGGTGTAGACGATATCTTCCGCGAGGTGGTTCGTGATCCAATGCCACGAGAGGATGGCGCCATCATCACCATTGCTGCTATCATCTCCAAACTTCAAACTCCAGGCTTTTTTTATTTTTATTAATTTTGTGCCATTTCACTTCATTGTAATGTCATTGCGTCATTAGTGTAATTTTGTTTCGCATTTCATATACTCTTTCTTTTAAGTTAATGAAGGGAGTGGTGGGGACACCGGGTTCACTACTGGGCCCACTACTTGGAGCCGACGCCGCACTGCCCCGACACCGAGCTTATGGCTCGGAGATCCTTCCTGAAGACTCGGCCTATGGCTACGGTAGTATATTGCGTATTGAGTATATGTATTTGTGTGTATGTATACATGTATCCCTACATGTATTTTTCTATCGTCTTATTAGGCTAGTCTAAGTCAAACAACATGTGTGTAATTTTTGTATTTTATTTGATTAAAACCCACAAGTCAAAGTGAGGTGAGAGGGTTTTATTTTATTAGGCTAGGATATAAACACAATTAGTGGAAGTTAGATAGGTATTTATGTTATGGGTTTCTTTCCTATATAAAGAGGCCAAAGGGACGTGTTACGTATGAATGTTGATATATGAATGAGATCTTGTTTTGTGAGAGTTCTCCCTCTTGCATTTCCTCCTTCCCTCTTTCTCATTTTGTGAGTTTGAGTGTCGCCCGGTGTGAGACCGTCCGACGTGAGGCCGAGCTGTGTGAGATAGCAGTTACCCGTTCCCGTCCTGTTCGTGATATCAGAGTGCCGTCGATCCATTCCCACGTCGCCGCCGCGTCAGATTTGGTATCAGAGCCCAACAACGGCGTCTCCGACGACCCGACGTCCCCGACGTCGTCTCTCTTTCTCTCTCTAGCACCCGCTGCTGTGCCTAGACTGGAGTATACTCCACCAATTGAGAGGAGAGATGACAAGGGAAAAGGGGTCATCCCTAGCACCTCCCAACCAGCCCCTATCTCGGGAGTCCGCTGCTTTCGGTGTCATAACCTAGGGCATATTGTCACCAATTGCCCCACCCGAGCCTTGGTCATCACCGACCCCCAGCCTGTGGAACTTCCACCTCAGGAAGGAGAATTCATTGAGAGATACGAGGCCGATCCTGACCTCATCGCCCAGTTTGAGGAAATGGATGCAGGGTATGATGGAACGCATGTCGAGTACATGCAAGTGGGAGATATTGCCGAGTGTTCGAATCAGGGAAGACTGGGTGTAGTTCGCTGCATCCTTACCCACCCCCAGGAGGACGACTGGCGTCGAACCTCCATCTTCCAAACATACATTATGGTAAAATCCCAACCCTGCAAGGTGATTTTTGACAACGGAAGCTGTATCAATGCAGTCTCATCACACTTTATTTCCCATCTAGGTCTACCTACCCATCCTCATCCGAGGCCGTACAACGTGGCGTGGGTTGACGACACGTCTATCCCAGTCACCACTACATGTGTCATTCCCATCCAATTCCAGTCCTATCAAGGAAAGATTTTGTGCGATGTAGTGCCAATGAAGGTCGGTAGCATCATCCTAGGACAACCGTGGATATACGATGTAGACCTTACTACATTCGGTCGGTCCAATCAGTGTTCATTCTCACACAATGGGAAGAAGATACAGTTGTACCCGGCACCCCCAAAGGTGACCCCGGGAAAGAGTTCCACCTCCACCTCCACTGGAACCTCCAAAATTCAGGAGAATGCCCCAACCCCCAAAGGGAAGCTTATCATTCCCTCCGCTCCTACACCTATCATAACCATCCCTAAGGCCCCTAAGGTTGACCATGACCCGATTAGGCACCTGAACTTCATAGGTGTTCGTGAGATGAATAGAGAGGTTGCCGAGGGTGCCCCTGTTTGGGCTGTTGTCGTCACCATTACCCCTGAGGAGTCCCAAGTCTCCATCCCACCTGAAGTCCAGGCAATCCTGCAGGACTTCCAAGATATCTTCCCAGAAGACTTGCCTTCAACACTCCCTCCCATGCGTGATGTTCAACACGCCATTGATCTTATCCCTGGGTCCACCCTACCCAACCTTCTCCACTACAGGTTGAACCCCAAGGAGCATGCTGAGCTCCAAACGATTGTCAAGGACCTTATCCACAAAGGTTTCCTCAGGGTAAGCAAGAGCCCATGTGCGGTCCCTGCCTTGCTCACACCTAAGAAGGATGGCACCTGGCGGATGTGTGTTGACAGCCGCGCCATCAATAAGATCACTGTCAAGTATAGGTTTCCCATTCCCTGTCTTGATGACATGCTTGACATGATGAGTGGAGCCACTATCTTTTTAAAGATTGACTTGAAAAGTGGCTACCACCAGGTCCGGATTCGACCAGGGGACGAGTGGAAGACAGCCTTCAACACCAAAGAAGGTCTGTATGAGTGGCTCGTCATGCCGTTTGGGCTATCCAATGCCCCCAGCACATTCATGCGGCTTATGATGGAAATCCTTCGACCCCTCATTGGTCGCTTTGTTGTCGTCTACTTTGATGACATTCTCATCTATAGTCACAACCCTCAGGACCACATCCATCATTTAAGGGAAGTCTGCGAGACTTTGAGGAGAGAAACCCTGTTTGCCAACCCGAAGAAGTGCGAATTCATGACAGACCGGGTCACTTTCCTAAGATTTATGGTGTCTAGTCAAGGAGTGTCTGTGGACCAATCTAAGGTCCAAGCCTTAGTAGACTGGCCTGAGTCCCAAAACGTCCATGACGTTCGAAGTTTCCACGGGCTAGCCACTTTCTACAGACGCTTCATTCAGGGTTTCAGCACCATTATGGCACCCATTACGGATTGTATCTGTAAGGAAAATTTTGAGTGGACCAAAGCCACATCTCAGGCTTTTATTACCATAAAGGAGCTTATGACTAAAGCCCCTATCCTACGCCTGCCAGACTTTTCCAAAGTCTTCGAGATATCCTGTGATGCATCTGGCGTAGGAATAGGTGGAGTGCTTAGTCAGGAAAGCCACCCTGTGGCTTATTTCAGCGAGAAGCTTTCTGATGCAAAGCTTCGTTACTCCACCTATGATAAGGAGTTTTATGCCGTGGTCCAAGCCCTCAAACACTGGAGACACTATCTCTTACCCCAAGAGTTTGTCTTATACTCGGACCACGAGGCTCTAAAATTCCTTAGCTCTCAGAAGGGCCTAAACCCAAGGCATGGTCGATGGGTAGAATTCCTCCAGTCCTTCACCTTTGTCCTAAAACATAAGGCTGGAAAAGAAAATAAGGTGACCGACGCCTTGAGTCGAAGGGCCTCCCTTCTTTCCACTGTTCGGGTAGAGGTCACTGGATTTGACCGCATGAAGGAACTCTACGGAGAGTGTCCTGATTTTGGCCCTGCCTACTCTGCTCTGTCTGCTAGACCCTCGATAGCCTTTTCTGACTATCTACTCCATGATGGTTTTTTATTTCGAGGGCAGCAACTCTGTGTCCCGAGGACTTCTGTTCGGGACTTCCTGATTTGGGAAATGCATGCTGGAGGTCTTGCTGGTCACTTTGGCCGCAACAAGACCATCCATTCTGTGGAGGAGCACTTCTATTGGCCTAGCCTGAAGAGAGATGTGGCCAAGATTGTAGCCCAGTGTAGGACATGCACGATGGCCAAGCAGGTCAAACAGAACACTGGTCTCTACACTCCTCTCCTCGTTCCTGATCGACCATGGGTTGATGTGAGCATGGATTTTATCCTTGGGTTAGCACGCACTGCTCACAAGCATGATTCCATCTTTGTTGTCGTTGATAGGTTCTCTAAGATGGCCCACTTCATTGTATTATCCAAAATATCCGATGCATCTAGATTAGCCCATTTATTCTTTGATGAAGTCGTGCGTTTGCATGGTCTCTCCCAAACCATCGTGTCTGACCGAGATGTCCGGTTCACTAGCTATTTTTGGAAGACACTTTGGCACCTAGTTGGCACCAAATTAAAGTTTTCCACTGCCTATCACCCACAAACTGATGGGCAGACTGAGGTCGTCAATAGGAGTTTAGGAAATATGTTGAGGTGTCTTGTAGGGGAACATTCCGGCACGTGGGATCTTCTTTTACCTAGAGCCGAATTTGCATACAACAGCTCCGTCAATAGGTCCATAGGTATTAGTCCATTTGAGATCGTGCATGGCTACCAACCTAGGAAACCTGTGGATCTCATTCCCCTTCCCCTCGAGTCTAGAACATCCAAGTCAGCTGAGGAGTTTGCACATCATGTCAAGAGTCTGCATGAGTCAATTAGCAAGCAAATCAACCTCAGTAATGAAACCTATAAAAAGTTGGCTGATTCGCATAGGCGTCACCATGAATTCCAAGAAGGTGATATGGTTATGGTACGGGTTCGACCTGAACGACTCCCCTCGGGAGCCGTTAAAAAGTTGCAAGCCCGTAGTGATGGACCCTTCCCAATTTTGCGAAAGATTGGCTCCAATGCTTATGTTGTGGACTTACCTCCCGAATATGGGATTAGCTCAACTTTTAATGTGGCAGACCTAGTGGCCTATAAGGAACCTACAGTGATTCCAAGTGACCCTTTCGAGCCTTCTCCTCCCCTTGAGAGTGAGCCCACCCCTGTGCGTCCCACAGCCTTGAGAGTACCGCGTGAGCACATTGAGAGGATACTGGATGAGCAGGTGACCACTACACGGAGTAGGGTGTACCAGCGCTACCTTGTCCGCTGGCGAGACTGTCCACCTTCTGATGATTCTTGGATCAGCCGGGAAGATCTCCAGCGCCTCGATCCAGATCTGCTGGAGCACTACCACAGCAGTGTCCCCCCTTACTCGACGGAGTCGAGTTCTAGCCACCCCGGGAGGGTTGGTGGGGACACCGGGTCCACTACTGGGCCCACTACTCGGAGCCGACGACGCACTGCCCCGACACCGAGCTTATGGCTCGGAGATCCTTCTTGAAGACTCGGCCTATGGCTACGGTAGTATATTGCGTATTGAGTATATGTATTTGTGTGTATGTATACATGTATCCCTACATGTATTTTTCTTTCGTCTTATTAGGCTAGTCTAAGTCAAATAACATGTGTGTAATTTTTGTATTTTATTTGATTAAAACCCACAAGTCAAAGTGAGGTGGGTGGGTTTTGTTTTGTTAGGCTAGGATATAAACACAATTAGTGGAAGTTAGATAGGTATTTATGTTATGGGTTTCTTTCCTATATAAAGAGGCCAAAGGGATGTGTTACGTATGAATGTTGATATATGAATGATATCTTGTTTTGTGAGAGTTCTCCCTCTTGCATTTTCTCCTTCCCTTTTTCTCATTTTGTGAGTTTGAGTGTCGCCCGGTGTGAGACCGTGGCGTGAGGCCGAGCTGTGTGAGATAGCAGTTATCCGTTCCCGTTCTGTTCGTGATATCGGAGTGCCGTCGATCCATTCCCACGTCGCCGCCACGTCAGGGAGTTATTCTTTTGATCAAGTTCTTGCTCTTCTTCCCTCTCTACCTCCTTCTTCTATCTCTTCTTTTCCACTTCATGCAATTATTTTCTATAACATAGGTGCATAATCATAGGTATTTTTAATTAATTGTTGGAATCATTCTTTGTTTAATCATGCTCTTCAAGCTACAAAAGATCACAAATATTTTCTAAAAGGTTACAAGATTTTTAACTTTAAAAATCTCTTCTTCCATGTGGATTCGACCCGAGCTTGTCATAGTACTACGTTCTCTTTTGATCATTTTGTGCGAGTTTAGTTTTAAGATTTTTAACGTGTGTGTAGTAACGACATACATTTTCGCGTTATCAATTTTTGGCGCCGTTGTCGGGGAAGAATGATGATTGTTAACTTAAGAACTTTGTTTTCCTTGTGTTTGTAGTGTACTAATAAAGTTATCTTTTCTTATTTTTACAGGATGAAAAGAAAAAAATCAGTAAAATTCAGAGGTAAGTTCTCCTTCCTTTCTTAAGTTTATGAATTGACTATTTCAACAAAAAAAAAGAACAAGGGAGTGTGCATCAAGTAAGTCTTCAAACTTATTCCTCTCATTTTGTATCATTTTCTTAATGTTCTTGCATATTGTGTTAGATAGGTTCATAAAATAAAAAAAAAATTCTTCACTTGAACTCAAGAAAAGTCTTCATTCTAAGAGTAGAAATCACACCATCTATGTTCTAGGTCATGCATCATTTAGCATAGGATTTTTCCTTATTATTTTATTTCTGTCATTGCATTTTGGATATTGCAAGGGGCAAGGTACGTTCTACTTGTCCTATTCTAGCATGCATATTGCATAATAACCCCTTGTTTAAAATTGTAGTGTACATTTCATTTCAAAGTACTCTAAGGGCAATACCCCTAAATAACATAAGGTGGAGATTTTATCACCATTCCTTAGCCCACAAATCACATTTCCCTTACATCTTTGCATGACCTAAGCCTTAAATAAAAGTTAGTAGACATTGGCCCTAGGATCACACTATGATTTTAGTACGATTTGAGTTTACCCTCTTATGGAAACCGGTGCCTAAGGTAAGACGGTCGAACGATAAACGCCTTAAGCGGGCTAGTGGTTAGCAATTAGATCCCTACGAAAGTAGGGGGAGCCTCCCACTATTCCACCCCTTACCTGGCCGGTGAAAATATTGAGGGTGAACTTAAGTTGCACTTTAGTCATTTTGTGAAACTCCATTTGTAAATTTAGGTCACATCTAGGTCATTAAGTAATTTGTGTGTCAACTTATTTGTGTATGTAAAAAATAAAAAAATAAAAAAATAAAAAATTCTTCATCTTCTCTCTTGTCATCTCAGTTAGTGTTTAAAAAAAACAAAAAAGCACACAAATAAAAAATAATAATAAAAAATGATATCTATGGATCGAGATTTTAACCAACTTAATTGCTTGACCCAAAATCACTTCACTCCAATGGACCCAAGCTCCTTTACACCACCTACCTTTCAAGATGATCACACATGAGCCCAGTCGACCCATTATGTAGGTGAATATCCGACCCAATTTCTATCTTACCCGACCTTCAATGAAAGCTCAAATCCTTGGTCGGCCCAACAAGAGAACTCTACACCCATGACAGCCCAATATCCTTATCATCCCCAAAATGAAAATCAATTTGCTCAATCATTTTTAGGGGACCATAAGCTATTCTCTCCTCATGAGCAAACATCAATATGTCAAAATATCCCTACACCTTCTTGCAGTCCTATCTTTCAATGGGGAGATCAAAATAATTTCTCTTAGAAAAATTCTCAATGTCAAGCTCCATGCTCTCGTGAGCCAAAATTTTCAACCCAGTTTGATCAAAATCATTATGGAGGGAAGGACACATTTGTCCCTTATCAATACGACCCTCAATATATTCATTCCACCTCTCCATACAATGGTCCATCAAATGAAGAAAAACTCAACCAATTGATTCAAATCATCTTGAATAATCAACAAAGCATTGACTCCCTCCAAACCAAATTGGATCAACTCACAAAAGTCACATATGAATTGTCTATAGACCAAGTGCCTAACCCCCTTGATGCAAATTTGGAAGATCAATTCCCTCACTCTATCCAACACACTTATTCTTACCAGTAACCTATGGTTCCTCTGCCAAAGGAAACTTTTGACTTAAGAAATGAAGGAATTGTGAAAAAACTATATCGAAAAGAATTTGGGGTGACAAGCAAGATGACTTATTTGTGTGAGGAGTCCACACTGATCTATGGGGAGAGCCACAATGGGTCGGTTGAAAACAAGTTAGGGGGTGAATCAAATGATATGCAAAATGATGCTAGTCAAAACTATGAAATTGAGAATACCCATGGGTCAATTGAGAAAGAATGTAGAATATATGATTGTCTAGCTAAAAAGGATGATAAGGTAATGGAATGTGACCCTCCTCACTTGAAAGAATATCATGAAAAGACCGTATCAGAAGATTTTCCATTTCATCTCACGATCCCATAATTGGAAAAATTGATTGACATTCTTCCTATGTTAGAACAATGTGAACACTTTGGCATCAAGAGTGTTATCATTAACTCACGTGAAGAGAAGCATAAGGAAGAAGGTAATGATGATGTTGCAAACATGTTGAATGATAAATCTCATGAGGAAGAGAATGGTGAAGGACCCTTGAGTGACAAATTCATCTCTAATTCAGATGCCCCACTTGTGGAGAATATATGTGATAATCTCACTTTGATAGAAGATATTGATAACGGGATATCACGTGAAGAACTTGAGAACATCACTCCAAACACCAAAGTCTCAATTGAGGATATACTTGAAGAGGAGGATTGCCTTGGGGTTAATAATCTTGATGATTTAAGGAGGATGAATTTTGAATACCCTCCTCTTGAAGAACATGATGAAGGGACTATGTTGGAGAAGTTTACATTTGATCTATCCACCTCACCATTGGAAAATGTGATTGATAATCTTCATGAGTGTGATGAAGGGGACTTGTTGGAAAGATTTACATTTGATCTACCCACCTCAATAGAAATTTTTTTTGTTGATGGTAAATTTCATTCCAATGAAGAGTGTGATGAAGAGGCTTCATTAGAGAACTTCATATTTGATCTGACCCTTGAACCCTGCCCCATAAAGTTTGAATTATTAGATGGGTCAACACCTCCTTCCAATTTGATTCCCCTACAAGTTAAGCCTCTCCAACATGACAGTCTAGGACCTGAGGGAGATATGCCAACTATATTCACTTTTGATTTGACGTCTCATCAAGAAAGATAAGTTCATTAGTGCCCTTATTGCTCATGAGACTATCATTACGGAGAATGTGACTAATAATGTCAATCTTTATAAGTCACTGATGCTTGACCGAGTTAAAGTGCAGGAAATAATCAATAAAGGGATAGCCATGTGGGTGGATACAAGGCAAGGGGATCGATGGATAGATATTGGGCAGAGATTCCATCCCGATCTTGGTAGATTAATGGCTATTGATTGTTACATGACCCCTAAAGATGAGAACTGGCTCACACATGTTAATAAGGTTAAAATCAATAATGTTCGAGACCAGCATATTCTTGGCCCACATGCACACATGTATCATGTTGTCTTCAAATAGCATGAATGTTTGAATTTAAACGAAGATAGATAACATGGTGGCTAATCATGAAAGCAACTTGTTGGTTAATGGGCCTCATTGTGTCTGGCTGAAGACATTAAACTTAGCACATCTTGGGAGGTAACTTAAAGTTTTCGTGATTTCCGTGTGCTAATAAATGACTTCTTGGGAGGTAGCCCAAGTTTTTATTTTTATTTTATAGGTGTGAATAAAAGATAAATTGGGGGGAGAGAGAAGATTGTTTGCACCTATGCCTCGCCATTAACGGCCAAGTACTGTCTTTTATTCAAGCACTGATGCCCGTCGAAGTTCACTTCCGTCAGGTTGTATCGTTCCTTCACAAATTTCATGTCTACATTGTTCATTATTCTATATTGTTCATGCCATTGAGGACAATGTCACCAAAATTGGGAGGTAACTTGAGCTCTAAACTTCTCAAAATACTTGCAACCTTTTATCACACCCCTAATAAGTGCTTCATGTTCATATTTCGTGATGAGAATTTTTTTTTTTATGATAGGACTTAGAGTCTTACGTTTGAGAGTAGGAAGTTAAAGGGGTGAATTAATTGGTTGTCTTTAGCCTTTTTCTCATAATACATCTGAAATTCTATTGAACTTGCACACAATTGCACAATAACAAGATTAGTAGATGACAAATATTAGGATGATGGGAATTTTGCTTAACACTTAGGTGATGATTGATAGTATGTCCATTCGTTGAAAGTAATCGTGAGGAAAAAGCTACCTGCCAAAAAAAATATGAAAAATATCCCTGAACTTAGTAATCGGGCCTGCTTCTCCTTAAGCAAGAGTTGAGGTTCGCGTCAAATGGCGAAGGGATGTGCAGCACCATGTATTAAAAAAAATGATGAATGACAATGAATGAATAAGCAGGCAGAGTGAAGCTACCGGTAATTCGAAAGCTTAATTCCAGATGTGGGCAGAATCGAAAATCATCTTTAAGTGAATGGTAGAAGACTCGTTCATCTAAACTGTTTGGTAGTCACTAGTCAAGTTACATCACTTCTACACAAAGGGATATTTAATTTTGAGTGTATCCTGAGGAAAGGTCTAAGCACATGGGCTAATGAAATTTGTTTCGAACACATACTGCTTGAACTTGTAATACTCCAAAGTGAAAATCATCGTGCATAATGTTCTTGCCATGAATTGTGACACATGAATGATTGCTAGTCCTAATCCTATAATTGTTTACATTGCTAAGGGACTAGCAATGTTCAAGTTAGGGGGTGTGATAAGTGTTCATTTTCTATGGTAATTCATGGCATGTATACCATTTTATGTGCATATAATTAGGTAATTATACATATTTCATAGTTAACCTCAACTCCGCGTTTAAATTGGAGTTTTCATGCAAATTGATTAATTTGGTGATATTATTTAATAAATTAAAGTTGAGGGCCATGGACATTAATTCTCCATTACATAACTATGAGCATTTGAGATTTATGTGTACATTATGATAATTTTTATAGACTAGATTGTAATTATGTGTGTGCAGGACACTGAAGGTAATTACAAGAAACTCCGGGGGCAAAACTGTCATCATCACTTTGACCAAGTCAAAAGCACATATTTTGGTTGGAGAGAAAAGAAATTTCAAAAGTTTAAAATTGAGGAAAAGAAACACATATTTTGATTGGAGGGAAAATTGAATTCAAAGTTTGAAATAAAGGAGAGAGATGATGAGCCTTGGGAAAGGGGGTGCCCACCTCCTTTTTCTTTTTCCCATACATCATCTTCTACCTAAATTCCTGTCATCCATCTCTTTTTGATACAATATCCACACTCCATTGACCCAACTTTCCCTATAAATAGCCCATGACAAGGAGGAGAAGGGGGGTGCTTCCTTTGGCAATTTTTTCTCTCCCTCTCCCTCTCACATCTTAGGTCACCGATTTCTCCCCCTTCTATTCATTTGATGTTATTACTTTCTTCACAAAAGTTCTTTGTTTTTAAGTGCTCTACAACTTCTTCTTTTGCATTATCTTTCAATTCCTTTTACTTTTTAAGCTATTTCATGTTTTTCACTGCTCTATCCTGTTCATCTGCGAACCAGTGTTTCTCTCTGTTCCTCCCCTTATTTCTCCCCCTTATAGTCATTTTCTCCTCTTGATTTATTCATAAAAGTTCTTTTTTTTAAAAAATATATTCAACTTCTTCTTCTACACCATCTTCCAATTCTATAATGTTTTTAAGTTATAACCTCTTTTTCAAGGTGCTATCCTATGTTTTTACTGTTCATCCGAGGCTCTACACCTTGTTCTTCCTCCATTTTTATGCCCTTAATATCTTCTTTTCCCTCTGCACTTTTCACAAAACTTCTTTCCAGTCCTCTGATCTTCAACTTTTATTTTTACCACTTCTTCTAATTCTCTTTGTTTTCAAAGCTATTCACCCTTTAAAGGCAGCTTCAACGACGAAGGTGGCTTCCTCCCTGTGTAGACGACATCTTCCGTGAGGTGGTTCGTGATCCAAGGTCAAGAGAGGACGGCGCCATCATCACCATTACTGCTATCATCTTCAAACTTCAAACTCTAGGCTTTTCTTATTTTTATTACTTTTGTGCCATTTCACTTCATTGTAATGTCATTGCGTCATTAGTGTAATTTTGTTTTGCATTTCATGTACTATTTCTTTTAAGTTAATGAAAGGAGTTGTTCTTTTGATCTAGTTCTTGCTCTTCTTCCCTCTCTACCTCCTTCTTCTATCTCTTCTTTTCAACTTCATGCAATTATTTTCTATAACATAGGTGCATAATCATAGACATTTTTAATTAATTGTTGGAATCATTCTTTGTTTAATCATGCTCTTCAAGCTACAAAAGATCACAAACATTTTCTAAAAGGTTACAAAGTTTTTAACTTTAAAAATCTCTTTTTCCCTGTAGATTCAACCCGAGCTTGCTATAGTACTACGTTCTCTTTTGATCATTTTGTGCGAGTTTGATTTTAAGATTGTTAACGTGTGTGTAGTAACAACATACATTTTCACGTTATCATGCATGTGTCTGTGAGGGGGAGGGGGGCCAACTAGAGAGGGAGAGAGGGCGAGGGAGGGGGGCAGCCAACACAGAGAGGGAGAGGGACATGACCGTGAGAGGGGGAGGGAGAATGGGAGAGGGAGAGGGAGGGGGTTGACCACCCTCGGCCGGTGCCTCCTCTGCCTGGTGAGCGCCTCCTCTGTCGAGTGTGTGCGTAGGAGGGAGTGATGGAGCGAGAGAGGGAGCGAGGGAGACTAAGCGGGGGAGAGGGAGAGGGAGAGTGTTACATAGAGAGGGAGAGGGGTCAAGAGGGTTTACCTACCGAAGTGAGGATGGCGACGGAGAGTTTCGGCCGACGGCGACGGCGAGTTTCGAGGATGAGGATGGCGAGGATGACCATGGTCGGTGGCGATGGGGAGGATGGCGACGGCGACAGCGGCGGTGACGGCTCCGGCGGCGACGATGGTAGGGAGACGGGCGAAAGAGAGAATGAGAGGGAGAGTGGGGGGAAGTGAGTGACAGGGAGTGGCGGGGACGGGGTCGATTTGGGCGGGGGTTCTCGTGATTTTCAGACGACATTTCAGACGAAACATATTTCCATCAAAAATTTTAATAATATTTTAGACGGACTAATTTTCGTCTGAATATAAGTCTCAAATTGAGACGGATAGTGCGACAGATGAGTATCTGTCTGAAATAGCGATGGCATTTCAGACAGAAACTATCCGTCTGAAATGCAGACAAATATTGTGACTCAAATTGTTCCGTCTGAAATTTTCGTCGCTAACAGTGCCATTTCTTGTAGTGCGACTTCAACCCATTTGGAGGTTCAGTGGCGTCTTACTCATGTTGGCATGTGTTTATGTCGCTGTACAACCTTCCGCCGGGCATGTGCATGAAGCGAGAGAACCTTTTCTTAACTTTGATGATTCCAGGTCCAAAAAATCTAGAAAAAAATTTGGACATATATCTCAGGCCATTGATTGATGAGTTGAAAAAATTATGGAATGATGGAGTTGTTACTTATGATGCGTATAGAAAATAAAATTTCACTATGAAGGCTGCATTGATGTGGGCAATAAGTGACTTCCCTGCATATGGAATGCTATCTGGCTGGAGCACACATGTGAGGTTGGCATGTCCTTACTATATGGCTGATACCAAATCATTTGTCCTGAAATATGGTAAGAAATCATGTTAGTTCGATTGTCATCGACGGTTTCTACCAATTGACCATCCTTTCCGAAGGTAAAAGGACTCATTCATTAATAACACAATTGAAATGGATGAAGCAGATTTGGAACGGATGTCTGGTCGATAAATGGTGGCACAGGTGTAAAACTTACCAGATATAGTGCAATTGTCGGGTAGTATACAACATCTTTGTCGATTTGGAGAGGAACACAACTGGGTGAAGAAAAGTATCTTCTGGGAATTGCCTTACTGGTCAGCGCTTTTGATACGGCACAACCTGGATGCCATGCATGTTGAGAAGAATATCTTTGATAATGTGTTCAACACCATCATGAATATGAAAGTCAAAATAAAGGACAATGCCAAGGTGGGAGCGGACTTGAAGATACTTTGCAAACAACCAGAGCTGGAATTGCAGCGGTGTGGACACCGAAAATTGCACATCCAAAATGTCATGCTCAGCCCAGCATCAACAACGGCGCCGAGTGAAGAAACCCCCGGGGAAATCAAGCACAAAAGGCTCCACAGCCCGTGGGCCTCGAAGAAAATCAAATGGGCCACAACTCATGCTCACAATGGGCTCAAAATCGCCCATTTAGCCCTTCAGCGGCACGCCCAGTTGAGGCCTCAGCGGCACGCCCTGGCAGAACCCTCCAGCGGCACGCTCCCTTCAGCGGCACACCCTGCCGCGGCCCTCGCCGGCACACCCCTATGGGGGTTCACCGGCACACCCCCAAGGGGGTTCACCGGCACACCCCCATGGGGGGGTCTTCACCGGCACACCCCCATGGGGGGGTCTTCACCGGCACACCCCCATAGGGGGGGTCTTCACCGGCACACCCCCATGGGGGGGTCTTCAACGGCACACCCCCCCATGGGGGGGGTCTTCAGCGGCACACCCCCTTTGGGGTTCAACGGCACTCCTCCTGGGGGGTCTTCAGCGACACACCCTGTAGGGTCCCCAGCGGCACGCCCTTCAGGCCGTTCAACGGCACGCCCATCCGGGGCTCCAGCGGTACGCCCTTTTGGCACTACAGCGGCACGCTTGTTCAGCCCTTCAACGGCACAGCGGTGAAGCTCTTTCAACGGGCGACGTGAGGCCCATGCCCTACACATCCTTGGCGCGCAGTGGAGCCGTCTGAGGTGGCAGCTGGTCGTTGGGCCACGTAGCCTACCCCACTGACAGCCAGTACAGGGGCAGGTCAAACCCATCATCACAGCCGGCTTCCCGCCTTCGACGGTCGTGCTCGAAGTCGTCGGTGGCTGGGAGTATAAAAGCCTCCTGTTAAAACACAAAAAAGAAGAAAAAAGGAGAGGGGGACACACAGAGGGGAAGAGGCTCCGACAGTAGAAGACACACACACAGGAGAAAGAGGAAAAGAGAGAAGAGAAGAAGCGACCCTCCCGGCCTGAGCTCCGTCCGACGGCCACCGGGAAGAAACAAGAGTAAGAGAGAGAGAGCTTGTTGTATTGGGGGAGAGGGTTGGGAATGGTAGCCTATGTCTTAGGCCCCAATGTTTTCTTCCGTCTTGTATTTCATTCCTCCTCTCGTTCTCCGTCTTGGAGTCTTTTCCTTTTGTCCATGGCCTCGTTTGGGCATTTTCTCTTGTAATATGCATGTAGGGATACCGTCCTTGGCATCCCACGAATGGAAACAATCACCCTCCTTGGGCCCCCTTTTTTTTTTTGCTATTTCTGTTGGTTTGATCCTGCCTTCATAGTGCATGTATTGTGTTAACCGTTTCCTCCGTTCCTCCGGTTTCTTTTGAGCCACCACATCAATGTGATGCCTCCCCTTTAAAGCCTGGCCTTGTGAGTCCTCCATTCACTTCCAGTAACCCTTCCTCTTTTCCTGAACAGCCACCAAATCCCCCCCCAGTTGCTTGCAACCCTTTTAAGCCTCCCAGCGGTGCACCTTTCCGGCCCTTGGCCGGCACACCCAGATCAGCCTTCAGCGGCACACACCCAGATCTGCCTTCAGCGGCACGCCCTGTCCAGCCCTCAGCGGCACGCCCTGTCCAGCCCTCAGCGGCACACCCTGTTCAGCCCTCAGCGGCACACCTTTCCAGCCTTCAGCGACACACCCAGATCAGCCTTCAGCGGCACACACCCAATAGCCCTCAGCGGTACACCCCCATTTGCCCCCAGCGGCACACTCCTTTCTGCCCTCAGCGGCACACCCACACTCTGTTACCCCTTGGCCGGCACACTCCAATTGGCCCTTGGCCGGTACACTCACCTTATGGCCTTTAGCGGCACACCCTTCAGCCTCTCAGCAGCCCACTCCTTGGCCTCGCCTCCGAGCCCCTTCCTTCACGTTTTCCGAGGTTCTATAAAGGTGTTGCTCCCCCGGGGGCCCACCTCCAGTTGTCGGGTTCCGCCACTCCATGTGGGCGCGCTCCCTTTATCTCCCTTACGCCCCGGGTTAAGGGGAGATGCTGCCGAATTTTTTGTGAGATATTAATAAACAATTAAAAGAGGCAAAAGGAGGCAACAAACGAGCAGAATAACTAATGAAACCTTCCAACTCATCAAATTACTGCCGGCACCCCGACGAGAATTGAACTAAGCTAATTAACCACCTGGCCGCCCGAAAACCCGACCCGCAAGAAAAGAGACCGAACCGAACCAAGAGAACAAACACGGGAGGGATTTTATATGAAACTACACAAGGGTTAAGACAAGAAGAAAAGAAAAGCCTTAAAATAAATAATCGAAAACTGATCGAACCTCCACCATCACGTTCCGATTGGCCCTTCAACGGTGCATTTTAATCAACTGGACCGCTCACCAAATCCCTTCCCCAGCGGCACGCCTCTTGAACCCTCAGCGGTACACCCCAATTCCTTTGGCCGGCACACCTTGATGCCCCCCAGCGGTACACCCTATCCCCCACCTTCAGCGGTACGCTCCCCTCAGCGGCACACCCTTGCTTTCATAACCTTCACCGGCACCCCTTTTTGTGCCCTCAGCGGCACACCCTTTTTTGTCCTTCGCCGGCACGCTCCCCTCTGGGCCTCTCAGCGGTACACTCTTACCTTCCCTTCGCCGACACACCACACTTATGCATATATACAACATGATAATGGCCTTAACAAATGGCAAATAAATCAAAAGAAAATGTGCTCATTAAAGGACTCCGAATGTGCAACATTAATCATAATAAAAGAGGCGGGAGGGGCAATAAGAAGTTAAAAAAAAATATAATAAATAAATAATAATGATAATGATAACAATGAGTAAAAGAAGAAGAATCATCCGGGACAAACACCTAAGGAAATAATAAACCGTAGGCCAGAAATTGGAGTACATAACCAAGAGAATTCCAGATAAAAGATGCCGGGGCCCACACCGCAGCCCTATCTCCCCCCGGGACCCGGGGTAAAAGGAACAATAATGCCGCCCTCTCAGGCCGGGCTTGGATCTTGGGAGTCATCCCGACATGGTCCGGTCCCGACCTAGTCTCGGGCCGACATCTCAATCAGACCGGGTTTGTTCCTCGTTCCGGACGCCCTCCGAGTCATCACAAAAATTGCCGGGTGCTCGGCAGACATTTGAATGGATTCATCCCGGTTTTCTCGTTGTGTTTCACCTCACGGACCCATGTCCGAACATGAAAAGGCCCACGAGTGGCAGACATGACCGACGGTTTGTGGTCTGAATACAGCCCTCAGTGTGATCCTTCCTTATCTCTCTTGCACAACTAGTATTATTCTTTTCGGCCGCGGGGCCCCTAATTTCGGTAATTAATCAAGGGTATTCCCTCGTATGGGGGATGTAAATGACGTCGTGACCTTTATGGCGCGACGGGATTCGGTCCCGACACGAACCACACAATCGCCTGACGAAGTCAGATCGAGCGCACCATGGGCTCTTCGGAGCCCGAATAAATTGTCACTCCGGTGACTGGCACGCCCACGCACTTAATAATCCAACAAACGAACAAAATAACTGTTAAACGAAAAGTGCGTCCACAAGCGGGTATGGGGAATAGTTGTGCAACCTAAAGTAGCCTACGTGTTGAAAGATACACAGATCAACGAACTATGCCAGTGGCTGAAGCAAATAAGATTCCCTGATGGATATGTGTCTACATAGCCCGTTGTGTGAATGTCAATGAGGGAAAAATATATGGATTGAAAATTTATGACTGCCATGTGTTCATGGAGAGGCTTCTGTCCATTGCATTCCGTGACATATTGCCAAAGCCTATATGGGGAGCATTGACCGAGTTGAGTTGATTTTTCAGGATTCTATGTGCATCAGAACTCAAACTTGGGGACATGCAAACTCTTGAACAGAATGTGGTCACGACGGTATGCAAGTTGGAGAAGATATTTCCTCCTGCGTTCTTCGGTTCCATGGAGCACCTGATTATCCATTTGCCATACGAGGCCAAAGTTGGAGGACCGATACAATTTTGATAGATGTATCCATTTGAGAGGTAATCTTTATGTATTTATAATTTATTTGACAGTTGTTACATGTCTTTGTCATTGTCACTGTATGTCATTATCATATGAATTGTTGTCATAGGTGTATGTATGACCTGAAAATGAAGGTTCGCAACAAGGCTAAAGTAGAGGGTTCGATTACCGGGGCATATATTATTGAAGAAATTTTAAACTTCTGTTCGATGTACTTTGAACCTGAAATTTAAACTCGCCGTACTCGACCTCCGCGTAATGATGATGGAGGAGAGGTGGGTGCGTCCGACCGGTTGTCCATATTTAAGTATCCAGGACGTGCATTTGGGCGCTGTTCGAATCGCATATTAGAGGACAGAGAGTTATTGGCCGCGGAGATATATGTTCTCCTGAACTGTGCTGAGATTGAACCTTATGTTGAGTAAGTCCTCAACTCCGCAGGTGCTAAAATTTATAAGTTGCTTGACATTCTTCCTCCCTTTTACGGTGATGTTGCATTCATCATTGTAGGCAATTTGATTCAGAATTAATTACTCAATGTCCACGCCTCTATGTCATGGAGGTTCAAAAGGAACGAGAGAGATCTTTTGCTAGATGGCTTAAATCTCAAGTAAGTGCCGAAGTTAAGTTCCACACAGCTTGAGGTGTATGCCTGATTTTAAAGTAATGTGGTTTATATTCATAGCTCGAAGAAGATTATGTTACTGATGAAAGAGTCCGGGTGATAAGTTATGGACCTTCAAAGGCCGCGCATGCCTATCCAGGATTTTTTGTGAATAGTAATAGATTTCACACCAGAGATTGTGGACGAAATAAGTCTACGATGAATAGTGGCATATGCATGAAAGGTAGTTGTGGACGTGCAAAATTGCACGCCCATACGTCCCAACTAGTCCGGCATCAACAACAACTTCAACTGAAGAAACTGCGTTAAAAAGGGGCCATCCGAACTCCCATAACGCACATACACTGCCGTGGAGCTATCTCCGGGGTCACGGCAGTGAAGAGAAATCAACCACTAAGAGCCCCACAATCCATGGGCCTCGAAGAAAATCAAATGGGCCACGATTCGCACTCACAACGGGCTCAGGACTGCCCATTTAGGCCTTCAGCGGCACGCCCCTTGGGCCCTTCAGCGGCACGCCATTGAGCCCGTTCAGCGGCACGCCCTGGAAGCCCCTCAGCGGCACTCTTTAGCGGCCCTCCAGCGACACGCCCTCACATGCCTTCCACGGCACACTCCTGGAAGCCCTCAGCGGCACACCCCCTGGGAGCCCCAGCGGCACACCCTCCAGGGTGCTCCAGTAGCACACTCCCGTGAAGCCCTTCGGCGGCACACCATGGCAAGCCTCAGTAGCACGACCATTTGCCCCTCCAGCGGCATGGCCTTTGGCCCTTCCAGCGGCACGCTTGCCGGCCATTTCGGCGGCACGGCCTTGCAACCTTCCAGTGGTGCAACTTGTTGGCTTCTCAACGGCACGCTCCGGCCAACCAAATCTAACATCCATGCCCTACAGATTCTTGGCAGGCAATGGGCTTGCTGAGGTGTCGCCTGGGGAGAGAGCCACGCTGCCTATCCCCCCTGCCACCCAGGACGAGGGAGTCAAATCCCAATCAATGCCACGGGCATTCCCGCCTTCGCCCGATCTCGCCGCTGCTGGGGTATAAAAACCCCTCATCTCCATGCGAAAGAGGGAGGGGAGAACAGAGGGCAGTGGGGCACAGCCCCTACGGTGCTTCCAGGCGAGGGAGAAGAGAAGAAGAAAAAGGAGGGGGAGAGGCTCCGCCTCCTCCCGGCTGCTCCGTCCGCCGTCATCCGTGCGAAGAGAAAGAGAAGAAGAAGAAGAGAAGAAGAGGAGCCTGCCGCTCTGACCACCACCGCCTGAGAAAAAAGAAGAGAAGAAGAGAAGGAGGGGGAGGAGCTCACGCTCAGTCCCTCTTCCCCATTGTATTCCGTTCCCCCTCCCCCACGCTATATTTTCTTTCTCTTTTCTTCTCTCCCTTTCCCTTTGCAATGTATGTGGCCGTTTGTGGCCCTTTTCCCTTTTGAATAAAAACCCCTTTTGGGATCTTTCGTTGTCTCCGTCCATTTGGGTATTTTGCATGCGTTTGATTGTGCTCTTCCTCCTCCTCGTCTTCCCCATCGGTTTGGCCTCCGGCGGTGATCTTTCCCCCTCGGCGTAGCTCCTTCGCAGGGCCTCTGACCACCACCCACTACAAGAAAAATCGCGGATAGCGACCGACCTAGCGGTCGCTATTCAGTCGTAGATCGGTCGCAAATCTGCATTGCGACCGAACAGATACTATCTAGCGACCGAATATGTCGGTCGCTATATAATAGTCGCTATATAGCGACCGACATAATTCGGTCGCAGTATCAGTCGTTACCAGAGACCGATTATAATCGGTCGCCTGACCGGTCGCTAATAATTCGGTCGCAATTCAGTCTCTATTCGGTCGCTACATTTGTTGTATTTTAAAAAATAAAATTAACCTATCGGATTAAGTCGGTCTCAATTCGGTCGCTATTCGGTCTCGAATTATGTTGTATTTTTAAAAATAAAATTAACCTATCGGATTTATTCGGTCTCAATTCGGTCGCCAGTCGGTCGCTAAATTTAACCTATCGGATTGATTCGGTGGCTAATCGGTCGCTAGTCGGTCGCCAAGTATAATTATTTAATAAAAGAAATATAACGTATAGTCGCTATTCGGTCGCAATTCAGTCTCCATGCGGTCGCTAATTTTGCATTATTTTTTTTAAAAAATTTATTTAAACTGATAAATAAATTACCTGATAAATAACAAATTCATAACATAAATATAAAATCAACTACACAGACAACAATATCGACAAATCTCAAATTCATCACATACAAACACCTGATAAATAACAATTTCATAAAACAATAATAAATCAACTACACGGATCACAATCTCCACGAACCTCAAATTACACACAATTAAAATAAAATCACAAATTAATCATACATCCATAATAATAAAATGACAACATACACAACTAAAATAAAATCACAAATCCTCCACATATGTCTCATCCTGGTCGTCGTCTCGTCCAACATCATCCTGGTCGTCGTCTCGTCCAACATCTCGCGACGGATGATCCTGTATATCATTTAAAAAAATTATAATCAAATCCTTAATAAAAAAATCAAGCATTAACAAGACTTAATAAAGAAATCAAGCATTAACAAGAGTATGCCAATAGTTTAAGCCAGCTCATTTTCATATATATAAATACACACACACAATATAAGTTCAAATTTCATCTTGTATTTTAAAAATGAAGTTTGAGCGCCGAGCTCAAACCGGGCATCCGATTTGGATTCCGTCAGTTCTGACAAGTCACTTTCATCTCCCCGGTCGTATTGGAATGATCGGCACGGCCATCCGACCGGTATTTCGAATTTTAGACCCCCGGACCCGTCCTAACAGTTCATTTGAACTAAGTGTATTTTAAAAATGAAGTTTGAGCGCCGAGCTCAAACAGGGCATCCGATTTGGATTCCGTCAGTTCTGACAAGTCACTTTCATCTCCCCGGTCGTATTGGAATGATCGGCACGGCCATCCGACCGGTATTTCAGATTTTAGAACCAAATGCCCCGTCCTAACAGTTCATTTGAACTAAGTGTATTTTAAAAATGAAGTTTGAGCGCCGAGCTCAAACCGGGCATCCGATTTGGATTCCGTCAGTTCTGACAAGTCACTTTCATCTCCCCGGTCGTATTGGAATGACCGGCACGGCCATCCGACCGGTATTTCAGATTTTAGACCCCCGGACCCGTCCTAACAGTTCATTTGAAATAAGTGTATTTTAAAAATGAAGTTTGAGCGCCGAGCTCAAACCGGGCATCCGATTTGGATTCCGTCAGTTCTGACAAGTCACTTTCATCTCCCCGGTCGTATTGGAATGACCGGCACGGCCATCCGACCGGTATTTCAGATTTTAGAACCAAATGCATAAGTTGCTGCTTCTCGCTGCCTCCATTCAGGTTTGTTAATGTTTTCTTCTATGAATGGCATAACAAGAGGCACAATGTCATCTCCCACGGTCCGTGCAACCAAACCCAAGCATCTTCTTGATGCTGGCTGTCAAGGTAAGTATCATTTTCTGGTTTACCTGCCATAGAACCTATGTAAATCAAACAAAGGTGTTCAGACGTTTGACCGATGTAAATCAGAACCTATGTAGAGGACTTTAAGATTTCTTTGACAATCAAACAAAGGTGTTCAGACGTTTGACCGATGTAAATCAACAATGACTGTGATCAGTGGGGAAAGATCCAACACCCGAACCCAAATCGTCTGATACGATGCGCACCCACGGAATAAACCCTTATATAAAAATATTTATTTTCAAAAAGAACACAAACAAATTTTGAATACATATTCTGTGGCCAACACTTACAAAGAAATTCCTGAAGCTAAATAAAGCCAGCAGCCATAAAAGAAAGGGAATAGCATGAACAAATACTTGCACAACACTTGGAGGATAGGATATGAAGTAACTTTCTTGTCAGCTTAAAACGGTCAAATGAGATAAAGCTACTGTCTCCCATTCCAACATGCTTCCATCATGTCACTTATGAAACACTAAAACGTACATGCCCATACAGGTGACTATATATTCAAATCAAAATTCAATTTCCAACCTGCACCCATGACACACTGCAAAGAACTCCAAATGCTAGATAGCATGCATTTGCAAGCACAGCAAGGAATGCTTTGAACAAGGTGCTGTCCTGAATTGTAAATCCGTCAACTCATGCAGCTTCTCCAAACCAATGTATTGGGTCAAACCCGTGTGCTGAAACTGTTTTGGGACCTAGGGCCATGAAAGTCTCATCAGGTTCTCTGCTATGTCTTCAGTACAGCAGATCCCATATTTACCTTCTGCCTTCACAAATCACAATTAATAGCATTCTCATAATAGTCTCATTTATTTATTTCTTTAAATGCAATCAGATGCTTACTGTTCCTTAAAAGAAAGAATAAAAGCTTAATATACTCTAATCAGCCTTATCCTCAATGCAACATTCCAAGCACAAGTTCCAGCTCTCTTGATTTCTGTCTGGAAGCCAATGTTCTGAGCATTCGCATCAATGCATGGACCGGGTAGGTGCTAGGAGCAAGAACATATGTGAGTCTCAGCCAGGCCTTTCAACTCCATCCACTGGTTGTGGCAAGCAACCAACAAGCACGCACAGATCATTCACCTCTTGGTCTGCCACAAGGTGGGACCTGCCTGACAGCTATGATGCAATGGTGTGTTCCATTGGAGACCACAAGTCAATAATGGACGGTTCCTCATGAAAATCTCCACAAACATCCACCAAGCATATAGATTATGAACAAACGAATTTTGCTCGGGCCAGCAAAGTCTCAAAGAGGCAAATTAACAAGCCTAGAAAATCTAAAGATTCAAATCATAGTTGTGGAATCCACTCTAACGAACAAAACACTTTAGAGGAAGAAAATCAAAATTGAGGAATGCAATTGCTGGATGAATGTCCATGATTCCATATGATAGCACTATCACAAAGTGGATGTAAGAAGGATGTTTCAAACTGAATAAAACACAAGATGGAAGACATGATATAGAGAGTTCTGCATTCATCAGAAGGTTTGAGGCTAAAAACGCATTTATATGACAATCACATGGCCACACAGAGTTTTGCAATCAAAGTGTCAAAGAGCATTGACCAAGACAACACAGACTGTTCAGGGGAAAAAAAGGAAACAATTCCGAAATTCTTTAACTTTCATTTTCTGGATAAAAGGCAAAGGGAAATGACAGTCAACAGAAAACACAATTCAATTCATGAACTAATTAACTATCAAGTTGGAGAATCCAACATTGTACAGCGCAGAAAACTGATCACAGGTAGTAACTGATCCATAATGGCAAAGAAATGAGCAAGGTACAGTTGGAAATGAAATTAAAAAGTGAGGTGCTGTACCGATGATGGAATATATGTGCAACAAATGCAAGATTCAGATTTGTTGAGCCGTCCACAATGTCTTTTGGAGTCAAGTACTTTTTGCAATTCATCCTCTCTGCATGCTCCAGGATCAGCTTTGCTCTTTCAGTGGGGTCTTTGGTATCCAAGGTGGTTGGGCTGCAGTGCTCAGGGGCAAGGACATTGAGGAGGTAAGCATAAGCCTCTCCATCCTGCCAGTCAAGCAACCAATAAGATGCACAAACCGGTACAAACCGTATGAACAAAAAACAGATAGAAAGGAAATTCATAACAGATACATAACACAGACCAAATAGCATCAATGACCCAGAGATGATTTACACTAGTCACTTTGCTTCGTAGAAAAGAAACTTTAAAACTTGAAAGGAGCTGCATGGAATGTTATTGCTCCTTAAGTAGTCTGGCACCAGTATGAATGAGTTTATTTATAAAAAATTACCCATGAGGAAACAAAATAAAGTTTATATTTTACTTATCCAGGCTGCCAGACATTCCAAAAAGGCCTACAGCAGTGTCAGCACAATTTGAAGCTACTTGAATGTAGAAGTAGATAAGAGAGATGTTAGCTTATGCCCGGTGTTCTTTTTCTTCGGCTACATATTTATACGTTCCTTTTATCTTTTCCCAGCAATATCTCTGGTACATTTTTTTTACAATATTTACATTGAATGTTGAATAACAATTACCTGTTCCATCATAGGTTGACTTTTGCCCGCTAACAAATAGATCTTCCTCTACTTTTGTCTCTTACCCGGCCGGCCCCCAAATCCACCTCTTTGATGAGAGATACATGCAGACTTTGTTTTCACTGCTACTGTCCCTTGCAAAGTCCAATTTTGAAGTAAATGTATGTTGTAGCTCACTCTAACCTGACCTATTCAATCTTTGTTCATAAGTTTACAAAAAAATTCATTATAGTTCATTAAAATTGTACTTAGGATGATTTTTAGATTATTCAAACACAGCAACTACGTGATAATATTTGGAAGGTAAACTTTTAACCAACAAAACAATGAACCTTAAACACGATCGAACGAATCGAACCTGGTTATCTGATGCCACTTTGATGGAGACAATGCCTGGGAGTAGCCTCTTCGGAGGATAGCTCCGCTGTCTTCTTCTGCAACACATGACCAACACAACTGGGAACAAAATCGGAAGGGGAGGGGGAGGCAGAGGGGGACACGGGAAGGGGAGGAAGGGAGGAGACCGTCGGAGGCAGAGGGGGAGGCGGAGTGGGACGGGAAGGGGAGGGGGATCAGAGGGGTCAGGCCGGAGGGGGAGGGGCATGGGGATGGGAAGGAGATCTGAGGGGGACGGGGGCGCAGGCCGCAGGGGGGAGGGGAGGGGAGCAAGCCGGCGACGGGGCCGCAGGGGGCAGGGGAGTAGGCCGGCGGGGGAGGGGAGCAGGCCGGTGACGGAGGGGAGGGAGAGAGAGAGAGAGAGAGAGAGAGAGAGAGGTACCTGCGGAGGGCGACGACGGCAGGGCGAGCGGCGACGGCGACTCGACGCGAGCGGCGCGGCGACGGGCTCCGGCGGAGGGGGGCTCGGGCGGGAGGCAGCACGGGGAGGGGGGCTCCGGCGGAGGAGGGGGGCTCGGGCGGGAGGGCTCGGGCGGAGGGGGGGCTCCGGCGGAGGGGGCTCGGGCGGGAGCGGGGAGGGGGGCTAGGGCGGAGAGGGGGCCGCAGGGGAAGGGGGCTCGGGAGGGGGGGCTCGGGCGGGAGGGGGGGGGCTCGGGCGGGAGGGCTCGGGCGGGCGGGGGTCGTAGTAGGAAGTATAACGGCATCAGCGACCGACTGGAGACCGAAGTTAATTCGGTCGCAATAATAGCGACCTATTAGCGACCGATATACATGCGGTCGCTGAAACGGTCTCGGTTATGCGACCGATTATTTCGGTCTCCGAATTGGTCTCTATTTGGGACCGACTAGCGACCGATTAAATCGGTCGCTAATTCGGTCGCTATAGCCACTTTTTCTTGTAGTGACCCTCACCCGTTCTCCTGTGGGGAGTTACTTCCCTTCTAGCCTCTCAACGGCCCACTCCTCTAGCGTTCGTCAGCGGCACGCTCTCGCCCAGGGCCCTCAGCGGCATGCTCCTGCCGCCCCTCAGCGGCACAGCCCCTTCTGCCCCTCCATGTGCCTCCAGCGGCACACCTTTGGCTCACCCGCTCACCGGCACGACCCTTGCCCGGTACACCCTCTATAACCCTTCGCTGGCACGCCCCTACGGGCCTTCCCCGGCACGCCCTGGCCAAGCCCTTCGCCGGCACCCCCCCTGTGGGTTTTCCCCGGCACGCCCTAGGCCACTCTTCACCGACACACCCCTAGCCTCCTTCTTGCCCGGTGCACCCCCTAGCCAGTCCTAGAATAGTCTTCCACTCGCCGCTCCCTCCGAGTTTTCTGAGGTTTTGTTAAGGTGTTGCCGCCCTCGGGCGCCCACCTCTAGTTGTCGGGTTCTACCACTCCATGTGGGCGCGTTCCATGTATCTCCCTTACACTCGGGTCGAGGGGAGATGCTGTCGAATTTTTGTTTGAAACGATAACATATTAAAAAGGCAAAAGGAAGCAACAAACAAATGGGATAATAATGAATTAAAAGATAAAAGAAAGCGACAAACAAATGAAAGGAACAACGGTGAAATGTTTTAGCCAAGCCAAGGGAACCGCAATCAACATAAAGAGAGTCGAATTGGATGACAACTAAACAACTTGAACATCCGGCCTCAGGGGAAAAAGAATGGAACTTAATCAAGAGAAAGAAAGAAACAAACCCATGCAAGTTGAATAAAATCAAGAGAGAAATAAAAAGGAAGAAGCTATAAGAATGAAGAAGGGGTGGGCCCTTTCCAAACTCTTCCCCGGTACGCCCTTCAGTGGCCTTCGCCGGCACGCCTCCTTGGCCTTTGCCGGCACGCCTCCTTGGCCTTCGCTGGTACACCTTTCAGCGCCCTTCGACGGCACGCTCCCGCGACCTCTTCGCCGACACGCCCAATGCGTCCCTCGCCGGCACACCCATCCCCAGCCTTTCTCCGTTCGCCGGCACGCCCGTCTGCACCTTGCCCGGCACGCTCGGCCAGGTCCCTCGCCGGCACGCCCCTTTAGCGCCCTTCGCCGGCATGCTCCTGCGGCCTTCCCCGGCACGCTCCATGCCATCTTCGCCGGCACACTCCATGCCGCCTTCGCCGGCACGCCCTCTCGCACCCTTCGCTGACACGCCTGCTTGCGTCCTTCACCGGTATGCTCGCGCCCTTCGCCGGCACGCCCCCTTTAGCCCCCCTTTTTTTGGATCCTCCAGCGGCCCACTCTCTCTCCAAATATATATAATATATAATGATAGTAATAATAATAATAATAAATTCAAAAAATGAAGAGATAAATATTAATAATAATGGAGCAAGCAATAATGATAATAAGCTAAAATAAAATATAAGAAATAAACAAATAATGATAAAAAATATAATAATAATGACGATAAACTCACAAAAGGGGGGGGGCAAATAATAATAATAAATGAATGAAGAATATGATAATAAATGACAATAATAACAAATGCCTAAAAAGAAGAAACAAATACATAATAGCAATAAAGAAACAAGGAACAATAATAACAAACTCAACGAAAATGATAAATAAATAAATGATAATAAAATAAATAAATAATAATAACAAACTCAGCAAAAAGTGATAAGCAGATAAATGATAATAAAATGAATAAACAATAATAATAAACCCAACAGTAACAAGAATAAATAAATAAATCATAAAAAATAGCAATAGCAAGCTCACTCAAAAAAAATAACAGGTAAACTAACAAATAATAATGATAAAAACTTAAATGATAGTAAAACGATGAGATCTGTTGCGCAGCCCTGTCTCTCCCCGTGACCGGGTGCTGAAGGAACAACAATGCCGCCCTTGCAGGCTGGGCCTAAGTCTTGAGAATTATCCCGATATGGCCATGACCTGACCTCTCCTTGGGCCGACATTCCGATTACACTGGACCCGCTCCTCTGGCCGGATCCCTTCCAACCCATTACCAAAATTGCCGCGCGTTCAGCAGACATTTGAACGGGTTCACCTCGATTTCTGCCGCATTTCTATTATGGACCTGTGTCCGAACATGAAAAAGCCCGTGAGTGACAAGCATGGCCGATGGCTCCCACCCCGATATGGTCATGATCCGGCATTGCTCTGGGCCGATAGCTCGTCGAATCGGATTCATTCTATTGGGATTCGTTCCCGCTCTTTCATTGAAATTACCGCAAACTCGGCATACATTTGTACGGGGTCATTTCCACCCACGTCGTACTTTCAATATGGACCTTTGTCCGAATATAAAGTGGTCCGTGAGTGACTGACAAAATCAGAATAGAACGAGATGGCTCCCGTCATCCTTGGACCCTTTGCATAGGAATATCAATAAGGCCTTCGTGGGCCACGCTTAGACCTCGGGTCTGCCCCGATCATGGTCATTGCCTGACCCATATTCTCGGCATATAGCCAGCTATCCCTGTATACGTCTTCGTTTTGGAACCTAGTCCCGGGACTCTTCCCCATTGCCCTCCGGCACTGGAAATATTAATGATGCCCATGCAATCCTCGTTTGGACCGCGGGAGGCACCCCCGGTATGGTCCTGACTCGATCTCGCACCGGGCCAATAAATCCACTCGTTTCCTACTATACTAACGGGGATTTAACCGAATGTTTTCAGTTCCTCATAATAATAAATTTGCCGTACCCCGGCATACATACGTTCCGAGTCTTCTCGCGATGATTACGATATTCTCAAGTCGGACACCCGTCCGAATATCAAATGGTTCCCTGAATGACCAACACGTTTCGAATGTTTGCTTCCCTAGACATAGGGCTTTCTAGTCGATTCAAGGGACATTCTCCGTTGCCCCTTTGACACCGAAAATATTAATGATGCTCATGCAAGTCTTGTTTCGACCGCGGGGGGCCCACCGCAGTATGGTCACGGCTTGATCTTGCACCAAGCCAGCAAATTTATTGGTTTCTGACCGCTTTAACCGGGATTTAACCGAATACTCCTCGTTTCTCTGAACAATAAATTTGCCGTACCCCGGCATACATGCGTTCCGATTTTCCCGTGACGATTACGCTTTTCGCGAGCCGGACGTTCGCCCGAATATTAAATGGTCAGCACACTGCTGACATTATCTCGAATGTTTCCTTCTCGCCCTCATATGAGGACTTCAGCATCCCTTAATAGATTTCCATGCAATTAATTTTCCGGCCATGAGGCCCTGATTCCCGGCGATTAATCAAGGGTGTTCCCTCGTATGGGGGATGTCAATGACGTCGTGACCTTTATGGCACGGTGAGTTTTGGTCCCGACCCGAACCACACAATCGTCTGACCAAGTCAGATCGAGCGCACCTGCGGCTCTTCGGAGTCCGAATAAATTGTCACTTCGGTGACTGGCACGCCCACGCACTTAATAAAACTCAACAAACAAATAAAAAATAAAGATCTTAACGAAAAGTGCGTCCACAGTAGTACATGTAATAAAAATGATCTTGAGTACTATGGTATTCTTGAGGAGGTCATAGAATTACAGTATCTCAGACAAGACAACCATATACTTCTTTTTAAGTGTCATTGGTTTAATCCTAATTCAGTTCGAAATGACATAATATATGGGATTGTTGTTGTCAAACATAGATCCAAATTGAATATCTATGAGCCGTTCATTTTGGTCGCACAAGCCCAGCAAGTGTATTATTCGAGTTATTCACCGTCCAAGAATAAAGATTGGTGGGCAGTCTGTAGGATAAAACCAAGGCTTGTGCCTCATTATGAGTTAGATCTGACTGAAGCTGTCTCAGAGGATTCTAGTGCCGAATTTTTTTGATCAGACGAGGGTGACACTGCAGAGTTGGTTGCTTCTAATCTTCATGTGATCGAATCTGACGAGCCACTTCGGTTGTCTATAGAGGACGAAGTGGATGAAGTCGATCCAACTGAGTTAAATGAAGCAATTGTTGGGTTGGAGGAGTCCTCTGAGGAGGAAGAGTAAGATGAAATAGGTAATGATTGAATATTTTGTAAGAAATTTAACATATATGCACTTCTTATCATTATTACTTACCACCTCTCCTCGTAATTAGTTGTGGACTAATATTCACTAATTTTATTGTTGTCAATAATTAGATGATTCGAGGAGGTCGTATCGGGAATTCAAGAAGAAGTGGCTGTGGGAGGGGTTCTACTGGTATGTTTACTTAAAATATTAGATAAATGAGTAGTGATTATGTACTTTGTTTTGCTCACAACATTTCATGTTTATAGGTCCGAGTGCCTCCGAACCAGTTACACCGCTCCCACCACCTGCTGCTGGTATGTTTATTTAAATTCTTAGATAAATGAGTAGTGATTATGCACTTTATTTTGCTCACGATATTTTATGTCTCTGTAGGAGCTACACAGAGTACACCGCCCCCACGACCTGCTGCTGGTATCTTTATTTAAATTATTAGATAAATGAGACGTGATTATGCACTTTGTTTTGCTCACGATATTTTATGTTTACAAGTCCGAGTACCTCTGCACCAGGTCTACAAAGTCTACCGCTTCCCGCCCTCTCTACTGGTAGGTTTATTTAAATTCTTAGTTAAATGATGAAAATTATATATGTTTGCTTATTAAATAAATAATTTTTTTAATAATGAGCTAAAATCTGATTAACTACTTCTATTTTACTTATAACAGGTACGTCGGGCACACCACCTGAGATGGTTGGCTCGTCCGCCCATCCGGGCACACAACCGGCAGACGATGCTGTTAGCCATCACGAGGGCGAGCAGGTGGTGTTGCAGGAGGGACGCAAGCCATGTTGTGTCTCTGGGTAAATATTTAAACTCATGAATTATGTTCGTTATCTATCCATCAACTATATAATTATTGGCTATCATTTTTACATCTGTAATGGCAGAGATAAAGTAGAGCCCAATGACGTTTTTCATTTTATTACCAACACTATTGTTGTACCCAGACAATTTCCCCAGCAAAATACCCAGAAATAAGAGTTCGGTAATTTCCTCGAACACTTTCAAGGCATGGGCTACCCTACCCCTCCGACAACCCAGTGGGCCCGACCAACGGCCCTGACCCACTAGCCGAGGTATACAGCGGCGTTAGCAATCAATCGAGATCACTCCCGACCCCTAAGTTGCGGACTTTACCCGCATTCTACACGACCACCCGGGCCAACCCGGCCAGGGGCGCCCGGACTACAAGCCACGTCACGTGGCACCCAGTGAAAAGGCCAGGGGCCTACCCCGAGATGCCTTCCTTCAACCCTCTAAGGTCAAAGGGAGACCCAAACAGGTCAACCACAGGCTTGAGAGGCCCGCAGCACGTGTGTACGGCTCACACATGTGTGTCCAGCATTATGCCGAACACCTTGTGGGCACACATGTTTCAACCCTTCTACACCATCCCACGGACCACCCCGTGGTTCTAGTGCACTAATTGGGTCCTACAAAGACCCCCCAGCAAGCCGGGGCCACCCCCAACCCTTAGACACATGGCAATGAGCCACTTAACTTTAGCTCTCGGACCAACTCGAGGCTACCCTGCCAACCCGTTGTACAACGTGGCACGTAGCACGAGGTCACACCCGTGTGCCCAAGGTGCCTCCTCCCAGCCCCTATGGACTTCTACCCTCGGCCCTAGGCCGAATTCAAGGCCCGTCGATCACCTACTTGGCCCATTCGACAATCCAGAGTGTGTCGGGCATTTACCCGAACACCTTGCGAGCGGCTACTACGACTCGAAGGACAACGGCCCCCACGGGCCATCCCAGTATCCTGGAACCCCATGTCCTTCAAAGGACATCCCCAGACGATGAAAGAAGGCCCCCGGGGGCCATCCCTTGGTGTTACGGCACGTCCGGGGCCGGTTCGCCCCGGGGCGTGGCCGCACCCCCAAGGGAGGGCGAACTGCCCGGGGGCCGCGCCCTCTCCCCAGTCCCGAGGCCCGGCGGTCTTCCCCAGTTCCAGTTCGTGCAAATTCTCAATCTCACGGCCCGAGGTTCGTGCAAGGATTCATTCGTCGTACCCGTGTGTGGAAGAACTCGCGAAGACGAAGTCCCGGGATTACGTCAGTCACAACACCCGCGTTCCTCGCACGCACGTGGCGGGTCAACCAGTATCCTTCTAGTATCCTCTTGTCCTTTTCTTCTTAGCCAATTTAGGAAGAAAAATAACAAAAAAATTAAATTTTATAGAGGTGGGGCCGCCCTCTCTCTCTCCCTCAATCCAGTCCGCCTAAACCCCTTGGTAATAAAAAAAAGAGTTTTTAAAATCAAAAAATGGGGCCACTTTGGTCCGCCCAAACCCCCCCTATGGAGGGGTTTAGGCGGACCAGCCTGGCCCCCCAGGCTGGACCGCCTAAACCCTATCCAATAAAAAAAAAGAATTTTTACCCCTCCGAAGAGGGGTTTAGGCGGACCAGACCAGACCAGCCCCTTGGGCTGGTTCGCCTAAACCCCATCTCCCCACTCCGTTACACCCACAAAAACACACAAAAAATACACAAAAATAAAATAAATGCTACTGTTTAGGGGGTTTACCCGGACCAAGTTGAACCCTCAACTTGGTCCGCCTAAACCCCTCCCTCCACCCCTTCAGATTCCTATAAATTTCCCCCCTTAGAAGCTCAAGGGGCAACAGATGAAGGCTTGCATAAGGGAACACAGAGGCGGACGAACAAACTCCTCCGGCCTAATTGTCGCACCCTCAGACTCCCGAGGCTTTCGGCAAGGGTCGGGAACGCGAGAAGACAAGTGCGAGCGCGGTTGGCTTGCTAGTCGGCTCACACACGCCGAGGGTATGTCACGTGTACTCCCCTCACGCGGTGTTTAGCCGTCTCATAACAAGACCATCCCCGTCGCAGGTAAGGCGACTATGCCGACGGCAAACACACCCGCATCCGGGTTTGCCTGTGTACGTCAACTCACGACGGTGACGAAGTGCACTTCATAATGCCGTGTCGGACCCTGACACGAAACTGCGTGCCCACCGTTCACCTCCCAGCCAGGCGTTGGCCCCTCACACTAACAACTCGAGTCTAGTCGGACCTCTGGCCCGGGAATCATAGTCCCGGGGCGGACCTCTTCTCCCCAGCATGACGACACTCGTCATCCGAGACCCGGACCCGACCGCTCACCTTGAGCCACGTCCATCCTCCGTCAGGCGCCAGTCCATGCCCGCTTTGGCCTCCAAGGTACTCGGGCCCACACCAATCCCCCTGTAAAGTGATCCTGTAAAACACGCGGATATTCGCCTCGTTACGCAATGATCCGGGGACCGACCCACGTGTCGGAATTGTCCCGTGGCTTGCGCCAGTTGTACTCTGGCCACTTAGGCCCATTTGTAAAGCCCATGCGGCCCATCATAAAGCCAGTGAAATATAAGCGCCCGCATTCGGGCCCCCAGCTCCCTACCTACACCTTTCAGCATATGTGCCCGACACCATTCTCCCAATAAACATCACCTAGTCGAAAGTGCACGCACAGCTACGAAACGCTCCCGGCCCTCTACCCATGGCTTCAGACATATATACAGACTTTTCTTCAGCATAGACCGAAGGTGTTCAGATTCAATCCGATGTAAATAAACACCGGTTGCTTGCAGCCGGTGGGGAAATACGTCCAGTACACGACACCCATAATCGCCTACGCACTCGCACCCGTGGAACCCCTTTTCTCGACGTGTCACCCGATCGCCCGAGTCCACGTGCCGCGCCCTGGTGGCGCTTCCCCGATCAACCCTTGGTTCCATGGGTGATTGTCGAGAAATCGACTGGCACACCCGCACCCTATCCGGTTAACCCGTACTCTTACATTCCCGTGCCATTCGACCCTTTTCGACTTTCTGTAAAAGGAGAGTGCCCGATACCGCCGTGAGAGGCATGCAACTGTAAGGAGGATACCCGAGATACATCAAACTCTCACATTTTCCTTCCCCGCTATATCTCTTCCTTCACCCAGGTCATTCGGCATAAAAAACATGCGCAACAACTATATATAGAGGGACATGTGCCCGGCCCATATAAGTCATTTTGAAAGTTTCCTCAAGATATCCGCAATCGATTGTACGACGAGTTCCTGGTATATAATTTAATATTTTAAATTACATATTTCCCAACTCCACAATTTTAATAGACTAACTTATAAAATTTGAATTCTTGACAGCAAGGATATCAGTTTGTGAGGCCAGCTGATGCCGGACGAGCTCGACGTGCATGGGAGGCCACAACAAGTGTAAATTATAAGCATCAATTATACAGCTGTTGGGACGATGCCCACGTTGCAGTAGGGGGGAGCGAGGACCGTGGCCTTTGGAAGGCACACGGCCCCGCATAGATGAGGAGGGAGCACTAGAAGGCCTTATGTGATACATGGGCCGAGCCTAATTGGAGAGCCAAATCCGAAAAAGCCAAAGCCACCCGTGCGTCACATCCAGACGTGCATCTCTATACTTCTGGATTTGTTTCCTTCGTGACCTAGAAAGAGATATTGGTAAGTAATAATGTTAATTTTATTATATTTTATTTCTTATATGTCCTTATTTATTCTCTCTAACATGTACAACAGGAAAAGAAGAGGGGTGATACGGTCTCGTACCGTGATTTATTTGGTACAGTTCACAAAAAAGGGGACCGATCAGTATGTGAGCGAGAGAGCTCGCTCGGTAGTGCATGGTAAGATTATATACATACACATTTCTTTTCTATTTCAATTTTTAAATATGAATGATTAATATGAAATTTATAATATTTTTTATTCAATTTGTAGGAGTCATATGACATGCATATGATTGAAAAGTACGGGGAGGAGGAGACGCAGCGGCCGCAGTTTGATCTTGAGGCATGGGTAGTGCCAAGCGGCCCACCGAAGAATGGACGAGTATATGGTTTTGGGCAGATCTTGGACACCAGCCCCATTCTAGCATCTTGTGCTAGCTTAGCTTCGTCCTACCCCAGCAGCAGTTCCTTCTCTACTCTCTCCACCGGCACTTCTACGAGCCATATTAGATCCATCGTCCGAGATGAGGTAGACGACATCGAGGAACGCATGGAGGCACACATTACCTGGGTGGTTGCTACCCTCCTCGCCCAGGTGGGTATTTTGACTCAGGGAGCACCTCTACCACAGCACAGTCCCCTCATGTGAGTATTTAATTTAACTTTTAATTTTGTAGACTTTAGAGTTATAATATTACTACTTAGTTCAAAGAATTCTACTTTGAGAGTCTAAGATTTGAAACATGAAATTAAAAAATTGATCCAACACAAAAGGCCTAGGGTTTTGGGGGTGTAAGATGTAAAATATTGGTCTGATCAGTGTGTCGATTATTCCAACATGACCTGGGTGGAGAGTGTGACTTAGGGGAGCTGATGAAATTCAAAACGGATACCCAGTTTTGGCTCGGTGCTCAAACTAGCTATTTCCAAACAAATTTAGTTTCAAATAAATCCACGGTTAGGTGTTTCAGGGGTCCAATATATAAAATATCGATCTGATCAACATGTCGATTATTCCAACATGACCTGGGTGGGGAGTGTGACTTGGGAGAGTTGACGGAATCCAAAATGGATACCTGGTTTGGGCTCGGCGCTCAAAGTAGCCATTTCTAAACTAATTTAGTTTTAAATAAATCAAAGGTTAAGGGTTTCAGGGGTCCAACATATGAAATATCAATCTGATCGACATATCGATTGTTCCAACACGACCTGGGTGGGGAATGTGACTTGGAAGAGTCGACGAAATCTAAAATGGATACTTGGTTTAGGCTCGGCGCTCAAACTAGCCATTTTCAAACTAATTTAGTTTGAAATAAATCGAAGGTTAGGGGTTTCTAGGGTCTAATATATGAAATATCGATCTGATTGACATGCCGGTTATTCCAACACGACCTGGGTGGAGTGTGTGACTTGGGAGAGTTGATAGAATCTAAAATGGATACTTGGTTTGAGCTCGGCACTCAAACTAGTAATTTCCAAACTAATTTAGTTTAAAATAAATCGAAGGGTAGGAGTTTTAGGGGTCCAATATATGAAATATCAATCTGATCAACATATCGATTTTTCCAACACGACCTGGGTGGGGAGTGTGGCTTGGGGGAGTTGACGAAATCCAAAATAGATACCTGGTTTGGGCTCGACACTCAAACTATCCATTTCTTTCAAAACTATTTTAGTTTAAAATAAATCTAAGGTCTGGGATTTCGGCGATCTAAAATGTGAAATATCGATGTGATCGACGTGCCGATTATTCCAACATGACATGTGTGGGGAGTGTCACTTGAGAGAGCTGACGGAATGTAAAATGAATACCCGGTCTGGCCTCGACCCTCAAATCAAAACTAATTTAAAGAATTCATCTTCATACTATCTACTTTCGAATTTAGAAAATTAAAATAATATTTAATTAAATTTATTATTAATTATTTTTATTTAAATATTTTTAATATTATTTTTCTGTGATGTAGGATCCTCCTGCAGCTGGTGATGGTGGAGATGCTATGAATGAGGATGATCTAGCAGATATCTCTTGATTTTTTTAATGATATTATGAAAAAATGACACATTTGAATTAATGTAATTGTAACTTTTTTTATTCATTGAGTTATGTGTTGTGGATGTTGTTTATTGTATATTGTATATGTTGTTTATTACGTGTTTTATGTTGAGTTGTGTAGGCTGTGTTGTATAAATGTACTTTTAAATAGGTTTTTAAAATGTTCAAATATATAAAAAAATTGGAGAGAAATTTTTGACAGAATTTTGACATTTTTCTGACGAAAAATTTTTTGTCGAAAAAAAAGTTTAATTTTACTATTATGTATTACCGACGTTTTACCGACGACTTACATTTCCGTCGGAAAATTTTTTGACGCATTTCTTGACAGAAACATTTTTCTGTCTCAAATCCGTCAGAAATTACCGACGTTTTTTTGACAAAAAAAAATGTGTCAAAAATATTTTTAATTTCACTATTATCTATTACCGACGTTTTATCGACGATGTATATTTCTGTCAAAAAATTTTCCGACGTATTTTTTGACAAAAATATTTTTCTATTGAAAAGTTTTTTAAAATATTTATTAACTAAATTTATATATTACCGACTAAATAAATTTTCATCAGAATTTTTTCTGACGTATTTTTGACATAATAATATCCATCAAAAATAATTTGTAAATTTAATATTAATTAAAAGAATATATTATCGACATATTTTTTGATGGAAATTAAATTTCGGTGAAAATATTAATTAATTTTCTTAATATTAAAAGTTATTAATTATAGACATACATACGGACAAAAATATCGACGGAATATGTTTATCGGTAATTTCCGACGGAAATATGTTACGTCGGAAATTAGGGACCTAATTTTTCCAACGTACTGATTCCGTTGGAAATATGTCAGAAATCCTTCAGAAATTCAGATTTTCGACGGAATTAGTACGTCAAAAATTATGATTTTTCTTGTAGTGGGCGGGTCGACTTGGCCTTTAGGGTGTCTCGACCTGGTCTGAGGGTGTGGCGACCTAAGCTATCGGGTAAGTCAACCTATCTAAGGGTGTGTCGACCTGGGCTTCGGAGTGTGTCGACCTGGTCTTCAAGATGTGTCAACTTGCCCGTCGTTTTTCATCAATATTTTTTTACCGCGCTTTCTTTATTCCTTTCATTATCACTATTTTGTAATCATCCTTTTTTGTGTGTTATTCATGTTTATATATATATATATATATACACTTATTTCATTATTTCATTGTGTCATCTGTATAATTCCTCTCTCTTCTTTTTTTTTTATCTTTCTCTTTGGTTATCATTTGATTATTATTGTTATATTATCTCTCTTTTTTCTCCTTTTTTTATTATCATTTTTGTTTTATTTTTATTTTATCATACGTCTTCCATTATCACAACGTTTCACTTATCTCCTTCCCCCTTTTTATCGTCAGTTTCTTTGTCAATCCGGATATCTGTCAAAATTTTGACAGCACCTACCCTAGACCCAAAGCATTTGGGGGTAGATAACGGGTGCACATCTCCGAAGAATCCGAGATGGTCTCTTAAACAATCGGACATGCCCAGGATGGCGATGTACCGAGATATTCGTTGCGGCTAGCCTACAAGGGGACCGGGGTGGCCCAGGTATTTCGAGAGGGGTGAAGAAACGGGGAAGCACAGGCAAAGCATCGGAGCAAAGCCGGATGGAAAGAATTAGACAAAAGGGCCGTCACTACACCGGATCAACCTTTTAAGGGTAATGCCAGATCACTACATCGGGGAACGCCGGAATAGCTGAACAGGCCGGGCCTGCCCACGCTGGATCAACTGCCAAGGGGTGCCGGATCAACTTGTCTAAGGGTCGCCGGTACACCCAGCTAAAGGGGAGAATAGGTGCGTAGGCCCATGCCGGATCAACCTACACACTGCGGTGCCGGATCGCGACCACGAGATGCACTAATCTAGGTAGATAAGGTGCGCCGTATCATTCATGCGGAAAACAGAGTATTGCAAAAATAGGTGTAAAGCGCCATATGAAGGGCTAGGAAAGAAGCCAATCACACAGGCTCACAGGGCCAAATCCCTTGCAAACTTTCCCCATCATTGATGGGTTACAGGAAACGAGTAACAGGGGTCAAAGGTCTATAAGCTTGGGCTATGAAACCACGTTGATTCATGATAACAGGGGCAGAGCACGCCAGATCTTTGATGATCGCAACGCGAAGGGAAGATTAGTGAAAGAATTAAGTAAAAAATTGTGTGGGTTATTGACCCGGACTGCGAGCCGTATTCCTCCTCCTTCTGATGACTTGCAGGGAAGGGGTGAGGATCAATACCTCTTTCACGGGCAAGGCTTATAACGAATGGAGAGTTAAGGCAGAAAGCGTGAGGATCAATCCGTGTCCAAGGAAGGCGAAGGGGGAATTTTCAGGCGGTCCAAGACCTAGAGTCCTACTCATCTTGTTGACCAAACCCCAGAAATCACTGCCTACGGAGATGCCACCGAAAAACACATAAACTAGCTGTGAACCATCGGCGAGGAAGGGGTGGAACGACATTCATTCATTCACGCATGATACTAAGCATGATAAAAAAACATACAGGATACAAAGATATGCCCATATTGCGACCAAATGGCCGACCATTTCATTGATTGGAATACAAGAAATTACAGAGGTTGTAGACCTTCATCGGGCATGAGAAGAAAAAGAAAATAAAACAAGGGGAACCCACCTATAGCGAGCTTCTGTTGTGCTCATATGATCATTTGAGTCTTCCTGTGGTTTGGGTCATTCGACATCATCTTGTGGTCATTTGAGTTATTGGATATTCTTGGTTTTGATAATAGCTAAACACTATAAGTCATTATTGTTTTCCACTCTCATATGACTGACATACGTGATGTTTTGTTCATGATAGATATGCCAATGAATGGACAAGGAATTGAGTAGAAATGCCAAAAGTGAAAGCTCAATGATTGCGCCCACGCACGCGGATCGACCTGCACGGTCAGGTCGCGGGGATCGACCTGCCCAGTCAGGTCGCGGGGGTTAATGGGGTAGCGTCCCTTGCGGGAGTTTTCGGGGGCGGAGCCCCCAGAATAAAATTTTGATTGAAGACTCAGTAATAAAACTTCAAGACAGTCAAGGTTGATTCCACAAATGAGAACGGACTGCTAAAGGACTCAAGCGACTGAGCTAAAGGGGTGAACGGACTGAACCGGGAAGACCCGGGGTCTGCCCAGCTGGCGGTCGACCGCTAGCATAGGGGCGGTCGACCGTGCTAGCCAGCAGCTCCCAGTCTGCACGAGTCTCAGTGGCGGTCAACCGCCAGCCTAGTTGCGGTCGACCGAAAATTTCAGGGACCATCCGTCTACAGCGTTTCTCAATAGCGGTCGACCGCCAGCCCCGAGCCTTCAATGTTGACTTTATTTTGCACTTCGAGAAGAGCCCCTTTCCTTGTATTTGTTTAACCTCAAAGTCACCCAATCTCCCATGGATTGTGGATCTGATCTGAAGGATGTCCAAGGACCATTCAAAGTCTATAAAACCAACACAAGGAGGGTTAGAAACCCTAATACTTCAAGGGGATTCAAGGGAGGCTACAAGGGTGTGTTCAAGGGAGAAGAGTTCGAGTACTGTAGCTGTGAATAGTACTACGGGAAGAAGCTTCTTCATCCTCAAGTGATTCAAGCTTCTTCAAGAGGAGATCAAGCCCAAGCCAAGAGAAGATAAAGCTGTATCCTTCATCTTCTTCATCAACTCAAGAAGATCAAAAGGAAGATCGAAGCTACATCCATAGTCTTCTTCATCAACTCAAGGAAGATCATCTCTCAAGGAAGAAGGCACCATTGAAGAATCCGATTCAAGCTCCAGCAATCTCAGACAAGATTTTTCTTCTTTTGCATATTCCATATCTTGTTTGCATAGCTTGATATTTGTTCTCTTTCCATTTCTTTCAAACAATCGAAACTGAAGATCGTCCCTACCGGTGGTTAGAAGGAAGGCAATTGGAAGTTCTCCGATCTGCTGTGATTGACGTCCCTACCGGTGGTTAGTAGGAAGGCAATCGGTGGTTTTTCTGATTTGCGGTTCAGTGCGTGGCACTAGTGGAGCCTCACCGGATTTGGTGAGGGGTGGACGTAGGACTCGGGATTCAGTCTGAACCACCTTAAATTCCTTTGTGTTGTGGTTTGTTTATGTGATTGCTTTCTAGATGCATGCTTAGGTTCAAATCGATATATTAGTTGCTCATCTTGCCAAGCAAATCATAGTGCTCTTCGATAAGCTAGTTATATTCCGCTACGATTTATTTTATTTAGCTATATAGAGGGTTGCATTGCGAAAAGAGGGGTAGATCTATTCACCCCTCCCCTCTAGATCCGCTGTCCACTACTCAACAAGTGATATCAGAGCCTAATCTCTCATTATGGGGTCCAACGACCTTGAGGGAAATGGTGGATTAGCGTCCAAAGGTTTCTTACCAGAAGGACATTCTGTTAATAGACCTCCTTACTTTACTGGAACTAATTATCCTTATAGGAAACGTCGCATGCAGGTGTTCATTCGCGCCCAAGACTACGAACTTTGGCGAGTGATCAGCAAAGGTCCGTATGAGCTTACGGATAATGAGAATTTATGGACCAAAGAACAAATAAGACAATCCACTGTAAACTGGAGTGCTAAACACATCATGCAATGCTCACTCCATCCAGTAGAATTCTCAAGAGTTGCTACCTGCGCAACGACAAAATAAATGTGGGACAAACTAGAGGTAATTTATGAAGGAACCTCTTAGGTACGAGAAACAAAAGCCAACATTTTAGTTTCTGAATATGAAATGTTCCGCATGAAGCCTGATGAGTCAATTCAGAATATGTATACTCGGTTAACTGTGCTTACTAATAGTCTAACTGATTTGGGAAAGAAATACTCAGAACAGAAAATTGTGAGAAAGATTCTCAGATCATTGACTCCCGCATGACACACAAAGGCTACCGTGGTTGAAGAATCGAGAGATCTCGTAACTACCAAGATAGATGAACTCATTGGGTCATTGATGACCTATGAGATCAACCTTTAGAATAAAGAGGCTGAGATGCCTAAGAAAAAGCCCCTAGCTCTTAAAGCAGGACCCAGCAGTCAAGGCACTTCTGATGAAGGTGAGGATTCGGCAAGTGAGCGAGATGATGATGACGTAGCCATGCACACACGTAAGTTCAGAAAATTTCTAAGAAATGAAGGTAAGAGCTTCATGAGAGGAAAGTCAAAGGTAAGAAATGGTTTCAAATCTAATTCTAAAAATTTTAAAAAATCTGACAAAATCATTTATTTTTCTTGCAACAAACTAGGGCATTTCCAGACAGATTGTCCTGACAGATCTAAAAAGGCTGACAAATGGAAGGACAAGAAGAAGAACAAGGCCATGGTGTCCACCTGGAGTGACGAGGAAGAAAGTGATGGTGGAACTAGCTCCTCAGACAAGGAAAAAGAAGATCTTTGTCTCATGGCCAGAGGTGATGAAGAAACTGAGGTAAACTCTCCATTTGAAAATTACACACTTGATGATTGAGAGGAAGCATATATACGGCTCATGAAAAAATATGACTTGTACAAAAAGGAGAATAAATCATTGAAAAAGAAAATTAACTTGTTTATGCATGATCATGACATGAATGATAAGACTGCTCTACTTGAAACTGAAATTGAAGGTCTTATGAAAATGATTGAGGATTTGGGAGAGGGAAGAAAAGAAATGGCTGACTTGGAAATTGAAAATGAAGATTTAAGAAATGAGATTGATAGCATGAAGCTAAAAATGTAAAGCTATGAAAAGGACAGCAAATTGAGGAATGAGAAGTATGAAGCTGTCAAACAAGTCAACACTCAACTTCTTCAAAACATTGAAAATTTTCAAAAAGAGTTGGAAGATAAACAACAATCCTTAGAAAAATTTGTGGATGGAAGAGAAAACCTAGATGCACTGCTAGGTACCAGAATGAACTTCAACAAGGAAGGGTTGGGTTTTGAACCTACAAACAAGAGGCCACTTGCGTTGAAAACTGTCACATTTGTTTCATCTTCTAATGCTTCTATCTCAAAAATAATATCCAAAGGAAAAGAAAAGGTTGAAGAGGAAGCCACTGAAATCCCTAAAAAGATTGCTCAAAAGCCTAAGAAGATTCAACTATCCTCACAACACAGGCCGACACCTCCTTGGCCATCAACCTTTCAAACTGCCAAACAATTTCACACAGGTCGACACTTCCATAGGTTGACACCACCCTATTTTTGGGGCAATTGTGATTCTTGTGTGCATCAATTTCCTAGGTGGCAAAATAATCATTTTCAACCCAAAACCAACAAGTGGCCACATTGGGTTAAGAAGCAAACTTTCTCAAACTTCCACAAATTCCAACAAAGAGCCTCCAAACAGAAAGTGAATGTCAAGGTTGAAAAGAAAAATCAAATCCCTGCTTTAAGCAAACAAAACATGAATGGTAGGAAGGTTTGGATTCCAAAAGAAATGGTTTCATGTTTTAAAAATCTGAAGAGTTTGAGGGGACCCAAATTTGGTTGGGTTTCAAACACAATTACTTAATTACTTGTGCAGGAGTGTCTTACAGTCATGCATAACAGGTGGTACCTTGATAGCGGCTGTTCAAGACACATGACTGGAGACAAAATAAAATTTTATCTCTTGGAAGAAAAGGAAGGAGGATATGTCACATTTGGAGGGAACAACAAGGGAAAAATCATTGGATCAGGTAATGTAGGTAAGAACCTCTCCAACTCCATTTGTAACGTGCTGCTAGTTGAAGGTTTGAAATACAATCTGCTTAGTATAAGTCAATTGTATGATAAAGGTTACAAAGTGCTGTTTGACTCTCATGAATGTAGAATCCTTGAACCAAAATCTGACAAGGTAAAATTTTCTGGTAAGAGAGTTAACAATGTTTACATGATTGACTTAGATGATCCTGCTCATTTAAATCTTTATCTTGCTGTACCAAAATCTGAACTTGCATGGTTATGGCATCGTAGATTAGATCATGCTAGATACAATGTCTTACATAAACTGTTAAAGCATTCAATGGTGAATGGGTTGCCTGAACTTTCTTTTAAATAATAAAATAAATTGTGTGATGCATGTGCCCTAGGTAAGTAAACATGAAAATCCTTCAAGGTAAGATCTACAAACAAGTCATCTAAACTACTTGAGCTTATTCATATGGATTTATTTGGTCCAACCAGAACTGCTAACTTAAGTGGTAGAAAATATGGATATGTCTTGGTGGATGATTACTCTAGGTTCACATGGGTTTTCTTTCTCACACATAAAAATGATGCTTTTGATGAGTTTCAGGCACTCTATATGAAGATAAAGTAAGATGGTGAGTTTAAGATTTCCAACATTCAATCTGATCATGGTGGTGAATTTGAAAATGCTGAAGGTATTTCACATCGGTTCTCATCACCAAGAACCCCGGAGCAAAATGGTGTAGTTGAAAGAAGGAATCGAACACTCATAGAAATGGCAAGAACTATGCTTGTCGAACGGTAACTCCCAAGAAAATTTTGGACTGAAGCGGTAAACTCGGCATGTTATATTATCAACCGCTCTATAGTAAGGCCACACACCAAAAAGACTCCTTACGAGTTACTGAAAGGTAAAAAACCTTCTCTCACACACATGAAAGTATTTGGATCTAAATACTTCATCCACAATAATGATAAAAGAGACTTAGATAAATTCGAGCCCAAGAGCGATGAAGGTATATTCCTTGGATATTCTGATAGATCTAGGGCTTATATAATTTATAATGTCAAGAGTCAAACTGTGGAAGAATCACCCCATGTTTCCTTTGATGAATATCACGATGATTCTAACAATGATAAAAGAGACTTAGATAAATTCGAGCCCAAGAGCGATGAAGGTATATTCCTTGGATATTCTGATAGATCTAGGGCTTATATAATTTATAATGTCAAGAGTCAAACTGTGGAAGAATCACCCCATGTTTCCTTTGATGAATATCACGATGATTCTAACAATGATAACTCTTGCAGGAAAAACAATGAAGACGGGGAATTCCTAAGCATGAAGGAAAAGAGTGATTCTTCACAAGAAGAAATAAAAGAAGATGGTGACCTAGCTGAATCAAGCAATGCAAGAGATCAGGCTCCAGTAGAAGGTAATGATGCTACAGACATTAGAATTCTTAAGGATCATCCTTTAGAAAATGTCATTGGAAGCTTGAATGACCCACGTAAAACCAGGTCACACTTTAGAATTGTGGAAGAATTAGATCAACTTGCTCTTGTCTCCCAGATTGAACCCAAGAATATTGATGAGGTATTAAAAGATGAAAACTGGATAAATTCAATGCACGATGAGTTAAACCAGTTTGAAAAAAATAAAGTTTGACATCTTGTTTCTAGACTTTCATCACAATCTGTCATAGGCACTAAGTGGGTTTTTAGGAACAAACTAAGTGAGGATGGCAAGATAATAAGAAACAGGGCTAGATTGGTGGCTCAAGGGTATAATCAAGAGTTTGGGATAGACTTTGATGAATCTTATGCCCCAGTTGCTAGACTCGAAGCCATCAGAATTTTATTTGCATTTGCATGCTCCCTTAGAATACAGTTGTATCAAATGGATGTAAAAAGTACTTTCTTGAATGGCTTGATTAAAGAAGAAGTCTATGTTGAGCAGCCCCCTGGCTTTGAGAACACTAACCATGCAGATTTTGTATACAAGCTAGATAGGACACTTTATGGACTGAAGCAAGCACCAAGAGCTTGGTATGAGAGACTAAGATCATTCCTCATTGAGAAAGGGTACACACGAGGTAAGGTAGATCAAACACTTTTCACCAAGAAGCAAGGTAATAACATCTTGATTGTTCAAATTTATGTTGATGATATTATGTTTGGTTTTACTAAATCTGAAATGTGTGAGGAATTTGCTAACCTCATGACTAGCGAATTTGAGATGAGCCTAATGGGAGAACTCCAATTCTTTCTCGGTTTGCAGGTCAACCAAGGAGAAGATGGGTACTTCATAAGTCAAGCCAAATACATCAAGGAGCTGCTGAAAAGATTTGACATGACAAACAGTAAAATAATTACAACTCCTATGAGCACCACAACATCACTAGATTCACATGAAAATGGTAAATTAGTGGATGCAAAGATCTATAGAGGTATGATTGGCTCTTTGCTTTATTTGACTGCATCCCGACCAGATATTCAGTTTAGTGTATGCCTTTGTGCTAGATTTCAAGCTAGTCCTAGAGAATCCCACTTGACTGCCGTCAAACGTATCCTTACATATCTTGCTGGCACTCAAGATTTAAGATTGTGGTATCCGTCATCATGTGATTTATCTCTTATATCTTATTCTGATGCGGACTATGCTGGATGCAAGCTGGATCGGAAGAGTACTAGTGGCTACCGCCAATTTTTGGACGGGTGTTTAGTTTCTTGGGCTTCCAAGAAATAACACTCGGTTGCCCTCTCAACAGTAGAAGCAGAATATGTTGATGCTGGGAGCTGTGGCACCCAAGTGTTGTGGATTAAACACCAACTCCAAGACTACTTAGTGGATCTTGGTTGTGTCCCGAGTTTATGTGATAACACTAGTGTTATCAACCTTGCCAAAAATCCAGTCCAGCACTCTAGGACTAAGCATATTGAGATTAGGCATCACTTCATTAGAGATGAGCTCGTTAAGAAAAATTTTGAAATGTATTTTGTTGATACTCTAAATCAAATTACTGATATTTTCACCAAGCCCTTGTGTAATGACAGGTTTTCAACACTCAGAAGGGAGCTTGGTCTTTGCAGACCTCAAACCACTAAAAATTGAAATGATGATCTTGTTCAATTTAGTTGTGTGTTTTTGCAGATTGGTTTCCATCCATTATTAATATGTAATTATGTCAGTTTGCATATGGTGTAGCATTACATGTAGTCATAATACATAATAAAGTTGAATTCATGTTCACGATGCATTGCATGATTTGTGTAGCATCATACTTGCATGGCCATAGTATATTAAATGTTGATGTATGGAAAGGTAAATTATGCTTGTCTAGAAGCACTCAATATGTGTGAGGTTTCACCTCCGCCAAGTACCATGCGTCACTGTCGCATATAGGCCATATAGTAAGGGGGAGTTATCTTTTTGAAGCATTCATGCATATTTTTCATCTTCATTCTGTTGCCATGAATAAGTGTACAACCATGTGTTGGGTCATGCATTTCATTTCTGCCAACTTCATGTTCGATCAGGTCAACCCCTACATGGTTCTTGTCAACCTCTCCTTGACATTCGTCATTCCAGTTGATTGTTAACATAACTCCTTGAGTGCATTCACTGCATATCCTTAGGGGGAGTCCTGCTGCTATTCTTAATCTCTTGTAATCTGAACTTCATGGCTTATAGTCTGAATATGAGATCATGAGACCGAGAGCACTACGGCATAAGAGCTTTCTATTATATGAACTGATGATTATCCATTCAATGAAAATGGTTCAGATTTAATGATTTTCTTGAAGTTCTGATATATCTTTTGAAATCATCTATGTTATGTGATTTTAATAGACCTTAACTAGAGATTGCATGTTGTGCCTTGAATGACTCTCCTGAAATCTAAAAATCCAAACGTCATGATAATCTTGGTGATACTCTAGAGCTTAGTATTGTTTCTAAACATCTTGATGAGCTGGAATTCCTGAAAATCAATTTAACAGAGCAATGATATTATTGCACGGAGAAATATGTCACGCCATCAAATCAAGTGACGAATGATATGTCATGATATGCCCCTGTTATCTCTGTCTTAATTATATTTGGACTCTACGCAGAGCACTGGCATAATTGCTGAGAAATATATCTTCTCATCACAGAAATGAGATTGGATATGTCATGACGTGACTTTGCTATCTCTGTTCATTCTGAAGCACAACCTTCAGTCTTGCCAAATACCTAGGGATACTGGCGTCTAAACAACGTGTATTCTTACGGCTAGGAGGCATGTACTAGACTTGATTGCTCGTAAAATATGAGTCATGTGCCTTCAAATTCAAAAGATATTGAAAATCAAATTTGTTGAACTCATAAAATTCCATGCTTTAGTCATGATTGTTTAGTCTCAATACTAGTTTTTGTGTTATCCCCTTTGTAGTTATTGAATATGGATATATAAGACAAGGGAAGGTTAAATACTGCCATGATATGCACCTTTGGTTCATTTCTATTAAATCTTGGATGTAGCTGCTTTTCGAACTCTGTTGATGATCTCGGATTTCATTAACTTTGAACCATATATGTTGCTCGCGGTATGTTTCAGATTTGCATATAATGGCTTGCTCTCCACTCCTTTAAGAACAGGTCTCACCGACATTTGTCACTTCTCTAACTTATCCCTCCTTTTTGCTGCTGTCAAAGGGGGAGAATATTTTGTTGTGAGTCGTCCTTTGCTTTGTGAGTTGTCATTGGGGGATGAGTGAATTGTGTACGGGGGAGAGTCCAAGGGGGAGAATCCTTTGTGCGCTTTGTGTATCTCATATGTGTATGTGATGGGGTTTGCATAATTACATAGCATTCATATCTGCATTCATAATTGCATTCACATACTATTACTATCATGGATCTTGAGCTGCATATGTTGCATTTGTTATAACTTTTGCCATTTTAGATATTACTATCACATAATGACTCACAGTGTTGCCATCAGCAAAAAGGGGGAGAATGTTGTGCTCATATGATCATTGGAGTCTTCCTGTGGTTTGGGTCATTTGACATCATCTTGTGGTCATTTGAGTTATTGGATATTCTTGGTTTTGATAATAGCTAAACACTATAAGTCATTATTGTTTTTCACTCTCATATGACTGACATACGTGATGTTTTGTTCATGACAGATATGCCAATGAATGGATAAGGAATTGAGTAGAAATGCCAAAAGTGAAAGCTCAATGATTGCGCCCTCGCACGCGGATCGACCTGCGCGGTCAGGTCGCGGGGATCGACCTGCACAGTCAGGTCGCGGGGATCGACCTGCCCAGTCAGGTCACGGGGGTCAAGGGGGCAGCGTCCCTTGCGGGGGTTTCCGGGGGCGGAGCCCCCGGAACAAAATTTTGATTGAAGACTCAGTAATAAAACTTCAAGACAGTCAAGGTTGATTCCACAAATGAGAACGGACTGCTAAAGGACTCAAGCGATTGAGCTAAAGGGGTTAACGGACTGAACCGGGAAGACCCGGGGTCTGCCCAGCTGGCGGTCGACCGCTAGCATAGGGGCGGTCGACCACCCCAGCCAGTAGCTCCCAGTCTGCACGAGTCTCAGTGGCGGTCGACCGCTAGCCCAGTAGCGGTCGACCGGAAATTTCAGGGACCATCCGTCTACAGCGTTTCTCAGTAGCGGTCGACCGCCAGCCTCTGCAGGTCGACCGCCAGCCCTGAGCCTTCAATGTTGACTTTGTTTTCCACTTTGAGAAGAGCCCCTTTCCTTGTATTTGTTTAACCCCAAAGTCACCCAATCCCCCATGGATTGTGGATCTGATCTGAAGGATGTCCAAGGACCATTCAAAGTCTATAAAACCAACACAAGGAGGGTTAGAAACCCTAATATTTCAAGGGGATTCAAGGGAGGCTACAAGGGTGTGTTCAAGGGAGAGGAGTTCGAGTATTGTAGCTGTGAACAGTACTACGGGAAGAAGCTTCTTCATCCTCAAGTGATTCAAGCTTCTTCAAGAAGAGATCAAGCTCAAGCCAAGAGAAGATAAAGTTGCATCCTTCATCTTCTTCATCAACTTAAGAAGATCAAAAGGAAGAGCGAAGCTACATCCATAGTCTGCTTCATCAACTCAAGGAAGATCATCTCTCAAGGAAGAAGACACCATTGAAGCATCCGATTCAAGCTCCAGCAATCTCAGACAAGATTTTTTTTCTTTAGCATATTCCATATCTTGTTTGCATAGCTTGATATTTGTTCTCTTTCCATTTCTTTCAAACAATCGAAACTGAAGATCGTCCCTACTGATGGTTAGTAGGAAGGCAATCGGAAGTTCTCCGATCTGCGGTGATTGACGTCCCTACCGGTGGTTAGTAGGAAGGCAATCAGAGGTTTTTTCGATTTACGGTTCAGTGTGTGACACTAGTGGAGCCTCACCGGATTTGGTGAGGGGTGGACGTAGGACTGGGGATTCAGTCCGAACCACCTTAAAATCCTTTGTGTTGTAGTTTGTTTATGTGATTGCTTCGTTCTAGATGCATGCTTAGGTTCAAATCGATATATTAGTTGCTCATCTTGCCAAGCAAATCATAGTGTTCTTCGATAAGCTAGTTATATTCCACTACGATTTATTTTATCTAGCTATACAGAGGGTTGCATTGCGAAAAGAGGGATAGATCTATTCACCCCTCCACTCTAGATCCGCTGTCCACTACTCAACAAGTGGTATCAGAGCCTAATCTCTTATTATGGGGTCCAACGACCTTGAGGGAAATGGTGGATTAGCGTCCAAAGGTTCCTTACCAGAAGGACATTCTGTTAATAGACCTTCTTACTTTACTGGAACTAATTATCCTTATTGGAAACATCGCATGCAGGTGTTCATTCGCGCCCAAGACTACGAACTTTGGCGAGTGATCAGCAAAGGTCTGTATGAGCTTACGGATAATGAGGATTTATGGACCAAAGAATAAATAAGACAATCCACTGTCAACTGGAGTGCTAAACACATCATGTAATGCTCACTCCATCCAGTAGAATTCTCAAGAGTTGCTACCTGCGCAACGGTAAAATAAATGTGGGACAAACTAGAGGTAATTTATGAAGGAACCTCTCAGGTACGAGAAATAAAAGCCAACATTTTAGTTTCTGAATATGAAATGTTCCGCACGAAGCCTGATGAGTCAATTCAGAATATGTATGCTCGGTTAACTGTGCTTACTAATAGTCTAACTGATTTGGGAAAGAAATACTCAGAACAGAAAATTGTGAGAAAGATTCTCAGATCATTGACTCCCGCATGACACACAAAGGCTACCGTGGTTGAAGAATCGAGAGATCTCGCAACTACCAAGATAGATGAACTCATTGGGTCATTGATGACCTATGAGATCAACCTTAAGAACAAAGAGGCTGAGATGCCTAAGAAAAAGCCCTTAGCTCTTAAAGCAGGACCCAGCGGTCAGGCACTTCTGATGAAGGTGAGGATTCGGCAAGTGAGCGAGATGAGGATGACGTAGCTATGCTCAGACGTAAGTTCAGAAAATTTCTGAGAAAGGAAGGTAAGAGCTTCATGAGAGAAGGTCAAAGGTAAGAAATGGTTTCAAATCTAAGTCTGAAAATTTTAAGAAATCTGACAAAATCATTTGTTATTCTTGTAACAAACCAGAGTATTTCAAGACTGATTGTCCAGACAGGTCCAAAAAGGCTGATAAATGGAAGGGTAAGAAGAAGAACAAGGCCATGGTGTCCACCTGGAGTGATGAGGAAGAAAGTGATAGTGGAACTAGCTCATCAGACAAGAAAAAAGAAGACCTTTGTCTCATGGCCAGAGGTGATGAAGAAACTGAGGTAAACTCTCCATTTGAAAATTACACACTTGATGATTGGGAGGAAGCATATATACGGCTCATGGAAAATATGACATGTACAAAAAGGAGAATAAATTATTGAAAAAGAAAATTAACTTGTTTATGCATGATCATGACATGAATGATAAAACTGCTCTACTTGAAACTGAAATTGAAGATCTTACGAAAATGATTGAGGATTTGGGAGAGGGAAGAAAAGAAATGGCTGACTTAGAAACTGAAAATGAAGATTTAAGAAATGAGATTGATAGCATGAAGCTAAAAATACAAAGCTATAAAAAGGACAGCAAATTGAGCAATGAGAAGTATGAAGCTGTCAAACAAGTCAACACTCAACTTCTTCAAAATATTAAAATTCTTCAAAAAGAGTTGGAAGATAAACAACAATCCTTAGAAAAATTTGTGGATGGAAGAGAAAACCTAGATGCACTGCTAGGTACCAGAATGAACTTCAATAAGGAAGGGTTGGGTTTTGAACCTACAAACAAGAGGCCAATTGGGTTGAAAACTATCACATTTGTTTCATCTTCTAAAGCTTCTATCTCAAAAATAATATCTGAAGGAAAAGAAAACGTTGAAGAGGAAGCCACTGAAATCCCTAAAAAGATTGCTCAAAAGCCTAAGAAGATTCAACTATCCTCACAACACAGGCCGACACCTCCTTGGCCATCAACCTTTCAAACTGTCAAATAATTTCACACAGGTCGACACTTCCATAGGTTGACACCACCCTATTTTTGGGGCAATTGTGATTCTTGTGTGCATCAATTTCCTAGGTGGTAAAACAATCATTTTCAACCTAAAACCAACAAGTGGTCACATTGGGTTAAGAAGCAAACTTCCTCAAATTTTAACAAATTCCAACAAAGAGCCTCCAAACAGAAAGTGAATGTCAAGGTTGAAAAGAAAAACCAAATCCCTGCTCTAAGCAAATAAAACATGAATGGTAGGAAGATTTGGATTGCAAAAGAAATGGTTTCATGTTTTAAAAATCTGAAGAGTTTGATGGGATCCAAATTTGGTTGGGTTCCAAACACAATTACTTAATTGCTTGTGCAGGAGTGTCTTACAGTCATGCATAACAGGTGGTACCTTTATAGCGGCTGTTCAAGACACATGACTGGAGACAAAATAAAATTTTATCTCTTGGAAGAAAAGGAAAGAGGATATGTCACATTTGGAGGGAACAACAAGGGAAAAATCATTGGATCAGGTAATGTAATTAAGAACCTCTCCAACTCCATTTGTAACGTGCTGCTAGTTGAATGTTTGAAATACAATCTGCTTAGTATAAGTCAATTGTGTGATAAGGGTCACAAAGTGCTGTTTGACCCTCATTAATGTAGAATCCTTGAACCAAAATCTGACAAGATAAAATTTTCTGGTAAGAGAGTCAACAATGTTTACATGATTGACTTAGATGATCCTGCTCATTTAAATCTTTGTCTTGCTGTATCAAAATCTGAACTTGCATGGTTATGGCATCGTAGACTAGGTCATGCTAGCTACAATGTCTTACATAAACTGTTAAAGCATTCAATGGTGAATGGGTTGCCTGAACTTTCTTTTAAACAAGAAAATAAATTATGTGATGCATGTGCCCTAGGTAAGCAAACAAGAAAATCCTTCAAGGCAAGATCTACAAACAAGTCATCTAAACCACTTGAGCTGATTCATATGGATTTATTTGGTCCAACCAGAACTGCTAGCTTAAGTGGTAGAAAATATGGATATGTCTTGATGGATGATTACTCTAGGTTCACATGGGTTTTCTTTCTCACACATAAAAATGATGCTTTTGATGAGTTTCAGGCACTCTATATGAAGATAAAGTAAGACGGTGAGTTTAAGATTTTCAACATTCAATCTGATCATGGTGGTGAATTTGAAAATGCTGACTTCTATAATCTTTGTAGGGCTGAAGGCATTTCACATCGGTTCTCATCACCAAGAACCCCGGAGCAAAATGGTGTAGTTGAAAGAAGGAATTGAACACTCATAGAAATGGCAAGAACTATGCTTGTCGAACGGCTACTCCCAAGGAAATTTTGGGCTGAAGCGGTAAACTCGACATGTTATATTATCAACCACTCTATGGTAAGGCCACACACCAAAAAGACTCCTTATGAGTTACTGAAAGGTAAAAAACCTTCTCTCACACACATGAAAGTATTTGGATCTAAATGCTTCATCCACAATAATGATAAAAGAGACTTAGATAAATTCGAGCCCAAGAGCGCTGAAGGTATATTCCTTAGATATTCTGATAGATCTAGGGCTTATATAATTTATAATGTCAAGAGTCAAACTGTGGAAGAATCACCCCATATTTCCTTTGATGAATATCATGATGATTCTAACAATGATAACTCTTACAGGAAAAATAATGAAGACGGGGAATTCCTAAGCATGAAGGAAAAGAGTGATTCTCCACAAGAAGAAATAAAAGAAGATGGTGACCTAGCTGAATCATGCAATGCAAGGGATCAGGCTCCAATAGAAGTTAATGATGCTACAGACATTAGAATTCTTAAGGATCATCCTTTATAAAATGTCATTGGAAGCTTGAATGACCCACGTAAAACTAGGTCACACTTTAGAATTGTGGAAGAATTAGATCAACTTGCTCTTGTCTCTTAGATTGAACCCAAGAATGTTGATGAGACATTAAAAGATGAAAACTGGATAAATTCAATGCACGACGAGTTAAACCAGTTTGAAAGAAATAAAGTTTGACATCTTGTTCCTAGACCTTCATCACAATCTGTCATAGGCACTAAGTGGGTTTTTAGGAACAAACTAAGTGAGGATGACAAGATAATAAGAAACAAGGCTAGATTGGTGGCTCAAGGGTATAATCAAGAGTTTGGGATAGACTTTGATGAATCTTATGCCCCAGTTGCTAGACTCAAAGCCATCAGAATTTTACTTGCCTTTGCATGCTCCCTTAGAATAAAGTTGTATCAAATGGATGTAAAAAGTACTTTCTTGAATGGCTTGATCAAAGAAGAAGTCTATGTTGAGCAGCCCCCTGACTTTGAGAACACTAACTATGCAGATTTTGTATACAAGCTAGACATGGCACTTTATGGACTGAAGTAAGCACCAAGAGCTTGGTATGAGAGACTAAGCTCATTCCTCATTGAGAAAGGGTACACACGAGGTAAGGTAGATCAAACACTTTTCACCAAGAAGCAAGGTAAGAACATCTTGATTGTTCAAATTTATGTTGATGATATTATGTTTGGTTCTATTAAATCTGAAATGTGTGAGGAATTTGCTAACCTCATGACTAGCGAATTTGAGATGAGCCTAATGGGAGAAGTCCAATTCTTTCTCGGTTTGCAGGTCAACCAATGAGAAGATGGGTACTTCATATGTCAAGCCAAATACATCAAGGAGCTGTTGAAAAGATTTGACATGACAAATAGCAAAATAATTACAACTCCTATGAGCACCACAACATCACTGGATTCGGATGAAAATGGTAAATTAGTGGATGCAAAGATCTATAGAGGTATGATTGGCTCTTTGCTTTATTTGACTGCATCCCGACCAGATATCCAGTTTAGTGTATGCCTTTGTGCTAGATTTCAAGCTAGTCCTAGAGAATCCCACTTGACTGTCATCAAACGTATCCTTTGACGACAGTCAAGTTTTGACAGCACCTTTTATCAGCAGTTTCTTTGTCGATCCGGATTTCTGTCAAAATTTTGACAGCACCTACCCTAGACCCAAAGCATTTGTGGGTAGATAACGGGTGCACATCTTCGGAGAATCCGAGATGGTCTCTTAAACATTCGGACATGCCCAGGACGGCGATGTACCGAGATATTCGTAGCGGCTAGCCGGACCGGGGTGGCCCAGGTATTTCGAGAGGGGTGAAAAAACGAGGAACCACAGGCAAAGCATCGGAGCAAAGCCGGACGGAAAGAATTAGACAAAAGGGCCATCAGTACACCGGATCAACCTTTTAAGGGTAATGCCAGATCACTACATCGTGGGACGTTGGAATAGCTGAACAGGCTGGGCCTGCCCACGTTGGACCAACTGCCGAGGGGCGCCGGATCAACTTGTCTAAGGGTCGCCGATACACCCAGCTAAAGGGGAGAATAGGCACGTAGGCCCGTGCTGGATCAACCTACACACTGCGGTGCCGGATCGCGACCACGAGATGCACTAATCTAGGTAGATAAGGTGTGCCGTATCATTCATGCGAAAAATAGAGTATTGCAAAAATAGGTGTAAAGCGCCATATGAAGGGCTAGGAAAGAAGCCAATCACACAGGCTCACGGGGCCAAATCCCTTGCAAACTTTCCCCTTCATTGATGGGTTATAGGAAACGAGTAACAGGGGTCAAAGGTCTATAAGCTTGGGCTATGAAACCGCGTTGATTCATGATAACAGGGGCAGAGCACGCCAGATCTTTGATGATCGCAACGCGAAGGGAAGATTAGTGAAAGAATTAAGTAAAAAATTGTTGTTGGTTTCGCTGCACTCCCTCTTTATTTTTGGTGATGGTTTTGATGATAAATATATATTGTGTGTTAGTAGTGTGGAAAATGCTTATTGATCATTTTGGAGCTAACATGATGATATCTTGCTTTGTAGGTTGAAATTCAATGGTCCTTCATGAGTACAATTCTGATGGTGTCTCATGCGAGCTATGCATGAGACCTTGGAGCTAGCATGTAAAACAATATATTTTTCAATGAACTGTTAAATAGTTGCTGATGTGCTCTGTATTGTTGGTGCTTACACCAAGTTGGTCCTGCTGAGCTAAATGCATGTTTTTGTGTGTGTCTCTTCATGGAGAGACTTGATTAAGTTTTTTTTCTTACTCAAAATGCATGAGTAAATGAATTTAGTTCAGATTGATTTTGACTGATGTTAGAATATAATTGGATGGAACTTTAATGCTTTGAAGTTGGTTTTCATGAATGCTTGGCTGAATTCCATTCAGAAATGGTTCTTCATGTTTGAAGAAATTTTTTGATCTGGAATGAAATTCTACGTGCAGCTTGGTTAAATCTTATTTTGATATGTCATAGTTGTGTAGAAGAATTTGTTTCCTTGAGTTTCAGTTAGCATTGGACTGAATTTCACATTCTTGATCTGAACCTTGAGCACATGCGTGGCTTGCTTGAATTATGACTGAAGGTGGGTTTCCCTAGCTTTGGTCTGAACTTGAAGTCTTTGAGTAAAACCCTGAATTCATGTAGGTTAGATTAATTGGTTTTGGAATTAGTTTTTCCATACATGCAACAAATTTTGATATGTGAGCTCTTTGAGAAAATGGTTTGAATGGCTCTAAGACTCTCAAATTTGTGATTGCATTTCAGTTTATTTATGTTGAGATTGAAAGGCTCACTCTCTTGATGAGAGTCTAAGAGATTGTTCCTTTTATCCATATTCATGTAAACTGACAAATTTGACTTTCCATGCTTGAACCATGTATGAGATGGGAGATACTGTGGTTGTGGAAATGAAAGGTTTTGAAATATCCCAAGATCTGGGTGAAATCTAATTCTTCCATGTGCAGGTTAATAGATCCATTCAAATGATAAGATGGAAGGTATGTATTTTTTCTCATTAAGTCTGCTCCAAAAATGACAAATTGCAAATCTTTGTAATGCAGGTCCTTTGATGTTAGCAAATCCTAGAATTCATGGTAAGAATCATCTCTTGATGTATTCTCATGTGGCAAGACTGGGTAAGTTTCATACATTAAGGTTTTCAGGTTTTAATTCATTGAATTACATGCATTATGAGACCTAGTGTTGATTAAATGGTGCTTTCAATATCCTCAAATGGATGTCAGTTCTATTGGGATATCATGCTTTCAAATGTGGTTTGGAAATGTGTGGATCAAAGCACAACATGAATTTGATTTTCTAAAGATGCAGGTTTATTTATGTCCAGAATTCTATGGAGACATGGTAAGAATTTACTTTTGATCTAATTCATGGTTGGTTACATTTGGGTGGACTTTTAGATCATTGGGAATGCATTATATATCATTTCATAAGGTTTCAAGGTCAATGGGTCGACCCCCCCCCCCCACTCAATGGGTCGACCCATGGGCAAGAAAATGGCTAAACAGAACTCTGTCTGAAAGTGGGTCGACCCCCCTCACAAAGTGGGTCGATCCCCCTGTAAAATTTCTGAAGAAAATAGCCTAAACAGAATCCTGTCTGCAAGTGGGTCGACCCACTTTCAGAGATGGGTCGACCCATTCAGTGTTCTGGGCAAACCAGAACACTGTCTGCAGATGGGTCGACCCACTTTCTAGATGGGTCGACCCATCGAGTTTCGCAACTCCGCGCGTCCATTCCGTGGGCCACCGGAACCTAAACCTAATGAAATCACTTCCAAATGGGATGAATTTTTACCCTAATGCCCCTAGGTTACTAATGAACATATTAGGGTGGTTTTGCTAGGGTTTTGCAAGGGTATAGTGGTCTTTTGCACAACTTATCTTTCTAGTATAAATAACATGCGAATTTGGAGGAAATAGTAGTGGAGCTCTAATCTCTCTATCTGTTTTGTAGGAGAACGAAGGGAAGAAGGAGGAAGGCTGAGGAAGAGCTCAAGATTCATCTACTTCCATCCATTTCTAGAGCTCGTGATTGAAGAAAGAAAGGAGCGGATCGAGAAGAGGAACGCGTGGACGTCCTCAACGTCGGCATTCGGCTATCCTCCGACCCGAGCATCAGAGATTATCAACTACACCTCGTTTCTTCTCATGGGGAACTACTTCTATATCTTGTTTACATCTATTAATGCCATTTGCTTTTGAGTTGTGGGGTTTGCATTGATCATATCTTGTATTTCTGAATTCTAGATATATTTTTGTGTGAACCGTCTGTGGACAGGTGTTTGTGTGAAGGCGGAGCTGTGTCTCCACGTGTGTGGATTTATTGTGGGAAAGTTTTTCCTGTGGTTGGTTATGTGTAGACGGAGCTGCGACTCCGTGTGGATTTAGTGTCCGAAGCGTGTTCCCCGATTCTGTGTGTGGGTGTGTGCTGCGGTGGCAGCGTCTTGGGGCCAGGCCCCGTGCGTGTGTGGATATTGCTACAGAAGCAACGTGTGTGTGTGGTTGGGGTTCATCCCCATGTGCTACGAAAGTAGCGTGTAGTGAAGCCTCACCGGATTGGGTGAGGGGTGGACGTATGGAGCCCGTCGTGGTCCCGAACCACCTAAAAATCTCTGTGTTGCATGTGGTTTGCTTGTGTGATTGTCCATTTCCTCTATCTCCGTTCACATGTCAATTTATAGATTTTCATTCACTACTCCACTACACACTGCTACCTCTGCTATTTGTTTTTGGGCATAGTTAACTCGTTCTACGCTTTGCATATCCGTGTGTGATCGGAAAGGGCGAGAGCATTCTTCTAATCTTACTTGAGTTTATGCTAATTAACGTAGTTAATTTTAATTCTACCGTGATTAGTTTAGAGTGTTTTTAAAATCCGCCATCTAGTCAAAGGGGACAATTCAACCCCCCTTCTTGTCCGCCATCTAGTCTGGGTCAATAAAATTGTGTGGGTTATTGACCCGGACTGCGAGCCGTATTCCTCCTCCTTCTGATGACTTGCAGGGAAGGGGTGAGGATCAATACCTCTTTCACGGGCAAGGCTTATAACGAATGGAGAGTTAAGGCAGAAAGCGTGAGGATCAATCCATGCCCAAGGAAGGCGGAGGGGGAATTTTCATGCGGTCCAAGACCTAGAGTCCTACTCATCTTGCTGAGCAAACCCAAGAAATCACTGCCTACGGAGATGCCACCGAAAAATACATAAACTAGCCGTGAACCATCGGCGAGGAAGGGGAGGAACGACATTCATTCATTCACGCATGATACTAAGCATGATAAAAAAACATACAGGATACAAAGATATGCCCATATTGAGACCAAATGGCCGACCATTTCATTGATTGAAATACAAGAAATTACAGAGGTTGTAGACCTTCATCGGGCATGAGAAGGAAAAGAAAATAAAACAAGGGGAACCCACCTATATTGAGCTTCTGTTGTGCTCATGCGATCATTTGAGTCTTCCTGTGGTTTGGGTCATTCGACATCATCTTGTGGTCATTTGAGTTATTGGATATTCTTGGTTTTGATAATAGCTAAACACTATAAGTCATTATTGTTTTCCACTCTCATATGACTGACATACGTGATGTTTTGTTCATGACAGATATGCCAATGAATGGACAAGGAATTGAGTAGAAATGCTAAAAGTGAAAGCTCAATGATTGCGCCCTCGCACGCAGATCGACCTGCGCGGTCAGGTCGCGGGGATCGACCTGCCTAGTCAGGTCGCAGGGGTCAAGGGGGCAGCGTCCCTTGCGGGGGTTTCCGGGGGCAGAGCCCCCAGAACAAAATTTTGATTGAAGACTCAGTAATAAAACTTCAAGACAGTCAAGGTTGATTCCACAAATGAGAACGGACTGCTAAAGGACTCAAGCGACTGAGCTAAAGGGGTTAATGGACTAAACCAGGAAGACCCGGGGTCTGCCCAGCTGGCGGTCGACCGCTAGCACAGGGGCGGTCGACCGCCCCAGCCAGCAGCTCCCAGTCTGCACGAGTCTCAGTGGCGGTCGACCGCCAGCCCAGTAGCGATCGATCGAAAATTCTAGGGACCATCCATCTACAGCGTTTCTCAGTAGCGGTCGACCGCCAGCCTCTGCAGGTTGACTGCCAGCCCTGAGCCTTCAATGTTGACTTTGTTTTCCACTTCAAGAAGAGCCCCTTTCCTTGTATTTGTTTGACCCCAAAGTCACCCAATCCCCCATGGATTGTGGATCTGGATGTCCAAGGACCATTCAAAGTCTATAAAACCAACACAAGGAGATAGAAACCCTAATGCTTCAAGGGGATTCAAGGGAGGCTACAAGGGTGTGTTCAAGGGAGAGGAGTTCGAGTACTGTAGCTGTGAACAGTACTACGGGAAGAAGCTTCTTCATCCTCAAGTGATTCAAGCTTCTTCAAGAGGAGATCAAGCCCAAGCCAAGAGAAGATAAAGCTGCATCCTTCATCTTCTTCATCAACTCAAGAAGATCAAAAGGAAGATCGAAACTACATCCATAGTCTTCTTCATCAACTCAAGGAAGATCATCTCTCAAGGAAGAAGACACCATTGAAGCATCCGATTCAAGCTCCAACAATCTCAGACAAGATTTTTCTTCTTTAGCATATTCCATATGTTGTTTGAATAGCTTGATATTTGTTCTCTTTCTATTTCTTTCAAACAATCGAAACTGAAGATCGTCCCTACCGGTGGTTATTCGGAAGGCAATCGGAAGTTCTCCGATCTGCGGTGATTGACGTCCCTACCGGTGGTTAGTAGGAAGGCAATCGGAGATTTTTCTGATTTACGGTTCAGTGCGTGGCACTAGTGGAGCCTCACCGGATTTGGTGAGGGGTGGACGTAGGACTGGGGATTCAGTCCGAACCACCTTAAAATCCTTTGTGTTGTGGTTTGTTTATGTGATTGCTTCATTCTAGATGCATGCTTAGGTTCAAATCGATATATTAGTTGCTCATCTTACCAAGCAAATCATAGTGTTCTTCGATAAGCTAGTTATATTCCGCTGCGATTTATTTTATCTAGCTATATAGAGGGTTGCATTATGAAAAGAGTGGCAGATCTATTCACCCCTCCCCTCTAGATCCGCTGTCCACTACTCAACAGCTTCTACCTCTCCCTCTCTTCTCTGGTCCTTTTCTCTTGCGTTCTCTCTTTTCTAGACTCCAATTTTTTTGCTCTGTTCATCTCTCCTTTTGCTCATTTTGTTCTTCCATGCTATCTTCTTTCAGTCGCTTCCTCTTTTATTGGAATGAGTGGGCTTGATCCGGCGTGGAGTGGAGCCTTGACTTGATCCGGTGCCATGTGGCCCCTGGAATCAACATGGGGTGCGGTGAATGTGATGTTCACCTCTAATCGGCGCAACCAGCTTATTTTGGCATCGGATCACTTCATTTATCGCACTCAACGGCGTCAGATCGAGTATTTTTGATATTTTGCCCTTCGTCGTCGGGTGGAAACGTGCCGTTTTTGAAGACGTATTGTTGGGCGTGCAACGCAAGTTTCAAAATCTAGCGGTTCACATCGTCCCTCCTGGACACAGGCTTTGAGCTATCTCGGCGTGATGAATCCCATGCCGGTTCGGGTTGACTTTGACATTTGGAGTATCACCGTCGGGAAGAGCGTGTTGACTCTTTTTCCCTAGGTGCAATATTGGGTGTGTCGAGCACACTCGCACGCAATCGTCCTTTCTGGACGCAAGCTTAGATCGACCCAGTGTGCTTCTTCAGACGTTGTGTCAAAACTTCTGTTATCGTTCCGGGGGGAATTCTCCTTGTATATGGCGCTATATTTTAGGTGCCAACAGCTACACAAGCACTGACGCGAGACGATGCATGGGGCCTCTGCCTTCAAGAACACACCCCACCCAGAAGTAGCGACCAAAATGCGGCTACCCAGACGACCGCATTCATAGGAGAATGCGCCACTAACAGAGAATACGTTCAAGCCCCGAGGACTGTCTGCAGGCTATTCTACCGACGGAGGTCATCCTCGTCAACGCCCCTCGGGCGACGTGCTTGGACATGTCACCATCCCCCTCACGGGCGTCATGAGAAGGTGGCGCACTCCTCAAGTTGCGTGCTTGGCCAAGTCACAGGTCATCTTACGGATGTCATGAGAAGTTGGTGCACTTCTCGAAGCCTTCCCAAGCCGGTCACCAGTCACAAAAGCGTCTGACTACTCTAGTCACAACCGCGCCTAACAACTCCAATCACAACGGTGCCTGACTACTCTAGTCTCAACGATGCCAAACTACCCCAGACACAACAATACCCCACTACTCCAGTCACAACAATGCCCCACTACTCCAATCACAACAGCGCCCGACTACGTACTCCAGTCACAATGGTGCCCAACTGCCTTACTCTCAACGGTCCCTGACTGCCCCATTCACAACAGCATCCGACTACTCCAGTTACAACGGCGCCCGACTGTCCGAGTCATAATGATGTTTGACTACTCTGTCACAACAGTGATGCCCAACTACTCTAATCACAACGGTTAAAAGTTAAAATTTTCGTCACTACATTATCGTTACTTTTTAAATTTAGTGATAGATATAATATCGTCTCTAATCCGTCGTTAAAATTAGAAGTTACATTTCATTATTTTCGATAGAATTTTTGTCATCTCTAAGATGTTGCTATTTTTTTTAAATTTAGTGACGAATGGTTGATTGTCCTTAAGTTGTCGCAAAAAAATATTTTTAAAATAATCAAAAATTAGGTTCTTTCTAGCTTGTGACGGAATTATGTTCATCGTTGATCCATCTCTAAATTTTTGCGACCGATATGTTATCGTCGCTAATCCGTCGTACAAAACAATCAAATTGGCGATAGAATCCTTTACATCGCTAATCCATCGATAAATTAATTTTTTTATGACACATGTTATTTGTGGCAAGCTCGTCTCTCTATATGTGCAAATTTCTTCCGGTGGTAACACACCTGTGATCTGTTGACGTCAAACATCATGATGCTTAAAGTTCGAAATATGGCGGGCAATCGTCGGAATCGCAGAGCGGCACGAAACATGGCTGGGAAAGTTGATCCGCCCACGTCAATCCTTTAATTTAAAAGTTGAAAATGATGAAAATTAAACAGGAGTTTTAGTAATTTCTAATTCCAAAGACATCAAACTTATAAAATTATAGTGGCCCGATCATCAATCAAACTGAACAATGTGAAAGTGAAAACAACAATTCCGTATAATTGAACCCTGGAGGGAAAATATGTTCTTGTAGAAGTCCTTTGGAAAGGCGTTAACATCCGCGAATGATCCTCTCATATCCCAAACAAACAATTGCAGATGATGTTCCCTCCATATGCATAGCCATGATCATCAGGCTAGATGCTTTAATTATATATTCTTTATTCAACCCCGGCCGTCCCCCCCTCCGTCATCTTATAATTTGATGATCAGAAACTACAGCAGTAGCAGTCTACAATGGGCATCATGCTGAGGGAGGGACCCTCTGTGTGGCAGAACCCGCCACGATATCCAAGCGGCCGGCACTTCGCCGTGCAGTCGGAAGGGATACAGCCACTGCGGTACAGCGGGACGTTTTGGCAAACTGATCCTCCTGCGGCCTCCACCACCCCCGGCAGCAGCCGGGTATCCACTGCAGCAACTTAAATGCAAACAAAAACATCATGTCTCATGCAGTACTACATCTCGGACCGGCCCAAGAGTTGTAATAGAAGTTATAATATATAAAAATAAAAACATTTTTCCGTTTGCCCGATCTGTTTTGAAAAAATATGAAATTGAAGATATATATATATATATATATATATATATATACACACACACACACACGAGAAACGATCCAATAGGGACTCTCTGCCTGGGGACACGTACGTTTGGGAAACCTAATTGAAATAAGCGGATCTTCCATCAATACCATCTTTCGTAGACAAGATTTGATTAAATAAATTCTAAAAAGAGAAGTGGCCGGGTGCATGGTTGGGGAAGTTATCGAAGCCCGGATAGGCCATGTAATATAGCAGTAGAGTGTGCTGTAAAAATTAAATCACTTACTATTTTTTTTATGATAATAAAATAAATATTATGGATGGTTATTGAATTCATAATTGTGTTGCTTGAGAGACATTCTAAGTGAATAAAACAGGTTGAAAGCTAAAAATGGAAATTGAACCCACATTTCAATTGGCCAAAGGGGGGGGGGAGAAGTCATAAAACCTTAGGCAGTTGACTGCCTTGCCCCCGGTGGTTGACCTAAAATTTTAGTGGGCATGTGCTCTCAGAAAATCGCCTCAGATAACTAGGCGGTCTACCACTTTACTAGGAGTTGGTCGACCGAATTTTTAAGTGCGCGAGTGCTCGTATAAAATGGTCTCAGAGTATCAAGGCTGTCGACTGCTTTGTAATAATGGCGGAATGTTTACGATTTAGGAAACCTTCTAAATCATTCCCGACTTCGAGATTTGCATTCTATTTCTTGGCTAATGCCTCGTGAGTTGTCCTCTTATGTCTTGGGGTATAAATATAATTAACATGATGGAAGCTCTAACCCCAATCGAGAACATGAAGGAAAGTGGCGGCTATTGTGAATCTCGTGGGCAGTTGCAAAGGGCTATTCTCTTCTTTCTCCTAAAGCTCTGACGACAGTTTACTACTGGAGGAGGACTCCAGGGTGTGCATCTACGTCGTACAAAGCATGCTCTCCAAGTGCTAGACGTGGCATCTACTAAGAAAAAGCTTCTTACACGACACTAGTTCATTTTTTGATTAGATCTTCTTTATTTTTTTAAAGTGTTTCATTGTATCAAGAGATGAAGGAACGGATGTAAGTGTGTGGTTCGTGTGCGTGTGGATGGTGCTCATTGTACCGTGTCGGAGTGTTCATTCATCCGTACATGTGGTTTATCATTTGACCGTACGTGAAAAGTCTCACCCAAGGTGAGGAAGTGGATGCAAATTTCACACCGTGAAACCGAACGACTATAAAAAATTTTGTGCACTTGTGCGTCATTGCTACTTATTTTCCTCCCCTTCTCGTGAGTTTAATTTTAACACGTGTGAGAGTATCAACTTTGAGGCTAGAAGATTTGCAAGACTGTTAATCTTGTGACAGGATGATCAGATCCCAATCTAATTAGCTAGATCTATTGGATCGCGTGATTTTCACAAAAATCTGACATAGTGTAAAGCAAACTCAATTCACTCCCTCACTTGATTCGTCATAACTTAGGCCAAGAAAGTGCTTCTGACTATCTAAATTCTAAATTATAACTGAGCTTTCTACGTGCGCACCGACTCTCACAGTCCCAGTCGTGTTTTGACCACCTATTTATGTCGCTAGTCGTCGCGCAGTTTTGTGTTTCAATATCCTATAATTAATTAGGAACCTCATCACTCTTTCACCAACGTTCCTAGTGGGTTATTCTTAGAACGGGTATGATATGTAAGGGCCGGGAAGCCTCCATTATTAGACCACATGTAAGCTCTGCATGCTCAATTGTATTTTGATACTGCATGCCGGAATAAGTCGTAATATATAGGAGGGAGCGGGTTTGAACGTTCATTTTCGAAGTTAATTATAGCCGATCGAGTTTTAATTGTACGTTGTCCAGCTCTCACACGTACTCCCAGGCATCTTTTGATATTATTTCATTTAGTTGAATATTGTTATATATATATATATATAGATAGATATATACATAAAAGGACCCAAAACTAGAAGGGAAGAAAGTTGATGAAGGGGACTCACCAACAGAGACAAAGGCAAGAGCCAGGAAGAGGAAACTGTTGGAGAAATTGTGGTTGTTATAAGGTCTTAGTTTTAAACCCAAAGACTTTGTGGGTTTTTCTTGTAATTGTCCTTAGATGCTCTATAACCCACGGGAATTTTTACTGGGGGTTTGGCTATTCGGTTAGTTGAACCGTGTTAAAAACGGTTTTTTCGTTGGATAAGAGGAGGCGGCTGCAGGTTTTTCTTTGGAGAAAATATTGCAGCGTTCTTTGGCAGCAGAAGAGAGGACACGGAAGATCTAAAAATCCTTGTACCACTGTTTCTCACGGATTGACAAAGAAATTCTTGTTCCCGAGGTTATCGTCGAGGAGGGATCGTCTTCGTGCGGACATACATTCCTGTAGCCATTCTATCCTGGGGGAAGATCGTGGACTCCGCCGCACTGGTATGACGGGGGCGATAACTTCTCTAAGGACAGTCCTTGCGGGCGGCTCGGCTAAGTGTTCTAATCTGATTTTCTTGTTTATTATTTGTTGCACTATCTTGCATGCTATTTCCTTTTGGATTTGGATCGGATCTTGCCTATTCTTGGTGGACGACGTGTATATAACATTTGAGCCGTCATATAATGAATATGTTCATGCGATAATTTATTCCATGATCATTGTTATATTTCTAACAATCTTAGAGAAGTTATTGATTATGTCGTCCATGTCATCTGTGCTCGCACCCCGTGTGAATATGTCCGGCATGCCCGAGAAGTTCTCGGGACAGCACTTCAAGCGGTGGCAACACCGTATGAAGATTTGGTTTACCACAATCGGGTTTATTTCAGTTCTTGAGTCGGACTGCCCTAAACTAGATGAGAATGATCCCAACAGTCATAAAGTAGTCGATGAGTGGAAGTAACGTGACCGTATATGTCATGGCTGCATTCTATTGGCATTGTCCAATATGCTGTTTGATGTATATAGTGGTTCTTCCTCTCAAACTGCTAAGCAACTGTGGGAGGAACTTGACAAAAAGTACAATATCGAGGACTTAGGCCTTGAAAAGTACTATGTTGCCAAGTTCCTAAAGTTTCAAATGGTTGAGGGTAAGTATGTATCTGAACAGGCACATGAATTTCTACTGTTACTTCATGGCTTAGCTGAAGCAAATATGAGACTTCCAGAAAAATTCCAAGTGATGTCGATTATTGAGAAGTTTCCAAAGTCTTGGGAGGATTTTGGGATGTCTCTCAAGCATCGCAAGGGATCTCTCACTCTGGATGATTTATTTGTTGCTATAGCCATAGAAGAAGAACATAGAAATCAGAAGCCTGTGATGCCTGTAGAACTGAATGCAAATGTGATGACTGTTTCTAAGGCAAGAGATCCTAAAGGAAAAGAAAACTAGAAAACCTGAAAAACAAATCAAACATCAAAGGCAAGATCCAGAAAAAGTCCAAAAAGAAACCATGCTGGGAGTGTGGACAGGTTGGTCATTTCATCAAGGACTGTCCTTCAAAGAAGGCTAAGAAGGCTGAAAAGCACTCTTCTGGTCCCCAAGTCAATGTTGTGATTGGGGGGACTGAGCAAGCTTCGAGCTCCAACAATAGATTGTATGTTTCTGTTAACCCTCAAGTATTCACTATATATGAACCAAATGAATGGATAGTAGACACTGGGGCTAATGTGCATGTATGTGCTGACAAGTCCGTGTTTGTGTCTTACCAGGCCATTCATGGCAGATCCGTGACCATGGGGAATGCTACTGCTTCCAGGGTGTTGGGGATAGGGCGCGTGGACCTGAGACTGCCTTCAGGACGTGTTCTTTCTCTACACAGGGTGCACCACGTTCCATCGATCCGGAGAAATATTTTGAGTGGTTCTGTTTTAGTAGAACAGGGTTATGAATTGACATTCAAATGTAATAAAGTGGTGCTTCTTTATTTAGGGACTTTTATTGGAAAAGGCTATTTATCATATGGTTTGTTTAAATTTCATGTAGTCAATATTCTGAACAAGTGTGTGGATGACATTTATAATAGTTCTACTTCTTATTCTGTGAATATTGTGAATCATCTACATTGTGGCATGAACGTCTAGGACATGTAAATTATAATTCCTTGAAACGTATGATGAATCTGAATATGATCCCTGAGTATGCCATTGATAAAACTCATAAGTGTGATATTTGTGTACAAGCTAAACAACCAAGAAGACCCTTTAACTCTGTTGTTAGAGAATCTGAGATTTTGGATTTAGTCCACACAGATATTTGTGAATTTAATGGTGTACAAACGTGGGAACATAAGAAATATTTTATCACCTTTATAGATGATGGTAGTAGATACTGTTATGTGTATCTTCTTAAGTCTAAAGATGAAGCTTTATCCAAATTTATCATCTTTAAGGCTGAAGCAGAAACACAAACTTCCAAGGTTCTTAAAAGGATAAGGTCTGATAGAGGGGGAGAGTACACATCTAACCTGTTTTCTGAATTTTGTCAAAGCCATGGCATAATTCATGAGGTTACTGCTCCCTATTCTCCTCAATCTAATGGGATAGCTGAACGAAAAAATAGAGTCTTTATAGATATGGTCAACTCCCTTCTCCAAAACTCTGGACTACCTAGTTATATGTGGGGAGATGCTTTGAATACGGCATGCCATATTCTGAACAAAGTACCCTTGAAACATAATGACACTAGTCCAGAAGAGTTATGGAGAAGTAGGAAGTCTAGCTTCAAGTATCTTAGAGTGTGGGGCTGTCTTGCAAAAGTGTTAGTCCCTGAACACAAAAGAAAGAAGCTAGATCCGAAAACTGTTGACGCGGTCTTTATAGGCTATGCAGCTAACAGTTATGCATTCAGATTCTTAGTGATCAAATCTGAGATATCTGGAATAGCTGTTAACTCTATAGTTGAATTTCGTGATGCTACGTTCTATGAAGACGTGTTTTCCATGAAATCTGGTGTACCTTATCTAGTGTCTTCTGAAGATGTTCCCTGCACCTCTATCTCTATTCCTGATCATGTAGAAAGGATTTCCAATGTGGGGGTTGAGACCTCCAATACTAATCTTGAATCTACTGATCGAGAGGAATTAGTGGAACCAAGAAGGAGTAAGAGACCAAGAATTGCCAAGGATTTGGGAAGTGATTTTATCACCTACCAGATTGAGGGTGATCCCCCTACTTTCCGAGATGCTATGGCTTCACCTGAAGCAAAGCATTGGAAGGAAGCCATTAAGAGTGAAATGGATTCCATTATCTCTAATGGTACCTGGGAATTGGTTGATTTACCTCCTGGTTCTATGACTATTGGGTGTAAGTGGATTTTTAAGAAGAAATTAAAACCTGATGGAAGCATTGACAAGTACAAAGCCAGATTGGTTGCCAAGGGGTTCAAACAAAAGGAAGGAATAGATTTCTTTGATACCTATTCCCCTGTTACTAGGATGACCACAATTAGAGTGCTTCTTGCATTGGCTTCTGTGTATGATCTCACTATCCATCAAATGGATGTTAAGACCGCCTTTTTAAATGGTGATCTTGAAGAAGAGATATACATGGATCAGCCTGAAGGTTTTGTGGCACCTGGTAATGAAAACAAAGTTTGTAAGCTTGTTAAGTCTCTTTATGGGTTGAAGCAAGCCCCCAAACAATGACATGAAAAGTTTGATAAGACTATCTTGTCTTTTGACTTTAGTGTCAATGAATTTGATAAGTGTGTCTATACCAAGGTTAAAGGTGATGCTTGTATCATTGTGTGCCTGTATGTAGATGATATACTATTGTTTGGAACTTCTATTGGGATTGTGAATGAGACTAAATCCTTCTTGAGTAGAATGTTTGAAATGAAGGATATGGGAGTTGCGAATGTGATTTTGGGCCTTAAGCTGATTCGTTCAGTTGAAGGGATAGCAATTTCTCTATCTCATTATGTTGAGAAAGTCTTGGAGAAATTTGGTTATCAAAATTGTAAATCTGTTAGCACTCCTTATGATTCATCTAAAACATACTACAAGAACAAGAGTGGTGTACCAGTGTCTCAACTAAGGTATTCCCAAATCATAGGAAGCTTGATGTATCTTGCTAACTGTACTAGGCCTGACATTTCATATGCAGTGACTAGATTCAGTAGATATACTAGCTGTCCTGATCGTACTCACTGGGAGGGCTTGGATAGGATACTAAGATACCTAAAAGGTACTATATCCTTAAGCTTGCATTATGGGAAGTACCCTGCTGTTTTAGAAGGGTATAGTGATGCGAGTTGGATAGCCCAAAACTCAGGGAGTAACGGTGTCTCGGGGTATGTCTTTACCTTGGGAGGTGGCGCTGTTGCCTGGAGGTCTGCAAAACAGACCATTTTGTCTCGGTCTACTTTTGAGGCTGAGCTGTGTGCTCTGGACACTACTGGAACAGAGGCTGAATGGATCAGGGGACTTCTTTCTGAGCTCCCACTGATAGGAAAGCCCATTCCTGCGATCTCGGTGCATTGTGATAGCATGACTACAATCGCCAAGATCAAAAGTTCAAAGTACAACCAAAAACAAAGGAGACATGTCCAAGTCAGATTGAAATCTGTAAGGGAACTTGTGTCTCAAGGTGTGATTGCTGTTGATTTTGTTGGTACCAAGGACAATACAGCAGATCCATTAACCAAGGGACTTGATAGAAATCAAGTTCAAAAATTCAGATTGGGGATGGGACTGAAACCCATTGAAGATTCTACTATGGCAGCAACCCAACCTAACTAAGTGGAGATCCCACGAAGTAGGTTCAATGTGGTAACAACAAGCTATAGGGAGAATTATGTGGCACTTTAATATTCAGTTGGTACTATTATACCTGTGTGTCTCTCCCCTGATAATCTGTTCTAAGTGCCTGTACTGCAAGATAGGAAGGGTTTTGTGAAACTCTGAATGGGTTCGAGCCTATATTGGCAGGGTGTTTGCAGTACATCCTTGGAGAAGCCCACCTATGTGAGTGTGACTGTGAGGCCGCAGTTAAGGGAAGTGGGTTCTTCCTTATCAACACTCATGAATCAGGATAATGGTGCATGGCCATAAAGCACCAACCCTGAAGATGATAACCAGAACTTATATTTTGTTGTTTCTAATTGAAACTCTCACAAAAGGAGCCAAGTTCAAGACTTAGTTCACTTCGGTTCTGTGGGGGTTGAAATTGGAAACTCAGGTGATGGTTCAAACCCGAAAGGTACCCTCACTGAAAGCAAGATATGCTCATCTTTTGTCAATCTTAGTTTTCTCACAAATTCTTTTGGGTTTGTGGGGGAATATTGGAGAAATTGTGGTTGTTATAAGGTCTTAGTTTTAAACCCAAAGACTTTGTGGGTTTTTCTTGTAAATGTCCTTAGATGCTTTGTAACCCACGGGAGTTTTTACTGGGGGTTTGGCTATTCGGTGAGTTGAACCGTGTTAAAAACGGTTTTTTCGCTGGATAAGAGAGGCGGCTGTGTTTTTGGGGGCTGCAGGTTTTTCTTTGGAGAAGATATCGCAGCGTTCTTTGGCAGCAGAAGAGAGGACACAGAAGATCTAAAATCCTTGTACCACTGTTTCTCACGGATTGACAAAGAAATTCTTGTTCCCGAGGTTATCGTCGAGGAGGGATCGTCTTCGTGCGGACATACATCCTGTACGTAGCCATTCTATCCTGGGGGAAGATCGTGGACTCCGCCGCACTGGTATGACGGGGGCGATAACTTCTCTAAGGACAGTGCTTGCGGGCGGCTCGGGTAAGTGTTCTAATATGATTTTCTTGTTTATTATTTGTTGCACTATCTTGCATGCTATTTTCTTTTGGATTTGGATCGGATCTTGCCTATTCTTGGTGGACGACGTGTATATAACATTTGAGCCGTCATATAATGAATATGTTCATGCGATAATTTATTTCATTATCATTGTTATATTTCTAACAGAAACGACCACAAGAAAGCTTCGCCATCTCCGGATGCTTTGTGTGCGGGTGCGTGTGGAGCATGGAGTCGTGCGTTCTATATCTGTGAGTCACCATCCCAGCTGAACACTGCTAGCTGGCTAGCTAGAAGATCTTATCTCCATGGCATCCACTCGGGATTGCATATCATTAATTGCCTCGGATGAGAACCCATATCTTGTTCATTGGTAATGTATATATATCCACATATATATGATAGCATAACTCTGTACGTGCATGGCATGCATGGAGGCAGCCAATTAAGTTCCGGTAACAAGCCCCAGCCAGCCAACTGTTACCCATGCATTGCACCTAGATGGGTGGGCCGCATTTGTCCTCCACATAATCGTATAAAACTGCAGATGTTAAGAGGCGGGATAATAGAGACGTCGACCCCCTTTTGGCTATATTGTAACTGGCGATCTGGCATGCACCGTTAATTTCCATGGGCCATCCCCACTTGGTTGACATTACAAATTAGTTGTTCGCACAGACAGGATTTCTGTTCAATTTTTGTTGCACAGTTTCTCAAGACTGATTCTTACGGTCAATGAATCTTGATTCTACTGGCATCTCACTTCTCTCTTTTTGGAGAGGTCATGACTCATGAATTAAAATCTCACCTCCTACCCATGGAATTGTCATCTGTATGGACAGGGTCGTCGTAATTATGTAAAGAAAAAATCCAGTTAAGAAGATTGCTCTAGAGATTGCTTGGAATTTATAAATACCATGACAAAAAAAAGACACTTAATTTTATAGAAAAATCAGTGAAGCCCACCTTTCTGAGTTGGTTGGCATATCGATCACTACACGCATTAGCGACAGTTGTCATAAGTCGTCGCTATTACAACTTATTCGCGACGGCCATAAAAAGTCAATGCCAATAAAATTTAAGGACGACAAACACAAGCAATCATTGCTAATACACATTATGGGTGACTGCTAAAACTTAGTCAACCCTAATAATTTTATATTCGTTATAGCTCACACTCAGCCGTCACTAATAATAATTTATTTATGACAACTAAAAAAAACTCATCGGTAATAGAACATTATTAGTGACAATAAGCAAATAGCCGTCTCTAAATCCTTTATTCTTGACAACTGCCACCATCCATAACTATATAATTTTTTTGTATTTTTAGAAAAAAAATTACAAATATTTTAGCGATGGTAGTTAATCGTCGCGAATAAGGTTTTAGCGACGGCTATAAAGATAGCCATTGCCAAAAAAACTTAATGGCACTAATATTGAATATATTTTTGAAATGACTTAAAAGATATATTGCTTTTAGCTACGACTTAATAGGCATCGCTATTAATTCATGATTAATAGCGATGACTACTAACCATCGCTTTTAATTTCTTTTTGATTTCTCATCGGTTGAAGCCGTTTCTAATAGTCACATTCTTTAATGGCGGTTTTAGTAGTCGCTAAAAGGGAACATGACGGCTGAAAATTGGTTAGCGGCGTTTGTAGCCATTGCTAGTGTTGAAGTTATTCACCGACTAATATATAAAAATATGTATGTCAAAAAATATTTATTACAAAAAATTATTATGGGAACATATATAGTATATGTGATGTGGTAATAATATATATATAAATAATTTATTTGCTAATATAACCATAGCTCTATGATGTGTACATAATCTTGTACTTCTTCCTAACGCTGCTTTCTATGTAATTTGTCATATGTAGATAATGATCTTCTATATCTCTCAACCTTCTGCCATCTAAGATTTTATGTTCATTAGAGATTACACTATTACACTGATTAGGTATTTTCAAATTTATTTTTACTCATTCTCAAATGTCAGACCAAAAAATTGCGCCCATGCCACTTGTTCCCATGCCCACATTCTGTTAGGGTTTCCCTTGGCTGCCTGGCCACTGTCGACCATGGCTGGCCTTTGTGGGAGGGGGGGGGGCAGTGCTTCCCTACCTACACTGTTTGCCGATGCCCCAGCGAAGGGGGAGTCTGCTCCTACGTGTTCTTTCGCAGAGGCCCTGTTTGCCGCCCTAGCACCACCCGCCCGCTTATACTGACAATGGAGAGCGTGATGTCTTCTTCAACTCAGAGGAGATCAAGTAGTCTCTTGTTCCCTTCCAATTTTCCCTCATCACTCGTACCTTGCAAGCCTGCCCACCGTTTACTGAAATTCGGGCTCATATCTCTAGCAAAATGCAAGTTTAACCAGGATTTCATCCTCATTGCTCGTGTTTTCAAAACTACGAGGATTGTCTACATTTGCTTCTTTGGGAAACTCCTCATGTCCAAGGTTGTCTCTTTTGATTTTTCAAGTGGTCTATGGCATTTTCTCCGCATGCAGATTTGCCTGTTCTTCCTATGTAAGTGGAGTTCCCCAGCTTCCCAGCTAATCTATATCAGGAGCCCCTCATCTAGCCGATCGTTGAGAATATTGGACCAATGTGTAGCAACTTAGATTTTTAAACAATAGATTAAATTAATTAAATTTATTCCTTAGGTCAAATTTTGACTAGATTATAAAAATATAGAAAATTATATTCTTATAGAAGACAAAATGCTTAAAATATTGATAATTGGGCCGACCCCAAAAGAAATTTGACCAAGCCCAAATTGAGGGTTTTAGGCAAAACTCAGAGCTTTGGGTAGATCAAGTTTAATCGATGAAATTCGAACCCAAATCGAGCCCGAATGAGCTCAATCCTACCCCAAGTCGAAGGCCCACGTTAGGAGCCCATTTTCCCTCAAGAATCTCGCGAAAACCCTAAACCTGGCGGTTGATAAGTGCGTATTTTTATACATTTATTCATGTCACTCATTATTTATAGGCTTAAATATAATTAATTATACAAGTTTTTCATATTAATCTCAGTCCTACATAAAATTGACATCTTTTGATAATTACTAATTTATGGGACTTGAAATATATAAAATTTGTATGGTTAATATTCATATGCTGGCGGGGCTTAATTATAATTTTATTACATTTAAACAAACTTTGATCAAAGTCTCCCTTTCGTGAATAGTGCCCTTCCTTTGCTACGGCAAGACGGTGTCTTCGCCTGCTCACGGGAGAGCCCCACGACAACAACCAATTGAGCGACGGTGACACGTGCAGGAGCGTCGACGACCATGTTTGTGTGACGAACGGCCGAAGAGCAAGAAGAAGCCGACATCGACCTCACTGAGTCTGCCGTTACCCATGCACACCCCCTCGCCGTGGAGCCCCCGTTCACCGTCCTTCTAACCCACAAAACCCTCTGTCCCACTCTCTCTCCCCTCTCCCTCTTTCTCTCTCTAGCCGCCCACCTCACATGCACACTCACGTCACACCTCACTTCTCATGCACCTCTCTTCACACACACATGCACACGTAGCATCCCAAGTCCCACAGCCCATGCACCACCCATCTACCCCACGTCCCTTTCTCCCATTCACTCCACACACACATAACCCACCATCACCATGTGACCACCCCCTCCGTATATCACTCCCTCTTCCCTCTCTTCACTCTTCTTATCTCCCTACACTCACACATGGTCTATTTAAAGCTCATATGGGTGTGCATGGGTGAGCTTCAATGTGTGATTAAATAGTATGAAAAGGTGGGTGCACTTAAAAATTTACAATGAGTGTGGATAAAAGGAAAATAACATAGATTGGGGGTAATCTTAACCCTATAAAAGGAGTTCTTGGAGGGGATTTAACACACCTACTTAGGCTTTCTACTCTCCCCATCTCTCTCTCATCCCCTCTCCCCTTCCTTCTCTTCACCTCTTCTCTTCCCCCGATAGGACCTCTCTCTCTCCTCTCTCTCTTCTCTTTCTCTCCCCACCCCCGTAGGCCCTCTCTCTTTCTCTCTCTTCTTTTCCCTCTCCCGTAGGATCTCTCTCTATTCTCTCACCATCTCTCCTCCCTCCCCACGTCGGTTCTATCTCCCTCCATCTCTCTTTCTCTCTCTAACTCGGCCGTCATCACACGCACCGCGTTCACCTCTCCCCCGCTCTCTCTTCCTGCACACATGCCGTCTTCTCTCCTCCTCTCTCTTTCTTCTTCTCCTCTCACCACCGCGCGACCACCACGCCTGTCAACCGCAGCTGCCGCAGCTACACCACCATGCTCCCCTCGCCGTGGCCTTCTCTCCCAGCACACCCAACCACCGCTCCGTCTGCATGCCCGCACCCCCTCTCTCTCCATGCTCGCCCGCGACCTCCTCTAACTACCATCGGCACCCTGACACCGTCGTCACCGCTGCAGCTCACCCCTCTCCCATCGCCCCCTCTCTTTCTCTCTCTAACTCCACTGCTCCTCTCCGCAGCGACCTATCGCCAATCTCCTCTCCTCTCCCTGCAGCCCGGTTCTCTCCACCTGCGTCCTCTCCCCACTCTCCCCCGTCAGACCTCTCTCTCTCTCCTTATCTCTCTAACCGCCTCCCCCCTCTCTTCTTCTCATCCCAGCGACCCTTCTTCCCCCTCTCTCCATCTCCCTGCTCCCACCGCGGCACCCTTCTCTCTCTGTCGCAAGCCTCCCCCTCTCCGCTCACAAGCACACTCCCTCCGGCAGCACCGCGGGCACTTCACCCTTCCCACCCCATGCACACCCACACACCCTGCACACATAGCACCGGGCCTCCCTTCTTTCTCTGCACTCTCTCCCTCTCCTTCTCTTCATTACACATCGCGTCCGGCGTCTACCACAGCCGTCTCTTCCCCACACACTCTCTAACTGCACTTCCCACCGTCCCTCTTCCTCTGCCACCTCACGCCTGCACCCAGCCACCGCGGGCCTCCTACTCCCTCTCCCTCTATCTAACTCTTTCTCTCTCTCACACGAAGCCAGCCGCTCCCCCTCTCTCAGTAACCCGCGTCCCTCTCTCCAACCCCCTTCACACACTCCGGCACTGTCGCACAGCCCCCCCCCCCGGCCGTCTCTCATTCTGGCCTCTCTCTCTCTCTCTCTCTCTACATTTCTCTTCTCAACTCCCTTCACACTCACCCCCTCCGCTTCCTCTCCTCACCACACACACGCACCCACCGCCGCGGCCACCCGCCTCCGCTCAGCCCTCCGCCAGTGACTGCCTGCCTGCCTGCTCCCTCTCCTATCCACCCGTCCACCTCCCGTCGCGACCCCCTCCGTGTCTCTCTCTCTCTACCGTCACTCTCTCTCTCTCTAACCCCTCGCGATCTCTCTCTCTCTTCTCTCTCACATTTTCTCTCTCCCTCTCTCTTCTCTCTCCTCTCTCCTCTCTCTTCCTTTCTCTATCTCCCCACAACACATGCACACACGGTAGTTTTTTTATTTTATTTTTATTATCCTCCCCCACTTCTATCTCTCTTTCCCTCTCTCTACGTCTCTCTCTACTTCTCTCTCTATTTTCTCTCTCTAACCCCTCCAAAGATGACGCAAGACATGCGCTTTCGACTCCGGGATGAGTGAAAATCAAAGACTCAAGGAGACGACGTCATCCCGACACCACGGCCGCATTATCCTTGCCCCTTCATGCTCCTCAGTGTTATTTAGATTTATTTTTATTTGAGGTTGTAATTTTTATTCTCGCACTCTATGTTGTAAGCCTTATTGTTTAATTAATAAAAATCATGTGTCATTACTTTCTCTCTTTAGATCACTCTCCCTACTCTTTCTTCTTATGTCTCCCCCTCTCTTCTTTCTCTCTCTACAACCCTCTAAATTTCATTAGATAGATTTATTTAATGTCATTTTTATTTTAAGTTACATGTAACTATCTAAACTCGCGTTCCGTTTAGAACACAAGATCTTCAATTCGAAAAATTAAACCTCTCCATGGATTCGACTCGAACTCGCTACGTTATTTATTTTAATTACGAGTTCGGTAAATAAATTTAAGATTGACGGCCATTGTGTTTAACGACGCACATTTTGGTCCAATCAATTTTTGACGCCGTTGTCGGGGAGGTTTACGATTTTTGAATTGACTCTCCTGTGTTCTTGTATATTAATTAGGCACTAATAATTTTTCTTTTGTTTGTTTACAGGAAAAAATCAAAAAAAATATTATCTACCAATAAGGTAAGCCTCATCTTCCCTACTTCTCATCGTTTTGGTCTTTTTATTTAAGAATGAGGGATCATGTTTCAAGTAAGTATCATAAGTCGTCCCATTTCTTTTGATTTTTATTTCTTTAGTTTTATATTTTCCTAGTTATATAGGTTCACAAAAAAATCAAAAAAAATATTTGAACTCAAATAAAAGATGTCATTTCAAGATTAGAAATCGCGCATCATGTTTTAGGTCATACATCATGTAGGTTGCATTAATTTTGCTCTTTTTTTATTTTAGAAAATAATTGTTCATGCATATTACATTTTAAACCCCTTGTTTAAATTTGCTTGTTGCATTGCATTATTCTAAAATACTCTAAGGGCACTACCCCTAAATAAGATAAGGTGGGGATGTCATCACCCTTCCTTAGCCCACAAACCACATTTCTCTTTCATCTGTGTATATCCTAAGTCTTAAATAAAATTTAGTAGACATTGACCATAGGTTCACACTGTACTTCTTATGCTATTTGGGTTTACCCTCTTGTGGAAATCGGTATTTAAGGTAAGACGACCGAACGGCAAACGCCTTAAGCGGGCTAGTGGTTCCGTAATTAGGTCCCTACAAAAGTGGAGGGAGCCTCTCACTACCCCACCCTTTACCTGACAGGTGGAATTAAATACTGAGAGTGAACTTAAGTTTCATTTTAGCCATTTTGTGAAACCACATTTGTAGGTCTAGGTCACATCTAGGTTATTAAGTAATTTATGTGTTAACTTATTTGTATTTGCATAAAAAATAAAACAAAACAAAACAAAAACAAGAAAAACTCCTCCTCTTCTCTCTCTTTGTCTTAGTTAGTGTTAGCAAAAAAAATCAAAAAAAAGTCAAAAGAAACATGGTGAGTTTCTAATTTCTAAAAAAATTAAAGAGAAAGAAATAAAAAAAGAGATCAATAAAGGGAGAAGGAAGAGAGAAAACCAAAAAAAATAAATAAAAAAATCTAAAAATCCAAAAAAAATAAAATACATAAAACAAAAAAATAAAATAAAATAAAAAAGAGATCAATAAAAAAATAAAATTAAAAAAGAGTTAAAAATTAAAATTTTAAAATTTTAAAAAAATAATACTAAAATTAAAAAAATCTTTTTAGGATTTAATCGATTTTGATCAATGGCCGAATATCTAGGAAGGAAACCCACGCCCATGAAGGAATATTTTATTCCTTCTATTTATAAACCCCCAACTTGTATTGAACTATCTGACATTCTTGTGGATTATTATGAGATTGACCCTAATATCATCCAAATGCTCCCATCTTTTTATGGGAATCCCAATGAAAATCCTTATAGGCATCTAGATGATTTTCTAGAAATTTACTCAATGGTCAAAATTCGAAATTTTAGTGATGAGGTCCTTAGGTTGATCTTATTTCGATTCTCATTGAAAGATAAAGCAAAATATTGGTTAAGCAGTTTTGAAAAGACCATTAAGACGTGGGAAGTTATGCAATTAGAATTTTTGAAAAAAAAATTTACCCCACATTCCGGACCAACATTATGAGAAGGGCGATTATGGGATTTACTCAACTTCTGGGAGAGCAAATTCATGAATCTTGGGAAAGGTTGAAGGATCTGTTACGTCAATGCCCACATCATGGGTTGCCCAAATGGTGTTTGCATTTTATGAGGGGTTGTATAATGTTCATAGATAAATGGTGGACACATGTTGCGGAGGGGTATTCATGAACAAGGGTGAAGATGAGGCTTATGATCTGTTTGAAGTTTTGAGTGAAAATTTAATGAATCGTGCCTCAATCTCATCTCATAAATAATCTGTAGGACCTTTCAGACATGCTACAAATCTAACCCAAACTTCCAAAGAAGGCTGTGATTTCTGTGCCAGTCCCACTTACCATGTGAGTGAGTGTCCTACTATAGCCCGACTCCCGCCAGTCATCCAAGCGCAAGTCCAAAATGCCCTAGGGTTCTCTCAGCTCAAGCGTGATATATTCTCAGATGATTATAATCTTGGCTGGGGTAATCACCGAAGTCTCCCTTGGATAGATCAAATAATCCAAGCCCATTTGTCTAAACTGTCACCTCAAGAAGTCCACGAGCAGCCCATGTGCAATCAACTTCAGCCTAACTCAACTCACCCTAACTTCAAAAACAATATCGATACTTGGGGTGATTCACCAGGCCACCATTCCAAACCTCAAATCATGTTCTCTCAGTCTATTTACCATGACCCTCCTTCAATATTATACCAACCCACTCAACACGTGAATGATGATGCTGATGATCTTATGCCTGTCATTCTGGCTCAAGATATCAATAGTGAGAGTGAGGGAGAGTGCAGCATCAATACCATACTGAAGGAAGGGAAGGGATAAAGATGATCATATTGATATAATTACCCCATCCTATAAATACTATGAGATTGAGAATATCATTGTAAAGAATAGTGGCCCAAACAACTCAATTGAGGATATACATGAAGAGGAGGATTACTTTGTGATTAATAATCTTGTTAATTTAATGAAAATAAATTCTGAATATTCTCCTCTGCTTGAAGAACATGATGATGGGGCCTCGTTGAAAAAATTGACATTTCATCTACCCACCCCATTATTGAAAAAATTGATTGATAATCTTCAGTTGAGTGATGAGTGTGATGAAGGGCCCTTATTAGAAAATTTCACATTTAATCTGACCCCTGAGCCCTATCCCATAATGTCTGAATCATTGGATGAGTTAGATCCTTGGCTCACGCTTCTTAATTTGATTCCCTTGAAAGGAAAGTCTCTCCAATATGACATTCTAGAACCTGAGGGAGATACGCCAACTAAATTCACTTTTGATTTGACTTCCCATCAGGCAGACAAGTTGATTCATGTCCTTAATGCTCATGAGGCTGTTACTGAGGGGAATGTGGTTAATGTAGATCTTATACATAAGCCACCGGTACCTGACCAAGTTACCATGGAGGAAGTAATGAATAAAGGGGTAGTCAGGTGGGAAGATACAGGACAAGGGGACTAATGGATAAATGTTGGGCAAAGGTTTCACCTTGATCTTGAAAGATTAATGACCATTGACCATTTCATGATCCCTAAAAAAGAGAACTGGCTCACACATATTGTTAAAGTTAAAATCCATAATATGCGAGACCATCGTATTTCTAGCCCTAGTTGCGTACATGCTTACTCTTGTCCTCTAATGGCATAAGGGCTGGAATTTGAGGGAGGATAGATCACATGGTGGCTAATTATGAAATCAACATACTGGTTATTGGGCCACGTTGCGTCTGACTGAAGACGTTAAACTTAACGCTTCTTGGGAGGCAACCCAAAAATTTTTTTTTTCGTGTGATAATAAATGACTTCTTGGGAGGCAACCCAAGTTTTTATTGTGGTTGTACTTTTATTTTGCAGGTATGAATAAGTGATACGTTTGGGGGAGAGAGAGAGACGATTGCTAGCACTTTTGTCCAGCCTTCAAAAGCCAAGCATCGCCATGAGAAGAAGCCCGCCAAGAATCACTTTTACACGCCACAGGTTGTATCTTTCCTTCACAAAAATTCATGTCTACATTATTCTATTGTTACATATTGTTAAGGATAATGTCATTTAAGTTGAGGGGAAGAGAATTCATGTTCAAAACTACTTACAACCTATTTTTGAAAAAAAAATTACTCAATTGAAATCCTCGACTGAGTTTTATTGATTTATACTCTCATTGAAAGTAATTCTGGAATAGAAAAGACTAGGGAGAAGGATGATGGAAAATTTATTCGATTTAGCCATGGAAAACTGATTTAAGAATCTCTCTAAAGTCCTTTAGCACTTTAAAAGAAAAAAAAATCATCACTTTACACGCTAATGAAATAAAAGCGGACAAGCCTTCTGTTATTTTGGAGTGGTGTCAGATACTCTGCATTTCTTAGAGATGAGATCTTTTTGATAAAGCTATCTGCCAAAGTTATCCATCAAATAAGTGCAAATACACATTGTTAAAAAAATATACTATGAAAAATACCCCTGATCCTAGTAATCGGGCGTGCTTCTCCTAAGGCAAGAGTTGAGGTTCGCGTCAAACAGTGAAGGGTTGTGCAACATCATGTGTGTATGAAAAAAAGAAAAAAAATGGGTGAAGAAAGGAGGTAGACAAAAGCTATTGTACTTAATGCTCTAATGTAGGAGGTGCAGAGTTGAATGATACCTATCTAGAATAACAAATAAGGGACACAATTATCTTCGCTGTGGATTTAGCATTACATTTGCACAAGTGTTGTTGAACTTTGGGTTGCATTCTTGTTCATGTACCTCAATTTCCAATCTAAGGCTAGAACGCATTAATGACTCTGGATTCCTAATCTCTGGTTGATTCTATGAAAGAGGAACATGATATGAAGGCATGAAACTTTTAAACTCTTGTTGGTTTCTAAATTTTAATTTATTTGCATTGCTAAGGGACTAGCAATGAGTAAGTTGGGAGTGTGATAAGTGTAACGACCCGAGAATCCGATTACCGGGAAGGCCCGATAACCCGAGACTCGTACCGCCACCCACGAGTCCGAAGACTCGGAAGGGTTAAAAGGATGGTGTGGAAACTACACAAGTATCACAAATAATTGCAGAAATTAAACAGTTATAATATTAAGCAGGAAATGAATTTAACATTTTACATGGTCCACAATAAAATAACAACAACAGCAACAGTAGTCCACGACTAGTACAGTGACAAGAAAGAAAAGTACAGCTACACGGGGCATCCCCCGGCTCTGACCTCTGGCACTACCTCTGGACACCCGCACCACGCTTCCGCTGCGCTCCTGACACGCTCCCCGAAGGTGGCGCCTCACCTGAAACACGGTGAAAACACGCAGGGAATGAGTCTCGGAACAAGACTCAGTAGGGATCACTCGAACCCTACCTCGAAAAACGAGAAACCACTACTCTAGCGGTAGGAAAGTACCTCGGAAAGGAAAGCCCTGTACTCTACAGAACTAGACCCTAACGGCACGCAAACCGACACACGTGCCACGGTACGAGAAGACCGCAACTCAACGGTCGAACCGTCAAAACCCGAAGGTCGGAAACACACGACTGACAGTCTGACACTCCGTACTCGACAGGAGTACCACCCACTAGAAGCACAGCCGGTAGCGTCCCCTGATGTCTTACACCGCACCGCAGGTGAACCGCCTGACATGGTAGGTCCTACCCGAGGCGCGAACACCGTACAAGTAACCACAAACAAGTGACTAGCTGGGGTCACGCCCGTCGACGTGGGTCCAACCGCCCCCAACCACGTGTGCACACACAGACCGCGCGTCCCTGGTCTGGCCCTCTGACCGGTTTTCCCCTCAGCCGGACTCTGGCTGCAAGACGTGGGGCCCAACGGTAACCGGTCCACAAACCGTCTCTAAAGGTCAGCCCGTACACCACTCCCTGGTGCGACTAGCACACGCGTACTAGTAGGCTACGACTAGTGGAGGGTCACTGAAGGAGTAGACTCTCAAGTTACGGAAAACAACGCCCAAGCCCGACAACGTGTGGGAATCACCCCACGCACTAGTCCCGTCGCACGGAGACCACGGTCGGAGAAAAGCGAGGTTGCCACCCTCATGGGGCAACACAGGAAGTGGCGGTCTACCCTCAGACCGTCACTGCCAAATGGCGGTCCACTCTAGGGCCGTCACTTGGAAATAGCGGTCTAAGGCGGACCGTCACACGGCCAGGGGGTAGGGGGAAGCGACGCGCCTACCCTAGTGCGTCGCTTGGAAGCGGCGCACCTAGGCCAGGGCGTCACATGGCACCCCACACCCACGAAAACCACAGGGAAAGTAACGCGCTTACCCTGGCGCGTCGCTTGCAAGCAACGCGTCGGGCTCAGTGCGTTACTCGCATGTGACGCGCCTAGACCAGCGCGTCGCATGGCCCTCACGCTCGGGATGGAAAGGGAAGTGACGCGCCTGCCCCAGCGCGTCGCTTGGCCCATCCACATGGGGGACAACAGGAAGTAACGCTCCTGCCCCAGTGCGTTACACGCATGTAACGCGCCTATCTCGGTGCGTTACATGGCCTGACCCCCAACGGTCAAAACCCAACGGTCGAAAGCATGTGACGGCCCAGCCCAGGGGCGTCACTAGCAAACGGCGGCCAGTCGCAGGACCGCTACAGCCCTCGACCCTAAAGGCCAACACCCAGGGAAGTAACGCACCCCTCTAGGGGCGTTACAAGCATGTGACGGTCACTGGAGTGACCGTCGCTTGCCCCAGAGCACGCTACGGCGGGAAAACCCCAAAAACACCAACCACGCCCCCGTACCTCCACCGGAGAGGGGGAAAACAAGGGGGAAGACCCCTGGGGACCCCTAGCATGCATCTAAACCACCAAAACATAGAATCATGGGCTAAAACCATAGATCGGGCGGCTCACCCCAAAACATGGAAAAACCCCAAAAATGCCCAAACATGCCTCTCTCGGCCTCCCCGCGGCCTACAAACCACGGAAAAGAACGGCGAAGAGCTAGGGAACGTCACCCTACCTCAATGGAGCGAATGCTCCGCCGGATCGTCCACGAATCGCGAAGAACGCTTGAAAACCCTCGTTCTTCCTTAAGCTTCCCACGCTTGCCGCACGCCCCCACGACCGCCTCGCCGCCGCCCACGTCGCCGCGCCGTCGCCCCGCCGCCGTCTGCAGCCGGAGGGGAGCTCGCCGTGGCCAACCGGGAGGAAGAGAGGGAGAGGGAGGGAGACACGGTGGAGGAGGAAAGAGGAAGAAGAAGAGAGGAAGAAGAAGATGGTGGGGGAGAGAGAAAAGAAAAAGGGTTTTATAGAAAAACCCGGAAAATCCGTAAAATTCCAAAAAATAGGAAATCACACCCCCGCGATCCTCGGAACGCACCGATCGCAACGGTACCACTCGTGTCCGTGTGAACAGCCCGGTTCACCCGCAACGAGCGTCCGAAGAGAAAAGCCGAAACACACACCGGGAATCGGAAAACACACGCGGAAAAGCCGCGGAACGCCTCCGGGCCTCCGAAACGACTCCGGATCGCGCCGATCCGAACACGAAAGATGTCCGAAACGAAATTTCGGACACAACGGAGCCGGACACTCCGAAAACTAGATCCGGGACCCATGATGAAGGATCCGAAAGGTCCGGGATATTACAGCCCTCCCCCCTTAAGGAATTTCGTCCTCGAAATTGAGAACAACCCAAGGGGAAAGAAGAGGAAGACTCACTCAAACAGGTACGGGAACTGCTGACGCATCTCGTCCTCACGTTCCCACGAAGCCTCACCACCAGAGTGTCGTTGCCACACGACTTTTACCAAGGGAATGACCTTGTTCCGCAGGCGCTGCTCTCGCCTATCCTCCACGCGGATCGGAAACTCTGGGAGAGAAAGATCTGGAGTCACCTCAGGCCAAACGGAAAACTCGAGCACATGAGAGTCATCGGGCATATACTTCCGCAACATAGAGACGTGGAACACGTCATGCACCGACGCCAACTCAGAGGGTAACTGCAACCGGTAAGCAACCTCACCGATGCGCTCCACAATCGCGAAAGGACCAATATAGCGGGGACTCAGCTTCCCACGCCGTCCAAACCGCATCACCCCCTTCATCGGAGAAACTCTCAAGAACACATGATCGCCCACGGCGAACTCGAGGGGCTGCCGCCTACGGTCAGCATAGCTCTTCTGCCGACTCTGGGCCGCCAACATGTTCTGACGAACCAGGTGCACAACATCCACACATTGCTGCACCAATTCCGGTCCCGTCAAAACACGCTCACCCACCTCAAACCAATCAAGTGGAGTCCGACAAGGACGCCCATACAATGCCTCATAAGGAGCCATGCCGATGCTCGAATGAAAGCTGTTGTTATAGGCAAACTCCACTAACGGTAGGTGACGAATCCAACTCCCCTGCCACTCCAGGCAGCAGGATCTCAGCATGTCCTCCAAAGTCTGAATGGTCCTCTCAGACTGGCCATCCGACTGTGGATGATACGCCGAGCTAAATGCCAACTCCGTGCCAAGAGCTCGCTGGAAACTCCTCCAGAATCCAGAAGTGAAGCGCGGATCCCGATCCGACACGATCGAAATGGGAACCCCATGCAACGGAACGATCCGCTCCACATAAAGACGAGCCAACTTAGGCACGCTCCAGCTGACCTTGACCGGTAGCAACCGCGTCACCTTCGTCAGCCGATCCACCAGCAACCAAATACTGTCCTGCCCAGTCGGGGTTCTGGGCAACCCCACCACAAAATCCGTGGTCACATGGTCCCACTTCCAAGCAGGAACATCCAAGGGCTGGAGAGTACCGCCTGGTCGCTGATGCTCCGCCTTCACTTGCTGACAGATCAGGCACCTGGCCACAAACTCGGCCACATCTCTCTTCATGCCAGGCCACCAGAACTGCCTCCGCAAGTTCCGATACATCTTCGTCGCACCCGGGTGCACAGTGTACCTGCTCCCATGAGCCTCGCGTAACACCGCACGACGAACCTGCTCCTCCCCTGGGACGTACAGCCTGCCACGAAACCTCGCAGCACCGTCCTCGCCAAGCTCCACATCAGCTATCGCCAAAATCCGGGGCAACTCAGGGTCCGCATGCTGAGCCTCTGTCACCTGACGACGGATAACAGGAGTGACAGTCAGACTCGCAAGCACTGCCAACCCTGGCTTCTGGGGAATCTTGAGCCTGAAAGATACTTCGGGCACCTGTTCCCAGAGCCTCCACTTCCTCAGCATCAAGGTACTGACCGCAACCTTCCTACTCAAGGCATCGGCGACGACATTCATCCTGCCCGGCTGATAAGACAGGGTGAAGTCATAGTCCTTCATGAACTCCATCCAACGCCTTTGTCTGAGGTTCAGATCTCTCTGCGAGAACACATACCTCAGACTCTGATGGTCAGTGAACACCTCGAACTTCTCACCGTACAGATAATGCCTCCAGATCTTCAGCGCGAAGATCACTGCCGCCAACTCAAGGTCATGGGTAGGGTAGTTCTCCTCATGGGGCTTTAGCTGCCGAGATGCATAAGCCACCACTCTACCATGCTGCATCAGAACAGCACCCAATCCAACGCCGGAAGCATCTGTACACACCACAAAACCTCCCGATCCAGAAGGCAAAACCAACACCGGAGCCGAGGTGAGCAACCTCTTCAGTTCCCTAAAGCTCTGCTCACACTCCTCGGACCAGACGAAAGGCACATCCTTCCGCGTGAGCCTCGTCATCGGGGTCGCAATGCGGGAAAAATCCTGGATAAACCGGCGATAATAACCCGCAAGCCCCAAGAAACTCCGGATCTCCGTCACCGACCTCGGCCTCGGCCACTGCATCACGGCCTCGACCTTGGCGGGATCCACGGAAATGCCATCACCAGAAATCACGTGCCCCAGAAAGTGCACCTCGCTGAGCCAAAACTCGCACTTGCTGAGCTTCGCATACAACTGGTGATCTCGCAACGTCTGCAGCACCACACCCAAATGGTACGCATGCTCCTCGGCAGACTGCGAATAAACAAGGATGTCATCCACGAAGATGACCACGAACTGGTCCAAATACGGGTGGAACACCCTCTGCATCAAGTCCATGAAGGCTGCTGGGGCATTGGTGAGCCCAAACGGCATCACCAGAAACTCATAATGCCCGTACCTCGTACTGAACGCAGTCTTCTCCACATCGGACTCGCGAATTCTCAGCTGATAGTAACCGGACCGCAAATCAACCCGCGAGAACACTCGCGCAGACTGCAGCTGGTCGAACAAATCATCAATCCGCGGCAACGGATACTTGTTCTTAACGGTCACTTCATTCAGCTGCCGATAGTCAATGCACAGCCGCAGACTACCGTCCTTCTTCTTCACAAACAGCACGGGCGCACCCCAAGGGGAAAAGCTCGGACGAATATACCCCTTGGCCAACAGCTCCTGCAACTGCGCCCTCAACTCCCTCAACTCAGCGGGGGCCATACGGTAGGGAGCCTTCGCCAAAGGTCCCGTACCAGGCACAATCTCGATCACGAAATCGATCTCCCGCTGGGGAGGTAATCCAGGCAACTCCTCAGGAAAAACATCGGGAAACTCGCACACCACCGCAATGTCCTCGACATTCGGCTCCATCCGGTCAGACACAACCACTGACGCGAGAAAACCCTGGCAACCTGAATCAAGCAATCGACGGGCTCGAATAGCAGAGATAAGAAATCGAGAAGAGGTGGAACGGATACCTTGGAAATAGAAGGTCCTCTTGCTCGGATGCTGGAAGTAGACCCTCTTCATTCCACAATCCACCACCGCTCTATGAGTCTCGAGCCAATCCATGCCTAGAATCACATCATAATCCCGAAGCTGCAACGCATACAACCTGCCTGGCATACTCCGTCCATCGATCCACACCGGAACCTGGTCGAAGCAATACGGAGTGACCATAAAGTCACCCGAAGGCAACTCCACAGCCAAATCACAGGACAACTGGGTCACCGGCTCCTCGACGCTCGACGCGAAATCCTCCGAAATAAACGAATGAGACGCGCCAGAATCAAATAAAACCCGAGCCGCACAACCCAAAATCTGAACGGTACCTTCCACGAGCTGCGACGCTACTGCCTCTGCCCTGGTCAAGTGCGTGATCTGGCCACGAGCTCTCTGCCTGCCTCCCACACTAGCTGACCTGGGTAGCGGCGGATACTGTCCCTGCTGCTGCTGCTGGGAAACCTGCTGCTGCGGCGGCCTCTGAGGACAGTCACGCGCCATGTGCCCTGGCTGGTCACACCGAAAACAGATGATCGGCGCCGTGCACTGCCTGCCTGGGTGGGTCTCACTACACCGTGGACAAGGTCCTCGCGATCCACCCACCGATCCCTGTCGCTGCAAAGGAAACGGCTGCTGCACACTGCCCGATGAAGCCTGCCCCTGATCTCTGGACTTCTTCTTGCCGAACCCCTTCTTGAAGAACTTCTTGACCTTCGAGCCGAAGGACGCAGATCCTGTCACCGAAGCTGCATGTGCCGGCACTCCTGAACCACCCGACGCAGACTGAAAGAAACCCTGCTGCTGAGTAGCCGACTGCTGGCTGCGACCTGACACAGACTGCCCCTGGCTGATCGGTCCTCGAGTCCTCTGCATATCCATCTCCAAGGAAATCGCAACACGAGACGCCGTCTCGAGATCAGTGGCCCCATTCGCGATCAGATGGTGCCTCAGCTCCAGCCTCAAGCCCTGCACAAACTGCGTCGTCCTCACCCTCTCATGCTCCATGATATGAGGTGCGTACCGACCCAGCTCGACAAATCGGGCCCTGTACTGCAACACGGACATGTCACCCTGCACCAGCTCCAGAAACTCCCGCATCCGCTGCGTAGCAACAACATCTGGACAGTACGTACGCTCGAAAGCACTGACAAAGTCATCCCACTCGACCTGCTCAAGTGGACGAAGCTGAAAGGACGTCTTCCACTCGGAAGACCACCACCTCCGAGCCGTACCCTGCAACTGGTTGTAGGCCAACACCACTCTGTCCTCGACAGCACTCTTCGCAGAACTGAACACCCGCTCCATCTCATCAAGCCAATCACGAGCCGCATCAGGGTCTGCCTGGCCGCTAAAGTAAGGTGGATGGAACTGCATGAAGTCCCTCACTGCTCGGCCTGGCCCACCCCTGACTGACGAGCCCTCACCGGCCTCTCCGCCGAACTGCTGAGCCATGAGATGGTACATGCCACGGAGAAAACCCTCGGCCCCCGGAGCCCTCGCAGCATCCGCGGCCTCGGTAGCTCCCGGAACTCTGCTATGCTCCTCCTGGTCCCTCTGGACCCCCTGCTGGATCTCCTGACCTCCAGCCGACTGCCCCTGCTGAGAGCGAGAACTTCTCCTCGGCGCCATACTCGCTCCTGAAGCACAAGACAGAAAACACACAAACGGCAAGGTCAAAATAAACACACGGTGCCCAATGCCAGCGTCATCTGTACATCATCGTTGTGGACTAGTGGACCACTACAATTACCTATGATTCTCATGTAATTCCACAACCGCGCTCTGATACCAGCTGTAACGACCCGAGAATCCGATTACCGGGAAGGCCCGATAACCCGAGACTCGTACCGCCACCCACGAGTCCGAAGACTCGGAAGGGTTAAAAGGATGGTGTGGAAACTACACAAGTATCACAAATAATTGCAGAAATTAAACAGTTATAATATTAAGCAGGAAATGAATTTAACATTTTACATGGTCCACAATAAAATAACAACAACAGCAACAGTAGTCCACGACTAGTACAGTGACAAGAAAGAAAAGTACAGCTACACGGGGCATCCCCCGGCTCTGACCTCTGGCACTACCTCTGGACACCCGCACCACGCTTCCGCTGCGCTCCTGACACGCTCCCCGAAGGTGGCGCCTCACCTGAAACACGGTGAAAACACGCAGGGAATGAGTCTCGGAACAAGACTCAGTAGGGATCACTCGAACCCTACCTCGAAAAACGAGAAACCACTACTCTAGCGGTAGGAAAGTACCTCGGAAAGGAAAGCCCTGTACTCTACAGAACTAGACCCTAACGGCACGCAAACCGACACACGTGCCACGGTACGAGAAGACCGCAACTCAACGGTCGAACCGTCAAAACCCGAAGGTCGGAAACACACGACTGACAGTCTGACACTCCGTACTCGACAGGAGTACCACCCACTAGAAGCACAGCCGGTAGCGTCCCCTGACGTCTTACACCGCACCGCAGGTGAACCGCCTGACATGGTAGGTCCTACCCGAGGCGCGAACACCGTACAAGTAACCACAAACAAGTGACTAGCTGGGGTCACGCCCGTCGACGTGGGTCCAACCGCCCCCAACCACGTGTGCACACACAGACCGCGCGTCCCTGGTCTGGCCCTCTGACCGGTTTTCCCCTCAGCCGGACTCTGGCTGCAAGACGTGGGGCCCAACGGTAACCGGTCCACAAACCGTCTCTAAAGGTCAGCCCGTACACCACTCCCTGGTGCGACTAGCACACGCGTACTAGTAGGCTACGACTAGTGGAGGGTCACTGAAGGAGTAGACTCTCAAGTTACGGAAAACAACGCCCAAGCCCGACAACGTGTGGGAATCACCCCACGCACTAGTCCCGTCGCACGGAGACCACGGTCGGAGAAAAGCGAGGTTGCCACCCTCATGGGGCAACACAGGAAGTGGCGGTCTACCCTCAGACCGTCACTGCCAAATGGCGGTCCACTCTAGGGCCGTCACTTGGAAATAGCGGTCTAAGGCGGACCGTCACACGGCCAGGGGGTAGGGGGAAGCGACGCGCCTACCCTAGTGCGTCGCTTGGAAGCGGCGCACCTAGGCCAGGGCGTCACATGGCACCCCACACCCACGAAAACCACAGGGAAAGTAACGCGCTTACCCTGGCGCGTCGCTTGCAAGCAACGCGTCGGGCTCAGTGCGTTACTCGCATGTGACGCGCCTAGACCAGCGCGTCGCATGGCCCTCACGCTCGGGATGGAAAGGGAAGTGACGCGCCTGCCCCAGCGCGTCGCTTGGCCCATCCACATGGGGGACAACAGGAAGTAACGCTCCTGCCCCAGTGCGTTACACGCATGTAACGCGCCTATCTCGGTGCGTTACATGGCCTGACCCCCAACGGTCAAAACCCAACGGTCGAAAGCATGTGACGGCCCAGCCCAGGGGCGTCACTAGCAAACGGCGGCCAGTCGCAGGACCGCTACAGCCCTCGACCCTAAAGGCCAACACCCAGGGAAGTAACGCACCCCTCTAGGGGCGTTACAAGCATGTGACGGTCACTGGAGTGACCGTCGCTTGCCCCAGAGCACGCTACGGCGGGAAAACCCCAAAAACACCAACCACGCCCCCGTACCTCCACCGGAGAGGGGGAAAACAAGGGGGAAGACCCCTGGGGACCCCTAGCATGCATCTAAACCACCAAAACATAGAATCATGGGCTAAAACCATAGATCGGGCGGCTCACCCCAAAACATGGAAAAACCCCAAAAATGCCCAAACATGCCTCTCTCGGCCTCCCCGCGGCCTACAAACCACGGAAAAGAACGGCGAAGAGCTAGGGAACGTCACCCTACCTCAATGGAGCGAATGCTCCGCCGGATCGTCCACGAATCGCGAAGAACGCTTGAAAACCCTCGTTCTTCCTTAAGCTTCCCACGCTTGCCGCACGCCCCCACGACCGCCTCGCCGCCGCCCACGTCGCCGCGCCGTCGCCCCGCCGCCGTCTGCAGCCGGAGGGGAGCTCGCCGTGGCCAACCGGGAGGAAGAGAGGGAGAGGGAGGGAGACACGGTGGAGGAGGAAAGAGGAAGAAGAAGAGAGGAAGAAGAAGATGGTGGGGGAGAGAGAAAAGAAAAAGGGTTTTATAGAAAAACCCGGAAAATCCGTAAAATTCCAAAAAATAGGAAATCACACCCCCGCGATCCTCGGAACGCACCGATCGCAACGGTACCACTCGTGTCCGTGTGAACAGCCCGGTTCACCCGCAACGAGCGTCCGAAGAGAAAAGCCGAAACACACACCGGGAATCGGAAAACACACGCGGAAAAGCCGCGGAACGCCTCCGGGCCTCCGAAACGACTCCGGATCGCGCCGATCCGAACACGAAAGATGTCCGAAACGAAATTTCGGACACAACGGAGCCGGACACTCCGAAAACTAGATCCGGGACCCATGATGAAGGATCCGAAAGGTCCGGGATATTACAATAAGTGCATATTTTTGTACATTCATTCAGGTCACACTCATTAGTTATGGGTTTAAATATAATTAATTATATAAGTTTTTCATATTAATCTCAGTCCTACATAAAATTGAGATCTTTTGATAATTAATAATTTATAGGACTTGAAATATATAAAAATTGCATGGTTAATATTCATATGCTGGAGGGACTTAATTATAATTTTCTTACATTTAAACAAACATGGATCAAAGTCTCTCTTTTGTGAACCACTTACTTCGCTATGGCAAGACGGTGTCTTCGCCTGCTCACGGGAGAGCCCCACGACAACAACCAACCGAGTGACGGTGACACGTGCAGGAGCGTCGGTAGCGATGTTTGTGTGACGAACAGCCGAAGAGCAAGAAGAAGCCGGCATAGGCCTCACTGCGTCTACCGTTGCCCATGCACACCCCCTCGCCGTGGAGCCCTCGTTCGCCGCCCTTCTAACCCACAAAACCCTCTGTCCCACTCTCTCTCCCCTCTCCCTCTCTCTTTCTCTCCCTAGCCGCCCACCTCACATGCACACTCACGTCACACCTCACTTCCCATGCACCTCTTCATACACACATGCACACATAGCATCCCAAGCCCCACAGCCCATGCACGACCCATCTACCCCACGTCCATCTCTCCCATTCACTCCACACACACACACACCCCACCATCCCCTCCATATAACACTCCCTCTTCCCTCTCTTCACTCTTCTTATCTCCTTACACTCACACATGGTCTATTTAAAGATCACATGCGTGTGCAAGGGTGAGCTTCAATGTGTCATTAAATAGCATGAAAAGGTGGGTCTCTAACCCGGCCGCCATCACACGCACCGCATTCACCTCTCCCCCACTCTCTCTTCCTGCACACCTGCCGTCTTCTCCCCTCCTCTCTCTTTCTTCTTCTCCTCTCACCACCGCGCGACCACCACGCCTGTCAACCGCAGCTGCCGCAGCTACACCACCCTGCTCCCCTCGCCGTGGCCATCTCTCCCAGCACACCCAACCATCGCTCCGTCTACATGCCCGCACCCCCTCTCTCTCCATGCACGCCTGCGACCTCCTCTAACTACCACCGGCACCCTAACACCGTCGTCACCGTGGCAGCTCACCCCACTCCCATCGCCCCCTCTCTTTCTCTCTCTAACTCCATTGCTCCTCTCCTCAGCGACCTATCGCCAACCTCCTCTCCTCTCCCTGCAGCCCGGTTCTCTCCACTTGCGTCCTCTCCCCACTCTCCCCCGTCGGACCTCTCTCTCTCTTTATCTCTCTAACCGCCTCCCCCTCTCTCTTCTTTTCATCCCGGTGACCCATCTTCCCCCTCTCGCCATCTCCCTACTCCCACCGTGGCACCCTTCTCTCTCTGTCGCAAGCCTCCCCCTCTCCGCTCACAAGCACACTCCCTCCGGCAACACTGCGGGCACTTCACCCTTTCCACCTCATGCACACCCACACAACCTGCACACATAGCACCGCACCTCCCTTCTTTCTCTGCACTCTCTCCCTCTCCTTCTCTTCATTACACGCACGTAGTAGCAATGCCCTACGCCCCCCCTCTCTTTCACTTCTCACGGTCCCCCCTCTCTCTTCATTATCCCTCACCGTCGCCGAACCCTCCCTACATCCCTCTTCTCACACACACTGTCGCGTCCGGCGTCTACCACAGCCGTCTCTTCCCCACACTCTAACTGCACTTCCCACCGTCCCGCATCCTCTGCCACCTCACGCCTGCACCCAGCCACCGCGGGCCTCTGACTCCCTCTCCCTCTATCTAACTCTTTCTCTCTCTCACACGAAGCCAGCCGCTCCCCCTCTCTCAGTAACCCATGTCCCTCTCTCCAACCCCCTTCACACACTCCGGCACTGTCGCACAGCCCCCCCGGTCGTCTCTCTTTCTGGCCTCTCTCCCTCTCTCTACATTTCTCTTCTTAACTCCCTTCACACTCACCCCCTCCGCTCCCTCTCCTCACCACACACACGCACCCACCGCTGCGGCCACCCGCCTCCGCTCAGCCCTCTGCCAGTGACTGCCTGCCTACTCCCCTCTCCTATCCACCTGTCCACCTCCCGTCGTGACCCCCTCTGTGTCTCTCTCTCTCTAACCCCTCGCGATCTCTCTCTCTCTCTTCTCTATCACATTTTCTCTCTCCCTCTCTCTTCTCTCTCCTCTCTCCTCTCTCTATCTCTCTTCTCTCTCTATCTCCCCACAACAGATGCACACATGGTAGTTTTTTTATTTTATTTTTTTATCCTCCCCCACTTCTATCTCTCTTTCCCTCTCTCTACGTCTCTCTCTACTTCTCTCTCTATTTTCTCTCTCTAACCCCTTCAAAAACCGCGCAAGACGGGCGCTTTCGACTCCAGGACGAGTGAAAGTCAAAGACTCAAGGAGACGACGTCACCCCGACACCACGGCCACATTATCCTTGCCCCTTCATGCTCCTCGGTGTTATTTAGATTTATTTTTATTTGAGGGTGTAATTTTTATTCTCGCACTCTATGTTGTAAGCCGTATTGTTTAATTAATAAAAATCATGCGTCCTTACTTTCTCTCTTTAGATCACTCTCCCTACTCTTTCTTCTTCTGTCTCCCCCTCTCTTCTTTCTCTCTCTACAACCCTCCAAATTTCATTAGATAGATTTATTTAATGTCATTTTTATTTTAAGTTACATGTAACTATCTAAACTCACGTTCCGTTTAGAACACAAGATCTTCAATTCAGAAAATTAAACCTCTCTGTGGATTCGACTCGGACTCGCCGTAGTACTACGTTATTTATTTTAATTGCGAGTTCGGTAAATAAATTTAAGATTAACGGCCATTGTTTTTAACGACGCACATTTTGGTCTGATCAGCGGCCCAATTTCGAAGAGGAGGCGGCGCGACCCGGTCAAGCATGAATATCGCGTGTGTTCGACTCCACGGCTCTCTTCTATCCATATCTCAATCCTAGATTCGACCCTAGCTCTATAAAACGAAGCCTAACACTACCAAGAACCCTTCTTCGCTGAGGCGGCCGTAGGCGTGCGCGATCGTGGGCTGGAACGTCGAGTCTAGGTGAAGGTTTCATTTAGGGTTCTAGCGAGGTTGACTTCCTTTCTCGCGATTGAAAGTAGGTTTCTCTCAAACCAGATCTTAATTAAAGCATGACATCTTGTACTTCTTCGAATGCTCTTTCCAATGATACCAGTTTGCCTAAATTTTGTTCATTATATTGTTCGCAATCATCATTTTAGTGAAGGTCTATCGGAGTTCGCCACAGGCGGTTCTCAGTTTTGAAAACGGTCATAGGCCAGTGACCGCTTTCTGAAGAAATGTTCACGCAATAGACTGCCTTCCCCCCCCCATTTTCAAAAAAAAATGTGTTTACTGTAGCAATCTTCCTGAGACCGTCTTATGCTTGTTGCGGCCTGCATATGACAGTCTTTTTCCTCATTTTCCAGCATGAAACTGGCTCATTTCCTGCGTATTAGGCTTGGTCATGCTGTCATATTGCATGCTGCTGAAGTTAAAAACACTACAGAACATGATCATTTAGGTTGCTGAAATAACAAGCTCTAATTTTGATCATTTCTTATCTTTCTATCGTTGAAAAAAAAAGTAGAAGGAATGGTCAAAATAATGGTTTAATTTGTAATTTTTGGTACTATCATTTTTATTGTTGTTCATAGCTTGTTACCTTCTTAAGATTGTTTGAGAGTCGTGCCACTCCGGTGGTTTCGACTTATCACTACCCTCGTTTTCCGCTGATTTTGAGCCGTTAACTCTTGGGCATCGAATACCTCTCCATCGGATATTCTTTCCACCGGACTAGGTGTTCATGTTCTGAGGCCTCCGTAAGACTCCGCGAGCCTGAGATTCCCACTAGGATGCCAGCAAGTTGTACAACCAAGTCTTGAACCCACAGGAAGTCTAATTTGGCAGAATGAGGCCCTGTCAAAGTTCTGCGAAAATTCTGTCAGATTTATGAAAACGGTCCTTCCAAGACCGCCTCTTCTTGGCTGCGGTCTTGCCTAGGAGCCATGTGGCCTATTTTTGACGCGTCCAATTTCCCCGACGCCTTCATTTAAACACGTCCTGTTCCTAAGACACGTTCATGATTAGGACCCGACTCGGTTTAGCCGGTTTGGCCCAACCCATCCTGGAAGCGGTCTCCCTATGACCGTCTCTTTCTAGTGGCGGTCCGTGGCTGACCGTTTCTTCTCCCAGCAACCAAAATTTTCATGTTCCGTGATTATTGTGTGTCAGCCCAATCCAGCCTTTTCTAGCTATCATACCTCGAATTTTGGCCTCTCTTTAATCCAATTATGGGAATTATATTCTATAAGCCCCTCTTGAAGTCATTTTTTAAATGACTCATTCCTTCGATTATGAGCTTATTATTGGAACTCCCACAAGAAGTCTATATTCCTACTTGAAAATGCCTTGATGACATGGTTTGACCTTGGAACTCTTGGCCATTTATATAAGTGGATGTCTAGATTGGGATCTATGATCCAATGCATCATAAGGGCCTGGTCTGGTCCTAGGAGGAGTGCCCGAAAGTACTTGTACCCCGGGGAGTTTGTAATGACAAGGTGTGACATTGTACCGAAGTGCATGACTAGCGTGTTAATCTACGACATTCTACTTCACTCAACTACTTGAAATTTCTTGCATGACATGACGTGCGTGCTTGACATGGCCAATTCACATGAAAAATGTACATGAAGCCTAGTGGAAGATTCTTGTTGTACTTGCACCTGTTCCTTAAATTGCAATATATCTTTTCCTTCTCCTATTTTGTCACTTATCGCATGTTTATATGTTCATTATTGTTCTCTTTATCGCATTTTCGTGCATGGTGAAATGATTAATCACTTAAACTATGCATGGTGATAGAGATATAAAAATCCTACTAAGCTCTCGCTCACTCAATTTTTCCCACCTTTTCAGGTAGCTCGGATGAGGAGACGCAAACAGATGGGGACGGGTGAGAGTGAAGACAGGAGCAAGCCAGTTAGCGTCGGTCGTGTCCATCCTTAGAGTTGATGTAGTCACTTTAGCAGTGGATGTATTGAGTCGTAGTAGGACTTATGTTCTCTTTCTTTTTATATCAGTTGGTGTAAGAGTTAGTAAAGTCCACAAGATGTCTGTTGTACTAAGCTGACGGGATCGTCATCGACATCGGACTTGATCTTCCGTTTTAAAATATTTGTAATTTTTTTTTAATTTTACATAAGGGTCTTTAAAGTTTATCTTTTGATATCCCTAAGTGTCTTTAAGGGAGTTATAATGAGTCATATGTGTCTTTTCATATTTCTAGGCATCAAAGAGTCTTAGAGTTTTTAAGGGAGTTATAATGAGTCATAGGTGTCTGTGGACGCACTTTTCGCTTAAAAAGATGTGGTTTTATTTATCTATTGGTTTATTAAGTACGTGGGCGTGCCAGTCACGAAGTGATGATTTATTCGGGCCCCGAAGAGCCCATGTGCGCTCGATCTGACTTCGTCAGACGATTGTGTGGTTCGTGTCGGGACCAAAATCCACCGCACCATAAAGGTCACGACGTCATTTACATCCCCCATACGAGGGAACACCCTTGATTAATTGCCGAAATTAGGGGCCCTGCGGCCGAAAGAGATAATACTAACTGCGCGAAAAAGAGACAGGAATAAATCACACCAAAGTCTGCATTAGGATTCGAGCCGCTGGCCATGTCGGTCACTCGTGGACCTTTTCATATTCGGACACGGGTTCGTGATAAAAACGAAACGAAAAATCGGGACGAATCCGTTCAAATGTCTGCCGAATGCACGGTAATTTTAATAACGGCCCGGAAGGGCTCAGGGGCGAGAAACGAATCCGGTCTGATTGGAATGTCGGCCCAAGACTAGGTCGGGGCCTGGCCATGTCAGGATGATTCCCAAGACTCGGGCCCGGCCTGAGAGGGCTGCATTATTGTTCCTTGTGCGTCGAGTCACGGAGAGAGGGGGCTGCAATGTGGAATTATTAATACCTTATATTGTTTTATCATTGTTGTTCTTACTACTCAATTGCATATTCCTCTTTCCGTATCTGTTCCGGGTGATTTCCCTCATCTTGCTCCTTGTCATTATTACCCTTTTTATTATCATTATTATTATTGTCACCTATTTCATTCATCATCTTTTTCCCTTTATGAATCTGTTCAGGTTTATTTATTCACCATTATTTTTATTAGCTTGTCAGTGCTACCTTTATATACCGGTATGTACATGTATACATGTATGTTTTTGTTTTGGGGGGGAGTTAGCCCTTGGCGGGTTAAAAAAAAGGCTAAAAGGGGGGTGTACCGCTGAAGAAAGGTGGGCAGAAAGTGTGCCGACGAAGGGCTGGAGATGTGTGCCGTTGAAGGGCTTAAGGAGGGTGCCGCTGAAGGGCTGAAGGGGGTGTACCGCTGGGGCAATGGTTGGAGAGTGTACCAGTGAAAGGAGAAGAGAATGCGCCAGGGAAGGCACCAAGGAGAGTGTACCGGCGAAGGTAGAAGAGGGTGTGCCGGGGGAGACTCAAAGTCTATACATTGACGGGTTACTGCGACACGAAGTCTATACATCGGCTTTTTGCTGCACACAAAGTCATACATCCTTCAGCTCTGAGTCTGTACGTTAGCCATTAAAGTCTATACATTGGCCGACTCAAAGTCTGTACATTGTCCGTTAGAGTCTATACATTGTTCCTTGGTTGCCGTTCAAAGTCTGTACATTGGCCAGCCCAAAGTCTGTACGTTGGCCACCTCAAAATCTATACATTATTTAGCTCAAAGTCTATACATTGACCCTTGGCTGCAGCTCAAAGTCTGTACATTGGCCAGCCCAAAGTCTGTACGTTGGCCAACTCAAAGTCTATACATTGTTCATTGGCTGCAACTCAAAGTCTATACATTGCAGCTCAAAGTCTGTACATTAGGCAGCCCAAAGTCTGTACGTTGGCCAACTCAAAGTCTATACATTGTTCATTGACTGCAGCTCAAAGTCTATACATTGCAGCTCAAAATCTGTACATTAGGCAGCCCAAAGTCTGTACGTTGGCCAACTCAAAGTCTATACATTGTTTATTGGCTGCAGCTCAAAGTCTATACATTGCAGCTCGAAGTCTGTACATTGGGTAGCCCAAAGTCTATGCATTGGCCCTTGGCTGCAGTTCAAGGTCTGTACATTGGCCAGCCCAAAGTCTGTACATTGGGCAGCCCAAAGTCTATGCATTGGCCCTTGGCTGCAGTTCAAAGTTTGTACATTGGCCAGCCCAAAGTTTGTACGTTGGCCAACTCAAAGTCTATACATTGTTCATTAGCTGCAGCTCAAAGTCTATACATTGCAGCTCAAAGTCTGTACATTAGGCAGCCCAAAGTCTATACATTGGCCCTTGGCTACAGTTCAAAGTCTGTACATTGGCCAGCCCAAAGTCTGTACGTTGGCCAACTCAAAGTCTATACATTGTTCATTGGCTGCAGCTCAAAGTCTATACATTGCAGCTCAAAGTCTGTACATTAGGCAGCCCAAAGTCTATACATTGGCCCTTGGCTGCAGTTCAAAGTCTGTACATTGGCCAGCCCAAAGTCTGTACATTGGCCAACTCAAAGTCTATAGATTGCTCATTGCTATGTTCATGCATCAATCTAAAGTCTATACATTGTGTTCCACTTCGGAGGGTGAAAAGAGTGTGCCGCTGAAGGGCCGGGAAGGTGTGTCGTTGAAGGGTGGATGGGGTGTGCCGCTGGGGGGGCTGATAGGACGTGCCGCTGGAGGGCTAATAGGGTGTACCGGCGAGGGGAAGAATGAGACGGTGGAGGAGTGTGCCGTTGAGGAGCCAAGGAGGTGTGCCGTTGAAGGGTTGATAGGGTGTGCCGGCGAAGGGCTGATAGGGTGTACTGGCGAAGGCTGGAACGGCGATGAAGATCCACTCCTCTGTTACTTGTTTTTAAGGCTTTTCTTTTCTTCTTCTCTTTGATTTTTGCGTAGTTTTATACAAATATTTCCTCCTTCTTCTTACAATTTGTTGTTGTTCTATTCGTTTGATGGTTTTGTTATCTTTTGACATGTATTTCTTATCCCATTCGTTTGTTGCATCCTTTGCCCTTTTTTTTATGTGTCGTTATCTTCTAACAAAAATTCGGCAGCATCTCCCCTTGGCCCGAGCGTAAGGGAGATAAGGGAACGCGCCCACATGGAGTGGCGGAACCCGACAACTAGAGGTGGGCGCCCGAGGGCGGCAACACCTTGATAAAACCTCGGAAAACACGGGGAAAACAACGAGCCAGAGACCTCTAAGACTGGACAGGGTGGGCTGGGAGTTAGTCAAGGCGTGCCGACCAAGGACAAGCACAGGGTGCTTAAAGGGGTGTACCGGGCTAGGGCAAGGCTAGGCGTGCCGCTGAAGCACTAAAAGGGGGGAGGCGTACCGCTGGGGGGCTGCCACGGGCGTACCGGCGAAGTGTCGGAAGGGTGTGCCGATGAGGGCCACTGTGAGTGTACCGGCCAAGTGCCGGGAGGGTGTGCCGCTGAGGGCCATTATGGGTGTACCGGCCAAGCGCCGGGAGGGTGTGCCGCTGAGGGCTGAGAAGGGTGTACCGGCCAAGATGCCGGAAGGGTGTGCCGCTGGAGGAAGGTGCAGGCGCACCGGACAGGGCTCCAAAAAGGGATTGGCCCGCTGACTAACGGGGCGAGATGTTAGACCGGTCAAACCCACAGGGGCTTCCGGCAAGAGGGAGAAAGGCTCAAGGGGCAGACACTGATGAAGGTACTAGGCTTCAGGGGAGGAGGTTCGTGACCTCAAACCGTTCAAGATGACACCACATACGGTGGAAACCGTTGGGACGAGGGATAAATGCAAAAATCGGAAAGACAATCGACCGCACTGTGGCCCAAAATAACGAGACGAAGAGAAAACCCAATGGGAGAGGGATGATCTTCATTCATGGGGTAACCAAGGGCCGTGGCCACCTGTACACATTACAAAACATGCCCGAGCCAAGGCTATAGGCAAGGAAGAAAACCAAAGAACGCGAGGACGGAGAGGGTGGAAAACAAAGAACAAAAGAGGAGGAGGTGTTGGGGATCGAAGCAGGGACGATCGTCCACTGCTCTTTCCCCCACCTTCCCCTACTACATCGAGCTCTCTCTCTCTCTTACTCTCTCTTCTCGTTCCTTGGATGGCTATCGGAAGACTCCACGCCGGAGCCCTCTCCTTTTTCTTCTCTCTTCCTCTTCTTCTTCCCGTCTGCAACTCTCTCTATTCATCTCTGCCTCTGGGTCTCTTCTCTGTCTGTCCGTCCCCCTGTGTATATCCCCTCTTCGCCGGAATGGGAGTGGTTTTATACTCTCAGCAGCGAGAGTCCTCGAGCACGGCAGTCGGAGGCGGGAAGCGGCCGGTCATGATGGGGTTTGACTTCCCCCGTCCTGGCTGTCAGGGGAGTAGCCTGCGTGGCCCAACCGTTGGTTGACACCTCGGACAGCTCACTGCGCGCCAAGGATGTGTAGGGCATGGGCTTCACGTCGTTCGGCCGTTGAAACGCCTTCACGCTGTACCGCTGGCGAGCTCAAGAAGTGTGCCGCAGGAGGGCCAAAAGGGCGTGCCGCGGGAGCACCCAATGGGCGTGCCGCTGGAGGCACCTTGGGGGGTGTGCCGGTGGAGGCACCCTAGGGGTGTGCCGCTGGGACTCCCCAAGGGGCGTGCCGCTGGAGGCACCCTGGGGGTGTGCCACTGGGGCTCCCCAGGGGGTGTGCCGCTGGAGGCACCCTGGGGGTCTGCCGCTGGGGCTCCCCAGGGGGTGTGCCGCTGGGGCTGACTTAAGCCAGTTTTGAGCACGAGTTATGGTTCGTTTGATTTCCTTCGGGGGCCACGGATTGTGAGCTTCCCGGGGGTTGGTTTCTCTTGGCTGTCGTGACTCCGGGGATGGCTTCACGGTAGTGTGCATATTTGGGGAGTCCGGATGACCAGTCTCTCCGGGGCTTCTTCACTTGGTGCCGTTTGCTGGTGCTGGGCCGAGTAGGATATCTGGGTGTGCAATTTTTGGTGTCCACAATGTCTTTTCATATTTCTAGGCATTAAAGAGTCTTAGAGTTTTTAAGAGAGTTATAATGAGTCATAGGTGTCTTTTCATATTTCTAGGCATTAAAGAGTCTTAGAGTTTGTCCTTTGATCTTCTTTGTGAAGTCTATAAAAAGAGTCTTGTAGTCCTTATTTGAAGCAATAGAATGAAGAAAAAATCAGTTTAGCTATGGCCATGAGTGTTCTTCCAGATTTTTGGAACCCCGGGTGAGAGGCCCAACTCCACTTCGCCCTACCATGGAGGTCGTTCGTGAAGCTCCGGTGCATCGTCTTCAAGAAGAGGACGGGTGTGAAGCCCCATCGAAGCTCCACGATCTTCCTCCTTCACCGTTCAATCGTCGTCATCGTCCATCACCACCGCCACCACCACCGTGCCAACTGCAATGCCTGCAACTGCCATCACTGCAGAGAAGAATTGAAGAGCGCGACTGCGTCGTCCCTGAGATGGGGCTGGGTGTGAGGCCCCGGCCGAGCTCCTCCGTTCTTCTCTAGTCACCTCGCCTTCCTACTCTCCGGCTGACAATTTGAAGTCCTTCCTCGACCTTTGTCTCACATCAAATGGTATCAGAGCAAGTCATCCGGTTTGTCCTAACAAGTCGGGGTCATGCGATTCGAGATTCGAGATTCGAGGTTCGAGGCCGAACCTTCTCCAAGCGGAGGGGTTTGACGGGATTGTCATCGACATCAGACTTGATCTTCCGTCTTAAAATATTGGTAATTTTTTTATTTTACATAAGGGTCTTTGAAGTTTGTCTTTTGATATCGCTAAGTGTCTTTAAGGGAGTTATAATGAGTCATATGTGTCTTTTCATATTTCTAGGCATTAAAGAGTCTTAGTGTTTTTAAGGGAGTTATAATGAGTCATAGGTGTCTTTTCATATTTCTAGGCGTTAAAGAGTCTTAGAGTTTTTAAGAGAGTTATAATGAGTCATGGGTGTCTTTTCATATTTCTAGGCATTAAAGAGTCTTAGAGTTTGTCCTTTGATTTTCTTTGTGAAGTCTATAAAAAGAGTCTTATAGTCCTTATTTGAAGTAATAGAATGAAGAAAAAACCAGTTTAGCTATGGCTATGAGTGTTCTTCCAGATTTTTAGAACCCCGGGTGAGAGGCCCAACCCCACTTCGCCCCGCCATGGAGGTCGTCCGTGAAGCTCCGGTGCATCATCTTCGAGAAGAGGACGGGTGTGAAGCCCCATCGAAGTTCCACGATCTTCCTCCTTCACCGTTCAACCGCCATCGTCGTCCATCACCACCACCACCACCGCTGTGCCAACTGCAACGCCTACAACCGCCATCACCGCAGAGAAGAATTGAAGAGCGCGACTGCGTCGCTCTTGAGATGCCCCGGCTGAGCTCCTCCGTTCTTCTCTAGTCACCTCGCCTTCCTGCTCTCTGGCTGACAGTTTAAAGTCCTTCCTCGACCTTTGTCTCACATCATAAGCACTTTCCATCTTTATTATCAATAAAATGTTTGTTATTTGCATTTAATTATTGGCTTTTGATGTATGGTCTCTTGTGGCAATGTATGCTCTGATTGACATGAATGTTATAACTACTGCATTCCACTTTTCCGCATCGGGGCGTGACAGTTTTGTGGTATCAGAGCCTATGTTTTCTTAAGACCCTAGGTTTCCAGAAAACGTCAGTAGAACCCGTGACATTGGTAAAGTCTAGAATCCGACCCAGTGAGATGGGGTAGAGACTTGGGTTAAGTTAATTAAAAAACTCTAAGAAAATGAATTCGGTAGAACGTTCTTAATTATTATCTCTACATTGTAGGAATTCCTCGTGATGGCAGCTGAGCACGCGCAGTGGCGAGATATGCAACGCACTGTTCAGGGCCTGACCCAGGCCTTACAGCAAGTAGCTCAAGGAGTCGCGCCTCATGGAGCCGGCGATCTCCACCGGAACTTTCGATGCTTGAGTCCCCCATGTTTTGGTGGCTCTGTAGACCCTGATGAGGCAGGACATTGGCTGAAGGAGATGGATCGGATCTTCAGAGTCATACAGTGTAGTGACCAGGAGTGAGTCCTCTTGGTAACATTTCAGCTGGAGCGAGATGCACGTGCTTGGTGGGAAGCCGTGGAAGCCACGTTAGGTAATAGGCGTGCAACATGGGAGGAGTTTAAGGAGTACTTTAACAACAAGTATTTCTCAGATCGTGTGTAGGAAAAGAAGGCGGCGGAGTTCACTTCGCTAAAATAGAGGAATTTATCAGTAGCTGAGTATGTGGCGCAGTTCGCCAGATTAGCCCGTTATGCGCCGCATTTGGTATCTACTGAGAAGATGAAGGCCAAGCGGTTTTTGAATAGGTTGAAGCTTCAGTATATTAACCAATTGGCACCATTGGAGATCCACACTTATGTCGAGATTGTGAGAAAGGCCCAAGTTCTCAAAGATACTATGGAGATGACAGGCCGAATAAGAGGTTGAGACAAGAAGAGGGAGCAGACTACTAGCTCCGAAAATTTTAAACCCACTAATGGCAAGAAGAGGCCCAATGGCGGGACGAGTTTTTCGAAAGACAAGAAGCCGAAGGAAGGAGATAAAAGGGCAGGATTGACTGCTCCGTCCAAAGCAGTCTGCAAGTACTGTGACCGTCCGGGTCGTAAGATGGAGGAGTGTTGGCGCAAGCTGGGCGCCTATTTGAGATGTGGTAGTAGGGATCATCGAATTCCTGATTGTCCCCTCATTATTGATCAGGCAACATCTGACAAGCCGCAAGGGAGTCAAAAGCGGAAGGGCAGGCTCCAAGCCCTCCAAGATGCAGCGATCGAAACTGAGGCTACCAAGGAAGGAGGTATTGTCAAAGGTACACTTACTATTCTTTCCAAGCCAACATTTGTACTTTTCAACACTAGAGCTACTCATTCATTATATCTCAAAAATTTGCTAAGACTTTATCTGTGAAACCGGTGTTATTGGATTCTCATCTTGTGATATCAACCCCTATTGGTTCGGGGTCAGAGATTAAATATTATTACCCCTCTAGCGAAGTTTTAATTAATGATTATAATTTGTCTGCTGATTTGGCATGCATGAAGATGAAGGTTTATGATGTGATTCTAGAAGCAAATTGGTTAGCTAGACATGGAGCTAGTATTCATTGTAAATAAGGAGTAGTGTCTTTCCCTAGACGCCCTGAGCTTTTCTTTTCTGGCTCTATGCAATCTAAGTCCGTGCCACTCATTTCGGCACTTCGAGCTGATAAGTTGTTAAGGAGAGGGTGTCATGAATTCTTGGCCTTGGTCTCTTTCACCGATAAGAAGGAAGTGGAGTTGAAGGACATCCCTGTTGTCCAGGATTTTTCGGATGTGTTTCCCGAGGATTTGTCAGGTCTTCCTCCTGAGAGGGAGGTGATTTTCTCTATTGATTTAATTCTTGGTGCTTCACCTGTTTCTAATGCTCCGTATCGTATGTCCCCTATTGAGTTGAAGGAGTTGAAGGAGTAGTTGCTGGAATTGCTAGAAAAAGGGTTTATTCGTCCGAGCACATCCCTGTGGGGTGCTCCTATACTTTTCGTAAGAAAGAAGGATGGTTCATTGAGGCTGTGTATTGATTATCGCCAGTTGAACCAGCTCACCGTTAAAAATAAGTACCTGGTGCCGAGGATCGATGAGTTGTTTGATCAGATATCTGGAGCCCAGTATTTCTCGAAAATCGACCTCAGATCAGGGTATCGCCAGTTAAGGATAAAGGATGAGGACATTTATAAGACAGTGTTCCGTAGCAGGTATGGGCATTTTGAATTTGTTGAAATGCCGTTTGGACTAACAAATGCTCCTGCAGCTTTCATGCAGCTGATGAACAGTGTGTTTCGGCCCTACTTAGATCAGTGGGTCGTGGTATTTATTGATGATATTCTTATATACTCCAAAAGCAAGGAGGAGCATGAGGAGCACTTGAAGACATCGTTACAGATACTGACAGATCATCAGTTATACGTCAAGTTCAATAAGTGTGAGTTCTGGCTGCAAGAAGTGTCTTTTCTGGGGCATATTATTTCCAAAGGTGGTATTATGGTAGACCCTTCTAAAGTGGAGACAGTGCGTAATTGGGAAAGGCTTGTGAATGCAACTGAAATCAGGAGTTTCTTAGGCCTAGCAGGTTACCATCGAAGGTTCATTGAGGATTTCTCCAAGATTGCAGTTGTTGACACCCATTTTTTACCTTTGAGTTGAGTCATTTTTTTACCCTTATTTATAATGGCTCAAGTTATCCATTACTCATTGGGCCATTTCTAGATGGTTTATTGGGCCTATTTTATGGGTATTTTCTCCCTGGTTGGGCTTGCTCCTGTACTTTCTCGAATTTGGGTTTAATAGGCCTTGATTTGACTTGGTCTTTGGGATAAATACGCATATTTATCTCTTATTTATTTTTTTTCAATGACCACCTGAATAGCGGTCACGCGATAGACCGTTTAATGAAGGTGGCGGTCTATCGAGCGATCACTTTTCATGGCCGAGAGTCCTGCGTCGACTAGTTTTTCTCTCTCTATCCATGGTCGAATAGAGTCTTTCATCTAGGGTTTTCTCCGTGGATTTTGAGCCTTTGGAGGTGTCGTTTGATCCTGGGAGATTTATCTACAATTTTTATTAAAGGTATGAGGCCTAATTTCTGCTCTTATCCCCTTGATTCGAGCTAGGGTTTCAAGGGTCTATAAATAGAACCCTTGGCTCATGCTCGCGAGGGGAAAGATTTTGGAGCTCGCGTCGAGGTGCTGCCGGTTTTTAGAGCTAGTCTCAGCCAGGGAGAACCATTGCTCCACGTCCTTCAAGTCTTTGGTTCAGGGAGTATTGGTTTCCGTCGTGTTTTTTTGTGTCTTCCCAACGTTGTGTCTTGTCATTGTTTTGGTCATTCTAGCATCATCTTTCCTCTCTTTCTCCGTGTTTGTATTGTTCTCATTGCATTTATTTACCTCTCCTATCGTTTTCACGTCCCATAGGGGTTTAAAAACCACCACCCCCAGGTATCCACCCTTCCATTTATGTGTTTTGTTCATAGCTCAGGTTTCTAGATATTGCACGTCCTAGATCTGATTTGGGTTGTGTTTTTGTGTTTGTCTACGTCGTTTTGCAGGTCAGAAGTGCTTTCTACACAAGGCCCATCCCTCCTGGCCGGTCGGAAGGGGTGGAGGTTCAAGTCTCATGTTCAGGTCTGGACGCGGCTTAGTGGTCTTCATTGGACCGTCTTAGTTCTCTGACGGCCTTCCATCTAGCCGTTTCACTCGGATTGTGGCCTTTCGAGGACCGTCTCATTCCTGAGCCTATGTTTTCAGAGGATCCAGACCTGTGCTCTGTCTCGGTGTAGGTAGCAGTCTATCGTTCGACCGTCCTCCTGGAGATGGTGGTCTTCTTAAGGCCGTCTTAATCACGCATGCGGCCCACCGAGGACCGTCTTCTTCCTACATAAGTATTGTCCCTGTTGGCGAGTGTCTTCACTCATCTCTTTTCCAAGGTACATGGTGCATCCCTTCTGTACTGCTAGCCTTGGTGGCGATCACGTGTTTGTCTTGGCGTTCATCACCTCTTCCCCTATTTCTTTCTTGCTTCATTTTATGCTTCATTGAAAATCACTCATCACATTCACACATCACACATTAAAGAAAAAATATCAACATGCATGCTTTTTTGGCGATCACGGTGGGACGCCTTGTGCCATTCATTTTTTTAGCATTGTTTGACCTATTTCTATGTGTTTGTTTGGTCCATTTTAGTCTCCCCGGATTTTCTGTTTGATTTCCTATTATTTTTCGGTCTCTGGTGTTGTTGCGGTCCTTTGAGGGCCATTTTTATTCAGCAAGCGGTCTATCGCGAGACCGCAGTCTTCGTTCTCAGGTACGTCTGCTCCTGTTAAATTCTGTTCCATGTTTTTTTTTGTCTCCTGGTGTTTTGCGGTCCTATCAGGACAGTCTCTGTAGGTTACGGTCATTCAGGCGACTGCACATTCCTCTAAGGTACGCGTTACGAGATCTCTGTCACTGTTTAGTTCAGTTTCTGTCTGTCCTTTTTTTACTGTTCCTTGGTTGATTGTGGTCCTTCCAGGACCATCTCCGTTACTTTGCAGTCATTACTATGACCGCCACTTTGTCACAGTTTGCATCTCGAGGCTTATTGTTGTGATCTCTTATTTATCATTTGATACTTGCTATTGGGTGTTGTTTACCTCCCCTTGGTTATCATTCATATCCATATTATTGTGTGCATGTTTACATCATTGTTTGATCATTGATTGTTAGTTTTTAGGCTAGAATTTGCATGCACTCCGGTGCACAGAGGGTCATCCATTTATCATATCTTAGTTGCATACCTACGTTGGTAGGGGATCCTCTCGCCTCCATATTCCTTGGAGTCGACTAGGTGATCGTATTCGGGACCTTCGTAAGCCTCCGTGAGCCATGGATTCCCATACGGACGTCGGGCAGGTTGTACTTTTACCTCCTAGTGTCTAGGTTGCATCCGTGAGAGAGAGTTTATACCTAGAGTCAACCAAGCCCCTCAGTCCACCCCATTAGGAATCCCATTTTTGAGGGAACATTGATTTAATTGAAATCACTAAGGTTCTTAAAGGGGAAACACATAAAATTTTCATGCATCATTATAACTTGGTTGATCTTGGTTGCCTCTCATCCCCTCTCTTGTTTGTGCATTTTGTTAGTCATCCCATTTAGGTGCTGATTAGTTGTCATTCTCTTTGTGAAAGGTGCCACATTGCATGTGGAGTTGCTTCACGTTCATAGGATCTTCTCCTAGGGGCAATTCCTCTTTCACCTTCTACTTCAATCCTTTGTTTGATTCCGCTATGTCGTCCTACGATTTCTCTTATTCCCGTGAGGACTCCCTTCCTCAGGGCCTTCTAGAGAACCCGTCTAGGGTCGCGCCTATCCAGTTTGGGGAAGGGTCTGCCCCTCCTCTATCTGCTGCCATTGAGGGTGGTCAACCCTCTCTTTCCAATCCTCCTGCCCATAATTCCGCAAGTCAGATTCTTCAAATGATGGCCCAGCTGGATCCGGCCCAGCTGGATCTGGCCCAGCTTCAGGTCTTCTATCAAGCCTTGCAAAGGTCAGGCACCCCATCTCCTACTGCTCCCCAGGGTTTATCTGCTACCTCAACCTCTCTGTCCATTGTTAATGGGCTAGAGGCATCATCCGCTACTCCGATTGATCTCACCCCGGTCCAACCCAAGATTCTTCGCTTCTCCAATTTGGAGGCATGCCAATCTTCTAGTTCGACCCATCAAATTCTTGATAGAGGGAAGAGTGGGCTCCTTCCATCTTCTCAAGTTGATCCTTATGGGTCCATTCCTCTAGCGTCGCAGGCTCTCGTGGGCCCGGCTGATTTATTGCATCCTCAATTTGGGACCGCCCACTTAGCTTACACGGATATGGGTCCCTCCTTGACCCAATATCCTTCTCATGGGCCTCCCCCTCCGTCTGCTTATCCTTCGGCCCCTCACTCCGAGCCCACTCCTTTTGTTTTACCTCCTCCATCTCGAGAGCAAGAGCTTCTCAACAAGTGGGCTGCCATGCAGCAACAAATTGACATCCTTCAGAAGTGAGTCAACCTACAGTCCTTGGCCGATGTCCCAATTCCGAGTTTTCACAACATTCGTTTCCCTTCTCATTCAGAGCTCCCCATGTACCGAAAGTACGACGGGAATGGTAATCCTTATATCCATGTGAGGGACTTTTTATATGAGTAGGCGCAATTCCAGTATGATGATCGCCTCATGGCGTATTTGTTTCGCCGCTCATTGGATGGGGTTGCCTTAGAATGGTTCTATGCTTTTCCATTGGAGGATGCGGAGAGCTTCAAAGTCGTCAAGGAAAAGTTCATCCAGAGATTTCAAGACCGGGTCGGCCCGAAATATTCATTTACCGATTTGGTGGCCGAGAAGATGAAGACCGATGAGGATTTTGCAACATATGCTGATAGGTGGAGGCAGATGGCTGCTCGTGTGTCCGGTCATATTCCGGAAGAGGAGAAGGTTAAGCTCCTCATTTCCAACGCCACCCCTACTTTTCGGAACATTCTAGCCATGAATGACATTGTCAACATGCACCAGTTGTATAGTAGGGCCAGATTTATCCAGACCCAGTTCAAAGACTCCCCTATTCACACCCTTTTTGAGGCCCAAAAGTCCAAATACACTAAAAAGTCTCAAGGTCCAGTTACCGAGGGAATCCAAACGAATGAACAGGTGCAAGCCTTTAGTTTCCCCAACCAACCCGCTCCACCTCGCTTCCAGCAACCTCCTCGCAACCCTCAGCTCCCCACTCCACCAAATTTCCAACCATTCTTCCCCGCTCCCCAACAGCCACAATAGCCACCACAATACCATAACGTCCCTCCGCCAAATGGCTATGCACCTAAGCGTCCGAGTCCTAAGAGAGCCCAGTACCCTCCCTTGCCTGAAACCCTTCCAGATATCTTTTCCACCCTAATGTCCACTGGTGCTTTGCAACTTCCTACGGAATGGCCGAATTGGAACCCGACCGTTGACCAGTCTAGATATTGCATCTTCCACCGGTAGCCTAAGCACACAATTGAGAGATGTTTCTAGTTTAGAGATTTTGTTTATGATTTACATGAAGGGCAGCGTATCGACTGGGCCGAGATGCACAAGGTGATCACGGAGATCAAGGAAAGAAGAAGACAGTAGCCACGGCAGCCGCAGTAGCCACAACAGCAACCGTAGCCGCAACAGCAGTAGCAGCCTGCACAAGATTTGGGGATTCATCAGAATCTGATGCCCAACCATCTGCCCGCTCCACAACCTCAGCCGTCGGCACCGACTTAGGTAAACATTGTCCACCGCCCGGCTCCCAACGCTGGGTGGTCTTACGATGATGAGTCTTCTACTCACCTCATGGCCCTCCACCACACCTACCGCAACTCCCCTTCGCCTTCTACCCCCGCCATCCTTCAACCCACCACCGCAACTTCCACCGCACCTGCCCTCCCTTCAAAACCCCTCATTCTACCTACCGCATTGCCCATCGTTTCACCCGTCCTCACGCCAGCGCCCATCACACCCTCCATTGCCACCCCCTTGTTTAACCCGTCACCCATCATCCTCCCGACGGGGCTCATTAAGCCTGCCTCTCCCGTCGTCACCCCCATTTTGCCCAAAGCCCCCATTTCTACACCCCTTACTCACCCTACAGGGCCCATTAAGCCGCCAGCCATGAGTCTATCTAGCGCCGTGCCGGCACAAAACCTTGCCCTCCGGAGCGGGCGTTTGTTCCATCGGAACTATCTTACAACTGGTGCACCTGCGCCTAACCCCCAGTTCCCACAGCATGCCATTGATCAGGAGGAAGTGGATCCATTGCTCGGCACACAACATGACTTGTTGCATCACTTGGATCGGATGCCGGCCAAGATCTCAGTCTTCGAGTTGATTAAACGGTCCAAGTTGCACCAAGATGCGTTGAAAGATTTTCTTCAGAAAGTCCTGGTAAATGAATATATGGTAGTGGACAGTCTACCATCGGCCCTGGCTACACTTACTAAGGGGCCGACTATTACCTTTTCTGAGACTGAGTTAGCACCTCCTGAGGCACACCAAATGCCGCTTTGCATCTCCATCACCTTGAACAAAGTAACTACTGATGCAGCTTTGGTCGACACTGGAGCCTCCATAAATGTCTGTCCCCTCAGCACCCTGCGCGCTTGCAATATCTCTGAGGATATGTTAAGGCCCACCCCAACTACAATTGCAGCCTATGACAATTCAAGAAGGGCGTGCCATGGGGTGATTGATAGTTCAAAACGCATGCCGTTAATACATCCACTACCAACTTTAATTATCGGCCCTCAAATTAATTAAAAGAGAATAGATAAGCAGTGAGTCCGAGTCGAGTCCACAGGGAAATTTATATTTTTTAGGTAGAAAATCTTGAGTTTTATAATTAGAAAGTTATGGTAAATGGACACTAAAATAAAAGTTGACAAATTAAAATTAACAAGTCTAGGAGAATAAACTTAAGAAACTAATCACCAATTAAATAAATGCAAAGAAGATCTCAAACACATCATGTTTAGAGAGTACGTAGAAAGAGGGATGAGGATGAATAAACGAAATACTTCTATTAATGAAGGAACATTTTAACAACGTATTCATCTAATCTAAGACAACCATGATGAACTAATTAAGTTGAACTAAACAATACAAGAGACAAGGAAAGAAACCCAAATGCACAACATAAAAATAATAATGCTTAAAGGAAGAAGCGACTGCAGAACAGTGTTGTGGCTAAGAAACCACAGCTGCAGTCGAAGGAGAGGTCCCACGGGTTCACAAAGGAAGCTTGTTCCCTCTCCTCTTCACGTCTTCTCGCTACAGGTACCCGGACGAAAGCCAGGGACAGAGAATGCCACACGCTACAGTAGCAAAGAAGCTTTTGTCGACGCCCCTTTCTCACGCCCAGGATACCACAGCCGGACGCAGTGGAAGCTCATGAGCACCACCTTTCCTCACGCTACGGATGCCTCGGTGTTGCCTGCTGCGGCACCGAGAACACAGCTGCGGCAGACGGAGAAGTCCCACGGGTTCACAAAGGAGGCTCGCTGCCTCCTTCCACTTCCTGTCTTCACGTCACGGAAGGGCCTCAGCTCTCTTCGTCTCGTCGCTGCAGGTAGCTGAACAGCAAGGGAAGTCGCGAGAGACATCGCGGACGTTGCCCGGTGCAGTGGAAGGAAGCACCGAGGTGACCACCCTCCCTGCCTCCTCGCCCCGGACACTCGCGTGTTAGAACGTAGAGGAGGCTCCACGCAAAGGACAGAGGCCGCACCTCCCTTCTCACGTCACGGACGCCACAGGACGGCACACACGTTGCAGAGACTCCACGACAGCGAGGGAAGGTGTGAAGGCCAAACCAAAAAAAAACTAAAACTCAGAGGGAGAACTAAAAGCAGACAGATTAAAAAGTTTCCATTGAATTGCAAAACAAAGATTACACGATGCCCAATCAAAGCTAAGTCTGGACAGAACTCCAAGACCAAAAGCTAATCTCAAAAGGGAAAACTGGAAAACTCCAAGAATGGACAAAAAAATCCAAAAGGATGAACTAAAAGCATCCAAAACCAGCCGCCAACCATGCATCGTACTGCCGTTATCCTCGCTGCATTTAGGGAGACGCTCATGCCCCTCGCTATGTACTGCATCTTCCGGTGAAACCATGCAACGAGCGGCTACGTCTGCTGCACATTCACGTGGTGGGGTTGGGTGCCATTGTAACACCTAAGTATGCACGTGATGCTCATACTGCAGCCACCTTGATGTTTGTTTGCATATTATAATGCCATCTTACCACCCATCCATGCATATGCAACTAAGCTTTTGTAAATGCATGTATTGTGTTTCTTGTATTGCCATGCACGTGATGCTTGTATGTGCTTCATGCAAAACCACATGGCCTTCTACGTGATGCCCACAACCACTTTCTTTGACTCATGCATGCAACTTGATAACTTTATGCTTTTCATATCAACACCTTCCTTTCCACGTAAAAATACCAACTACAACCACCTGCCATTTAGAAAATGTGCATAGGTGACACAGATAAATAATGTTGTAACAAAAAATATCAATCTATGAAAAACTTATTCATATATATGCATTGAATTTTGCTTACAAATTCTTCTCCAAAATTTATCATTTTTCATGAAAACTCCAAAATTCATCAAAACCTATTTCTGTGGATATTTTCACACATAATCAACAATTTACTTTGAATTTTCTCTCAAACATGTGAAATTAATATGTGAAAATATGAAGTTATCACACCCCCCAACTTACTCATTGCTAGACCCTTAGCAATGCAAACAATTATAGAATTAGGACTAACAAGAGTTCAAAAAATCACGTTTCATGACATGAATGATGAGCATTATGATTTGAACTATAGAATATTACGAGTTCAAGCAATAAATGTCAAGAATAAACTTCGTCAATCCATGTAATTTAGATACTTCCCCAGGTTACACTCATAAATTTTTTTTTGTATCTCTTTGTGCATGTGATCTAATTTGATTAGTGGATATCAGACAACTGGATGAATGAGCCTTCTATTTATCACTTAACAATGATTTCCAATTCTACCTATTTTGAATCAGACTCTCGAATTACAGGTAGCTTCACTCTGCCTGATCATCATCATTTTTTTTCATCATGGTGCTGCACATTGCTTCACTGTTTGACGCGAACCTCAACTCTTGCTAGGAGAAGCAGGCCCGGTTACTAAGATCAGGAGCATTTTCCATGAGTTTTTCATCATATATATATATATATATATTCTCTTTCTTTCTTTTTGGTGCTTTGCACTTATTTGCAGGCAGGTAGCTTTTTTCCCACGATAAATCTTCAATGACTAGGCAGAATTTTCAATCCTCGCCTAAGTTTTAAGTAAAGAGCTCATCATCCTCGTGTTTAATACCTACTATTCTCATTAGTGTGCGGATGTGTGTGAGTTCAAAGAAAAATCTGAATGTATTCCGAGGAAGATGCTAAAAACATAACCAACTAATTCACCCTTTAATTCAATACTGTCACAAGTGGATATTCTAAGCCTTATCATTTTGACAATGTTTCTTATCATGAAAAATGACCCTGAAGCATTTGTTAGGGGAATCATGAAAGATTACAGCATTTTGATGAAAATTTAAGCTTAAGCTACCCCCCAACTTAAGTGGCATTGTCCTCAATGACATGATTAAAATAGAAAAGCTAGGACAATATGGAATGAATGTATTGAGAGGGAAAGGTACAACCTGAGCAAGATGAAGTGTTGCTGTAGAGAGATGCTGCTCCATGCTCCATGTTTCTAAAAAGAAAAGCAATCAGTCATTCTCATTTATTTATGAAGAAGAATTGGGTTGCCTCCCAATTAGCGCTAAGTTTACTGTCTTCAGCCAGACATCAGATAGTTCAACTTGGTTCAAATAACGCAACTTCTTCCACAATCGTTTCATTTGAGACTCCTTCAATGAAGGGTTTGAGTCTCTGGCCATTGACTTTGAATGTATTGCCACTTTTGGGGTCACATATTTCAACAGCACCATGAGGAAAGGATTTGACCACAATGTATGGCCCATCCCATCTAGATCTAAGCTTTCCAGGGAAAAGTTTCAATCTAGAATTGAACAACCAGACCTTTTGATTAGATTCAAATATTTTCCTGGAGATGTGTTTGTCATAAAAAGTTTTCATCTTGGCCTTATAGATTTTGGAGTTCTCATAGGATTCCTCACGAAGCTCCTCTAACTCACTTAATTGCAAGGCCCTGTGTGATCCAGCTTGGGTCAAATCTAGGTTGAATTGTTTGATTGCCCAATAAGCCTTGTGTTCCAGTTCCACTGGGAGGTGGCAGGCTTTTCCATAAATCAATCTGAAGGGTGACATTCCAATTGGGGTTTTATAGGCCGTTCTGTAGGCCCACAATGCATCATCCAATCTCTCAGCCCAGTCCTTCCTATCAGCCCTCACAGTTTTCTGCAAAATATTTTTGATCTCTCGGTTGGAAACTTCCACCTGCCCACTCGTTTGGGGATGATAAGGCGTGGCCACTTTATGGGTGATCCCATACTTTTTCAGCAAGCTTTTGAATTGGTAGTTAGTGAAGTGACTACCTCCATCACTAATTATGGCCCTAGGGAATCCAAACCTAGAGAAGATGTTCTTTTGCACAAATTTCATGACCACCTTGTGGTCATTGGTTCTAGTTGCTACAGCCTCAATCCATTTGGAAACATAATCCACAGCCACTAGAATATATTCATGCCCATAAGATGGTGGGAATGGTCCCATGAAATCAATTCCCCAAACATCAAAAATTTCGACCACAAGAATGGGGTTTAAGGGCATCATGTCTTTCCGAGAAATATTCCCCATAGTTTGACATTTTGGGCAAGATTGACTAAAAGCATGGGCATCCTTAAAGAGAGTGGGCCAATAAAAACCGCATTGGAGGACTTTTGCAGCAGTTTTCTTTCCAGAAAAATGACCTCCGCAAGCAAGAGTGTGGCAGAAGGTGAGAATGCTTTGATGCTCATTTTCAGGGACACACCTTCGAATGACATTATCCGCACAGATACGGAATAATTCTGGATCCTCCCAAAAATAGTGTCTTATCTGAGCATAGAATTTATCCTTCTCATTCTTAGACCAACCTTCAGGGGTCAATCCAACAGCCAGATAATTGACAATATTGGCATACCAAGGGGGTTGGATGTGGCTAATGGACAAGAGTTGTTCATCAGGAAAATGGTCTCTCATGGGTTCCTTTTCTTGCACAAGAATTCTAGAGAGATGATCCGCCACTACATTCTCAGACCCCTTTTTATCCCGGATTTCAATGTCAAATTCTTGCAAGAGTAAAATCCATCTAATCAAACGGGGCTTGGCTTCTTTCTTGGTCATGAGGTATCTCAAGGCTGAGTGATCAGAGTAGATGATGACCTTGGATCCTAAGAGATATGATCTGAATTTTTCAAGGGCGAACACCACAGCCAAGAGTTCTTTTTCAGTGGTGGTGTAATTCAGTTGAGCATCACCCATAGTGCGACTAGCATAGTAAATCACCACAGGGCGTTTGTCAATCCTTTGCCCTAAGACTGCTCCTATAGCAAAATCTGAAGCATCACACATGATTTCGAAGGGAAGAGACCAATCAGGTGGTTGAAGGATTGGAGCTTTGGTCAGAGCTTCCTTCAAAATATTGAATGCTTGTAAACATTGTTCATCAAGATTGAATGGGATATCCTTGGCTAGGAGAAGGGTTAAAGGTCGGGCAATTTGAGAGAAATTTTGGATAAACCGGCGATAGAAGCCGGCATGGCCAAGGAAAGACCGAATTTGCTTAACTGAGGTGGGTGGAGGAAGATTAGAAATGAGGTCAATTTTGGCCTTGTCCACCTCTATACCCCGCTCAGAAACTATGTGGCCCAACACTATGCCCTCTTTTACCATGAAGTGACTCTTCTCCCAGCTTAGAATCAACCTCTTTTCTATGCACCTCTCCAAAATTTTTGTCAAATTATCTAGGCACACTTCAAAAGAATCTCCAAAGACTGAGAAATCATCCATAAAAATTTCTAAGAAGTTCCCCACCATATCTGAAAAAATGGCCATCATGCATCTCTGAAAAGTGGCTGGAGCATTACATAACCCAAAGGGCATTCTCCTAAATGCAAATGTCCCATAAGGACATGTGAATGTGGTCTTTTCTTGATCCTCTGGATAAATGGCCACTTGGTTATATCCTGAATAACCATCCAAGAAACAGAAATATTGTTGGCCAGCTAATTTCTCCAAGATTTGGTCAATGAATGGTAGGGGAAAATGGTCCTTCTTAGTGGCCTCATTCAATTTCCTATAATCTATGCATACCCTCCACCCTGTGGGTAATCTAGTGGGTACTAATTCTCCTTTGTCATTGCTCACCACAGTGAGCCAGCTTTCTTAGGTACCACTTGAGTTGGACTAACCCATGGGCTGTCAGAGATTGGGTATATGATTCCTGCATCAAGCCATTTGACTACTTCTTTCTTAACCACTTCTTTCATGTGAGGGTTCAGCCTTCTTTGCATCTCCCTAGATGGCTTTGCATTGTCTTCCAGATAAATGTGATGCATGCATACTGATGGACATATTCCCTTAAGATCGGCTACAGACCAACCTATGGCTTCCTTATGTCTTTTGAGGACATCAATCAGTTGGTCCTCCTGAGTGGGTGTCAGATCAGATGCTATTATGACAGGCAAAGTCCTCTCGTCCCCTAAGAAGACATATTTCAGGGAATCGGGTAGGGGTTTCAATTCTAGCTGTGGTGGGGCATGGATGGAGGGAAGTGAAGGTTCATGTTTCACATCAGACAAATGTTCAAACTGATGAAGAGCATTGACATCAGAAATGGGCTCTTTGTCTTCAGTTTTGTCAAAGTTTTCTATTCTGGTCAAGGGAGGGTCATTTTCTACCATCTCATCAATCACATCAATGATGTAACAATCTTCTTCCTCCCTTATTTGTTTGGACGCCTTGAAGACATTTAGTGTCATCTTCTGATCTCCAAAAGAGATGTCCATAAGCCCAGACTTACAATTGATGTTGGCATTGGCTGTGGCTAAGAAGGGCCGGCCCAATATAATTGGGCTTTGGGCTAGGTCTGATTTAGACTCCATGTCAAGGACTAAAAAGTCAACAGGAAAATAGCATGTGTCTATCTTGACAAGGACATCTTCTACCAACCCCTTAGGTGTTCTAACAGATCTATCAGCCAATTGGAGAATGACAGGAGTTGATTTGAGTTCTCCCATACCAAATTTTTGGTACACAGATGTTGGGAGGAGATTGACACTTGCTCCTAGGTCCAACAGAGCATTCTCAAAGGTGACCCCCCCAATGACACAAGATATGAGTGGGGTGCCAGGATCTTTCATTTTCTAGGGGAGTTGATTTAGTAGGACAGCACTAACATCCTCAGACAATAGAATTCTTTCCAGATTCACCTTTGGTTCCCTCTTTTGAGTGCACATTTCCTTGAGAAATTTGGCATATGCAGGTACATGTTGGATTGCATCTAAGAGGGGAATGTTGATGTGGACTTGTTTGAACAATTTCATCAATTCTTCATTCTGAGCTTGATTGTTCTTCTTTTTCTTTTCTTTCCTAGTGTCCAAGGCATTAGGGAAGGGAATCTTAGGTTTGTAGCTTTCAGGTGATTCATCTATCTTTGCCTTCCCTTTCTCTTTGTTGATTGCCTCACTATCCACTATAGGAGTGGAAATAGGTTCTTCTTCTTCTTGGGTTTGATTAGATGAGGCTTGATTGGATTCATCAATTTGGTGTGGGTCTGATAAGATTTTACCACTTCTTAAGGCCGAGATGGCCTTAGCATTCTCAAATTGTGGGCCTTTAGGAGGATTTGGGCCTTGTTGAAATTGCCCTTGAGGGGCGATTGGAAGGGGCTGCTGAAAACCAGGAGGATAATTTCTAGGGTTGGGAATGGGTTGACTTGGAAGTTGACCCGGATCTCTCCTTACATTGGTTTCCAAGAGTTGGCCAATCTGGGCCTTCATTTCAGCCATTTGGGTTTGGAAAGATTGGTTTTGGGCCAAAATGAGTTGTTGTAATTGATTGATTTTGTCATCATTTTGGGCCATTGGTGGAGGTTGCATAGGTGGTTGGTAAATTGGAGGAGGATGTGAAGATTGCCCATATGCGGGCTGAGCAAATGAGGGTTGGCCATAAGATGATTGGCCATAAGGGAATTGAGGTTGATTGGGTGACTGTTGTGACAATTGGCCCCTATGGAAAGTTTGATTTTGAAAATGGGCCTGAGGTTGGGGTTTGGGTTGAAAATTTTGGTTTTGCTGGGGCTTCCAAGAGAAGTTTGGGTGATTTCTCCAGCCCGGGTTGTAAGTGTTTGAAAATGGGTCATTGTTGGGCTTAGACAATCCTTGGGCTGCATAAACTTGCTCCTGGATAGCAGGTGGTAACTGGGCTGCCGCAGGGCATTCATCCACTTGATGGGCCGGGCTTTCACATAGCACACAAGCCTCTTGGACTGGACCTTGGCGAGAGTAGAAAGATGGTTGTGATTGGGCATTGAAGGTTTGTTTATTCAATTTAATGAGCTCGCCCACTTGTTGGGTTAACAGGTCAACTTTCTCTAATTTTTGGGCCAAGGCATTCACATCTAATCTAGGCTCAAATTCTCCCCTCTCTTTTACCTCATACATCCCAGCTTTTCTAGATGGCCCCACTGATTTTTCATATGAAGAAAGAGAGGCATGGTTGATGGAGTTCTCACTCAACATTTCAAAGAGAGCATAAGCTTCTTCTTCACTTTTACTCATAAACGCACCTCCACACGAAGCATCAACCATTTGCCTATAGGGTTCAGTCAATCCTTCATAAAAGGCCTGCACAATCTGCCATTTTGATAGCCCATGATGTGGGCATTTTCTCAATAACTCCTTCATTCTTTCCCAAGACTCATGGATCAATTCCCCTGGGTTTTGAACAAAGCCCGTGATGGCTCTTCTCATTGTATTGGTCCGACCTATAGGATAGAACTTTTTCAAAAATTCCTTTTGCATTTCCTCCCATGACCGAATGGGTCTTCCTAAGGTCCCTAACCAATATTTGGCTTTATCTTTCAAGGAGAAAGGGAATAGAGTCAACTTTAGGGCATCGTCTGTGAAATTCTGAATTTTCACAGTGGAACATATCTCCAAGAACTCATCTAAGTGCTTATATGGGTCTTCATTTGTAAGCCCATGGAATGAAGGGAGCATTTGGATCGTGCTAGATTTGATCTCATATTGGGCTGCTGGCACTTCCGGAAGATGGATACATGTGGAAGGTTGATAGCTAGAAGGAATGAAGTATTCCTTCATCTGCTTGGGCAATTCACCTTGATTAGCCATTTCTTGAATGGGATTTTGGGCTTGATGGATCACCCTCTCTATTTCTTGGATAGGTTCAACTAAATGTGGAACTTGGGATCTTCTACCTTGCATGAACTCCAAGAATTGATTCAAATATATATATTTTTTTAATTTTTGCAAACACTTGTTCAACAAATTAACCTACAAGACTTAGGGCTCCTTGGACTTAAGAGCACAAATAGTGAGAATTCCCCAAAGTTCAATTGCAATCTTGCACACACCGACCTTCAAGTTGGCCAGGTAAGAGGTAGGATCGTGGGAGGTTCCCCTTGCTTTCGCAAGCTCCTAATTAATGAACCACGATCCACTTAGGCGTAGCCTTTTAACCTCTTGCCTAGACACCAGCCTTTAGATGGTGATACAAGCACAATTTCCCTTAAGGTTCAACCACTAAGTGGGCTCAAATGTTAGCTTTCTCACAAATCAACTTAAATCCAGCCCAAGTCCACTACCAAATCTGTCCACTAGCCAGGAAAGAGGTGGGGTTGTGGGAGGCTCCCCCTACAGATGTAGGGTCCTAATTAATAAACCACAATCCCACTTAAGGCGTTTGCCATCGGACCTCTTTCCTAGACACTAGTTTCCAAATTGATAATGGGCCCAAGTGAAATCAAATCTCAAAGTGAACCCTAGGGCCAATGTCTACTAGATTTTATTAGACTTAGGAAATGCAAAATGAAGAGTTGTGGTTTGTGGGCTAAGGAAGGGTGATGAAATCCCCACCTTATGTGATTATGGGTTTTGCCCTTAAGATTGATTTGAAATGAAATGCAACACCACAATATCAAACAAGGGGTTCTATGCAAATATGCATGTCATGTGATTAAGAAAAAGATAGAAGAACTCACCTTGCCCCCGCAATCTTCAATGATGCATTTAACAAAATTAAATAACAAAAACAATTCTAACCTATATGATGCATGACCTAAGACATGGAAATGTGGTTGCTAATCTTGAGATGATGATTTTTATTAAAGTTCAAATGATTTTTTTTTATTTTAATGACCCTATCTAACCACAAGATATGAAAAATAGAGAAAATAAACTCAAATGAAGGAGGGAAGTGTGAGTACTTACTTGGAAAAGCGTTCCCTCATTTTTTTTTGAAATAAATGACAAAGAAAACTTACCACTTTTTGTGTTTTTGATTTTTCCTGCAAAAATAAGAAAAAGAGAAATTATTAGTGTCAATTTATGTACAAAAATACAAGATTAACGACCTAAAAATCATAAACTTCCCCGGCAACGGCGCCAAAAATTGATAGTTCAAAACGCATGCCGTTAATACATCCACTACCAACTTTAATTATCGGCCCTCAAATTAATTAAAAGAGAATAGATAAGCAGTGAGTCCGAGTCGAGTCCACAGGGAAATTTATATTTTTTAGGTTGAAAATCTTGAGTTTTATAATTAGAAAGTTATGGCAAATGGACACTAAAATAAAAGTTGACAAATTAAAATTAACAAGTCTAGGAGAATAAACTTAAGAAACTAATCACCAATTAAATAAATGCAAAGAAGATCTCAAACACATCATGTTTAGAGAGTAGAAAGAGGGATGAGGATGAATAAGCGAAATACTTCTATTAATGAAGGAACATTTTAACAATGTATTCATCTAATCTAAGACAACCATGATGAACTAATTAAGTTGAACTAAACAATACAAGAGACAAGGAAAGAAACCCAAATGCACAACATAAAAATAACAATGCTTAAAGGAAGAAGCGACTGCAGAACAGTGTTGTGGCTAAGAAACCACAGCTGCAGTCGAAGGAGAGGTCCCACGGGTTCACAAAGGAGGCTCGCTGCCTCCTTCCACTTCCTGTCTTCACGTCACGGAAGGGCCTCAGCTCTCTTCGTCTCGTCGCTGCAGGTAGCTGAACAGCAAGGGAAGTCGCGAGAGACGTCACGGACGTTGCCCGGTGCAGTGGAAGGAAGCACCGAGGCGACCACGCTCCCTGCCTCCTCGCCCCGGACGCTCGCGTGTTAGAACGTAGAGGAGGCTCCACGCAAAGGACAGAGGCCGCACCTCCCTTCTCACGTCACGGACGCCACAGGACGGCACACACGTTGCAGAGACTCCACGACAGCGAGGGAAGGTGTGAAGGCCAAACCAAAAAAAACTAAAACTCAGAGGGAGAACTAAAAGTAGACAGATTAAAAAGTTTCCATTGAATTGCAAAACAAAGATTACACGATGCCCAATCAAAGCTAAGTCTGGATAGAACTCCAAGACCAAAAGCTAATCTCAAAAGGGAAAACTAGAAAACTCCAAGAATGGACAAAAAAATCCAAAAGGATGAACTAAAAGCATCCAAAACCAGCCGCCAACCATGCATCGTACTGCCGTTATCCTCGCTGCATTTAGGGAGACGCTCATGCCCCTCGCTATGTACTGCATCTTCCGGTGAAACCATGCAACGAGCGGCTACGTCTGCTGCACATTCACGTGGTGGGGTTGGGTGCCATTGTAACACCTAAGTATGCACGTGATGCTCATACTGCAGCCACCTTGATGTTTGTTTGCATATTATAATGCCATCTTACCACCCAGCCATGCATATGCAACTAAGCTTTTTTAAATGCATGTATTGTGTTTCTTGTATTGCCATGCACGTGATGCTTGTATGTGCTTCATGCAAAACCACATGGCCTTCTACGTGATGCCCACAACCACTTTCTTTGACTCATGCATGCAACTTGATAACTTTATGCTTTTCATATCAACACCTTCCTTTCCACGTAAAAATACCAACTACAACCACCTGCCATTTAGAAAATGTGCATAGGTGACACAAAGATAAATAATGTTGTAACAAAAAATATTAATCTATGAAAAACTTATTCATATATATGCATTGAATTCTGCTTACAAATTCTTCCCCAAAATTTATCATTTTTCATGAAAACTCCAAAATTCATCAAAACCTATTTCTGTGGATATTTTCACACATAATCAACAATTTACTTTGAATTTTCTCTCAAACATGTGAAATTAATATGTGAAAATATGAAGTTATCAGTGATTACTGTCCAAGCTGAGCTCGGGCCGCTGACAATGCCTGTAGAATTTTATGTGCTGGATATTGACCCGATGTTCAAGGCTATCTTGGGTCGTCCGTGGATCGACAACCTTCATGCCGTACCATCTACCACCCACCAGTGCCTCAAATTCCCATTGCAGGGGACGGTGGTAAAGGTCAAAAGCATCTCCACGGCCCAGTCAGTTGAAGCCATTTCTAACAAGATACTGTCGACTCACTAGCCTAGCAACAAGCCATTCATCTCTGTGATGGACCTTGATTTTCCATGGGCCTATGCACCGTGCAAGCTGGTCGTCACGCCGATAAACATAAAAGTGAAGCCCAAGATGAGAGATCCCAAGGGTTGGAACATGATATTGAAGTTAGGCTATCAGCCAGGCATAGGTCTTGGCGCTCAGTTGCAGGGGCGGACCAAGCCGGTCCCCAGGGGCAGAAAAATGAATAGTAGGGGCCTCGGATACCGAGAGTCCTCATTATCAGTTCTAGGAGACTCGGGGCCATTGACTTTGGACTACTGTCAGCACTTTGTCAGGGGCCCCTTGTAGCCAGGTACTTTGAATGCCCCACCGAGTCGACCCGAGAAAGAAGATACTGCTTGCACAGTTGCTAGCCCGCCATTGTTACCTAGGGGGCCTATTGATGACATGGAGGACTTCAGTCAAGTTTTTTCGAGGTTGTTCTATGAAGAAGATTACCAGAGAAATTCGGAGGTGCAGCTCATGCAATACACGCAAGGAAAGCCAGCTTATCGTCCGCAGGAAGAGGGGAGCTCACCCGTTGTTTTCACTTAGTCTCTTTCCCATTTGATGTCTCTTTTCAACTGTTGGAGTTTATACCCCGTTCACCTCCTATCATGATTGATCCTTTGCGGCTAGAAATGCCAATTGAATTTTTGATTGTGACTTGTCCGTGTGGGCGCTGCCCACCAATTGATCTTTCCAGTATGTGATTTTCCTCCTATAATCCCTTCTTCGATACCTTCTGTCCATCCATCTATTCTCTCGCGCTTCCTCCTCCTCCACCCTCCTCTCCATCCTGTTGCGTGCTCTCCACCGATCTCCAAAAAAAATGTCAATTTTGAAATAGAGATTTCAGTGGAAGATTACATTGTGTTCTGTCCGTCTTCCTCCCAGGGGCATGAGGCCCCTGCTTCCCTTCCATTAGATCTCCTATCTCCTAGGTTAGATGTAGGGTACGTCGAGTCTAGGGAAGTAGAGTCTGTCGGGTCTAGTGGAGTAGAGTCTTGTTCTAGTGCGTCCAACCCTTCCTCCGCGCTTGAGGCGTGCCCGCTGGCGCGTCACTCCAAAGCCATCCCTGATAGGTTCCTCCAGGATCTCGCTCAGCGCTGTCATGCCCTCCTTAGATGTCCGGAGTTCGTAGAGACGGCCATCGTCCTAGAGGATGATGAGGAGCAAGATAGGGTGTGGAGCAATGACGGACTAGGTGTTTATGAGATTGTGGATGAGAAAGACTCGGTCAATTTTTAGGATAGCGGCGTAGATGACACTGCCGATCTGTACATGCAAGGTTTAAAGAGGTTCGATGAGCTATCGTCGGCAGTGGATGAACCTATGAAAGAAATTAATATTGGAACGGAACAGGATCCCAGGCTCATTATCATCTCTGCTAGTCTCTCTCCTCAGGTCGAAGAGGAGTTGGTCAAGGTCTTGAGGGAGTATATCGATTCCTTTGCCTGGTCCTGCGAGGACATGCCGGGTCTTGACCCCGCCTTAGTGGAGCATAGACTTGTACTTAAACCAGAGGCAACACCCGTTAAGTAAAAGTTAAGAAGATTCCACCTCGACATGGCCTTGAGGATGAAAGAAGAGGTCAATAAATTACATAAGGGAAGATTTATTCGGGTCATTTTATATCCTTAGTGGGTGGCAAATATAGTCCCTGTTATCAAGAAGGATGGAAAGATGCGAATTTGCATTGATTTCATGGATTTGAATAAGGCATGTCCCAAGGATGATTTTTCGCTGCCTTATATAGATGTGCTGGTGGATAACACAGCCGGGTACGAAGCTCTTTCATTCATGGATGGTTATTCGGGATATAACCAAATCCGTCTAGCTCCGGAAGACCAAGAGAAAACCTCGTTCATCACGCCCTGGGGCACTTACTGCTATGTGGTCATGATGCTTGGTCTGAAGAATGCGGGTGTCACGTACCAACGGGTGATGATGGCAACATTCCACAATATGATGCATGTCTATATGAAAGCTTACATGGATGATATTTTGGTGAAATCAAAGTTGAAAGAAGAACACCTCGCTATCTTGGCCAAAGTATTGCAAAGGGCTTGGGAGTACAAGTTGAAGATGAATTGAAGAAATGTGTATTTGGAGTATCTTCAGGGAAATTGCTGGGCTTCATAGTTAGTAAGCGAGGGATCCAAATTGATCCTAATAAAGCCAAGGCCGTCATGGATATGCCCTTGCCAAAGAACATCACTGAATTTCAAGGATTAATTGGATGTCTACAGTTCATTCGAAGATTTATATCTCAACATTCTCAAAGGTGCCGTCCATTTTACGAACTGTTGAAGGCGGGGGTTAAATTTGAATGGAATGAAGAATGTCAGAAGGCCTATGACGATCTGAAGGGCTATTTGGCTAATCTCCCGGTTTTGCAACTGCCTGTCCCTGGGAAATCCCTGATCCTATACATTTCTGTCATTGAGGACTCCCTAGGAGCTATCCTGGCGTAAGTCGATGATGAAGGTAAGGAAAGGGCAGCCTATTACCTCTCTAGGTTGTTCAATCCTATGAAAGCCAAGTACACGGCTATGGAGAAGACCTGTGCAGCATTAGTTTGGGTAGCTCAGAAACTGAAGCATTATTTCCTCGCCCATTAAGTTAGGTTGATCTCTAGAATGGACCCGATTCGCTATTTCTTAGAGAAGTATGTCCTCTCTAGCAGGTTGGCTCATTAGCAGAGTTTTCTCTCCCAGTTCGATATCACCTTCGTCGTTCAGAAGGCAATCAAGGGATATGCTATCGCTGAACATCTTGCCCATTTGCCTATTCCTTGTACTGATTCCATCCATGACGAGTTCTCATCATCCTTTCTGGTCCTTGCACTTTGATGGCGCACTTAATTCTCAAGGCCGAGGGATCGGCGCTGTTCTCCTCACTCCAGAGGGAGTGACTATTCCCCTTACATATCAGCTCTCTTTTCCTGCCACCAACAATATAGTCGAGTATGAGGCTCTCCTTGCTGGATTGAAGCACGCCTATGTCCTGGGCGCGCGGTATTTGAACATTATAGGAGATTCTCAGTTGGTGCTGCGCCAGGTTCTCTCTACCTATCGCACCCGTGACCCCAAGCTCAAGCCCTATCAAGATATGGTCACTCTTTTGGCTATGTAATTTCACAAACTGATATACATTCACACTCCTCGATCTCAAAATATTCTTGCTGACGCACTTGCATTGCTTGCTTCTTCCTTGTCCTTTCCTCTCAGTCGCTCTACTGAGACCATTGTGGTCCAGCGGTTAGACGCTCCTTCCCTTCAGGATCCCTGGTTTGATAACCTTAGGATGTCCGTAGAGAAGAAGGCTGAGATGGAGGATTTGAAAGAGGTGTCTTTAATAGAGCTGGAAGAGATCTTGGAAGAAGAAGAATTGCCTTGGTACTATGAAATTGAGCAATACTGCAGGGATGGGTCATTCCCGGAGTCAGCTAATGCCGAGCAGTGTAAGGCCATTAGAAGAGTTGCCTCAAGATACATGATCATTGTTGGAGAATTGTGTAGGCGTGCTCTTAATGGAGTTCTTATGAGGTGTTTGGACGATGATGAGGTCAGGAAGGTTGTTGAAGCAGCTCATTCAAGTGAGTGTGGAGGACATGTTAACGGTCAGGCCTTAGCAAAGAAAATTTTTAGGTAGGGCTATCACTGGCCAACCTTAGAAGAAGATTATTCCACCTATGTTCGTAGGTGTATTCAATGTCAACTCCATGCTGATAAAATTCATGCTCCTGCCTCATCTCTCCATCCTCTTTCTGCTCCTTGGCCGTTCTCCATGTGGGCTTTTGACATTGTAGGCCCACTAGGTGACCCTAACTCTCAGATCAAGCAGAAATCATTCATTCTTACCGCCACTGAGTACTTCACCAAGTGGGTTGAAACTGAAGCGTACACAGAAATCAAAGCTACCACGGTTTGCCGCTTCATCCTGAAGAACATCATCTCGTGGTTTGGAGTGCCAAGCGACATCGTCACCGACAACGGATCTCAGTTCGTGTCATAAGAGCTCCATGACCTCTGCAAGAAGTTAAATATTTCATTGCATCATTCATCTCCATATTATCCCCAAGGCAACGGTCAAGCCGAGGCCACCAATAAAAATCTTCTTAAAATTATCAAGAAAACATGCGAGTCGCATAAATTTTCTAACTGGCCTGAGAGATTAGTAGAAGCTCTATGGGCTTATCCCACCTCTGTTCGCACTCCCACAGGGCAAACTCCTTTTGCTCTCACCTATGGGATGGAGGCGGTACTTCCATATGAGATTTTGATCCCTTCCCTAAGAGTGCACCTTGATAAGGAACTTAATCTCGATGAGCGTCGAGAGGCGTTGCTAGTCTAGCTGGAACTCTTGGACGAGAAGAGACTTAATGCAGCCAATCATGTGTCTGTCTATCAAAAGCGCGTCTCGCGTTATTTTCAAAAGAAGGTCATTGAAAGAAAATTTCAGGTGGGTAATATAGTTTTGAAATGCACATTTATTAGATTAGGAGGTCCCAGGTCTAAGTTGCAACCTAACTGGGAGGGCCCGTTCGTAGTCAAGGAGGTCTATCCTGGGAACGCATATCGCCTAGTTAACGTTAAGGGTGAGGAATTGTCTCACGCGTAGAATGGGCTATATCTTAAATGCTTTTATCCTTAGAGTCAAGCTAGTGACAACCCAGCAGCAAGGTGTCCCCCTTGATCACGAAAGAGGATCCTGAGCACGGCAATCACACACTACACGGCAATTCTGGTCAGGTTTCCCTATACTATGCGACATCGTCTCTCCTTTGGCCATGCCTAAGGGAAGTGAAAGTCCCTGCTTTTCTACCTTCGGCCAGGTATAGGGGCAAGGGGTGAATAAGGGGGAGATGACCAATCAAGACACCCCCAACGAGAGGAGGTCTCAAATAGGGGCAGTCCATTATGACCTGATTCCACAAGCAAAAGAAAGGAAAGGAAAAGTCATCAGAAGGAGCATGTATCAAGGCAAAAGCCAACCCATTTATCAAAAGCACAAAGTACAACGTTAAATTGCTCCAAGAAAGATAAGATATTAAACTAGGCATGGCAAGAGTGGCAAAACAGTTTTCCCGCGGGACATTATGAGCCCAGTCGTATGCATGCCTAGAGTGGAAGAAGGTTCGATGATGGACATAAAGTCCCGGCGCAACAGACCGAATCTCCAACCGGGTTGTCATGGGAGGAATTCAAGCCCTAAAAACTTCTATCTCTATGCTGAGCTTACCTCTAAGATTTCTTCTCTTTCTCCCTCAAAGGACCAGAGCGTACCCAGGGTATGGCTCTTGGAGAGGAACCGTCACGTGGTAGGCTCGACCGGGGAATGTCACCTTTTATGCACGCCAAGCTCGGGGGATTCTCAGTGGAATAGGCAGGGCTCTAGTTGCTTGGGCGGAATTAGCTATTTCAAAATCCAAAAAAAATCAAATATTTTTAAAATCTAAAAAAAATAAATAGTTTTAAAATAAATAAAAACAAATATTGTCAAAATCTAAAAATTTTAAATATTGTCAAAATAAAAAATCAAATATTTTTAAAATCTAAAAAAAATTATTGTCAAAATCCAAATAAAATTAAATATTTTTAAAATCTAAAAAAATTAAATATTTTCAAAATTCAAAAAAATAAAAAAAATCATCACATGTTTCTCTTGCATTTCATGACATGCATTGCATTTTTCTTTTATGTCACTTTTGCCTATTTGATAAGGCTTCACCCATTCACCAAACTTCAAGGATTTGTCTCACATTGGACTTGCTCTGGGCAAGGGGTTAAGTCTAAAACAGATCTAACCTATCTTTTGTTTAGTGTGTGTGTAGGGATAGGCCTGCAAAGTCCGAACCACAGGCCCATGAGCCCTTCTGGCATCTACATGTTTGCGGTCTATCGGCGACCGTTTCAATCCAATCAACGGTCAGAACAATGACCGTCTCATTTATTCAAGCGGTCACTCGCGGGCCGCTTCCTATCCAAGAGCTCTCTTCCTGGCACCTATTCTCTCGCAGTCTACCTGTGACCGTTTCCATCCCTTAGCAGTCGTGTATTGATCGTCTTAATTCCTAGCGGTCCCTCGATAGTCCGCTTTTCTACCCGTGAACTCTTAACTATAAAGGCTATGAGCCCTTCTAATTTATTGCTATTTTGCGGTCCATTGGAGGCCATTTTCCTTCTTTTAGCGGTCAGACTCTGACCGTCGTATTCATGTAGCGGTCTTTGGGTAGGCCATCTCTTTTCCCAAGTGCATACAAAAGAAAGCCAAGTCTATAGCTTATCTAATCAAAGCCTTTCATTCATTTATTCAATATCAAATGCATCAAGTTCAAGCTACGGATCTCTATACATCATGAAATATCACTCAATCCTCAATCGGGCATCCCTATGAGGTCGGATCTCGCGTAACTCTCTCAAGTAAGCCTGGTACTCCTCCTGGGTCTCTATCACCTTCGCTGGTAAGATGCGGGTCCTGCTGATCTCCCACTTGATCAAGGCACTCCTAACTCCCTGCTTGTCCTCCTCTGTCCCGAGTCTCCTCGCCTGTAGTGCAGGTAGGTGGGGTAGTGGTGGAACCATGGTGCGTGGGAGTCCAACCTGTAGAGAACACCTGTGGGGGCTATACATCGCCAAGGTGATGTTCCCCACGAGCCTCAATTCAAGCCCAAGTCTCCTAGGAAGCCTGAGGGTGGTGCCGTGGAGGAAAGGTGGGTGTGTCACGAACCGGTCTAGTGGCAGAGTGTTGAGATAGAGACGCCACTCATCCTTAGTCTTCTTATCTGCTGTTTGGCACTCAACCTGCTGAGGGAACCCGAAGGCGCCGCCGATAAAGAAAAGCGGATGGCTCCCGAAGATGCGGCTAACAGAAGAGATATCCCCCCTGAGTGTGAATTTCAGTCTAACCACCATCCAGCACTCGAGTAGGATCATGGACCCAAAGAGTGGACCTCCTAAGGTAGCTGAGGTAAGTCCCTCATACAAAAAGGAGAGAATGGTCTGTGAAAGGGATAGGCCCCGCCATAATGCACTAATGATTTTAAGGTTGGGTATATCTAGAAGGTAGTCGATGGTAGGGAAGAGTATGGCCCCACACAAGCATGTGGAAGCGGCCTTGGCTATCGCCTCGTTCCACCCACACTTGTTTTTGCAATGGGATATGATCCACTGGCTCAAAGGAATCAAATGGATGTGGTGTGGACTAACTACGGTGTTGATGTCCTTGGTGCTAGGGAGAAACTCCCCTAGGATAAGGGTAGGATCTATGGGCACAACTGTATGGCAGACTAGGTCTTCCTCACCAATTTTGGATCTAGGGAGGGATAGATAGGTCTCTACCTCTTCTAATAGGATGGTGGCCTCAAAAGAAGGAAATATGAAGGTACGAGTCTGAGGGTGCCATAACTCCACTAGGGCTGTGATGCTATGCCAGTCTAATGAGAGTTTGGGGTAATTTTTGGCAAAGATTAAGAGAGGGTGTAGACGCCAGGCCTTTAGAGTGGATATTACTGTTATGGGGAGTTCGGGAATCATGGGAGCCATCCACTTCAATGTTGAATAGCGCCTTGGGCCGGGGAGAAGCTGAGGTAAGGGAAGGAAAGGAAAAGAAAACAAAGGAAGAAGAAAGGGAAGGAGAAGTGTAAGGATTTAAAGGGAATTTGATGAATATCAAAGTAATTGCATTAACTTACCTCTCTTGAAGAGCTGGAGCTCAGGTGTTTGGGAATTACAGTCAGTCGTTACAGCGCTCCGTGCTCCTTTCTAGCCGGCTTTGGCCCGTTGTAGGCGCCCTCACCCATTGTGCTTGCTTCAAGGGCCCTTTTCATGATGATTTGGGTGATGTTTCTAAGGTTTTCAAGGCCTAAAAGGAGGGTTTTGTGTGAGTTACGAGTTTAGAATGCCTCCCTACTTATAGAGCCTAAATTCCTAGTCCTTTCCCACCAGGATTAAGATTGGATAGCATCACATCGGGTTTAGATAAGCCTTAGCGTGACTTGGGCGACTTTACCCATGGATTAGGACTCTTCAATAGAGTCCTGACCGGAGTTAACAGGGTTTATGAGCTTGCGGGCTATCGCGCGACCGCTAGGCTATTTGGCGGTCGTCCAGGGGCCGTTTCTACCTTGGTCTACACACTTCATCTCTTCCACGCACTTAACGGTGTCAGTTTTGATTTTCATTATGGTTTTGGTTTAAGTATTCTAGCTGAGGCCAGGGCGCTGCATGACAGTCTGCTGATTGCTTTGCAAGGTGGTATTACTCTGTCTGCGATATTCTCAGATTGTGCCTTTTTAGTTGACGCAATCTGCAAAGGGATTGCTCCCAACTAGACTGTTCTGCCTTGGTGGAGGGAGATCATGCATCTTATTGAAGCTAGCAGGTGTCCTATTCACCACGTCTACAGAGAAGGTAACCAGGTAACTGATTCCTTGGCGTCGCATGCGTGTGGTCTGCAGGCCAATATGATATATGCCAATGCAAGGGAACTTCCTCGGATGGCTAGGGGGGCTTACACCTTGGATAAAGCTAGACTGCCAGCCTTTAGATTTCCTAACTAGTGTACATCTTTTTATGTATTGGACTGTTCAGGGGTATGCCCCGCTGTTCTCTTGTAATCTATTAACAGCAATAAAAATTTTTGGACACAGGTTTCGTCTGGGGGAGTGAGAACATGTTCCCCCTGGATGAAGATGCACTCGACCAGCAGTCGACCCTGTGTTCCATTTTTTTGATTAAAAAAAAAACTTAACGGTCTCGGTGAGGCTGTCTCCAAAAGGAAACGGTCAAAAGAAGACCGTCTTAGTTGATCTTGCGGTCAAATGTGGGCCGTCTCTGTCTTCCTTTCATCTTCGGTCGTTTATCCTTTAGCAGTCTAGCGAGGGGCCGTCAAACTCTGCTTGCGGCCTGGCTGTGACCGTCTCTCTCTCTGCTGCCCTTAGTATTGGTGTTTCCTCAAGTCCTGTTCTACCTAAGTCTCTTTCTCTCTCTCGCTCTTCCTTGTCAGTCGTAGGAGTCGTTGTCAAGTCAAGTTAGTCAGTGTCAACATGCACGCAATCATTTTTAAGTCAAAAGAGGCATGATCATTGCATTAGGTCGGACTCATATACGTGCATATATCTAATATAGTACATCAAGCTGGTCCCTCCCCTGGGCCCCCGCTGTCACCGGTGCCCTCATGTCTCTTCCTCAGCGGATCCATGGTCGTGCTCCCCTCCTCACGTTGGCGTCGCCACCGCTCCTCGTCCTCATTCCTCTGATGACCGGAGGAGCCAGTGAAGTAGTCTTTATAGGCGCTACTGTTCGCGCCGCTCGGAGTCCTGCTACGCTCCGATCTCCGGCTCATCACAAGGAGGGACTACTGGTATGCCCCCACTACACCCCTCAACTCAGCTACCTACAGCAAGGACCGATCTAGCTCGCTCCTCAACTCTGACGCCTCGGCACGAAGGCGCTCTGCCTCCACCGCCCCAGCGTGGAATCGCTCCATCTCTGCACGAAGGCGTGCTACCTCTGTCGCCTCCCCACAAAGGTGCTCTGCCTCTGCCCGGAAGCCCTCCGCCTTCTCCCTCTGCCGAGTAGCCTCGCTCAGCACCACCTCTAACTCTCTCGCCTGCATATGCATTCATCTCATTAATCATTTGTAGCCATAATCATAAGGTCCAAAGGGGAAGTACAATTGTTTGCTTACCCTCCCGACTAGTGTGGCCTCGGCCTCCTCAGCTCGTGCTACCGCCCGTGCGAAGTCCGCATCTCGCTCAGCCCGATCCGCTGGTGGTCAGCAACGTGGAACCATTCTTGGAACTTCCGTTGCATATCTGGCCAATCACTAATACACCTGACCGATGGGTTTGAATACCATTCGAAGGCGAGGCCCATGAGGGAGGCTCTGAGCAACTTCAGCAGGTAGGATTCTTCTGTGGCTAGGTCACCCATCACGTTAATATAATGTGCTATGTGCTCTTTAGGCGAGCCTTGCCCGTTGAATTTATCAAACTTCGGTGGCTTACTGACGCCAATAGGTAATTTTTTGGAAGCATGGTGGACCGGATACGGCACCTTGTAAACATCAAATGAGGCATGATCATCATCACCTCTATTGGTCAGCTTCTCTTCGATCATATGTTCTATCATTGATTTGTTCATCATTACTGGGTCAACCGGCTTGGACATAGTTGAGCTTGTTGCATCTGCGGCATCATTGGTGCCGTTGCTTGAGGTGCATCCGCAATCTCCTAATGATGAGGAGCATGCTACAGTAGCGGGGTCATGCCCCTAATGTAATTAGGTGCCAATTGAGAGGCCATCATTGGACGAGAAGCTTCAAATTCGTCAGCACCTCGTTGCGAGGTTTTAGGGAGAACTTCAGTCTGTTTCAAGGCTGTAGGATGTGTGCTCAGCTTGCTGAGATGCCTTTTCAACATCTCAACTTCTTGTTGATATCTTTGCAGCATCATCGCCATAGTAGCCGGATCAGGCATAGAAGAGCTAGAAGCATGACCCTGCCCCTCCGATGGAATATCTAAAGCAAGAGCTAGTCACTCGCCGTCATCTTCGACGGTGATCACATCTGTAGTCATCGTGATCAGATCCGCGCCAATTTCTTCAGCGCGAGCTTGTGTTATCTCGGCTGCAGCTTCCATAGATGACTTCCCGTAGCGGTCAGTCACTCTAGCCGTATTACAGATGAATATGTGGAGATGCCTGCTTCTCTGAATCATCATAGATCCTAGGGACCGCAGCGCCCCGAGAGAGGTGTTTTGGAGGCCGCGGGAGCGTCCCCAGACGGCTCGAATAGCATCATTTCACCCTTTGGCAGAGCACATCATATATCATGGCACTTTGGCTAGTGCCGGAGACTTGTAGGTACAACGGCCTTGTAAGGTTACCCCGCCGTGCTTCTCATCATGAGAGTAGATATTTGCCCGTCGAACGCAACCCGAGGGTGTTGGTTCAAGACGCGGCGGGACCAGCATCTCGGTCTTCTCTTCTTGTCCTTCTCTTCTTCTCACAGGTCTGTTAATCATGGCAGACCTTAGTGTAGTTGAAATCGGGGCCCGTGCTTGCCTAGGCACCTATATCTGCTCGTATTTGGCTGGCTTTGGGGATAACCCGCTCTTCATCTTGGACTCGGAGTGGTCCATCTTGCACTAGGCCAGCACTTGGAAGGCATTGTGCACCTGCACCATTGAAATCACCTTGTTGGGTGTAATCCTGACATGTCGGCCATTCAGAAACACTCGGACGCTTCCGATGAGTACTGATTTTCCCGAAGTAGATAGTCGGCTTTGCAATGTGTCGGGGTTCTTCTTGGCCACCCTCCTGGAGGCCGGTGTGCGTCTCTTGCTATTTGAGACGCTGCAGTCAGCTTGGTGGAAGAAGCAGCCCACCACTTGAGTCTTCTCAAATGCCGCCATTGCAGTGGCGACAGGCTTCATCCTCTGGACGTCCAGGAGTTCCACGAACGCGACCCCAAGAAGTTGGGGAAGTCAACGGCGTGCGGGAAACTTCCAAACTGGATCGGCACCGCCAAGTAGCCATGGGTGGCAGGGCTAGCGACAACAAGGGGTCCAAAAGACATGGCCATCGTAGTTGTCGGAATGCAATCTGCAAGATTCAATTACACAATTAGAATTTTAAGAAGAGGCCATTGGGCCCCTAATCCTGGCAAGGAGATGAAGGGAAGTTCTATCCCACCGGACATGCCAGACTTGTGGACGCACTTTTGGAACACTTCTTTTATTTAATCCATTTATTCGTTTGTTCGTTTGTTTATTCGTTTATCCAGTATATTTGTGCGAGGGCGTGCCAGTCACATAAGTGATGATTTATTCGGGCTTCGAAGAAGCCACAGGTGCGCACCGTCTGACTAATCAGACGATTATGGATATCGTGTCGGGACAGAAACCCACCGTGCCGTAAAGGCCACGACGTTAATTACATCCTCTCGAAAAGGGGAAAACCCTTGATTAATCGCCAAGAAAAGGGGCCCCATGGCCTAAAAATAAAATTTCATGAAAAGCATAAAAGATATATTGAATAGCGTTAAAATCCCCTATATTAGGGTGCAAAAGGACATTTGAAATCACGTCGGTCGTATATCGACCATTTCATGTTCGGACTAGTGTCCGTGTCGAAAATATCGTAAATCTACATAAGCAACATCGGGTCATATGTATGCTGGGATACATCAAGTTTGATATTTGGAGAAATAGAGAAATTCGGTTAAATTCCGGTCAGATCGGGTTAAATTCGATGGGTTATCGGCCCAGAGCAAAGTTGAGCCATGGACATAATGGGGGTGATTCTCGGAGTCCAGGAATGACTTACAAAGGCTTCTTTGATATTCCTTTCGTATAGGAACAAGGGGGAGGAGCCCCAGATGAATGCCATTTGTCTCTTCAGAATGGTTTTTTAAGGTTCATCATTTATTCTTCTATTATTGCTTTATTTATTTTTTTGTTTATATTGATTTTGGCTCGTCTTTCATTGTTGTTGTTTTTTTTTGAAAGGAGGGTTTCGATCGACCGAAATCTCTGTTCGATCGACCGATCCTCCCAGGATAGGGATTGGTGAAAGGAGTCGACTCCCTGATCAAGGGGGTCGACTCCATGCTGATCGGTCGACCGATGGAGGGATTTCGGTCTACCGAACCCAGCAACAAGTGCAGTTCAGCTTTTGTTTGGGCTGTATTCTTATGGGGTTTGGTGGGGATTCGTTCAGTCTTTCTTTGTAATCTTTTGTCTTCATTCGTTCATCACTTCTTGATTTCTGCATGAGGAAATGGGGTCTTGGAGTTCATGCATACAAATGCATAAGAGGTGTTGTTTATATCGGGGATTTGTTTATGAGGCCATATGCATGTGAATGCCATCTCCGTGATTACATGCAAATTCTTCAAATGCTAGTTTGAAAGGCGTGCGAATGCACAAAGGATTCCTTCTATGCAAAGGACATCATGTGGTGGATGGTCATTCTCATGAAGAGACTTAATGAAAAAGTCTAATCATGCTTGAGAAATTCCAAGAGGGGTTCCCCATCTAAAGTCTATCATGTGAATCCACATGTTTTCTTCTTCTTTCCCTTTTTTATCATAGGGTAGACTGGACTCCCAAAGGGGGGAAGGGAAACACAGGCAAGTCGACTTGGCCTTAGCCCAAGTCGACTTGGCCTGAGCCGGTAGCAGGCCCCTACTGCTGGAACCGTGGGCAAGTCGACTTGGGGCTAGCCCAAGTCGACTTGGCCCAGGCCATTCAGCTTTTTTTGTGTTTTCAGCTATGCACATGCACTAAATTTCAGTAGAATCATGAGCAACCCCAAAGCAAGGAATCAACTGCCTATGGGGTTTGGTTTATGCTTAACAATGCATATGTGGGAATGCATGACATGCCCAGGTTCATGAAATTCAGTGAGCAAATGCAGCATGCCAAGATGCAAGAAGTTCAATTTTTTTTTATCAGGGAGTTAGCATTTTGTTTTATGGCTCATCTTTTATTAAGTTTGTTCACTCTGATGTCAAAGATTCAGAGATTGAGTTGATCATTATCTCTTTTCTTGTTCAGTTCATTCAAAAAGCCCTAAAGTTCAGCATTCAATTTTTGTTTGCTTATTCAGTTTGCAACAGTTTCAGAACTATTACTTGGTCATTGCATTTTCTGAATTCTTTTAGTTCACAGTGAGCTTCTTCATTTCAGCTCATATGTTCATCTGATTTTCTTTGTTCAGAACATTGATTACTAGTCTTCAAATTAGTCCATCAGTCTTCAAAAATGCCCGGTAAAAATCCGACAGCATCTCCCCTTACCCAGAGTATGTGGGGGGGTTTAATAGGGTACGCATCCATGGAGGAACTCCGAGATGGCCCCGAAACAAGAGGTGTGCACGGAAGCGACAACACCCATAAGATCACCCTCACGAGGAGAGCGGTGCTCACAGAAGCGGCAACACCCATGAGATCATCATCGTGAGTTCCAGAGAAGATAAGCGGGTCCAATGAAACATATGATTCAGACAATTCAGATTCGGGAAGAACACCCTTTCTAAAAGAGAGAATCGAGGGAAGCGGCCTAAAAGGAGCCCGAGTGGGCATGGGCCCCGAGTCATACTCATAGGTTTATGTAAACTCGGGACCTTTCCTCAAAGCCATTCTTTACATTTCTCTTCAAAACAGTGGCATCAAAAAGGTTATTCACAGAACATTACATCTGGGGCTAAGGCCCATGTTTCTCACCTCATTGACATCATAACCATAGAATTGGTCAAGTCCCAAGACGAGGTTTTGAGAATAGAATCGCGCTCATGGTGAAGTAAATAAGACGTATATTGGGCTTCCGATGGTTGGCAACCCGGGGCCACACTCATGGGTCGGAGTGAGCTCCGGGCCGGTAGCCATCGTGATAATAACTAAATCGCCGTATGGGTGGCCTGAAGAAATTAAAAAAGGGGGGTTCAACCTATCTACCGGGAGAACGAAGAGAAAGCCAGAAAGAAATAAAGCATTATACATGACAAAAGAAGAGCATCATGCTTGCGAGGGAAAGATTGGGAATCAAGGCCAAAAGCCCACACTCTCATTCATTTCTGGATATATAGATTTACATCTGGGCTATGCAAAGCCCCATAAGAACATGGAAGAGAAAGGAGAAGGGATACAAAGACCCACCCTCATAGACGGACTCCCAAGCTCTCAAGCCATCTCTCACTCTTCTTTCTCTCTCTTTAGCTCCTCAAGCAGGACTTTGGGCAGAGTTTTCCCAGCAGCCGCCCCTTTCTTTCTTCAGCCAAGGGGCTCATATATAGGAGGAGCAGGGCCAGAGCGGCACCTCTGTACTCCTTCTTCTCTTTTTTGCTTCCTTTTTGTTCTTCTTTGCAGGGGCTGTCACGCTAATGCTGCCGCTACTGCTGTTGAAGACATGGCAACTGCTGTTTGGCCGCTGTTGCTGCTCCGCCGCTGCTGCGGTTGCTTCGCACGGGGTAAGGTGCAGTAGGCGGGAGGCCGTAGGCTGCCGCGGTGGTCGCTGCTGGTTCACGGGAGGGGCGCGAGCAATCAATGCATGGCATGGGGGAGCAGAGCCTCCGTTCGAGCTAGCGCGAAGGCCCTCCGAACGCCGGGGTGGCTTGCTGGTCGTCGCTCCGAACTGCTGGTCGCAGGCGCTGGCCAACGCGAAGGCTTTGCATGTGTGGGGGAGAAATCGCATGGGAAGAGGGAGACACGGGAGGAGGGACACAGACACGGGTTACTAATCCTTGAACAGTACCCGCGAATTTCCTTCTATTTTCTTTTTTATTTTGAAAAATCCCTCTCTCTATTCCCTTCTTCTATTGGCGCAAAGGCCCATCTATCTTGGGCTTCTTGTCTGGCTCATTCCTTTGGCCCATTTCATTCTTTTTGGGCTCTTTTTCTTTCTTCTCTTTTCTTTTTTTATTCTTCCCTCTTTTTATTTTATTTTATTTTTTTTTTGAGTGCCCACAGTCTCGCACCCAAGGACAATCCCAAATTGCTCAAAGACTTTTCACACTTTCCTATTTTTCTTGTTGGGGAGGACAACATAATATTTCTTGAGATTCTTATCAAGACTTGGCCCAAAATTCCTCGGACCAACTCTTTCGAAATTGGGCTCCATCTTCAAATAATTTTTATGATCAAGTCCACTATAGAGAATAACCCACATCCTCTCCACTATCTCACTATCAAGCTGATCATCATTCAATTTCTTATCCTTCGAACTCTACTTCTCAATCTACATATATATCTCCTCCACACCAAACTCTCAGTCATGAGGAGAGCTTTGATCAATTATATCAATTTATCATGGCTCAAAATCAATCCATCCAGGCCCGACTAGATCAACTTGCTCAGAACATCAAGGGCATGGAAGTGAATCAATTACCTAGCTACTCCAATGCAAGTTCTGATTACCAACTTTCAGAATTTGACCATAATGAAAACTTTTGTGATCAACCTGTGATTCCCAGGGAATACAATGCTCAGATCACCCATGATTTAGATAATGGGGGAAATATGGAGGAGACTTATCAGGAAATTTTAGAAAGAGCAAGTTATAGTTATAATGATGATCAAAAAGAGGAGCTCGAGGAGCTTGAGCTTAATTGCCCTTATGAGGAGAGTTCTAAAGAAGTTGTTGATCTCACGTTGGGGGGAGAGGAAGAGGAAAGTAATGTGCTAGATAATGATCCAGCTCCACTAATTTCCCTTCCTGAATTTGAGAAGACCTTGTTCCAGGAGAAGGACGAAGAGGATGTGCGAGTGGAGAATGAATTGAGTGAAGTTATAAATTATTTATCTTGGATAAAGGAGTCGGGTACCCTTCATGACCTTCATCTCGATTGGAGATCTTTTATTCCAAGGGAGGGTATTGATCTTTTACCTCTTCATGACCTCGGCGAATCTAACTTCATTGTGGACATTCTACAATTAGCCGATCTGTCAGATCTTATTGAGCCCCATGAGTATCATTGTGTTGAGGAGCATGTTTCTTTCACTCCTGATATTGCTCATCTCCTTGACAACTCTCACCTCACCAAGCTTCACGTAATTCCAAAAATTAAGGTTGGATAAGAAATTTTTAACAAGGTCCACATTAATATTTTCAACACTTATAAAGACCTTACGTTTGAAGAGGAATATTTTATAATTGATGACATGATAATTCTTTTTCATTCTCTAACCGGGGAGGTCCGTTTGGCCTCTTAAACCCACCATGGTATGCAATGCGGGCCAAACCAAAAATAATAAATGTTGATTCTTACATGACTCCCATGGAAGAAAAGTTGTTAACATATGCATTACGCGACAAAATCAATCATACTAACAACCAACCTATTTCTAGTCCACGTACGTTCTTTCATAATCTTATCTTTGCATGGCATAAACGTTGGAACTTAAAAGAAGATAAGATCTCGTGGTGGATTATTCTTAAAGCAACTTGTTGGTTATGGAGTTTTATTACATCTGGCTGAAGACGGTAAACTTAGCGTTTATTGGGAGACAACCCAATGTTTAATGACTTGTTTTCTAGTGTGTTATTTTCAGGTACTCAAGTGTAGCCGTGGTGAAGGTGTCACCGTCAAAGTGCAGTCAATACATGAGGAAGCCACGCCCACAAGCCCCAGGTTGTACATTTCCTTCCCGGTAAAATTTCTTTTTACATTGATTTATTACTTTATATTATTTATGCCATTGAGGATAATGCCATTCAAGTTAGGGGGGCAATTCTTGTTGCATTTTATACAACCTATTATTTTCATGATATTTTCCATGCTTTTATCATTTTGTTGAAAAAAATGTGTCAAAAATACCCAATTGAGTTTTCATGATTCATGCTTGCATTGAAAGAAAATCTGGAATGGAAAAGACTAGGGAGAAGGACAATGGTTTATTATTTAATCTATCCATGAAAAACTGACATTAGAATCTCTTAAAGTCCACAAGTACTTTGAAAAAAAAATCACATGCACACTAATGAAGCAAGCATGACAAGCCTTCTGTTATTTAGTATGATGCCTGATACTCTGTAATTCCCAATAAAGAGACATTTTTGGAAAAAGTTATATGCCTACAATTAAGTGCAAAGCACAAAAAAAATCATGAAAAATATCCATAATCGTAGTAATCGGACCTGCTTCTCCTAAGGCAAGAGTCGAAGTTCGCGTCAAACAGTGAAGGGATGTGCAGCACCATGTGTTGAGAAAGAAACGAAAAAAATCAGGCAGAGTGAAAGCTACCATACTCAAACGTTCTGACCTGGGATGAGCAGAGTTGAAAGACACATAGCTGAAATAACAATATGAAGGATGCAATTGTCTAGCTGTGGATTTAGTTTTCACGAGCACAAGTGCTGTTGAACTTTGTGATGTATTCTAAGTCATGTTCATCAATTTCTAATCTAAAGCTAGTGTGCATTAATATTTCCAAAGTTCTGACCCTTGGTTGATTATGTGAAGGAGGATCTGGAAATGAGGGTATGAAATTTTTTAAACTCTTATTGGTCCTAAATTTTTAACTGTTTACATTACTAAGGGACTAGCTATGAGTAAGTTGGGGGTGTGATGAGTGTATATTCTTCCACGATAATTCATGTCACACACATCATTTTAAGTGCATATAATTAGATAATTATGCATATTTTATAATTAACCTCAACTTCACACATAAATTGAGCCTTTCATGCAAATTAATTTAATTTGGTGTTATCATTCAATAAAGGGGAGTTGAGAGCTATAAACACTAATTTCACATTGCATAATTATGAGCATTCTTGATTTATATGCACAATGTGATGATTTTTATGGACTAAATCAAAATTGTCTGTGTGCAAGACACTCAAGGCAATTTCAAGACAAGACAGGGGCTGAATGGTCTCAAGACCAGAGGAGGGAAGCCCTAGGGTGCCCCCCATCTCTCTTGACCAAGTCAAAGGCAACAGCCATCCATTTTTTGTGAGAGGAGGAGATAAAGAAAGGATTTAAATTAGAGATAATAGAGGAGAAAATCAAGGAGAGAAAATTGGGGAGGATCTCCACCAAAATCGGAAAGGGAAAGAGGGGGGTGCCCCAACCTATAGAAGAGGGGGGGCGGCCAGCCCTTTCTCCCCCTCTTTCATCTCATTTTCTCTCAATCCTAGTCATCCATTTCCATCTAACGCAATCTCAACCCTCCGTTGAACCCATTTCTCCTATAAAAAGGCCATTGAATGGAGAAAAAAGGGAGGCTAATTTTTCTTAGTAGAATTTCTTCTTCTTCGTTTCTCCTTGGTGCGCCCCCCTTCACTTTCTTCTTCTTCCTCTCACCCTAGTGCACCCCTTCATCTCTTTCTTCTTCTACTCTCTTGCGCCCGCACCCATCTCCCTTTCTTCTTCTCTCCATCCCCTAGCTAGGTCGCCCTTCTCTCTCTTACTTCTCATCCCCTAGATCCCTTTAGTTAATCCTCACTTCTCTACACATTCCTTTCTCTTTCTCATCTTACATCTCTCCTCTTTACTTCTACAATCTCCCTCTCACGACAATGTCTACTCCAAGACAGGGCGACGATCAAAGGCTCAACGGCGCAAACAACTGCATCTTCCTCATCCTCTTGACCACACTTTCTCTCTTCTTTTCTTGTTATTTAAATTTCATTTGAAGTGTAACTTTTATTTTTCATAACATTAGAAACATTTATTTTTGCAATAAAATTAGTTGAGCAATTTCTATCTATCTTGTTCTTCTCTCTCTCTCTCTCTCTATACTTCTTTTCCTCGACCCTCCACACTTCTTTAACTAGATTTGTTTGATGCACTTTCATTTTCAACATTAAAACTCATTCAACAATCTTTCTTTTCAAGGAACACAAAATTTTTAACTTTAAAAGTTCTAACCTCCTCGTAAGATCGACACGTATTCACCACTACGTTTTAAATCCTAATTTTATCGTGTAAAATTTTATAAAATTATGTGTACGATATTTTTAATGACGAACATCCGCTCGCATCGACCTTTTATAATATCTACGAGATAAGTATCTTCATGGGTGAAGAATATTGGCTGCTGCGTCCACTCATACTCCGGTCTTAATCTATTCCATTAATTCATGTCCTGCAACTCGTCACCAACTACAGAATGGTACTTTACAAGTCGAGCTAAAGGTCAAGCTGGAAACGGCTAAGATTTTAGTTCCTTCGGCTCTGATTAGAAAATAATTCTTAGGGGCATCGATAAAATGCAAACACGATACCCTCCCCTACCCCCCCCCCACCTCCTCTTAAAATTTACTTGTGAGCAAACCTATACACTAATAAATCATCACGCCTGGCTTTCACTCAATTTAGAGATTTGTCAAGCATAGGTTCTAATTATGAATACTTTCGGATTCTAAGAATGTCAACAATGATGTTAAAGAGAGGACATTAAACTCGAGAAACTCTTTGTAGAAACTCTTTGTTAGCCTTCTACTTCCATTTGGAAGCTCCGACGATATCTTCCTCGGTTGGATAATAGAATGAGGTTATGAGGGAGTGGTTGACTATTAAAGAAAAGACACTAAACTATAATGAGAGGTTGACTGTTAAATTAATGGAGAACAGCCCTACTAACATTTTCTTGATCTTCCTTGTGACAGTTGGATGCCACTGAAAACTTCAAGGAAAATAGTGGAAGACAGCCACGAGGCAAATCACTGGCAGAGTATCAGCGGATAAAGCACAGCCACATCTCTACACATGACCAGTCCCTTGGAGCGAGCGGCAAAGATGCTGTTTGTTTGGCAGCAAAGACGCTCTAATTCTAACAAACAACCAAAAATGATATAAAATCAACAATTATAAGATTTTTTTAAGGGTTAAACAAACAAGCAGACAGTGTGTCTTCCAATGACAAAGCAGGTAGAGGCCCCCTTACCATTTCCACTTTGTTCTTCCATCACGTTCTTCAAACACTCCCACCCCCCAAACGCCTTGCAGCATATCTTCACCCCTCGCAGCCTCACTATAGGTGGAAGGCAGTCCTTGTTGCGTGATTTAGCAGGTAAACAGTGACATTTTGATTTACATAATGATAATAAAAGAAATCAAATCATCTCTAGCAATTTTAAAACTTTCAGATTTCTCCACACCCACCCCTTTTCTAATTAACAGAGGAGACGGCAACAACACAAGATGTGTGCCATGAAAGCAAGGAAAGGAAAAGATTACTACAAAAAATGTGAAACAAGCCTGGATAGGAGCCACCTATAATTTAGGCATAAGAATGCAGTACAAAGCAATTGATTAATTATTTCAACTAATACATCTAGAAAATTGATCCTGGAAACTCCGTGCAGTCTTCCTGTATGAATTGAAGCTGGACATGTCCTTATTTTCGTGAGCATTTCAACAATATTCAAACTGGCACGTTAAATGGATTTCTCCAAATTGAAAATTGGGTTGAACCCCTGGTGCTTCCCACGCTTGAGCAATAAAACCAAATATGCAGACCTGAACAAGAGCAATAGTAACCAAAACTCCAGACCAGGTACCCGGTGAAGAATTAATATTCATGAAGGTGACATGTCCCACTTGTCATCCAAGTAGGTTTCTGAAGAAACTTATTGTTGAATCTTGAGAACAGGAAATGCAATGACATCACGTATACTAGCTGAGTTCGTAAGGAGCATCACTAGCCTATCAATCCCAAGACCCTGGAAAGTCATCAGAGTTCATCAGATGAGTCAAATTTGAAAAGAAAGCATATATCCCTTTTTTCTTGAGCAGGTATTCTTGTTCATCAACTGAGAAAGACAATGAGGGAAAAAACTATGCTGTGTAATACACGTCCAACTTTTATGGCTTTGAGTTCATCATTTAGAAATGAATTCCAAGGAGTGCAAAAACTCCTGGTGTTACAAGTTACAAACCTACTATAAAAAAGACGTAAGAAATAGATTGTTTCCATAAAACTAAATTCAATGTAGGACAATGCTTGTAACTTTTACGCATAAGTAGAGGAAAAGATTACTCCATGGTTCATCATAACAATTGTGATGCCCATATAGCCTGCAAAATGGCAGAAAATTCCAACCAAGCAGGACGGAGCATGTGCATGTAATGGGCCCGCCTTATCCAGCTGACTCCATTACGCATTCTCCTTTTCATATGAAAAGTCCATGCATATCAAGAAAGATTAATGTTACCAACAAATTATTTAAAAAACCGTCCTATAGTGTTCCTGAAATTAGTGGAAAAGTCATGACCCAAAAGGAAATTTATTCTGATTAAAAATGTAGGTATCAAAAGAAGATGATCATACCATTCCAGAAGCAGGGGGCATCCCATACTCTAGGGAAGTAAGGAAGTCCTCATCTAGGGTTACTTCATAAGAATTATCATCAGCATTTTCCCCCTTTTCTCCAGAAAAAAGTTTATCTGGGCCAACTGCTGCACGTTGCTCATTATGCTGTTTAATTTGTTCTTCCATGCGAGCTCTCTGCCACAGAAGTACATAACAATCAAGTGGTGAACCATGAAAGCATTACTTGAGTATGACACCTCCAAAGCATTCACTAGGGCTTCTACAGAAAAAAAAACTAACAAATGTAGGAAGAGTAACTGATATAATCATAGGATGGAAAGTCCTCGTCATGAACAATAATAAGGAACTCATGTTCAGTAAAAAATGAAATATCTGGCAACATCAAGATGTAAACCCAATACATGCTTGATGGATACCTTTTTCAGATAGGTCATACCAGAATTAGTGAAGACACTTCACATGCCATGTCTCAGACAAGAAAGAAGAAAACTTTCAAAAAATTGCTATCACTATTGTGATTTTATCCCAAGCTTTTGTAGAAGACAGACTTTCTGAGAGACAAGGGAGAGAAATCCCCTAACTTGCCAAAGCACCCAGGCCATTTTAGAAGATGGGTCAATTGCTTTGGCTATGTAAAAGTGAATACTAACATTTAACACAAAGGTGAAGTTTATAATAATATGAAAGGAAATTATAGGACAATACTACAAGTCATTTTACATATAAGCTGAAACAGCCCAAGTTTGCAGCTGCAGGTCTTCAGCATAAAGTTATATAGATAGGAATAATAATAATAATAATAATAAATAGCCGAACACTGCAAAAGTGAAGACATGGAACATCACAAACCTGATCCATAGGATCTGTCAGTTCCGAAAATGCATTAGCAAGCTCACGGCCACAAATGAAAAGTTCAAAGCGCTCAGTTAGACCTGAATGCCTACAATGTGAAAGACAGGAAAAAGACGATCAGTTAAGTGATATTTTAACAGATCTAGTCACTATTTACTCTAAAGATTTTAAGGCACAAAAAAGTTTGATGAATGTCTACAGACACCCTTATTGGAATAGAAGCATCAGCCATTACACCAATAATGAAATAAAATTAAGAAATCATCCACAATTTATTAACGATGCATGTTAATAGATAAACACTGAAAGAGTATTGAGAAATTAGTAGAAATACATATTGTCATAACTCATGCCCCAAAACATTGTCTTATACCTCATTCTCTGTTCACAGAATGGGTTCCCACTTGAAAAGAAACTGATTAAGATGCACCAAGGTTACCAGACAACCGAACTTGCTACACAAGTACATAAATAAAATGACACGTTCAAAAAATTTAAATGTTGAGTACAGCAGAGAAAATCTCTTTACGAGCAGTGACATACCATAATCCAAGTAAATATTATCAGGATCATTATTTTTCATGATCCAAAGCTTCGGTGCCTTGACAAGTATGGCAAGCTTGAGGGGTAGTAAAGTAGGGCGAAATTTGTAGTTAGGGGTAGTTTTCAAATTATTGTTCTTGTGAGGACTGTTGTCATATTTTCCTTCTTTTTCTCTGGCCCCCCTCTTTATGAAGGGCATTTATGTAATTCTGTTTATCTTTACTTAAAATATGTTACGTATGAGGCTGGTTGGTCTTCTCCGCTGGTTGGTCTTCTCCCTCATAACCACCAGATCCTCTTTCTATCGGCCTGTGCATTTTTTTCAATTTACAAATGCACAAGGCTAGTTAACACCTTAACTCCACTCTTGCAAAGGGGGTAGACCAACCACAGCACCCATAAAACACCTTCCACAATCACTACCCCGCTCCCCAGCATGGCCAGGTGCATCCGCAAGCACCAACATTTACCATCTGCAATTGCTTCCTTCAACAGGCCATGTAAGTCCTTTTCCACCTCTTCCCCATCCTCCTTTCCCATCAAACCCCCTTAGTGAGGACACTAGAGCATGGATCCATATTAACCCGGCATACATCCATCGTTGCCGGAGCTCTTCACAGGCTATACAGGCTTCCATTTGGCTCAGAGATGGTTCATTGGTTGTTTGAATTGAGAGTGTTGGACGACGAGCGCATAGAGTCCTTGTTTGGCCCATTGGGGGCCCATTTAGTGTCTTTTGCATTTTTAATGAATTTTTGGTGCAATTTTCGCACTATTTCCTTGAGTCCAAGGGCATTTTAGTTCTTAGTCATTTAGCCTCAATTTGATATGGAGTTAGATTAAAGGTGGACTAACTCAACCTACTTAACATAGTCCGGAGTTAACCTATTTTTAGTTTGATAAGAGGGTAGTTAATCTGGGAGTAAAGAGGTGGACTAACCTACTTTTAATCTAGTGTGATTTGATAATTAGTAGGTTAACCCAATAATAATGACATATAAAATATTACATTTATATACCTTTTAAATTTTTTAATATATATCTCATTCCCTCTCTCTACCTCTCTCCCCTCCCCTCTCTCTCGTCACTCTCTATCTCGCACATATATTAATTACTAGTTTTAGTTACTATTCATCTTTAAAATTTTAATTTATTTTAATTTTAAATTATTTTAAAATATGTTATATATTAAATATATCATAAAATAATTTTATTAATTTTTTGATAAATAATATCAATAATCTCACTAATTAAAATTTAAAATTCAAAAACAACATTAATACGAGTTTATGTTACTGTTCATCTTTAAAAATTTTATTTTATCTTAATTTTTAAAAATTTTAGTATACTATATAAATATAATATATCATGAAAATAAATTTTGTTTGATAAATAACATCAATAATCTCATTAATTAAAATATAATAGTCAAATATGACATTAATTATGGATTTATATTACTGTTCATCTTAAAAACTTATTTTATCTTATTTTTTTAATAATTTTAATATATTATATAAATTAAATATATCATGAAAATAATTTAATGTTGATAAATAACATCAATAATCTCACTAATTAAAATTCATAAGTCAAAAATGACATTAATTACGTATGTAAGTTATCGTTCATCTTAAGAAATATTTTATGTTAATTTTTAAATATTCTTAATATATTCTATAAATTAGATATATTATGAAAATAATTTTTTGATAAAACATCATTAATCTCATTAATTAAAATTTAAAAGTCACAAATATTTTTAAAAATGCTATTTATCTTAATATATATTAACTCATAAAAATTTTAAATAACTTTTATATGATAAATATATCATTATCATAATAAATTTTCTCTTACGTTAATGAGAGAGAGAGAGAGGAGAGAGAGTGTGAGAGAGAGAGAGTGCATTTAATGTGCATTAAATGCACTTAGCCCACCTCTAAATCCACCTCCATGGGTGGATTTTCTAATCCGGGGGTAACCCATGGTTAGCCATATTTCTAACCTGATTAACCTAAATCTACAATCAAAGCAGAAAAAGGGTTAGGCCAGGGTTAACTGTAGGCTAAGCCAGGGTTAACCTAATACCAAAGTGGGGCTTAGGGAGTCCACTTAGGGCTAGGGTTAGCCTAATCCCTACAAATAAGTGTGCAACCATCTTTTTTAATTAATGGTGAATTTCATATTCCAATTTGAAGATTTCTTTTGTCTACCTTGGAGGGAGGAGATAAACCCTACAACGATGTCGCGGTGCGACACCCTCCACCACCAGCGCCATCATCAGCCACCAGGTGCTCTTTGCGACTACTGTGACCCAGTAAACCATCCGCAGCCTGCTGCGGCAAGCCCAGTGACCATGCTCCACCATCTACGAGCAACTGCGGCAGCCCCGACAGCCTCGTTCTGCCACTTGCGACATGGCCAGGTGGCTGGCAGGACACAATCGAGGCCAGTTGATCACAGGGTGCCCCACTGCCCGCAACCAGCTATGGAGTCCCCCACCGCCGCCTCCACCCTACTGACCACGCTCAATCATGCGCTCCAACCCCGCCATCGCGATCAACTGGCCTCGACTGCATCCTGCCAGCCGCTAGGCCGGGCGACCCACCTGCCACCCAGTCGTACCACTCCAGCAAGTCGCCGACACTTCGCTCACATCATCCCGCTCTCCGCCACGGCTGACCCTAGTGCGCACCATTCTACCCCAGCACGTCATCGGCATTGCCCGTTCACCGCTCGCCACCGACCATTGGAGTCCCATCAATCAGTCAATGTTTCCCTCCCCTTCTAGTTTGCCTATCATCCCCTTGAGAGGGTGGGCTGTCTCGTGTACTTCCTCACTTCTTGGGAACTCGGCTGCCAGGTGTTCCCGCCCACCAGTGGGGAGGTCTGCATCTCTCCCCTTCCTCAGCATTTGCATTACTAGTATTTGCTTAATTTGCTGCCAACTATAACGTAGGGATCCTAGCCTGTGATTCAGTTCACTGCCGGCTTGAGAGTGTGAGACCCCATTCCCGTAGCTTCCGTCCGGACCATGCCTGTGGAACTGCCTTACTAGTTCCTCAACTACCATGGGCCCCATGTTTCTTCCCTGTAAGGGATAGCTATTCGGGTTAGTTTCTTGTTTTGGACATATTCGTCCCACTAGTCCTACTCTTCTCATCGTCTACATTTGCATTTCTTATATTTTCTTGTTAATCTCGAGTCTCGTTAGGAGTCCGTCAGTTTCCGATAGCTTGCCGTCCATCACCCCTCCTCATCCACCCCATCATAGCCCCACTCGTCATTTCTCTCCTCATCCACCCACCATAGCCCCACTTGTCATTGCAACCAACCAACCTGCTGTTGTCCTGGGACCGGTATGCCAGCAAGCTCTATTTTCCTTCTTATTCTCCCTCTCCTTTCTTCTTTCATGCTGTGTATCACCACCCCTTGCCCTCTCTCACCTGTTTGGATTCCTTTCCATCCTCCATATGGTCCATTCCCTATTTCACATCCTCCACCTCTTCCCCCATTTCCTCTTTTGTTAAAAACTCCAGAACCAACTGTCCAACCAAGATCGTAATCAGCACCAGAACCATCTATTTTTTATTTCCAGTTTTCAAAACTACGTCACCAATCCAAAATCATGGAATGCAAAATGCTCATCAATAACTCATGCATGGTTGTCAAGACCTCCAAGGCGACCAAGGCGGTGGCCCGCTACCTTACTACATAGGCGACAAGACAAGGCGCCTAGGCGAAACCAAGTTTATATAACTAAGTACATTGCAAGAGAACTACTACTATACATTTTCTACATATAAGTTCTATCTTTAGTTAATAAAAAAAATTGATATCCACAAATCTTCAACATGTACCTATATTTTAAAAAGCAAAACAGAATAAATGGCAAACGATAACAAATTAATAAAGATAAAACTAATAAGAATTTGTCAATACCTGGCAATCGATATAAAAATTTTAATCTAAAATTTGGTATTCAAATAGTTATTCTTTATACTAAAAGGAAGCATAAATATGACACATTTCTAGATAAATTATAAACACATCAACATAATAATTTCATAATTTTTCACTTGTGAATTATCAAAAAGAGACAAAAATGATACTAGCTTCAAAAAGTGTACCATGCAAATATGAATCAATGTCCTTAAGAGGAGGGAAGAGGAACCGACAGGGAGAAGAATTTGAGAGAAAGGGAAAAGGGAATTGAAAATCCCATCATCTCTTTCCAATCTTGACATATCATTTGTCAATTTTTCAAAACTACCCCTAAACTTTTTCCCAAATACTAAAACAAACCTCCAATTAAGAAGTGGATGTCCTGCCAAGGCAAGCTAGGCAGGCCTAAGATGGCCTTTGTGCACCAAGGCAGCTAGGTGAGTGCCTTAATGGGCTGCTAGCCTAGGCGCCTGGTTGCCTTGGGCACCTTGAAGCGCATTGTCGCCTAGGCAACACCTTGAAAACAATGAACTCATGCAAAAAAATAATTAAATGATGAACAATCTCAATCATAGGAAAGTGGAAACATCATAAATAGAACATTTTGGTATATTTATGATCACGAACAAAGGTTAACACAACTGTGGAACTCTAAGAAAATTCACCCCATATATTGGACTAAATAACACTAAAAGAAATATCAGTTCAGAAAGTTTGTAAATGGATGAACCATGGAATGCATAGTTGCAATTCATGAAATTCTTCGATATAATAGTACCTTCGGTGTGGCTTGGCTAGAGGAGATGTCTCAATGGGATAGTCTAGAACAAATGTTGGTTGCACGAGAGTGGGCTCAACAGCAGTCTCAAAAACCTGGACCAGACATACAATACGTAACATGAGGAAGTCCAATATCTGATGTAGATGTAGTAAGATACCAGCTGATATTTCATTCTTTAAGAATCTACTGTGTAAGATTAGAAAAAACAGAAAAACTAATTGGTGATCTTTAGAAGTATGTTTTAACATAATACCACAAAATTCTGTCAGACTTCTTACTCATGTAAAGCAAGAAGATCGTGTGATTCTAGTTTCATTGTAATTGTATAGAAACTATACAAGACCTTTATTTCTAGGTAGAAGAAGCTATCTTAAGCTATCATCTTGAATTTATTCCCTGCAACCCAGTTGCATGCTAACAACTTCCCAGACAGATTACGACATATTGCATGATTTTGTGCTGCATCGTAAATTTTCCTGTTGTAATTTTCTGCTCTGGAAAGACAAATAATGTTTGACATAACAATCAATATTTAATTATATTCTCAAGATGAAAGAAATCTACAATGCATCGCTCTCCTTTTGTTGACCTTAGGGAACCAAATCTTCACTCACTGAAAGCACCAATCATGCAATAAAAATTTGCAGTCAGAAGAATGAAAATTGTGGAGTGTCATATCCACTCTTAAATAAATGTCATATCTACTCATATACAAATGTCTAATGCTCTCGTAAGTGGGAACAAAGCCACCATTTTCAGGTAAAGCATTTGCAACCAGAAAACCCAAATAGAACAAGTCTCAACATTACCATCATTTTCAGGTAAAATGTATGCAACCAGAAAACCAGGTAGAAGAAGTCTCCAATATTAGCAAAGTCAGATACAGATCTTTAATTGGACGAAAAATGCTTAGTGCACACCCTGGGCCAATTACACACCCAGGGTGTGCACCAAGCAAACTACATTTTTTATTTTTGAAAAAATTCTGTGATGTGGGGCTCACGTCCCCTTAACTTGCCATAGAAGGCATACCCCCATTTGATGGCCCAAAAAAATTTAAAAAACAAAAATCAGATTCAATGAATAGTGTTGGGCCCTATTTTTCTTGAATCGGCCCTTTTTGTTTTGGATTTTTTTGGGCCGTCGGATGGAGGTGTGCCTTGTACAGTAAGTTAGGGGGATGTAGGCCCCACGTCACAAAAAAAATTCAAAAAAAAAAGTTTGTTTGGTGCACACACTAGGTGTGTAATTGGCCAGGGTGTGCACTAAGCATAATTCAAAGTTTAACTTGCCCAATCATCATCTCATTTGTCCTCTTTCCTCCACAATTAAGCATGCATGTATTTGACAGGACTAACAGTCTAACAGTGACCAGCGGAGGAACATGTCAAGTAGTCCATCCGATGATGTAGAGAAAGCCTTTAGGAAATGGAAAGCACGTACAGATCTAATATTGATACCTGGAATTTTGGCATACTCTTACCTCATTAAGGACATGTCCCACAGATGGGCAGGACCGAATTAAAAGGTCATCTTTGTTTCCTGAGCCAATTCCAAAGGCCTTGATTGCAGATTCTTTCGCAGCTTCAACATTATCTCCAAAACTTTCAAAGTCAATACCAGTGTGTTCCTTAACAAGATTATGCATAGTTTCCCTCCGCCATGGCCTTTCTAGACAAATTTCAGTTCCCTGAAAGCAATATTCATTTCTACAATACTTTCAAAAAAAATATTCATTTCTACAAAGAGTTAGAGCACATAACATTATGTGATTTAAAAGCACTAGAAGAGATGACAATACCAATCAATATGTACTAAATGTTTACATGGATATTCTTGTTTTCCTTGTTCAAGTGGATGTCCATGGCAGGGATGGCAGTACCGGTTTCGGTACCGGTTTCTGCCGGGTCCGAAACCGAAACTAATTAAATTATTATTTTTTTCTTAAAACCCTACATTTGGTTTCGGCCCGGTTTCGGCATTGGGTGTCGTTTCGTTTCGGTCCGAAACCGAAACGTTTCGGCCGAAACTGCCATCTATGGTCCATGGACCCATTACAACAATTATCCAACCAATTGTCACAACATCATTAGCTGATCTTAAATTTGTTTGCAAAGCCAGTTGACTAAAGATTTCATATGCAATAACCCACAGATAACCTTATGACAGCTTCTCATTGTGAGGCTGCTTTTTGCTTTTTGTGGCTTCCATAACTTGAAGTGCCCTCAATCCATGTATATACGGATATGAACCAGCTAAACATCAATCTTAACCAAAGAAACAAAAGATCATGTTGACATGCAGCAGTTAAACAATTGTAAACAGATTATATTGGGCTCTTTCAATGTATAAATAATAAAAATATGTAAAACGTAGATATAATGAACAATGATTGCTCCATAGGGCAGTGTTGAACGATTGAAAAAAAAAAGTGGGGATGAAGAAGAGCAACATAAGAAGCAGCCATCCAAGGAAAGAAACCCCAACTATAGTTTTTACTTTCTACGCAACAAAAAGAACAAAGAAGACAAAAGCAAACCAAAAAAAATGTGTGCAGCAGCAGCGGCATCAGGCGCCTATTCCACATGCTCACCTATCCACATAGTGGCACCTAGGGTTCTGTGCACAAGCATCATGTGCAATGCAGTCACCTGTGCTATTGGAGATATGACAGAGACATGAATGAGAAGGGGAGAGAGGGAGAGTCCAGGCTATAAAGACAGACACAGAAAAAACAAGACCAGTGAGCATGGGTAATAACCCTACCACTATCACTGAATGGGCAGAAACTGTGTACATCCTCATATATTCTTCCATCAAGACCATAAACCATTACGTCATGAGCTTGTCCCAACACTTCCGGAGGGAGCAGAGAGTGCGAAGGATCCAAGAAGTTGGAAAAGTTTGCCAAACATGTTGCTGGCATGGTGGCATTAAGTTCCTCATCAAGAAAGTATCAGACATGATGAAGGTGCATGCCAGAAGTTCCCTGATGCCAGTTTTATGGACAGAAGTTGTTACATGGTTGTTTAGCCTAACACCATGAAATCAGGGAACAACTTCAGTTCACTAATGCTTTCAAAAATGTCTATTTAAGAGAAGAAAGAATCAATGAGTTGAATGTAACAGAATAAGAACATACAAATCACAACATAAAAAGGAAGATGCATCAATAGTAGCAGACGAACAGCATGAATGACGATAGATGGTTGAAAGTTGCGAAGTTCTCTAGAAAACTTCTATCATCATGACCATGGCAAGTAAGATATACGTGAGTACACGGAATATTTTCACGTAGGAAAGATAAATGAATGTTCTTTTTGAAAAGAGACATTCCTCCCCCCTAAGTATAGAGGGTGATTCCGTGTGTGCACATCGTATCAGACGATTTGGGTTCGGGTGTTGGACCTCTCTCCACTGACCGGAGTCAGTGTTGATTTACATCGGTCTAACGTCCGAACATCTTTGTTTAACTGTCAAAGAAATCCCAAAGTCTTCTATAGAGGTTCTGATGTGGAGGGCAGGCTCACTCGAGAGACTCTCCATGACCACTCATTTACTACCAACATATTAATAGAGTTAGGGCTAGGCATGAACAAAACCCTAAGATTTAGGAATAGAAACGCGAATATGCGGAAGCCATAGGTATTTTTGAAGTAAAGGGGAGTTTTCTGGACCCCGGAGGTATTTCGGTAATTTTACCACCCCAAGGGTATTTTGGTAATTTTACAGGCCAAGGGCACTTTTGAAATTTCTGGGATGAAATAGAAGTAGGACCGTGTTCCTGATCGCCCAAGGCGTTGAGGCTCTTTCTGGAGGGTTCTAAGGGCTCTGAGACTGTTTCTGGGTAAAAAGGGTAGTTCGGTAATTTTACCACCCTATGCAGACCTAGGTTTGAGGTGGTACCCAGGTGTCAGACTGAACTGATAACACTTCCGAACCGAAGGAGTGACAAGGAGCTTCGTAGAAGGCACACATCTGTCAACCTTACCCAAGGAGGGATATATATGCAGTTTTGACAAGTCGGGGGTTTTCTTATAATTTTCCCGAAGAAAGTTGCAGAGTGCACTGAGTACATTTATAGCCTCAACTGGGTACAAGGATTGTCGACAAATTGTCGACTGTACAAAGATCCGCACCAACGCGGGAAGTAGGGGCGTAGCCCGAATTACAAAAGATTGCAGGGTATAACTGCAAATTATAGGACTTTTGTCTCTTACGGTCCCGGGGAAGACATTTTTTGTAATTCCGTCATTATAGGGACAGAACCACGTAACTTAGTCGTCCCGGGACGTAAAGACTTACAAAACACGGCCCACTGAGGGGCATAATTGCCAACATGGCTCACTGAGGGGCATAATTACAAAAATACCCCGTAGGGGCATAAGTACAAGACCCGGGGACTTACCCTTCACAGGCCAAGACAAACAAAACAAACTCCTCCGTATACTTGGTGGCTTCGTAGGTTGTAGATGGTTGTTGTTGTTCTCCACTTGGACCCTTGGGGGTCTATTTATAGAAGGTGGGAGGGCCCAGAGAGGTCAAATGAGCGAATTTACCCCGATTCTGTCAAAGTGGGGTGGCAAAAAGCCATTTGAACCCCTCTGGATGCCAAAAAGGGTTAAATGACCCCGCTGGATAGGCAAAAAGCTCTTTTGACCCCTCTCCTCCTTTTTTCCTTCTTTTTTTTTGAAACACGGGAACTGAAGAGAGAGAGGGGGGTTGCGCGACCCCGGAGGCTCTTGGCGAGGTTGCGCGGCCCCCGGAGGCCCCCTGGTGGGGTCGCGCGACCCCTGGAGGCCCCGTCGCGCGACCCCGCTGGGAAGCTAGCGGGGTCGTGCGACCCCCGCCGACCCCAGTGGGTGGCCACGGCCCTCTCTTGCGCCCGGGAGGGGTTGACCCCGGGACATGATTTTTTGCCCCTTATTTTTTTGTAGACAAAAATTACTGTCAACAAATGCCCCCCACGGAACGTTCGTCAAAGTCGGGGCGAAGGCGGACGGTCCGTGCCTCTGTAGAGCTGCACCTTACTGCTTCGTTGCTTTCCAGAAAGTTGAGGGTTGATGCTGGCTTGCCTCGGAGAGGCTTGTTGTCCCGGAGTTGACGTAGGCCTGCTTCTGAGAGGCTTGTTGGCCTAGAGTTGATGGGGGCCTACTTCTGAGAGACTTGTTGGCCCGAAGTTGATGGGGGCCTGCTTCTGAGAGACTTGTTAGCCCAAAGTTGATGGAGGCCTGCTTCTGAGAGACTTGGAGTTGATGTAGGCCTGCTTCTGAGAGATTTGTTGACCTAGAGTTGATGGGGGCTTGCTTCTGAGAGACTTGTTAGCCCGAAGTTGATGGGGGCCTACTTCTGAGAGACTTGTTGGCCCGGATTTGATGTAGGCCTGCTTCTGAGAGACTTGTTGGCCTAGGGTTGATGTAGGCCTGCCTCGGCGAGACTTGTTGGCCCGAAGTTGATGTAGGCCTGTCTCGAAGAGGCGCATCCATCTGAGTCGTCGTTGATTGACTATCGAGCTGTGATAGCTGGAAATTAACATTGGCCGACCCTTGGGGGTGCGTTGGCCAAAAGTCGTGATGCTGGCTGACCACTGAGATGTCACTGAAGACGTGTCAGCTAACCGCTGAGGTGTGTAGCCGCAAGTTAAAGCTGGCTAACTATTGAGGTGTCGCCAAAGATGCGTCGGCTAACCACTGAGGTGTGTGGCCGAAGGTTGAAGCTGGCTAACCGCTGACTTGTGATAGCCAAGGTTGATGTAGACCAGCCCTTAGGGCATGTTGGTCTGGGTAGATGTTGGCCGTACACGGGCTGAGGCAACTCCTTTCTTTGTTTTAGCTTCAGCTAGTGAGGCTTTAAAGCTGCTTCAGAGTTTCCTGGCCTCTTAGGATGGAGTGGCCGAATGGTCCTCAACTCGGTGTAGCATTGCCAGATGCATGCATTTGGTCTCCTTCAAGACGCCTGGATGACTGAGCTTGCGTCTTTATGGGAGGAGTTCGCCCGCTTCGTGCTATTCAAGAGCGGAGGCGGAGAACTCAGCTGATCATTCAGCAGGAGGAGCAACTTTGCAGACTTCAGAGAGCCCAGGCTGAGGTGGGCGCCCAAGTCAAGGCCACTTATGAGCGCGAGCAGATGGCCTCCCGCAGAGTGGAGGGGCTTTTGTGAGAGGTCCGGGGGACCGAGAAGGAGCGCAGTCTTGCGCGTGCCGATGTAGACTCTTCGCCGTAGGCTTGAGGGGCTCCAGGAGGAAGCTCTTTAGAGTGACACTCGCCTTGTTGAGCTGAGGAGGAGTGAGTCTGATACTTGATAAGCCTTTTCTTTTTTTTTTTCACTTTACCGGCCCTACCGCCCTTTCGGGTTTTCGCCAAGACCGGCCCCCTTTAGCTTTTTCCAGTGCGCCCTTTCGGGTTTTCACACTGAGGGATACCAATTTTTGCCTAAGGCGCCCTTTCGGGTTTTCACCTTAGCCGGGTCAAAACCTTTTTGCCCTTGATTGCTCTTCTAACAGAAACAACCAAGTCCGCTGAGGCCTCAATATTTTTAACCCCGTTTTTTTTTTGGTCCTATAATGCCAAAAGGTCAGGAGAAAGTGGCACTCCCGTAGGGACGTGTGTGCCACATAGGTGGATCAAGTGGGTAGATTTGATTGTCCGGGTGGGACGAATGAATCAAATCTGTGAGCCGAAAGGCGAAACGGGTTGGTAGCCTGAGAGGGCGTACTGAGACCGAACCCAAGAGGATAGAAACGAGCCGAAAGGCGTAATGGGTTGGCAGCCCGAGAGAGTATACTGAGACCGAACCCGGTGGGATAGAAAGGAGCCGAAAAGCATGGTGGGTTGGCAGCCCGAGAGAGCATACTGAGACCGAACTCGGTGAGACCAAAAGGTGTAGTGGGTTGGCAGCCCGAGAGAGTATACTGAGGCCAAGCCCGGTGTGACAAGAGAATAGACTTGGCGATCCCGGTGAGATATATAAGTCAAGTCTGAAGCCAAGAGGCGAGATGGATTGGCAGCCCGAAAGGGACATGCAGAGGCCAAACCCAGAAGAAGAAAAAGGGTGGATTTGACAGCCCTAGTGGGACATGAGAGTCAAACCCGAAAGCCGATAGGCGAGATGGATTGGCAGCCCGAGAGAGTATACTGAGGCCGTTCCCGATAGGACAAAGATATGTTTGACAGCCCTAGTGGGACGTGAGAGTCAAACCCGAAAGCCGATAGGCAAAGAGGTGGGTTGGCAGCCCGAGAGGGCATGCTGAGGCCAGACCCGGTAGGACATGTGCCAGAAGGCATGATGGATTGGCAGCCCGAGAGAGCATACTGAGGCCAATTCCAAAAGGAAGGACGAGCCGAAGGCATGGTGGGTTGGCAGCTCGAGAGGACATACTGAGACCAATCCCAGAAGGAAAAGTGAGCCAAAAGGCATGATGGGTTGGCAGCCCGAGAGAGCATACTGAGGCCAATCCCAAAAGGAAAAATGAGCCGAAAGGCATGATGAGTTGGCAGCCCAGGAGAGCATACTGAGGCCAGTCCCAGTGGGACCAAAGAGCAAGTGGGTTTAACTGCTTAGAAGAGACACATGAGCTAAACCAGGAAGCCAATAGGCGGAATGGGTCGGCAGCCCGGAAGGGGCATGCATAGGCCGAGCCCGATGGAACAGAGTATGGCAACGTCAGAACGTCGGTGGGAATTAGGTGTCATAGGATGACATGTAAGGCGTAGCCATGGTATCAATATGATGTTTTGGCGAAGATGGGATGGAGTCATTGACTTAGAGCCACCCTTAGAATAAGCAAAGAGAAAAAAAAAATTTGCATTACCAACCTCACCGCCCTTTCGAGTTTTCGCCGAGGTTGGCCCCCTTTAGCTTTTTCCGGTGCGCCCTTGCAGGTTTTCACACCGAGGGGTTGCCCATTTTTGCCCGAGGCGCCCTTTCGGGTTTTCACCTCGACCGGGTCTGTGGCCTTTTTGCCCTCAGCCAACCGTTTAAGGTGGACTGAGTCCGCCGGGGTATCAGTATTTTTAACCCCATTTTTTTTTGAACCTTCACTGAGGAGAGGTACTGTCCTGTGAGGACTGCTGTAGAAACTCCTGTGGTGGCGCATGGTAGAGCTTCATATGCTTGCCGTTGAGAGGAGGGAAGGGATTGTCCCCCTTGTGGTCAAGGACCGTATAGGCCCCTCCTTCGTAGACCTTCTAGATGACATAAGCCTCACGCCAATTAGGCTGGAGTTTGCCGCTGGATCTTCCCGCGAGAACCTCCTTTTCCTTAATCATGACGAGGTCACCTTTCTTGAACGCCCTTTGCTTGACCAGCTTGTCATAGGCACGTGTCATGCGGGCTTGGTACACCTGTAAGTGCTTGTAGGCTTTGAGTCTTTCACCTTCAAGGTTGGACAACTCTTCAAGCCTCCTTTCTATCTCGGACTGGTCTTGGCCTGGCAATCCGGCGTGCACAGCAATGCGGTAAGACGTCAGCTTAATTTCCACAGGGACCACCGCTTCGGCTCCGTAGACCAAAGAGAAAGGGGAACAACCCGTAGGGGTTTTGTAGATGGTACGATAGGCCCATAGGGCTTGGTGGACCTTTTCGCCCCAATCCCGCTTGCGGCCACCTACTATCTTGGACAGCAGCTTACAAAGGGTCTTGTTGAAGGCCTCGGCCAACCCGTTGGCTTGGGGATTGTAGACTGATGACGTCCTCCAATCAATATGGAATTTGGCCGCCAAAGCATAAGCAGTCTTGTTCTTGAATGGCGTCCTATTATCGGATATAATCCGACTAGAGGTGCCGAATCTGTATATGATATAGTGCCGCACAAAATGGGCAACTATCTCCCCTGTCACTTCCCGTAGTGGAATGGCTTCCGCCCATCTGGAGAAGTAATCGGTGACAACAAGTATGAACTTGTGCCCTTGAGATGATGGTGGGAATGATCCCACAATATCCATGCCCCATTCTGCAAATGGCCAAGTAGGCGCTGTTGGATGGAGCAGGTTAGGTGGCCACCGAGGGACTGGGCCGAATGCTTGGCATTGGTGACATGTACGAGCGTATTGATTGCAATCTTCGTATATGGGGGGCCAGTAGAACCCCTTGAGCTTGATGCTATTCTTCATCTTAGCTCCTGCCTGGTGAGCTCCACACAATCGGAGTGAACCTCATGCATGACAGTCTTGGCCTCCTTGGATGAAAGGCACCGTAGGAGGACCGAGCGGTCCATTTCATGGACGAGCCTGAAGAGTAAGCCGTCAATCAGCTTGTAGCATGTCGCCCTGCGTAGCAGTTGCACCCTCTGAGCACGATCAGGAGAGAGCCAGCCGTTCTTTATCTTTATGATCGGCGCACGCCAATCTTCTTCTTCTGGAGAATTACCCTCTTGAATGTTGTCGACCTCGCAGACAGTGAGGTCGGATTCTTCGTCGAGCACACTTGGCATGAGCCTTCGGTGTCTGACAGTGATATTTAATTCTCCCTCAGGCGGGAGTTTTAGGGCCGCTGCCAATTTTACCAAAGCGTCAGTCTGGGAGTTGCTGCCTCTGGGGACATGGCCTATTTCAAATAGGTAGAATTTTTCCTTGAGCCTCCTCATGACGGGTGCATGGTAGGGAACGAGCTCCTTCTTCCGGACATCAAAGACGCCCAGTACTTGTCGGATGACGAGCTGAGAATCCCCGTACACTTTGATGCACTTGATGTCCATCTCTAGTGCCAACTGAAGCCCGATAATTAGCGCTTCATACTCCGCCTCATTATTAGTCAGCGACTTCATGAGAGCGCAAGAGTTGTGGAGGATGCCGCCATGTGGAGATACAAAGACTACCCCCGCGCCCGAGACATAGTCTATGAGGCCGCCGGCCCTTTTGTTTGTCCGAGGCACCATCAAAATATAACTCCCAGTTTAGGAGGTCAAGGGTGAGGACACCCGGCTCCATCTGTGGTGGGACCTTTTCAGAATGCTCCCCAATTTGTTGAGAAGGCACTAACACCTCTTCATCGGGCAGCTCGAAGTTGAGTGGCGAATCTTCTGGCACAGGGTGCGCTGTTAAAAACTCCGCCATTCCCTGTCCCTTGATCGCCTTGCGTGGGACGAAGGTAATATCGAACTCCATAAGGATAAGTGCCCATTTACCGAGCCTACCAGAGAGGACGGGCTGACTGAGCAGAAATTTGAGTGGGTCACACTTTGAGATGAGCTCCACTCGGTGAGCTAGAAGGTAGTGTCTTAGCTTCTTGACGGCAAACACCAAAGCTAGGCACACCTCCATGGGTGCGTATCGGTGCTCAAGCCCGATCAGCTTCCGGCTGAGGTAATACAATGGTTGCTCCTTGCCCTCTTCATTGATCTGGGCTAGGAGAGCCCCCAAAGAGGCATCCATGGCAGCAATATAGAGAATAAGGGGCTTCCCTCTGACGGGTGCCCCTAGGACAGGAGGAGTCAGTAAGTACTCCTTGATTTGCTCGAAGGTTTTCTGACAGTCTTCGTCCCATATGAAGGGTGCTCCTTTCTTCATCAATTTGCCGAAAGGTAAGCATCTTCCTGAGAGATTAGAAATGAATCGCCTAATATAGGCGAGTCTTCCTTGCAGAGATCTGAGCTCTGTCAAGTTCTTGGGCGGAGGCAGTCCTCTTATGGCCTTGATTTTGTCAGGATCGATTTCTATGCCTCGATACCGGACAATGAAGCCAAGGAATTTGCCACTGGAGACGCCGAAGGCGCACTTCATCGGGTTCATCTTGAGTTGAAATTGTCGAAGCCTTTCAAAGACTCGACGCAGGTCAGCTAAGTGATTCTCCCGCTTCTTCGTCTTGACGACCAGATCATCGACATAGCATTCGACAAGGTCATGTAGCATCTCGTCGAAGATCTTGGTCATTGCCCTTTGATAGGTTGCGCCGGCATTCTTTAGACCGAACGGCATCCTTTTGTAGTTGAAGATCCCCTTAGGAGATCGGAAAGCCGTATGGTCTTTGTCCTTGATGGCCATGCGGATTTGATTATAGCCCGATGACCCGTCCATGAAAGACAAGGCTTCATGACCAGTGGTCATATCAACCATTGTCTCAGTGATTGGGACAGGGAAGTCGTCCTTTGGGCATGCTTTGTTCAAATCCCTGAAGTCGATGTAGACTCGGACTTGGCCGTTCTTTTTTCTTGACATGGACTATGTTGGCGAGCCACACAGGGTACATGCAAGGCTCTATGAAGTCCACATTGAGCATCTTGTCAACCTCAGCATTGACCTTCAGCTCCAGCTCGTGGCGCATACGCCTTTGAGCTTGCTTGACTATTGAAAGTATTGCCAGCTCATGTTCAGCCACAGAAGGGCCGAGCCCGGGCATTTCTTTATAAGTCCAGGCGAAATAATCCCTGAACTCTTCTAAGAGCTGTCGATACGACTGCCTTTCTTCCTCGTTGAGGAGAGCACTTATGAAGGTGGGACGATAGTCACTTTTGCTTCCGAGATTGATCTCAATCAACTCGTCCACAGTCGCCTGACCACCGTCTTCAAGCTCCGGTGGAGCTAGTTGGAGGTCGACGAAGTCTCCCTCATCATCAGTGTTGGCTTCATAGACTTCAAATTCTTCGAAGCACACTTGCTCGTGACTTGAAGCTGAAGGACTTGCTTTGTCTTGCCGATGGTTAACAGGCTGGGCTGCTCCTTCCTCTGAGGGGTGGTCGTTGTCGACTCCTGATGAAAGTGATGGTGTGGTTGACACCTCGCCGGACTCCCTTACAGAGTCATCAATGTTGGGCTCAACTTCAGTTTGCCCGTGATGGAGAGGTAGCAGTCCTATGGTGTTGACTGCAAAGTAGACCTCGAAGTCCGTCTCTGGTCATAGCCAAGTCCCCTTGTATCTTTGCGGGAGAAAGGAGGTTGCCCGCGGACCTGTGGAGGGTTCCACAAACTGATGGAAGTATGCCGCTCGCGCGGGGTCCAGAGTTTGCGGGATGTGTTGCTTTTTACACATTTCCTTGATGTAGTTGGGCATGTCATCCATCTCATGGATTGGCTCTGGCACCACATCGGCGGGAGTATCCCAGCCGAAGTCATCTTCAGGAGGGCACGGTGGGACTAAATCACCTTTTGTAAAAGATGATCGGCTTGACCCCCTTGCCATTGTTACGTCTCCTTCTCCGTTGATAGGAGACTGTGAAGGTCTTCAACTGCTCCACCTCATACTCTTCCCGTTGGGACGAGAGCTGGAGGCACTTGGGTGGTAGGGAGATACTCCCATCAATGACCCGGCTGATAAGGCTGGCTTCGAAGTCAACACTCCGCCTCTCCGGTTGAGTTGGCTTAGAGGCGGCACTGAGGCTCAGCCTGTGTAGCTTTACCATGTCTTGGTTAACAGTGAAGAGTTGCCCTTCCTCAACTTCATGGTCCACCTTTTGCTTCCCTTTGTCTTTTAAAGACTCGGGGATTGTTAAAGTGGGCTTCCCAAAGTACAGTGAAGTATCGGCCAGATGGCACTCATTGGGATGGAAAGGAGATTGATCTGCAAAGACCGTATGTTGCTCCCCTTCCTTGGCATATTTAATGCACTGGTGCAGAGTTGAAGGAACAACCCAGTTTTCATGAGCCATGGCCTTCCAAGCAGCACCTTGTAAGATGTGTCGGAGTTAATAATATAGAATGTCGCTTGGGTGACAAAATCGCCCAAGGCTAGTTTGACCTCAACCCGACCAAGCGCCTCCTCGGAACCCTGATTGAATCCCGAGATCTTGACTGCGGTCACCTTTTGTAAATAAGGTGCCAAGTATAAAGACTTGAAAGTCTTCAAAGGCATGATGTTGACGGCTGCTCCGGCGTCAACCAGGATGCGATTGACATCATGCCCATTGATCGTCCCCCTCATATATAAGGGACGATTGTGGCATGGAGAGGATAGCAACATGTCTTTGTCCGTGAAGGAAATGTTGGCTGTGAGTGCCTCGTATGCCTGGGCCTGCAATTCTGCAACATGGGCTTCATAGGCCTCCGGGTCTTCAAGTATCTTGACAAGAGCCTCCCGAAGATCCTTGCTCCAGGCGATTGCCTCCCAGATGGTGACATTTGTTGGGAACCGCTTCATATGATGAATGATTTTGCGGTCCGCCCGAGCACGGGTCTTGTCAAATGGCGAGATGATCTCCGCCAGGGTCTTTGGCGCCTGGCGAGGTTTCTCCCGTTTAGAAGGGCGCTGCTCGTCATGCTGGCCTTCCGCATCTTCTTGGAACAGCGGAGCCAAGGATTCCTCTGGAGGTGGCAAGGGCTTATCAAGCTGGTCTTCATTAGAAGGACCTGCTGGGCTTGAGGTCTCGACCCTGTTAGAGGGACCGGCTTGCTCTGACGCCTCCTCGCGCACTGGCGACTTGGCTGACTCCTCTTCTTCATCAGAGGAGGTGATTGTAAAAGAGACACCACCCGGCTTAACAACTGAGGTGGGACTTGGACCCTCTGAGGAGGAGCTGAGAATAAAGGGGATTCCCCGAACTTGGGTTTCTGGGACAGGACCCGGCTTCTCCCCTCGGAATATTATGACCCGATCGAGAGCTAAGGGACCTTCACGTCCACGTCCTCGGCCACATCCCCGGCCGTTTCTTGCCGAGCGACGCTGATATGTTGTCACAGGAGCCTTGCCTCCAGTGCTATCCACCGCAGGACAGTAAATGTTGTCAGGCGGCGGGATCGCCACCATGTTGCAGGAGAGCTCTTGCAGCATGTCCTCGAGCATTTCTACAGTGAGCTCCTCATCTTTGTAGAATAATGAGAGCTCCTCTGGGATTGGGAAGTCTTCACCTTCTTCAAGGCGGTGAGCCATATCTCGTAGCCATTGCAGAAGGCGGGCCTTGCGCCCAAGCTTGTCCCAGAGAATATATTCGTCTAGAGTGACGACCCTGGTGGGACGAGGGGGAATGTACTCCTCCAGCTCATCTATGAGCTTTTGAAGTCTTTGTAGAGGAGTTGGCTCCTTAGGGGCCTCCATAGCCGCTACTTGCTCGACTTGTTTCTTCAACCTCCTCTTCAAATTCTTCCTACGATTCTTCTCTTGTTTCTTTTGGCGTGCCGCCTCTTGAGAAGAGAGAGGAGTTTGCTTGGGCGGTGGGACTCGCTTGCCCCCAGAATCCTGCCTTTTGCTCCGGGTTGGCTCCTTAGGGGCCTTACTGCCGCGGCTTTTTCTGGGGACAACCTTGGTCCAAATGGCCTCCTCCGGCTGAGGCTGGAAGGTGACATTGATTGCCTGAGCAATTATTTCAGGAGGCAACTCCTGGAACTCTACCAGTCCACAGTGGAGCCTCTGGGGGCTTTGTAGTTCCACCGACTTTGCTTGGGCTGGTGGGTCAGCTTGCTTGAGCTGCTGAGGCCTTTCTACAATTGGCGGCCTCGCTGGACCGACAGAGGTCTTAACTGGGGTCTTCGCGGGCTCAAGAGGTTGAGTTCTCTCCACGACTAATAGCCTTGCTGACTTGGCAGGAGCTTTGGCTGAAGGCTCTGACGCCTTGGCTTTGCCTTTGTTGTCTGGCCGAGAGCTCCTTCTTATGACGATGCCAGGCTGACTCAACCTGGGACGGCCCCTGAAACTCTCTCCCGCGACTTGGCTTCCCGGGTTCTGGACCTTAGGCCCTTTATAGGAGGCCTTGCCTTTAGTGAGTAATGGGAATTCATCATTTTCCGTAGGCTCGCTTGGTCGGGCTAATCGGGAGAAAGCCTCAGTTTCTCGTCGAACCTGTTGGAGAGTCTCCCTGGCGGCCTCTGCAAGACGCAACCTTGTCATGGAGTTCCCCTGAGTATCGACAACCCCTCTCTGGATGAGGGCTTCAATGAAGTCCTGAACCTCTGGGCATTGCCGAGTAGGGTGAGACACCCTTGCATGATACTTGCAATAACGGGGGTGACTCTTGGCCGTCTCATTGTAATAAGACGGCGGGTCATGTGTCAGCACCCAGCCATCCTCCAGAAGTTTGTCAAAAATCTTCCCAGTGTCTTCCTTAGGAAAAGAACACTGATGAGAGGGTCGCCAACCCGGATACCATAGTGTGGATTTGGGAGACTGGGAACTGGCTCCCTCTTTCTTCGGCTCGGGGAACTGGAAGGCTGCTGCAGCGTGAATGACATTGACGGAGAAGCGGAGAGTCCTCCGTGCATGCGGCTGCGGCGGGTTGACCAAGGATTGTCCCAAGTCGATCTTCCCTCGCCTAATCAGATCCTCGGCGAAATCCTTGAATGGTCGGCAGTTGTAGATGATGTGGCCAACCACCTCATGATATGGGCAATAGCCCTCATGAAAGGCATCACCTAGCGTCTGCTCCATAGGCGACGGGGTGACCAGTCCCGCGCGTTGGCATGTATAGAACAAGTCGAGAGTCTTCTCGACTGGGAAGGAGTATAACTCCTCAGGCTGTCCGTCTGCGGGTGTGTGTACCTCGCCTTCAGGTGAGTCCTCCTCGTCTTCGGATGAATCTGAGGATTCCTTGGAGAGCCAGCCTCTGAGTGGAGCCCGGCCATTAGGTAATACACCTGCTTCCCGCACATGTGCCGGAGCCAACCCCTCGGCGAATGGGCCAAAAAGGAAGGTGGCTAACCGTTGATCAATGCTCTGCAGGAACTGTAGCAGACGCCGCTGCTCCTGTTGCAATTGGCGGATCTGCCATTGGACCTTCCGGACAACCCTTCGCAACGCCAGACATTCTGTAAATGATGGAGGGCCCTAGGGCCAGTGTTGGGTTGTTGGTTAGAAGGCCCGGCCTCAGAAGCATTGGAGCTCGAAGCCATCGCCACCATGTGCACCACATTAGCAGATCGGTTCGATCGGTTCCAGGCATGAGGCTGGGGTGGGTCAACTACATGACCCAGCATGTTTATCAAGCCCTTTTGAATGAGCTCTTCCACTATGTTCTTGAAAATATAGCAGTCGCCAATGGTGTGACCCAACCTTCGGTGATACACACAATAGGTAGGATCCTCTATCTTGTCCACCTCTAAGGGCTTCCGCGGATCTGGCAGAGTGACGAGCTGCTCCTTCATACATAGATCAAAGAGCATCTTGGTATGCTCCTTTCTGAAGGAATATGGCGTCTTCATGCGCTCCGCTAAGAGAGGCGCATTTGTCTTGTCATCAGACTTCTTGCCCTTTCCTTTGGACTTTCCTTCCCCTTTATCTCCATTCGTCGGGGAGAAGTCCACGGCATTCACCTCCTTACCGCTAGCCAGACGGTCTTTGGAGGACTTGCCTTTTGCAGAGGCTTGGACAGGGTGATCAGCGAAGAACATCTCAATCTCCGCCACCACCGTGTTGAGCTGGTCGAAGCTTCTGATGTTTGAACCCAGAAGCTTTTCACTGACTTCTGCCGAGAGACCCCTGCGGCAGATGGTGATCGCGTCCTCAGGCGTCGGAGGGTTATCGCAGCGCATGCTGACGTCCCTCCATCACTTGATGAAGTCCAATGCTGTTTCACCCCTCTTCTGTCGAAGGGAACAAAGCTCTGCTAGGGAGACTTTGCGTTCGACCATTTGGAAGCGGCCGACAAACTTCTTCTGCATATCAGCCCAATCAGACATTGAGTTGGGCTTTAACCTTGAATACCACTGGAAGGCGGTGCCAGTCAAGGACGTGGCGAAATACCGCAGCAAATATGCCTCTTCCAGGCTAATTCACCCATGGCCGTCATGTAATAGGCCAGGTGTTCATGCGGACAGCCCTGCCCGTTGAACTTCTGGAGCTTCAGGGCTTTCGGGCAGTCAAGCGGAAGCTTCTTGAATTGATGGCGTAGGGGATAAGGCACACTGTACAAATCAACGGTGGCCACTCCCTCCCCATGTTGAGCAAACTTCGCTTCCACGATGCGCTCGATCATCTGCTTCTGCGCCATGAGGCTTTCTGCAGCAGGATTAACAGATGACCGCGCATTGGCTTCATGCGGCGGGACTTCGAAGTCCACCGCCAGTGGGAGTCTTGCAGCAGTGGCGGAAGCGTTGGCTGCTGCTGGAATGGGAGAAAGCTACTGATCCGCTCCAGCCGGTGCCGCCTGAGGCGGGGCAGAAACCTCCTTTTCACGCAAGAGCGACTGTAGCAGGTTCTTGAGCTCTTGGTTCTCCCGTCGAAGCTCTTCCAATGTGGGGGCCCGTGGCTCTTCCCCCAGCTCTACTTCGTGCCGAGAAATGACTGTCCCCATCGACACTGTGGACGTCTTCCTGGCGCTCTTCTTGTCGTGCCGGCTCATGTGAGATGTACCGACAGCCGGCGCATGCTGCGTCTGCCCTAGAATCCGGGAGACCGGCCTTGACCTCCTCAAATATTGGATAGGTTGGTCAAGCTCTCCCGAGGTGTTCTCGAGTTGTTTGTCGCCGGAGGTGGCGTAACAGGTGAACACTTTGACGGTGTTATCAGTCACCTGGACCACCCACTTTTTCTTGGGTGGTTGTCGCTCCGGCTTGGGCAGCATCCCCAGTCTGTCAACAACAGACACTCGGGATGTAGATGCTTGAGGGGAGTGATCCTCCTCCGTGTGCGTGGAACTAGCCCACGGGGAGGTCGACCGCACCTTCTTGCTGGCTCCTCGGCGCTTCTGCCCTCGTAGGGGCTGGGTTGTAAACCCCGGAGAGACCTAGGCTTCAGTGCTCGGCGGACTCCGCATCCGCTGAAGTTCTGACATGCGGAAGGGCTCCTCCGCCCTGGCACGCCTTATAATCCGGGCCTCCTCCTTAGTGACCCAGATCTTCTTCAGATGGAGCTGGCGCTCCTCCACTTGGTTGCCCCCTGTCCTTGACCGGGCAGCTCGTGGCTTGGGCCGTTAGAGAGGGCCCTGGGTTGCCGCCGGTACGGCAGACTTCTTCTTCTTCGCTCCGTCCTCCCGGACTTGCCGGAGGGGCTCGAAGCGGTTGGAGGTAGGAATAGTCGGAACGTGACGATCCCGTGGCAGGATCGGCTCGCCTCCATCGAGCCGGATGCGAATATCTCCGACGATTACAGTCTTGTCGGAGCGAGAGACAGCCACTTCGGGCTTTGCACCCTTGCGGCTACGGCGTTGCCCCCGTTGGGCAGGGGCGGCGGTGGTGGCGCCCGCCATAGGCATGGCGTCATCCTGACGGCGGCAGCGTTGCCCCTGTTGAGCCGGGGCAACACCTCTGAGGGTGGCCGCATTAGAGTTAGGACCGTTACGGCGACGGCGTTGCCCCCGTTGAGCAGGAGCAACACCGACAGTAATCTGGTTGACCGAGAAAACTCGGTCGTTTGCTGAGACAGAGGGCTTGACACCCTTGGTTTGTGAAGAGTTAGCCGGACAAAGCCGGCTGGCTGCTGCAATAGACGGTCTGGCACCCTCAGAAGCTGGCTTGTTGGCCGAGCGGACTCGACCAATTGTTGAAGCCGAGGGCCTGACACCCCCGACAGCTGGCTTGTTGACCGGGCAGACCCGGCCGGTTGAAGCGGAGGGCTTGATGCCCTCAATAGTGGGCTTGTGGACCGGACTGACCCGGCCAGCTGCTGGGGCCGAGGGTCTAACACCCCCGACGGTTGTCTTCTCGACCGGGCGAACCCGATCAGCTGAAGCGGAAGGCCTGACGCCCTCTATAGTCTTCCTGGCCGAACGATCCCGGCCAATTGATGGAGCCGAGGGTCTGACACCCCCGACAGTAGTCTTGCAGACCGGGCGAACCCGGCTGGCTAATGGAGCGGAGGGCCTGACACCCTCAGTAGTTGTCTTCTTCACCGGGAGGACCCGGCCAGTTGCTGGGGTCGGGGGCCTAACACCCTCGATGGTTGGTACTGCAGGGGCGGCTGAATTACCTTCAGCCACTGGCACCACGCCCAAGAAGAAGGGCGAGCCGACGACCGCTGGGAAGTCGCCGAAAACGATCGGAGTTGCCAAGTATCCGAACCTGACATGGTTCGCAATGACTTGGGGGCCGTAGGTGACGGCTGCCATCACTGCTGCTGGTGTTGGTGGTGGTGGTGCGTAGCACGAATGGAGTGGCGTGCAGATGCACGAAAAACTCTCAAATGAACAGAGAGATGTGTGTCCTCCTCTTCCTATCCTGTAAGAGAAAGAGGGGCAATCAAAACCTTGAAGAAGGTTTTAGGGACTGACTTTGACAGAAAGAAGAAAGGCGGGAAAGATCTCACCGGGCGTGCCAGTCTGTGAGCACACGGAATATTTTCACGTAGGAAAGATAAATGAATGTTCTTTTTGAAAAGAGACATTCCTCCCCTAATATAGAGGGTGATTCCGTGTGTGCCATCGTATCAGACGATTTGGGTTCGGGTGCTGGACCTCTCCCCACTGACCGGAGTCAGTTTGATTTACATCGTCTAAGTCCGAACACCTTTGTTTAACTGTCAAAGAAATCCAAGTCTTCTATAAGGTCTGATGTGGAGGCAGACTCACTCGAGAGACCTCTCCATGACCACTCATTTACCACCAACATTTTTATAGAGTAAGGGCTAGGCCCTGAACAAAACCCTAAGATTTAGGAATAGAAACGCGAATATGCGGAAGCCATAGGCATTTTTGAAGTAAAAGGGAGTTTTCTGGACCCCGGGGGTATTTCGGTAATTTTACCACCCCAGGGGTATTTTGATAATTTTCCAGGCCAGGGGCACTTCTGAAATTTCTGAGATGAAACAGAAGTAGGACCGGGTTCCTGATCACCCAAGGCGCTGAGGCTCTTTGTGGAGGGTTCTAAGGGCTCTGAGGCTATTCTGTGTAAAAAGGGTAGTTCGGTAATTTTACCACACCCTATGCAGACCTAGGTTTGAGGTGGTACCCAGGTGTCGGACTGAACTGATAACACTTCCGAACCGAGGAGTGACAAGGGGCTTCGTAGAAGGTACACATCTGTCAACCTTACCCAAGGAGGGATATATATGCAGTTTTGACAAGTCGGGGGTTTTCTTATAATTTTCCCAAAGAAAGTTGCAGAGTGCACTGAGTACATTTATAGCCTCAACTGGGTACAAGGATTGTCGACGAATTGTCGACTGTACAAAGATTCGCACCAACACGGGAAATAGGGGCGTAGCCCGAATTACAAAAGATTGCAGGATATAACTACAAATTACAGGACTTTTGTCTCTTACGGTCCCGGGGAGGACATTTTTTGTAATTCCGTCATTATAAGGACAGAGCCACGTAACTTAGTCGTCCCGGGACGTAAAGAATTACAAAACACGGCCCGCTGAGGGGCATAATTGCCAACATGGCCCACTGAGGGACGTAATTATAAAAATACCCCGTAGGGCATAAGTACAAGACCCGGGGACTTACCCCTCACAGGCCAAGACAAACAAAACAAACTCCTCTGGATGCTTGGTGACTTCGTAGGTTGTAGATGGTTGTTGTTCTCCACTTAGACCCTTGAGGGTCTATTTATAGATGGCGGGAGGGCCCAGAGGGGTCAAATGAGCGAATTTGCCCCGATTCTGTCAAAGTGGGGTGACAAAAAGTCACTTTGACCCCTCTGGATGCAAAAAAGGGTTAAATGACCCCGCTGGATAGGCAAAAAGCTCTTTTGACCCCTCTGGCTACCAGAGGGGTCAAATGACCCCTCTCCTCCTTTTTTCCTTCTTTTTTTTGAAACACGGGAACCGAAGAGAGAGAGGGGGGTTGCGTGACCCCGGAGGCCCCGTCGCGCGACCCCGCTGGGAAGCTAGCGGGGTCGTGCGACCCCCGCCGACCCCAGTGGGTGGCCGCGGCCCTCTCTTGCGCCCGGGAGGGGTCGTTTGACCCCGGGACATGCTTTTTTGCCCCTCTCATTTTTTTGTAGACAAAAATTACTGTCAACAATATATCAGTTATCCACAGAGGCAGCTCAGCATGAATATAATCCAGAAATTATGAACTTGTGATATCATCAATTCAAAAGTGACACCATTGATCACACAACTCCATGATGGTTTCCCTCAAACAAGAGGATGATTTGGTGCAGGAGTGGCCTATCAAATTTATTTGTGGTCATGTGACAAATGATAGATGAAAAAGCGATTGCATATATTCAAGAAAGTATACAACAGCCGACACCAGCCCAAAAGGACAAGATTATCTGTTGTCATCAGGTTAGGCCATGCATGAGATGGTGTTGTTACCCAGTCCCAAACCCTCTGGTTGCTGGTTTACCATCTTACGCAAAAGATTCTGGTATTTCCTAGAGTTGATGATTTTAATCATAAAGATAGACCCATCGATAAAACACTAATAATTTGCACACGTGATAATGCATGTAAGTTGGTTATGGTATCCATTACAAGATAAGTTGAAATACTGGTCACGGTAAGTCAAAAATACAGTGACACAACAGGACAGTCAAATTCTTGCCTGATAGTCAATGTTCAGCTTCCCATGAATCACTTGAGCACATCGGGTGACAATTTCCTCTGCCATGTTCATCATGCTTTCATAATCTGAATATGCTTCATACAACTAGAAAAGGTAAATTGAGAACAATGTCATTTGAATGAAAACGGTTTCTGCTCTTAGTATTATCAGCCCACAAACATCACCGGTGAGTAGTGACCAAAATGCAATGAAGTAAGGTTACCTCAATTGTTGTGAATTCAGGATTATGGCGAGTTGAAATGCCTTCATTTCTGAATATTCTGCCTATCTCAAAAATTTTCTCAAGGCCCCCCACCTGCACATTACAGATAACATATGATGTCAGTCTTTGAAAACTGTGTAATGATAAGCTATTAATAACTTCCTACAGAAATATCTACTCAACCATATCACCATTATCAGTACTTAAGTACCTTTAGTAATCAACAAAATGCAAGTGCATAACCAAGCCACAAATGTAACTGATTAGAAAATGATCAGACAAAAAAATCAACAAGATAGTATTTACACCAATAGCAAGTATTTAACAATCCGCACACTATTTAATCCAGTTTGTTTCTTATTTTCAGGCTACGATCATCTTGTTTGAGTCATGGACTTACATGTACTATTTGATGGTGTTTTAATTATAAACAGTCATGAACAAGGAAAAAGGTTCTTGGTCAACGAAAGGTGCAGATGATCCTCTTGTTGGTCCCACTGCCATATAGCAATAATAGTAAGAGAGAGAATCATTTTAATGGATTTGAGTTTTGCCACAGGAGCAAAAGTCTCCTGATAGTCAATTCCATAACTCTAACAGAATCTCTCTGCCATCAATCTGGCTTTATACCTCTGTATCACCCCCTCAGCATTGTACTTAATGTTGTAGACCCATTTGGATCCAACTGTTAAGTCCTGATTCTAGGCAGATCAACTAGCTCCCACATTCCATTCTTGCTGAGTGCACTTAGCTCTTCTTCCATTACTTGCTGCCAATTAGGATCCTTAACAACCTCAAAAGGAGTTAGGAATGGAAACAGCAAACAAGGCAGCCAGGAAAGAAGGTATGCTAATGAGAGGCGATGCGGGAGTAATTCATACACTTGGAAATAAGCTATTTGGCACTGCCACGAACTGCTTTGCGAATAGCAATAGGGAGATCTAGGTCAGTCTTTGGAATTGACCAATCAGGATTTAGGGGGGTAGCAACCTCTGGAGTTAGTTGATCTGTAGCCGGTCTGTTTTTGAAATTTTTCTCTTATATGTGATCAGAGGTTTTTCAAAATAATGTGCACCATCATCAGCAGAAACATGAAACTGAACACCCTATGTGACAGAAGTAGTGGGCATGGAAAAAAGCAAAGGGGGCACAACAGTGTCAACCCCAACATGGTCCTGTACCACCAAAGTCTCCCCATGAGGGTGAGTTTGTGAAAAGATAGTAAGACTCAAAAAAGTGATATCTTTACGGAGGATAATGCGACCAGTAAAAGGATCATAACAATGGTAACCTTTTTGAGTAGTAGAGTAAACAAGAAAGATACCTCAAACAGCACGTGGGTCAAGCTTGGAACCACCAGATCCAAGGCAGTGAATAAAGCAGAGAGAACCAATCAACCAAAGACCCATGTTAACAAGGAGAACAAATGTTTGTCTGGATAAAGGATAAACATGAGGGGAACAATTTTGCAAGTTCTTAGATGGCATCCGATTAATGAGGTAATTGGCAGCCAAGACGGGATCAGCCTAAAACATTTTGGGAAGATGACGCTGGAACAAGAGTACCCTGGCTATTCCAAAGAGATGACGATTTTACACTCAGCAACATCATTTTGCTATGGAGAATAAACATAAGATGACTCACGGATGATACCCTCATCTTGAAGAAAGACATTAATACTGCGAGTAAAATATTCTCGAGCATTGTCAGACGGAATGACTTTAATAGGTTTTACCAAATTGAGTACTAACTATGCTACAGAACAATTGAATAACACAGGGAACTTCATTCCGAGATTTCAACAGATAAAGCCAAGTACAATGCATCTGATCGTCAATGAATGCAATAAAATATTGACAGCCATCCAAGGAAGAGACAAGAGGACCCCATACATCAGAATGTACAAGTTCAAAGAAAGAAGTGCTTTTATTCGTAGAATAAGAAAAATGAATCCTACAATGTTTTGCCAACTAGCAGACTTGACAGTGTAATCACTAGACATCGATAGTCTAAAACAAAGAAGAAAATAAGACTCTGAAGGAATGAAAAGAAAGGTGCCCTACACGAGAGTGCCACAACCGGATATCCAAGCTGGGAGACGTCGATGACTAAAGTGCACTCTTCTCACGTGGTTGGAAGACATAGAGGCCATCTACTTCACGGCCAATCCCAATCGTTTGTCTGGATTGCAAATCCTAAAAAACCCGATGATTAGAAAAGAAGGTGACTGAGCAATGCAATTGCTTAGTAAGGCTGCTAACATAAAGAAAATCAATGAAAAGGGACAGAACGTGAAGGGTGGAAGACAAGGTTAGATGATCGAAAATCAAATGGGCACATTTGCCAGCCACAATAACGCAGCTGTCATCAGCAATAGCAACCTTATCCTAGCCGGAGAGCAACACATAAGAGGTAAAATATGTAGGAATAGTAGTCATGTGATCTACTGCACCGGAATCAATAAGTCAGGCATGGTCAGAGCCTAGTGGAGACACTCAAGGTTGCACCATGTATACCTAAGAAGGAAGAAAATGAAGTCAAAGTCTAAAGCTGTGAAAGAATCTACTACAGTATAACAATATCAGAGGATGAGAGTCCAGCAGATCTAGGAGTACTGGAGTAGTGGGAGTAGAAGATCCTTCCTCGAGAAGCAGATGTGGTGGCGCAACAGCCACATTGTGGCCATACCCTCGGCCTATTTTTTCTTCTTGGTTCTGAATTTGTAGGGCTTCTTGTCAGCAAAAATCACTTTTATGATTTGTACGGCCACAATAATCATACTTCTTTTCACCCCGTGATTTGCCACTCCCAAGCCAACGCTTGGTGATGGTAGTGGCAAGTGAAGAGTATTCGGTGACATCTGAAGTAGCAAGACTAAGTTGCTTGCTACCCATAACTTAACGACATTGATCCTCACTCAGAACCTTGAAGTCAGTTTCTTCTAGAGGAGTCAGGTCCATGTTAAGAATCTGCCCCCTAAGGATATCATACATCGAATTCAGTCTACTCAAGAATTTCACAATTTTGTCATCTTCTTAGAGCGAGAGATAGGTCTGTTGATCAGCAAAGGATGTCCACTTTGCACTATGGTAGACATCCAACTCGTTACGGAAGGATGTAGGGGCACAAAAGTACTGTGTGATAGAGAGCGAGCCTTGCTTCAACTCGTGGATATTATGACTAAGCTGATAGAGACGAACTTTGTTTTTCTTACAACCATAGAGACCAACGAAGGTAACGTTGAGCGACACTTATGACCGCATGTTGGCACTATTTACACAGACAACGATCGGAGTCGTATTGGTGTCATTTTCATTTTTATTATGTATTTTTATTTTATTTGAGCCTAATTTAGTAGTAGTAAGTTGGTAGTATTAAATTTTAATTTTTCAGGATTTATTGAGCTCATTAGAAGCTAATATTGTGTCTTTTTATTTTTCTGTCTTTTTGATGTGATTTTTGCACTATTTTAGGTCTTAAGGTATTTTGGTCTTTGGGTCTGAGAGAACCATTAGGGTTCCACCTCTATAAATATATATATGTAATCTCTAAGTTTAGGTTAACAAAGATGATGAGATTTCGAAACTGAGCCGCCAGCTCTTCTCCGTGAGGTGCAATGCCCTAGATCTTGTGGGGTGCGAAGCCCCGAGGTGTGAAGCCCCTATTCTATCCAGCTTCTCCATCTTCTTCCTCCTTTCTCCTCTCCACCCTCGAATCCACCCTCCTTCCTTCTTTCTTCTTCTCCCTCCCACCAACCCAAGTGCTGCGCACAAACCGCCCGTCTCCTTCCCCCTCTCCCCCATTGTCTTCCTCCTCTCTTCTCCCACAACCATCTTCTTCCTCCTCTCTTCTCACCACCAACAAACCCCTCTTCTTGCACCCTCACAGATCGCAGCCACCCAAGGGAAAACCATCGGCGGCCTCCTCCTCCCCAACGCCGGCGAAGCAGCAACGGCATCAACCACCTCCGTCGTGGCCGTCGTCCCACTGGCCTTCATTCCGCGATGTCACCGCATAGGAAGAAGCCCGTCGCCGCGCGGCCAGTCTCCAACCCCGGCGACACGCCTGGCGACCCCTGTGGCCAGCCGTTGTCGCCTCGTCACCCACGGCCGACCTCACACCCGCCACCGACGAGATCAGAACCGCCCCCTCTGCAACCACCCCGAGCGCCATCAACCAACACCATTACCCTATTCGCGCTACCACCGGTAGCCCTGCTCCTGCCGGCCCTGCCTGAGGCACCGCCAGCCCACGCCGGCTGCCTCCTTCCCCCGCCACTGCCGCACCGCCGGGGCCGTCCTCCTACACCAACTGGTTGCGACCTCACCAACGGCAGCCCCTATTCCCTCTCCCTGCCGTCGCCCTCTCTCTCTCTCCTCCTCCCTCCCTCTCTCGATCTCTCTTTCCCTCTCTCTCCCACTCTCTCGTGCTCCTCTGGCCGTGTAGTAGAAATAGAGTTTGAAAAAAAAATAAAAAGAGGGCAAGTGATTTTCTGAAAAAATAGAGAGAAAAAATACAAAAAGAAGAACAGAGAAAATAGAATAAAAAATAGGGAAAAAAAGGTCCGCTTCAGCCCAAACTAATCATCTTTGAGGTTCACATCAGCCCACGACGGATCGACCCGGTTCGTTCCGCATCAATTTAGTATCAAAGCTTTGGGAACAAATTTATTCTATTAAATTGGGGTCCTAGGTAATTTCTACACTCGTCCAAAAATAATTCAGTTTCATTGTCTCTTTGTCGAATGAGAAGCAAACAAAAGTAATCTTAGATGAACCATATAAAATAACTATATTTCTTAGTCTATTGTTGGTTTACTATTGAAAATCGGAAAGATTGTTGTTAAGGGTGACAGAGCTTTTGTGGAGTTCCACCGACAGGTCACATGTAACAACACATTAAAACCTTTTAGATATTTCGATGGAGCATGGTGCAGTATTGTTTCTTTGGGATCCTACATTACTTTGGGACACGAGTGTATGGAAGAACGGCATGTTTTTATAGACCCTGATCAGTCTAGTTGTACTATCCAACCACCATATTTAAGGGATAAATTTTGTTTTCCCAAGTATATTCCTGCCAGTGCCAAGACAGTGCTTCCAACGTAGAGTGTGACAGGTAGAGAGTCACTAGAGTTGGCGACCATTGCTCAGGAAGACCATGTATGTGTAGAGCCTAATGTTGATGTTGCTTGGGATCATGACTTGTTCGTCAAGTTCGGACTTCATTCGATATGTGATGATATGTTTGAGATAGGCCCGTCCTTGATAAGTGAGCATGTATGTGTAGAGCCTAAAGTTGATGTTGCTTGGGATCATAACTTGTTCGTCGAGTCCGGACTTCATTTGATATGTGATGATGTGTTTGAGATGGGCCCGTCATTGATAGCTGCTAACATGGTTTCATGGGATCAGACACTGATGATTGACGCAGGTTTTGACTTACTATCTGAGCACATGTTCGAGTTCCAGGATGTTCGATGTTGTCCTCTTCCTGTTACAGATGTGGATTTTATTAGAGATCAGTGCGTCTACGATATGATATTGTGTGATTTTGAGGCACATTTTGCGCATCCGCTCCGACTTCTTAGTTTGGCCATCTCTATGGAGTTGTCCACGGTGCATGGATTTGTTGCTTCCCTGGTTGTTTTGTGGATACTTCGGCACTTCAAACTCAAGGACGAGTTTTTTCAAACCGAGGTGGAGCGAGACTTATGACCGTATGTTGGCACTATTTACATAGACGACGATGGAGTCGTATTGGTGTCATTTTCATTTTTATTATGTATTTTTATTTTATTTGAGTCTAATTTAGTAGTAGTAAGTTGGTAGTATTAAATTTTAATTTTTCAGAATTTATTGAGCACATTAGAAGCTAATATTGTGTCTTTTATTTTTCTATCTTTTTGGTGTGATTTTTGCACTATTTTAGGTCTTAAGGTATTTTGGTCTTTAGTCTGAGAAAAGAACCATTAGAGTTCCACCTCAATAAATATATATGTAATCTCTAAGTTTAGGTAACAAAGATGATGAGATTTCGAAACTGAGCCACCAGCTCTTCTCCGTGGGGTGCGATGCCCTAGATCTTGTGGGGTGCGAAGCCCCGAGGTGTGAAGCCCCTGTTCTGTCCAGCTTCTCCATCTTCTTCCTCCTTTCTCCTCTCCACCCTCTTCTTTCTTCTTCTTCCTCCCACCAACCCAAGTGCTGCGCAGGAACCGCCTGTCTCATTCCCCCTCCCTCATCGTCTTCCTCCTCTCTTCTCCCACAACCATCTTCTTCATCCTCTCTTCTCACCACCAACAAACCCCTCTTCCTCCACCCTCACAGATCGTAGCCACCCAAGGGAAAACCACCGGTGGCCTCCTCCTTCCCCAATGTCGGCGAAGTAGTAGCGGCATCAACTGCCTCCGTTGTGGCCGTCGTCCCGCCGGCCTTCATCCTCCGATGTCACCGCACCAGAAGAAGCATGCCGCCCCGCGGCCGGTCTCCAACCCCGACGACACGCCTAGCGACCCCTGTGGCCAGCCGTTGTCACCTCGTCACCCACGGTCAACCTCACACCCGCCACCAACAGGATCGGAACCGCCGCCTCTGTAACCACCCCGGGCGTCGTCGACCAACATGATTGGCAGTATCGGCCGAAACGTATCGATTTCGGCCGATACCGAAACGAAACTGGACCTGCTCACTGTAGCAGGTCCGAAACTTTAAAAAAAAAATTTAATGGTTTCGGAAGAAACCGTATCGGTTTCGCCCGAAACTCACCCATTTCGGTCCGAAATCGGACCATTTTGGACAAAACCGGACTTGGCAATGCATTTTTTGACCTTTTTGAATGTTTTAAACTGGTTTCGGCCGAAACCAAAACCGAAATCGAAACCGGTACATTTCGGTTTCGGTCCTGGCCGAAACCGATACTGCCATCCTTGTCGACCAACCCGGCAGGGCTACCTGAGGCACCGTTGGCCCACGCCGGTTGCCTCCGTCCCCCGCCACTGCAGCACCGCCGCTGCCGTCCTCCTACCCCAACCACCTACGACCTCACCACCAGCGGCCCTGTTCCCTCTCCCTTCCGTCGCCCTCTCTCTCTCCTCCCTCCCTCTCTCGATCTCTCTTTCTCCCTCTCTCCCCCACTCTCTTGTGCTCCTCTGGCCGTGTAGCAGAAACAGAGTTTAAAAAAAACATAAAAAAGGGGCAAATTATTTTCTGAAAAAAAAATAGAGCAAAAAAAGAGAGAAAAATACAAAAAGGAGAATAGGGAAAATAGAAGAAAAAAAAGAAAAAAAGTTCCGCTTCAGCCCAAACTGATCATCTTTGAGGTTCACATCGGCCCACGATAGATCGGCCCGGTTCGTTCCACATCACAAGGTCTTCCACATATCTACAACAGTCAACTTGTGTAGAACAGTTGGTCGAATTCCAAGACTGACAGAAGAGTTCAAAAGCCAAGACATCAACATACTGTTGTCCCGCCTCTAGGCAAGAAAAAGAGAATGCATAGGGTCTAGCAACTTCTGATCGCCAATGAGAAAACCCAATTTATCACACCCAACAATATAGAGCTCAGCAGAGATAACCCAAGATGGATAATTATGCTCCGTCAATTTTTCCAATGTGATCTGCAGTGTAGTCTATCCAGGTGTGGACAAGTGCACAAGTTGAACCACGGGAGATGACACCTCCGACACTGTAGACTGATTATCTGCCATGGTTGAAGAGAAAAAAACTGCTGCTTCCTCGCCAAAGAACTGCCGATGTCAAGAAGCAATGTAACCATAGCAACCGTCGACAAGGCGCAGCAAGAAGAGAGCCAAGTGGTCCAAGAATCAGACTCCACAGAGGCAGCAAAAGGAAAAGGAATTCACAGCGCTTCGGACGATGTGAGCAGCAACTTGAAGATGCGCCCACGGAGGATAGAGAACAAGGCAAATCTCCCCCTGCAAGGAAACCATAGAAAGGCCACAGAGAGCAGAACCGCACCAAAGAGAGAAGAAAGGGAGGGCTGCTCCCTTGTCCTGGGCCGGAAGAACCCTAAGAAGGGTGCAGCCTGCAGAAGAGAGGTTTCACTCCACTAGGATCTAGCACCAGCGGCAGCAGCAACCAGGGATCCGACGGAGGAGTAATCCCTTGAAGAAGGACTCCCTGACGAGAACCAACCAACAGCACCTTGGGAAGGCTGCGGCTGGTTCAGAAGGAGCAGCAGAGTGGCACAGTGAAGAAGAAGAGGCAGTCCGAGGCCGCTGGCTCCGATATAACGTGGGAAAGGGGGGGGAGAGGGGGGGAAGAGTTCGACCAGTCTAAAACCCAGATCAAACAGTCTCCCATCCTTTTATATTAACTCAGAAATAAAACATTTACAGAAATACCCCTCATAGAGAGGTCGACTATAAAAGAAAGAGGAAAATTACAATATATCCCTCTGAAAATTTGATAAAAGTCCAAACTGCCGTTTAACTGCTCACTTCTCTACACATAACAATTTCATCTTCAATTGTTACATTGCAAGAAAAGAAAGAAAACAGAGAAATATGCCACTTTTGTTATTTCGATTTTCTGCTTAATCTTCCCATAGACTTTCCACCTCCACCCAAATATGAAAGGGAAAAATAAGAAAAGCTACAAATGCAAAAGCTTCTTAATAACATTCTTCACTAGGAATTTGACAGGTTGCAGTTGTCACTAACGGCAAAAAATTAAATGCATTGAAAAAACAAACCATAATAGCAACCCTAGAACTCACCAGCATTCTCTTTAGATGCAGCTCCGTAGCAATCCTCAGAAAGAGATCTCTTCCAAGTGAATTATGGTATGTAACAAACGGCCTCGCTTCTGCACCACCAGCTGCTCCCTGATTAACTAGATAACCGCCATTTCAATATCTGGATAATATTTCTCCTTTAACACTCAGAATGACGCTTCAAAAATTGGAAGCAAAGCATCTCAAGGTTCATTTCAGGAATGGAAGCTAACATTGGACTTTGAATCACAAGACAAGAAATTGAAACTCAACATCATGCAAAGAATTCTCAGTCGAAAATATAGTGTGCCAATGGCTCTGTACTCTTGCACCCACTCATTGGACCTTCAGGATAAGCTGATCTGGACTGTGTTTCGACCAACTAGTTGAATGAGACAATAGAGCCCCCATGTACATGCAAACAAAAAGTGTAAAAAGAAACAAAAAAACTACAACCTCCTCGTTTACATTATAGAGCTAACCATGATGTGGGTGCTTTTCCTTCTCCTCAGAATTTCTCAACTAATTCAACTGTCAAATGATAGCCCACATGTAGCCTGAAGCTGCCTATGCATTTTGTGAGGATGACATCCATACTACATTCATAGTTTTGGCTAAAGGTTGATAGTAAACAACGCCCACATTCTCAGGGATTAGTAAAAACAAACCATCTAACTATCCAACACATGTAGGGAAAATGTGCAAAGGCACGATCACTTAAGTATTTGAAAGAGAGCACCTTTTTTCTCTATAAAGTAAAAGCAATAAATAAAGAAACAACAGGATGAAATATGTCACATGAAGTGATAGTACAAAAATACAAAATGCCTTCTTAAATGTGCAAACCTGCAAAACTGGAGTTTCAACTTCAATAAATCCCAGAGATTCCATTGTCTTGCGGATCTCAGAAACAATCTAAAATAAGAACAGTTTTAAACATGAAAACATTTAGACACTTGTACTCTAGAGAACAAAACAAAAACAAAATTGCTTACAGGTGTGCTGCTATGAATTTCATAATACAAACTAATTAGAAGTATTAGACACAGGACATCCAAAAAAATTGAGACAGGTAAAGAGAGGAGGCGACGATCTCTCTTCTTATTCTCCTCATTATTCATGGTCCTGTCTACCACGCCAAACTATGGTAAACTCAGAAAGTAGAATGAAGGTCAATCTACTTTGCAGCCCTCATTCACCTTATTATCCATTTGAAAATTCCCTACATAAACTGCAGTAGGAATAAAACCAGTGCACCAAAAAAAAAATCACTAATTCCTGTCAGCATTAACACACGTCTAATCTTGTAGACTAGGTGGTCACACAAAAGCATTGCCTTCATTGAAGTTATTAGATTGGGCCATCCAACTTAAAACCTTAAGGTACTGAGTGGAGTCCACTATTTTAAACACATTTTACTGTCCCTTTTCCAATAGGAGACTATTCTAAGTTCTAACGTGCCCCCTCATGTACAAGCCAATTTAGGCTTTGTCATGTAGACCATGACGAACACGGGGTGCACAGCTTGGTTCATAATAATGGGCTCTGATACCATATTGAAGTTACCAGATTGGGCCATCCAACTCAAAACCTTAAGGTATTGAGTGGAGAGGGCTCTGCTATTTTAAACACATTTTACTTTGTCCCTTTTCCAATAGGAGACTATTCTAACAGCTTTCATAATGGCCTGGCAACTGGTGAATAAAGATGAACACTGGGGAGTGATACATGATAAACTATTACAATTTTAACATTTCCCAGACTGAATATCCATAATGAATCAACAGGTACTGTTAACAATCATATCTTAAGGAGATTTTTTTCAAGAAAAACATATTAAGGAAATTTCAAGATGGAATAGCAAACACTAACTGGTCAACAAGATGAGTGAAAAAATAGACAACATGATCATTTCTACAAAAATGTAACGTTCAAAGAAAAGAAATTTCATTGACTTGTCACCTTAGCTCTTATCCGGAACACATTGGCAACTTCTGTATTAGCAATCATGTCAAGGTACCTGAAATGCACATATAAATCTGTACTCACCACAAATGAACAAATAAATAAATTTTCCAAAACAAACAATGGGGCAAGGCTAATGTTTATAAAGAAGTAATGAAGCCTTGATTCAAGCAATTTATGATCAAATAGTTATAAATACAAAACAATAAATTCCAAATCAGAGTTATGATGCAAGTTTTTCCTATAATACTTCCTGTGATGAAAAAAAAATCTGAAAAAAGAACATTTAGCATGATAGAGGGTGGAATGCAAAGACAAGGAGAAAGAAGTTGCTAACTTACATTGACTATCTCAAAGCAATAAGCTCGGAGTAGCCGATATAGCCTATATATTCACATCAAGCTAGATGACATGGAACAAGATGTGATGGACCCCTTGCTTGCTAGCTGATGGCCTCCTTTCGGTGCTGCGAATGTAGGTGGACTCGTGCAGGGCACTATTGGGCCGACTGCCTGGTTGGGCTGGGCCTCTCTCGGGTAGCCTGGGAATTGCTGGAGGTTGTTGTGCGGCTCAACAGGATCTGATGACTGCTGCAGACAGGAGACGAAGATGGAGGGATGGTGGATGGTTGTCCGGAGGGAGTGCCAGGGCCGCTGCGACTGGGAGGGCAGGACGGTGGCGCTGCTACTGGCGGATCGCAGTGGGGCGGGCAGGAAGCGGCGCTGTCCGGTGCCTGTGCAGGTGGCGGCATGGGCAAGCCAGCACGGTGGCAGAGGGTGTCCTGAGCGGCGGTGGTGGCTCGGCTCGCAGGGGGGTAGCCTGCGGTGGTGACAGCAGGGCTGCTGCAAGGCAGCCACGACAGGACGGCGGGCGGGTGTGCGGGACGTCGGGATCATGGCGAGGTCGGCCGGCGAGAGGTGCTGGTGGTGGGAGGTACCGCTGGAGATGGCGGTGATGGATGAAGGGGGTCGGGATATGGATGGCCGCAGGCTGGTGGCGCTCGCAGCGGAGGGTGGAGGTGGGCGGCGAGCTGCGGCGGTGATGGGAGAAAGAGAACGGTGAGACAGAGGGACGCGGCGGAGGTGCGGCAGTGGAGGCCAGCAGAAGTGGGCGGCAGTGCAGGGAAGAGGCTAGCGGTGTATGGTGGCGCAGGGTGGAAGAAGAAGATGATGGTGGGGTGAGGAAGAAGGAGGAGGAGGTAAAGAGGTGAGGGAGGGTCTGACAGAGAGAGCACGAGGGGGGGAAGTGGTGTTGTGCGTGAGGGAGGTGAACACGTGAAGAGGAGGGGAGGGGTTTGACAGGGGAGGAAACGGGTACGATTTTGCAGGGTTACAAAGGAGGGCGTCCCACCACTCCCAAAGTGTATTTCTCCGTCGCAGAGAAATGAAACAAGCGAACAAAAACTCAGAAATTTTCTATTACCTTCAAAGAAAGATTGCATGGCCCTTTTATAGACGCTTGGAGGAAAACCAAAAGACAAACTTAATGAGACTCTAAATAAGACATTTAAAAATACTAAAAGACAACTAGATATATCAAAAGACTCATTTAGTGACTCTCTTTGAAATACGGAAAGACACCTAGAAATATAAAAAGATACACTTAATTGACTCTTGCATGGGGAAAATGAAACAACAAATATTTAATGACGGGGATCGTCTCCAGGTCCGAGCATTGTTGGCGCGGGTCCACCCACATCGGATCAAACCTCCTTCTTGGGCCGATGTCTAGATAATCAACAAGGCTATTCTCTTTATCATGCATCTCTTTCAAATGTGCCTCTTTATCTTCAAATTAATATTCATCTCCCTACTATTTACTTCTTTCACCTACCAACTTATATTTGATACTGACTATGTCTTATCACCAAAGAACATTGCTCCATCACTTGCTATTGCATGTTACACAGCAATGCTGAGGCCAAACATCATGCCATTGTGGAAAACACTAGTGAGCTCATATGGTCATCACACTTCCTTAGCGATCTTGTCATCCCAATCATTCCACCCAACCCTCTCTATTCTACTGTGATAATGAACTTGTTATCGATGCCTTCAACATTCTGGTCTTCCATGAGTCTTCCATAAGCTCACTAAGAATATTAATCAGGCTTGTCTATATGCTCATAAAAGCAGTGCTTGCAGTCTTCCATAGACTTCCACATCTTCAATGTAAGGCCAAGTTTACCAAGTCACAAACCTTTTCTCAGCTTCACTCCTTCATTAGTAACATGTTTGGTGTTTATCCTAAGGGTTCACGAGGGTCATCAAGGATGCCCACCAAATGTGTAGTCAAGTTGTAACATCACCTCCTCATATCTTGTGATGATGGCTCCATGTCGCCTCCTCATATCCTGTGATGATGGTTCCATGATGTACATGCTGTGCATTATAAAGTTCAGTGAGGACCCTTCCCTAGACAGTGGCATTCCCAGATAATTGCTTCCATTCTTATAGGCTTTTTTCTCCCAGGGTTTCCCAGGAACCCCAGAACACAAAACCTTCCTGACAGATATATCATTTATATCAGGGGCAAGAAGCATTACAAGGTACATCTACAATTTTCTGATGTTTAGCACCATTTTCATCTGGGACGTATGGATGAGAAAGTCATTACATGAGTTTCAGCAATTTCCTATAAACTGTGATCTTAATGAAGCTAAAGGAACCATGACACCAAATTTGACCATATATATTTTTCGGTACGTTTTTTTTTTTAACGGGGAGGGGGAACCGGGTATTGAACCCAGGACCTCCCCTTGCAAAGGGGGAGGGTGTCCACTACGCCACTGGCGGGGGACAACCATATATATACAGTGACAGTCCAAATAACCAGAAGGAGATTCGACAAGATACTGTTTTGCCATTCTACACATGGTAACCAAGACCATCAAGTCAAAATGTTGTTGCCCAACGACTTGACAATAGAGAGATTCTAGTAAAAAGAAAGGGGGGGAATGCAAAGGGAAAAACCCAGTGAAACCACAGCAAATATTAGTGACAGATTATTCTGTGATACTTATCAAGACTAAAAAGGGCAGCACAGTGCCACAAGGCTCCCGCAATTGCAAGGTCTGGGAGGGTCAATTATATGCAGCCTTACACCTGCTTTTTGAAAAGAGGTTCTTTCCAGTATCCATTATCAAGACTAGTGGGCCTTAAATGTATAGGTTTCGACTGACACCAACCAAGACTGCCATAAGATATGCTAAATCTATGAAACTGAAAACAAGAACAGGTTGAATTTATCCAATGGTTCATGACCAACTGTTGTTCAGATCCCCATGATAGCAGCACAACTTGAAAAGTATGAATGACTCTTAATGCAGTTGACAACCAGAATAAGTTTCAGCCCTGCAGTTGCAATTTTAGCCAAAAAAATGAAAAACATTGCAGAGTTTGCCATCTCATATGACATCTGCAAGATCTCTTTCTCCCCAATGGCCTTGATATAGAATCTCTACCAAGATCAAGAATAAGAGGGAGATAGAGAAGTAGGGAGAGGAATAAGATAAAGGAGAAAGATGATGAGGAGAATAAAATCAGGTAGAGCAGAAGAGACAAAAGAAGAAGAGAAGGGGATCACGATGGCAATAGGGGTAGAAAACCACTCCAACATGATGAGATGGTATTGGCATCTGAAAAAGCAATCCTTGTATATGTAAAAATACATTTTTCGCATTGTTCTTGTTAGTTATATTGAATGGCTAAACATATAAAGTTCAAAGCCTTTTTCAGTAAGTATAGGATTATCATGATCTTCGGCCGCTATTTCCTATGTATCTGTGATCTTTCAAGATCTCTTCTGTTTGGCCTTCCAAGATGATGTAGAGATCTGACATAGAATTCCTTGATGTCAATGCTCCGGGATCAAATTGCATATCAGGCTTGTCCATCCCAACTCTATGCAATCTGCTTTATTGACCAAGATACAAAAAGAACCAGCTGATTCGATCAGGTCTTACCATCCGTCAGATGGGTCAGGAGAGGGATTGGCCACAATGGCATAATGCGGTATACCAAAAAAGGGATTTGACTAAGTTTCCTATGTATACTTCATTATGGAAATATTAGTCAATTTTTATTTTTCCATTATGAAATGGAAGCGTCAATAAATTAAATTGATGAAGTCATGCGGCTGTAATTGCCGTCATGCACAGGAGTTGCATTTGTTCGGGTGAGCAATGAATGTTGAACTCTTACTCTTTATAGAGGACACTTGCGTTCTGGGCAATGAGGACCATTGAAACTTGAAATGAATTGGAAAGTCGTGGTCTCCTAAGGGTGTGAACCAAGGTTGAACATATACACGTGATGGAAAAAATTATACAACCCCTGCCCAGTAGGGCTGAAAACAGGTCGGAGATGGAAACAGAAATGACACCTTCTGCTTCCATTTCTCATAAGAATTATTGTAGACAGACACATATGGAAATGGGTGTTTACATTTCTTTTTCTTTTTTTTTGAAAGTGGGTAGTACCACTAATTGTATCAAAGTCAAAAAAAAACAGGAAGGGATATACAAGTGTACGCAATGTGCACCCAAAAAATCCTTATACAAACTAGTCGCATATCAAGCTAATGTGGCGCCCATTAGCCCCCTAACAATGCAAAAAAGGTAGAGTTGTGTGTGTCCACTTTACATAGAACAGAAGCCCACTCTCTCACTAAATGAACTAATCCTATCTGAAATTCTCGCTTCCCACCTGAAGACTTGTTTCTTTCTCCACACAAAGCCCATAGGTGGTGTGAAACATGCATGCATGTTCAATTAATTGCAGGTTATTTATTTATTTTGTGTTGTTGATCCTCAGCATTTGAATATTCAGACTGCACTAACTTGGCTTTTGATGTCACAGGAATTTAAAACAATAAACCATGGATGCTGACAAGCATAGGATGATTCAAATTATGCAGGAGCAGACTGGCAGATGGGTATAACCACCAGCTAGGGTCTTCCTCAACAAGCAAACCAAGGGCAGTGGCATACAGGTGATGTAACAAGAAGGAAATATTCAAACTATAGTGTGGTTATTGTTGTATGTGTTTAATACAAATAAATGGCTAAGGCAGTAATCATGACTGGGCCCTGGAGGCAACAAACACACAATAAATGAATGACCAAATGTAGATAATGAGACGAATCACCAAGGACGGAAGATGTTCCACGTCGCGGGTTGGTGACAAGGACAGAGCCGCGATATCCACGAGCAAGGCATCCTAGCGGGATTCACGCGGTGGAAATACAGCCGACGGGCTGGGCACTGGCATGGGGGTGTCCTCGGACGATGTCGCTGGCTGAACTCGTGCGGGAATACCAGCAGGTACAAGTAGACACGTGCTGGGCAGTCTTTGGCTTCGTCCAGGTTCCAGTTCATCTGATTGCTTGCTCAAGTGGAGAAGTCGTGTTGCATTGAAGAGCTGCACCACAGTACAGGCAGCAGGGCTGGAGGGGCGTCTGCCACTGTAGGTGGCTGAGGCAAGGAGTGGGCCCGTTGCTCCTGGTAGTAAAGGCCTCGGGGTGGCTGCTAGCTACGTGACGGGATCGCAGGCGGCCGCTACAGTGGTGTGGAAGTACCCCGGCTGAAGGGGGTTGCACAGGGTGGTTCAGGTGGTCCAGACAGACCGCTATCGAAGTCGTCGTGGGACGTGCGGGTACTCGGCGGTGACGACGGGACTAAGTCACCGGTCCTGGCCAGGCAGCACAGGAGGGAGTGGCAAGGGAGGCGACTGCGGCTAGCGGCTGGCATCCGGCGTGGGCACGTTCCGGAGTGGCTTCGGTGTAGGCAAGGACACCGCAGGTGGTGGCGAGTGGCGCACAGCTCGTGGGGTGGGGTGGGGCGTTGGCGCAACCCAAGGCTCCGTTTGCAGTGGGAAGAAGCAAGGTAAATGAAGAGGAAGGTGGGGTTGAGGGGCGACGGTGCACAGGGTGAAGGGGAAACCAGTGGAGTACAGAGCACGATGGGGTCGGAGGGGGAAAGGGGAGGGCAGCGGCAGTGTACAGGTAGGGGTGGGGTATCGTGACCTAGGGTCCTCTCAGGGCGTTCCTCTCTCAAGATAGTAGACGCTATAAGGTTTTCTCAAATCCAAGGTTCATTAACTAACAATGGCCCTTAAATAGGAACCAGCAAATACATCAATGATTCAGATGACAAATATAAACAAAACCCTAATATCCTATGGCTAATAACACACAGTCTACTAATAGAGTCACAACGAGACAACTAGGCCCACAAACAACCAAGCCCACATAATGATAAAACAACAATAAAGAAATAAACAATAACTCTGAGATTACTCCATCACAGTGACAAGGACGCAACTGTCGTGCTAGGGCGACAGCGACGTTGGTAGACTCGTAGGCCCATGTCCACACTAATAGGGCAATGAGCCACCAAATGGGTCTATCACCCTGGAGATTCCATGTCTTGTGTCAACTACTGATCAATTGCTTCACAATCTCTTGTAGGATGTTAGCACCTAGAGACCTGCTCATAACTTGTGTCTAAATCTCTCAAGAGGAGTAGCCTGTGAATGGATGGTCCAAGGTCTCCTCTTCTCCACAAAGACATCACAAAGTAGAGATATTTGCTAGAAAAGGGCCAACCTGACACAAGTCGGTAAGCACCCATATGTAATCCTCCAAATAAGTAGCTTCACCTTAAAGGGGCTCTTTGGGGACTAAATCTGCGATGCCAAACCATGTCGTACTCCTCCATCTACAACTATGTTATCAAAAGCGGTGGAGGCAAGGCGAGGTGCCCACAAGCCATCTCGCTTTCGCCCCAATCGCCTCTCCCCGGCCCAGTCCTAGACCGGCCGCTTCTGCCCACCTCAGCCCGCTTCGCACGCCCCGGCCCAGGCCAACGAACCCAATAATGGTATCCGCGATCGAGCCAAAATAAGAGCTTTCTTCGTTTCTCTTCTCTCTCCCCAATCGTAACCGTAGGTCACCCCCTCGCTTGTGTCTCCTCCCTCTCATGCGAACGGCAACGGCGAGCCACTCCTGTGGCAGACGGTGGCAAACGACGCAGCAGACGGCGTCGAGCAGGTAGGTCTTTCCCATCTCCCTCCTCTCGCGTCCCCCCCCCTTTCTCTTCTCTCTCCTGGGCAGCAAGCACAGGTTGCCCCCCCTCTCTCTCTCTCTCTCTTACACACACACACACACAGAGGGGTCCCCCTCTCTCACTCTCTCTCTCTCTTTCACTCTGTCTTACGCTCACTCAATTTGTCTCTCTTTCTCTATGTATCACTCTCTCTCTATCTCACATACACAGACAGATCCTCTCTCTCTCTCTCTCTCTCTCTCTCTCTCACACACACACACACATAAACACACTCTCTCCCTCTATTTCACACACATTCAAAGGAAAAAATAGAGAGGCTGAGCCCCCTCTGTTTCTGTCTCACTCCTACTCTCTCTCACTCTCTCTCTCTCTCTCTTTCTAGTCATATTGTATGCTACAGAGAGGAGCATTGAAGCATTCGTTTTGTACTACTTCGGGCAACGAGGAGCTTAAACAAAAAATTGAAAATTTTGTTTAAAATTGTTTATTCATTATTTAAATTTGTGCAGATTTGTTGTTAATTTTATTAAATTTGGTTGATTTTAGGAATGAATGAATTTAGAAAGTTTATTGATTTTATGCATGTATTTTTTGTGTTATTTTAGACATGTATTTATATTTTTGAATTATATATATTATTTTAAAACAATATCGCCTCAAACGCTTAGGCCATCACCTAGGCATTTGAGACTTGAGGGGTCGCCTCAGTCACCTCTCGCCTCTAAATACATAGATCTACAATGACTTGTACGCTGAGCTCACTGAAAACCTTCCACATTTATCCCATCACCACCACCACCTATCACTACTGCTAGCTTCTAGTGCAAAATCTAGTAGGAAAGTAGAAGTTTCTCCAGTCATTCAATCTCCTCCGCCATAAGATTCCTTCTGAAGGATGGAGCCCAAGTTACGTCTAAAAGTTGCCGTTCAAAAATTTGGGAAATTGTGGCCATCGGTATACAGGCAGGCAATCGCAAAAAGGTGCAGGAAAGTGTCCTTTAGTTTATAGTCACCACACCACTTGTCTTTCCAAAAGAGACATTTCTGTACATGACCCAACCAAACTCGTACACTGGCCAAAATGATGTCCCTGCACAGCAAGATGCCCCTCCAGATGGAAGAGATATTATGCTGAGAGACTAGGGCATGTCCCAGTCCCTATATCTCGCATAATACCTCTGACAGATGACTTGCAACCACATTCCACTATCTTCAGAGCCAAGTTTCCACAACTATTTGCACAACAAGACCAAGTTAAACTCCCTGATGCTTTTGATGCCCACACCTCCCATCTCCCTGCTCTTGCAGACTCTGCACTAGGCAATATCATGCCAACCTCTGCTCATGTCCCACTGCCATGGTAGAAAATCTTGACTGAATAGACTCCAACTTGTTTGCAATTGTTCTCGGAATCTGAAAGATGGATAGGTAATATATAGGGAGGATATTCAGCACCGATTTACAAAGCACCATTCTCCCCCCATATGAGAGAAGTCTCGTCTTCCACTCTACTAATTTGGACTCATATCTCTAAATCACCTTTCGCCAATCACTATAGTGTAAGACCCCTAGCAACAGCGGTAGACCCAAATAGGAGATGGGGAAATCTCCTATATGACAACCTAGGATGAAATTTGCTCTTTGTAGGGCTCTATCCTCCATATTCACCCCCACTATCTGACTCTTGTTGAAATTCACTTTAAGCCAACTGACTTCCTTCAGTAACTCTAACATGAGTCTAGTGACATATAGTTGCCTCTCTTCTTCTGCAAGAGAAAGTATGATATCATCTACATATTGCAAATAGGTGATGTAGATGTTGCATGCTCCAACCTAGAAGTCTTTGATTAACCAATATGTCTCAGCTCTCAACCACATCTTGTTGAGAAAATGTGCAACTAAAACAAAAAGAAGGTGGGCATAGGATCTCCCAGCCACAAACCTCTCCCACTGTGAAAAACAGAGGAAGGCTTACCATTGACTAAGACTACACATCTGGCTGACGTGACACACGCTCGGATCCCCATCCAATCCACCTTTCATCAAATCCCATCTTCCCAAACATAGCAAGTAAACATTGCCAGTTTACTTTATCCATGGTTGTCAAGGCGTCCAAGGCAGTGAGTCACCGCCTTACTGCTTAGGCGACAAGGCAAGGCGCCTAGACGAAACCTATTTTATATAACTAAGTACATTACAAGAGAACTACTACTATACATGTCCTACATATAAATTCTATCTTTAGTTTATAGAAATTTTGACATCCACGAATCTTCAACATATACCTATATTTTAAAAAGTAAAAACATAATAAATGACAAACAATAACAAATTAATAAAGAGAAAACTAATAAGAATTTGTGAATACATGTCAATCGATATAAAAATTTTAATCTAAAATTTGGTATTCAAATAATTATTCTTTATATTAAAAGGAAGCATAAATATGACACATTTCTGGATAAATTATAAACACATCAATATAATAATTTCATAATTTTTCACTTTTGAATTATCAAAAAGAGACAAAAATGATACTAGCTTCAAAAAGTGCACCATACAAATATGAACGAATGTCTTAAGAGGAGGGAAGAAGAACCAACATAGAGAAGAATCTGAGAGAAAGGGGAAAGGGAAATGGAAGTCTTATCTTCTCTTTCCAATCTTGACATATTATTCGTTAATTTTTCAAAATTACCTCCTGAACTTTTGCCCAAATACTAAACAAACTTCAAATCAAGGAGTGGATGTCCTGCCAAAGCAAACTAGGCGGGCCCAAGGTGGTCTATGTGCACCAAGGTAGCCAGGTGAGTGCCTTAATGGACTGCTCGCCTAGGCGCTTGGTCGCCTTGAGCGCCTTGGAGTGCCTTGTCGCCTAGGCAACACCTAGCCCTGAAAACAATGACTCTATCATATGCTTTCTCAAAATCCAACTTGAGAACCATTCCTCTCTTCCTCTAGATCTTGAAGGCATGTAGGCATTCATAAGCTACCAAAAAAGTTTTTCTATATATGACGCCCCTGATAAACACCCCTTGATAGTAACTAACCACTCTAACAATGATAGTGCCAAGTCTCATAGCTAGAAGCTTGGAAATGATTTTATGTCCAGTTCAAAAGGCTAATGAGTCTGAAATCCTGAAGGTTCTATGCACCTTGCTTCTCAGGAATGAGAACTAAGATGGTTTTATTGATACCTCACAAGTGAGCCCTTCCCTCCTACAACTCCACTACAAGAGAGAGATCAATCATGATGATGTCCTAGCACTTCTGGAAGAAAGCCACAAGGAAACCATAAGGTCCGAGTGCTTTGTCACCTGCAAGATAGAAGACAGCCTTATGTGCCTCCTCCTCTGAGAAGGCACAGGAGAGAGCCTCTCTTTCCTCAGAAGATATACATGGAATAAGATCATCAGGAATGGAAGGCCTAACCATGTCCTCCTCGGTGAAGAATTGAGAGAAGAATTCCCTAGCCTGCCTTCTGATATCCTCATCTCTAGAGAGCAATTGGTCACCAATTTTGATGCATCTGATTGTGTTGACCCTTCTCCTGCAACTCCACTACAAGAGAGAGATCAATCATGATGATGTCCCAGCACTTCTGGAAGAAAGCCACAAGGAAACCATAAGGTCCGAGTGCTTTGTCGCCTGCAAGATAGAAGACAGCCTTATGTGCCTCCTCCTCTAAGAAGGCACAGGAGAGAGGCTCTTTCCTCAGAAGATATACATGGAATAATATCATCAGCAATGGAAGGCCTAACCATGTCCTCCTCGGTGAAGAATTGAGAGAAGAATTCCCTAGCCTGCCTTCTGATATCCTCATCTCTAGAGAGCAATTGGTCACCAATTTTGATGCATCTGATTGTGTTGACCCTTCTCCTGCCAGAAGCTATACACTAAAAATAGGTAGTGTTCTTGTCATCTTTCTTGAGTCATTTCTCCCAAGATCTATGTTTCCAGTATATCTCTTCCCTCTTGAGGATCTTCTCAAACTCTACCCTGAGTCTGGCCCTAAGATGTCTATCTATTCATCTAGTAACCCAGCCTCTTCCAAGTAGTCTAAACCCTCCGGTTGTTCAAGGATTCTGTCTTTTGCAGCTTTGCCAAGTAGTGTCTTGTCTACACCCCATTTCTTGAGAATTTGCGCCAAATGCTTCAATTTGCACACAAATCTAGCAGTAGCAAACTGTTCCTATTTTGAAGCATTCCATGCCTATCTAACAATATCTATGAAATTCACCTCCCTAAACCAATATCTTTCCAATCTAAAGCTAGGTTTTCTGCCAAACCTGCAAGAAGTCTTCAATAGAATGGGCTTATGGTCAGACTCCAATCTTGCCCAAGGAAGGCGGAATCGGGGATCGGGATCGGATCGCCCCGTCCCAAACCGATCCAGGTCGGTGGGATCGGCCGATCCCGGACCGATCCCGGACCGATCCCGGCCGAGTCAGACCAGTTGACTCGACTAGGGATATAAATGTCTAAAAAATCTAAAAAAATCTGGAAAAAATTTGTAAAATAGAAAAAATATTCTAACATAGATCTATATCAAATTTAATGTGAAATAGGTGACATTTGCTCATCATTTTGTGAAATAGGTGCATGCATTGATTACGTGCATGTATGTATGTGCATCAGTCTTCTGCATTTTTTACAAGTATAGCATGGCTGTGTATATAATATTGGGAAGAGAATATGGAGATGGTTCCATGTGACAAAAAAAAATTAAACTCATAGTTGGATGCACCTGCCATAAGCTAGCACAAAGTTTGAGACACATGATTATGAGCTGGAGAGTAATAAGACAATTGCTATCTCTAAATTGTGGTTATCTTTTGTGTGATTTGTTTCTCCTTAAGAAAGAAAACAGAAACATGCATGACATTTGTGGGTTCCATCTCATTCATCATGTGATCTCCATCTCATTTTAATTTAAAACAGAACTAGTAAACAATTTTAAGTAGCTAACAAATAATGTATTCAATCTTGTAGAAGATATATGAGGATCTTAAGGTGCTTAGGCTATTCATAGTCTCAACAGTGGTGGTCCAACAATTCATGCTGCAATCTTTTTGTTATTTTGCTAGTTTGCTGAAAATTTGAAATTGACAATATTTGTGATAAACTATTTAGTTAATCTCAAGCAAAAACCTCCAAATTTGTTATTCTTTTACAATATTTCATGTATTGCTATAACTTTTATCTAAGGGAACATAAGTTAAAAAAATTAAAATTGAGGGCGATCCGGCCGATCCTGGGCGGTCCTTGGGCGATCCGGCCGATCCCATCGATCCCGGGTTGGATCGGTTCAGTTGGGATCGGGATCGGGTCGTTTCGCCCGAAATCCGATCGGATCGGGCGATCCGATCCGATCCGATCCGATCCCGTCTGATTCTGCCTTCCATGGTCTTGCCAAGCAAGACGACTACTGTTGCACCCACTATTTGTCTCGGATAAATTAAGACATTTCCCTCAAGTTGGTCGGAGTTCACTATTCGGCGTATCGCCACTCCGTGGAATATATTCACACGTCGGGACTTTGTGACCCGTATGCCGCTTCAATTATAAACCCCTCACAGCAAGCGAGGTGGTCAAGAACCGGATTAAATCCACCACGATTGTCAGGATCGTGTGGCTCCGAGCAAAACCCCGAAGGGGTGGAGTTTTTCTCTCTTGGATGTTCAACATAAGCGAACAAAACCCTCGCAACAAGAAAAGGAGATGCAAAGGATGGTGTACACACCGCAGAAGAAATCCCACGCACGTGTATCACGCTGCTCAGACAAACACAAATCCCCTCTTCGTGGCCCACGGCGCCGGGAAGACGACAAACAAACAAGGAGAACGCTCCCTCCTCTCTCCACACAGCGTGCTGCGAGAGAAAAAGGCTGAAAAAATCCCAAAACCAGGGGTTTATAGAGAGGAGCAGGCGCGGGGGACCCGACCGAGGTCGAGCGGACCCGTCCGGGGTCGCCCGACCTCAGGCAGCCGCGCACGCGACCGGGAGGACCCGCCCGAAGTCGCGGGCGGCCAGGGGGAACCCGCCCCGGGTCGCGCGACCCCGGGGGGACCAGCCCAGGGTCGTTTAACCTCAGTGGGCCCTGCCCGGGGTCAAACGACCCTTGGCAAGTCCCCCACAAGCCTGACCCCGCCCCTTTTCTCTCCCGCAGAAAAAAAAAAGAAAAAAAGAAGAAAAAGACCCTCCTGGGGTCATTTTTATCCCGTCCACCCCGTACGAGTTCAAACACCTCCAGGTGGCCCTCCAACTTCTATAAATAGACCCTCGGGGGTCTAGAATGAAGCATCAAGTACGTGCTACGAGCAGAGACACTTGCACACGGACGATAGGAGCACTGGTCGTTGTTTTTGGTGGGTAGGTGATCCCCGGGTTTGGTATTTATGCCCCTGAGGGCTATATGTGTAATTATCCCCCTCTGTGGGCCAAGTTTGTAAGTTTGTACGTCCCAGGACGGTTAAATTATGTAGTTTTATCCCGATAATGGGAGAATTACAAAAACACCCTTCCCGAGACTGCGAGAAACATAAGTCATGCTATTTGCAATTTTGCCCTGCAAACGTTTGTAATTGGGGCTACGCCCCTGTGTCCTACGTCAGTGTTGAGACCTCTTATGTACAATCGACAACTCGCCGACAACCCTTGTACTCATATGAATCAGGAATACACTCAGTTGTTCTTCTGTGTGCTGGTCAAGGAAAATTGCCAATGAGCCCTTGGGTTTTAAAAAAAATTGTGCATATACCCTTCTCTCTCGGAAACAAACGCATGCGTACTTTCTATGAAACCGATCGTCGTCCTTCCATCCAAAAACTTCGTCAAACTACCCTTGCACCTAAGCGTGGTCTTAAACTCTAAGCATGCCCTGGGTCAGGTAAAATTACTGAAATACCCTTGTAGTTCAGAAATGGTCAAATAATCCCTAAACTTTTCGGAAATCGCCTCAGTGTCCTTGGAAGTCAGAGATTTTACCCTACAGTCCCTATTCTCCCTCCAACACAGAAATTCCAGAAATGTCCCTGGCCTGATAAAGTTACCAAGATACCCCTAGAAACCCCAAATTACCAAAATACTCCTGGAGCCCATAAAACCTTCCGACACTTCAAAAATGCCTATGACTTCCACAGAGTTGCATTCATGCTCCAAACTTATAGGGTTTGCCTGAACTTAGTGAGGCCGCTGATGAAGCCCTTAGTTATATCAATCTGTCGATGGTGCATGAGTGGTAACTGTGAGCCGCGTAAGTGAGTCAGCCCTATACATCAGAGCTTATGTAGAGGACTTTAAGATTTCTTTGACAGTCAAACAAAGATGTTCGGATATTAGGCCAACGTAAATCAACACTAACTGCGGTCAGTGAGGAAAAGTCCAACACTCGAACCCAAATCGTCTGATATGATGTGCACCCACGGAATAAACGCTGCACAGGCTATTTACACATCCCCCCTTTTGTGCCACCCTTATTATTATTTCTTTTCAAAAAACAAAACATTCTGTGACGCCAACAGACTGGCACGCCCGGTGGGAACTTTCCCGCCTTTCTTCTTTCTGTCTAAGAAATCCCCAAACCTTCTTTAAGGTTCTGATTGTCCCTCTTCCTCTTACATGACATGAAGATAAGGGCTTTTCTTTACTCGAGGGCTCTCTGTGCATTCGCATCACCATCAACAGCAGCAGCAAGAGGACGATGGCCGCCGTCACGTACGGACCCCAGGTCGTCGCCAACCATGCCAGGTTCGGATATCTAGCAACCCCCATCGTTTTCGGTGACTTCCCAGCGGTCGTCAGTTCGCCCTTCTTTTTGGGCGTCGTACCTGTGGCTGAAACTAGTTCAATCACTCCTACGGCAACAACTATTGAGGGTGTCAGGCCCTCTACTTCAGCAATTGGCCGAGTCTGTTCGATCAACAAAGCAACCGTCAGGGGTGCCAGGCCCTCGGGTTCAGCAACTGGCCAAGTCCGCTCGGTCAACAAACCAACCATCAGGGGCGTCAGGCCCTCTGCTTCAGCAACTGGCTGAGTCCGCTCGGTCAACAGATTAGCTGCCGGGGGTGTCAGGCCCTCTGCTCCAACAGCCGGCCGGGTTCGCTCGGCTACCATGACAACGGCCGAAGGTGTCAGGTCTTCCGCCCAAGCAAATGGCCGAGTTTTCTCGATCAACCAAGTTACTATCGGTGTCGCCCATGCTCAACGGGGGCAGGGCCGTCGCCGTAATGGCACAAGCTCCACTGCGGCCACCCTCAGAGGTACTGCTCCTGTTCAAAGGGGGCAGTGTCGCCGCCATAACGACATCGTGACTACGGCAGGCGTCACCAGCGCCGCTCTGCTCAACAAGGGCAGTGTCATAACCGCAAAGGCACAAAGCCTACAGCGGCAACATCTCGCTCCGGCAAGACGATAATTGTCAGAGATCTTCGCATCCGGCTCGATGGAGGCGAGTCGATTATGCCTCGGGACCGGCACGTCCCAACTATATTCACCTCCAACCACTTCGAGCTTCTTCGGCAAGCCCAGGAGGATGGAGTGAAATTGAAGAAGTTTGTCGTACCGGTGGCAAATCAGGGTCCGATGCAACGACCCAAACCAGTAGCTCCCTGATCAAAGTCAGAGGGCAACCCAATTGAGGAGTGTCAACTCCGCCTGAAGAAGATATGGGTCACCAAGGAGAAGGCCCGAATTATCAAGCGGGCAAGGGCGGAAGGGCCTTTCTGCATGTCGGAGCTACAACAGATGCGGAGTCCGGGAAACATTGAGGCCTCGATATCTCCGAGGTCCACAACTCAGCCCCCACGTGGGCAAAAATGCCGAGGAGTCGGCAAGAAGGTACGACCAACCTCTCCGTGGGCCAGTTCAACGCACACGGACGAAGATTGCTCGGCACAGGCTTCCACGTCCCGAGTGTCTATTTTTGACAGACTAAGGACGGCACCTAAACCTAGTAGACAACCGCCCAGGAAAAAGCAAGTGGTTCAGGTGACCAACGACACTGTCAAGGTGTTCACCTGCTACACAACCTCCGCCGATAAGCAACCGGAGGACACTTCGGGAGAATTAAACTAGCCTCTCTAGACTTTGAGAAAGTCAACGCCCGTCTCCTGGGTTCTCGCACAAATGCAGCAGACGTCGACTGTTGGAACACCTCAGCCCGAGTCGGCACGGCAAGAAGAGCACTAAGAAGACATTCATAGTGTCGACGGGGACAGCAACCCCAGGCACGAGGAAGATCTTGGAAGAGAGGTTCAGACCCTCGCGTTGGAAGAACTCCGACATGAAAATCAAGAACTTAAAAACCTCTTGCAAGTATTATTGCATGAAAAGGAGGCTCATGTTCAGCCTTAAGCGAAACTCACTGGGCTGGAACAACAGCCTCCTCCCATTCCGGTCACGGTCAATGCCTCTGTTACTGCTGTAAAGTTACCAATGGCGGTGGAATTTGAAGCGCCGCAACATGAAGCCAATGCACGATTTTTTGCCACTTCTGTCACAGAAAGCCTCATAGCGCAAAGGCAAATGATCGAGCGGATTGTAAAGGCGAAATTTGCTCAACATGGTGAGGGTGTGACCACCGTCGATTTATACAGCGTGCCCTATCCCCTCCACTATCAGTTCAAGAAACTTCCGCCCGATTGCCCAAAAGTCCCAAAACTCCAGAAGTTTAACGGGCAGGGTTCGCCACATGAACACCTGACCTACTACATGACGGCCAAGGGTGAACTGGCACTGGAAGAGTCATATCTGATGTGGTACTTCGCCACGTCCCTGACAGGCACCGCCTTCCAGTGATATTCCAAACCGAAGCCCAATTCAGTGATTGATTGGGCTGATATGCAGAAGAAGTTTGTCAACCGTTTCCAGACAGCCGAACGCAAAGTCTCTCTGGCGGAACTTTGTGCCCTTAGGCAGAGAAACGGTCTTCAGGCGTTGGACTTCATCAAGTAGTGGAGGGATGTCAACATGCGCTGCAATAATCCCCCAACGCTCGAAGACGTGATCACCATATGCCGCAGGGGTCTATCGGCAAAAGTTAGTGAAAAGTTTTTGGGCTCAAACATCAGAAGCTTTGACCAGGTGAACACGGTGGTAGCGGTGATTGAGATGTTCTTCGTTGATCACCCGACAAATGCTTCTGCCAAAGGCAAATCCTCCGAAGACCGCCTGGACAACGGCAAGGAGGTAAATTTTGTGGACTTCTCCCCGACGAATGGAGACAAGGGGAAGGAAAACCAAAGGGTAATGGCAAAAAGGCCGACGCCAAGGCGAATGCGGCTCTACAAGCGGAGCGTATGAAGGCGCCTTACTCTTTTAGAAAAGAGCATACAGAGATGCTCTTTGATCTGTGCATGAAGGAAAAGCTTACCACCTTACCGGATCTACGAAAGCCCTCAGAGGTGGATAAAACGGATGACCCTAGTTATTGTGTATATCACCGAAGGTTGGGTCACACCATCGGGGACTGTTATGTCTTCAAGAACATAGCAAAAGAGCTCATTCAAAAAGGCCTGATAAATATATTGGGCCATGCGGTCGACCCGCCATAGCGGCACAGCCTCACGCCTGGAGCCGATCGAACCAGTCGACCAATGTGATTTATATGGCAGCGGCTGTTTCGAGCTCCAATGTCTCCAAAGCCAGGCCATCAAATCAACGGCCCAATGCCGGCCGCGGAGCCGCTCCTTCCTCCCTCCCTGAATGCCTAGCGCTGCGGAGGACTATTCGGAAGATCCGAGGGGAGATCCGGCAGCTGCAACAGGAACAAAGACGTCTGCTACAATTTTTGAAAAGCATCGATGAGCAATTGGCCACCTTCCCCTTTGAGCCATTTGCCAGGGGACAAACTCCAACACATATACCGGAGGCAAGCGTATCACCCACTGCCCGGGCTCCTCTCAGGTCAGGGGGTTGGCTCTCTGAGGAATCCTCCAATTCATCTGAAGGCGAGAAACCAGAGAAGTTATATCTTTCCCTTGCGAAAAGACTGCAAATCTTCTTCGCGTGCCGTCGAGAAGGGCGGCTAAACCTCCCGGCGTCACCCAGCCAGCAGGCACCAGGCGCCGCATTACACCAGGGCTATTGCCCATACCATGAGGTTGTAGGCCATATTATTCATGACTGTCAGGCCTTCAAGGACCTTGCCGAAGACTTGATGAGGTGAGGAGTGATCAATATGGGTGATCTCTTGGTCTGCCCGCCGCAGCCACATAGACGGGAGAGTTTGAATTTCTCCGTCAACGTCATGCATGTTGCAGCTGCTTTCCAACTCTCGGAGCCGAGAGAGGAAGGAGTCAGTTCCCAACCGCCCAAGTCCACATTGTGGTATCCAAGGTCTCATCAGTGTTCTTTCCCCAAAGAGGACACTGAGAAGATTTTCGGCAAGCTCTTGGAAGAAGGTCGAGTGATGACGCGTGATCCACCGTCCTACCACAATGAAACGGCCAAAAGTCATCTCCGCTACTGCAAATATCATGCCAGGGTGTCCCACCCCACTGGAGAATGCCCAGAGGTTCAAGACTGCATTGAAGCCCTCATCCAAAAAGGGGAGATCGATGCGTAGGGGAATTCGACCGCGAGGCGGCGTCTTAAAGAGGTCGCTGAAAAGATTCCCCGGCAAGCTCAACAGGAGCAGGCCAGGCCACAAGAGACCAAGCCCACCTCTCAGCAGGTCCAGCCGGACAAGTCTACAGGTAGCAACTCTCAGCCAAATTTTAAAGGCAAGGCTACGTGCAAGGGGCCTAAGGCCCAGAGCCCAAAAACCCAAGTCGTGGGAGGAGGTTCCAAACCCCTTTCGAAGCTGAGTCAACTTGGCATCGTTATAGGGGGAAACCCTCAACCAGACAATAAAGGTAAAGCCAAGGCGAGGAAGCCCGAAGCCAAACCTCGTGTCGAGCCGACAAAGTCACCAATGGTAGAAATACCTCAACAGCTCGAACAGGTAAAATTGTTGATTACAGCAAAACCAATGGACTTGCCTCAAGAGCCCCACTATGGCTTGACAGAGTTCCAGGAGCTGCCGTCCGAGATAATTGCTCAGGCGATCATCAATACCACCTTCCACGTGAAGCCGGAGGAGGCCGACTGGACTCAGGTTACTCCCAGAAGGAGCCGTGGAACCAAGGCTCCTAAGGAGCCGGCTCGGAGTAGAAAGTAAAATTCCGAAGGCAAATCAATCTCACCTCCGAAACAAAGTCCACTTTCTTCTCAAGAGGTGGCACGCCAGAAGAAACGAGAAGAATCGCAAGAAGAATTTGAAAAGGAGGTTGAAGAAGCAAACTGAGCAAGCAGCAGCTATGGAAGCTCCCAAGGAGCCAACCCCTTTGCAAGGGCTACAAAAGCTCATAGATGAGCTAGAGGACTATACTCCCCCTCACCCCACCAGGGTTGTCACTCTGGACAAATATATTCCCTAAGACAAGTTTGGGCGTAAAGCCCGGCTTCTTCAATAGCTCCAGGAGATGGTCCATTGTCTTGAAGAGGGTGAAGAATTCCCAATCCCTGAAGGGCTTTCCTTGTTTTACAAAGATGAGGAGCTCACTGCAGAGATACTCGAGGAAATGCTGCAAGAGCTCTCCTGTAATATGGTGGCGATCCCGCCACCCGATAACATCAACTCTCCTTTCAGACAAGGTACTATGGCCGATAGCACCGGGGGCAAGGCTCCCACGGCGACATATCAACGTCGCCCGGCGAAGAATAGCTGAGGTCGTGGCCGAGGACAAGGGTGTGGGCGTGAAGATCCCCTAACTCTCGACCGAGTCATACTGTTCAGAGGGGAAGAGCCAAGTCCTATCCCAGAAACTCAAGTACGCGGTATCCCCTTCGTCCTCAAATCTTCAGAGGGTTTGGGCCCTATCCTGGAACATAGAAGATCGGGTAGTGTCCCTTTCATACTTGCCTCCTTTGATGAAGAAGAAGAGCCAGCCAAACCACTAGTGCAGGATAAGGCGTCCGGGCGAGTTGGTCCCTCTGGCAGGGTTGAGCCCGCGAGCCAGGTAGGTCCTTCTCATGAGGACGAACAGGATGAACCATTGCCACCTCCGGAGGAATCTCTGGCACCACTATTCCAGGAAAATGTGGAGGGCCGGAGTGAGGAACGTCCTTCTAAGCAGGACAAGCCTCGTGGGGCGCCAAACATGGAAGGCAGTTTCGGCCGAAACCGAAACGTTTCGGTTTCAGACCGGTCCGAAACGATATCAGAACAAGGGTTTCGGCCGAAACCAAATGACATCCTTTAAAAAAAACAGTATTAAATTGGTTTCGGACCGGTCGGGAAATCGAAACCGATACCGGCACAGCCATCCTTGGCGCCAAAGACTCTAACGGAGATTATCCCGCCATTTGACAAGACCCGTGCTCGGGCAGACTGTAAAATTATTCATCATATTAAGCGGTTTCCAACAAATGTCACCATTTGGGAAGCCATCGCTTGAAGCAAAGATCTGAGGGAAGCTCTTATCAAAATACTCCAAGACCCGGAGGCCTATGAAGCCCATGTTGCAGAGTTGCAGGCCCAAGCATATGAGACATTTGCAGCCAACATCACATTTACAGACAAAGACATGTTGTTGTCTTCTCCGTGTCATAATCGCTCTTTATATATATGAGGAACGATCAATGGATACGATGTGAATCGAATTCTGGTCGACGCTGGAGCGACCATTAATATTATGCCTTTAAAGACTTTCAAGTCTTTGTATTTATAATGCCTTTAAAGACTTTCAAGTCTTTGTATTTGACGCCTTACTTACAAAAGGTGAGCTCGATCAAAATTTCGGGATTCAACCAGAATTCTGAGGAAGCGCTTGGTCGGGTTGAGGTAAAGCTAGCCTTGGACGATTTTGTCACTCAAGTGACGTTTTATATAATCAATGCCGACACATCTTACAAGGTGTTGTCGGGGAGGCCATGACTTCACGAAAATTAGGTTGTTCCTTCAACTCTGCATCAATGCATTAAATATGCCAAGGGAGGGGAGCAACCGACTGTCTTTGCAGATCAGGCTCCATTCCGCCCCAACGAGTGCCATCTGGCGGATGCTTCCTTGTATTTTGGAGAGCCCACTCTAGCAATCCCCGAGTCTGCAAAAGACAAAGGAAAGCAAAAGGTGGACTTTGAAGTTGAGGAAGGGCAACTGTTCACGGTCAACCAAGACTTGGCAAGACTACACAGGCTATATCTCAAGGCCGCCTCCAAGCCAACCCAGCCAGAGAGGCGAAGCGTTGACTTTAAGGCCAACCTCATCAGTCGGATCGTTGACCAGAGTATCTCCTTATCGCTAAACTATGTTCAGCTCTCGTTTCAATGGGAAGAGCACAAGGTAGAGCAGCTGAAGACTTTCACAGTCTCCTACCAGCGGAAGAGAATGAGCAAAAAAGGCGAGGAAGACAAGCCAATTGTCTTTCATAAAGGAGATTTGGTCCCTCCAGGCCCTCCTGAGGATGATTTTGGCTGGGATACTCCCGCCAACACTGCACCGGAGTTAGTCCAAGAAATGGACGATCAGCCAGAGCGCATTAGGGAAATGTGTAAAAAGCAGCATATCCCTCAGGTCCAAGACCCCACATGAGCGGCACATTTCCACCAGCTATGGAACCCTCTGCAGGTTCGCAGGTAGCCTCCCTTCTCCCACAAAGATACGAGAGGACTCGGCTATGATCAAGAGAGGGACTTTGAGGTCCACTATGCAGTCAATGCCATAGGACTGCTGCCTCCTCCTCACAGACTTTGAGGTCCACTATGCAGTCCGCTGGAACTCACAGGTGTTCGCCGTTGTTTCCCATCGACTGGAGTCTCCCTCAACCACCTACCGTTGCAAAGGAATGGCCACAGCTTTCAGGCGAGGAAGACAGCCATTATCGGGTCCCATAGACCCGTTATCCCCATGACACCCAGATTCGGATAAGTCACGAGACGACCCGGTCGGGTCCGGGTCACAACCTATTGAGCCCAATTTGTCTACCCAGCCCATCAAGCACTATTGAGGCCCACCCATTAATCTGAAGCCCAAGGCTTTCTGCACCTAGCTCGGCCCATCACCCAGCCCACCAACACGCGAGCCACTCGGCCTGGAAACTTGACCGCCAAGGTTCAAATTTGAACTAGGAGATGTGGGCCTGCCATGCACCCAATCTCCGTTGTCTTCTTCCTCCTCTCACCCAAGGCAAGGATGCCCTAGATCTAGTCGTCGTCGCACATACTCCTCTATCTAAAATCTCACCCTAACGTCAAAGAGCTCCCCTCTAGCTTCAACAAATCATCGACGGCACCATTCCAGTGCTGCTGACTCGGACCAATGCTTCAACGGCCGTGATGGAGCCCACCGGCATGAAATAGAGGCTCCTTGTCTCTATAATGCCGAAACTCTGGACGAGGAAGGAAACACCCTCCTCATCACATAGGATGAGAGGGAGCTTGTCCAGTCGAAGACGAAGCCAGACAACCATCAGGGTGGGGAAAGCTCCCCTCCATAGAGTCCACCGTCAGAGCCAGAGGGGAGAGCCATTCCCCCCCCCCCCCAAATACCCTGCCTCCGTAGACACGATCTCTTCCTGACGCCCAACCGCCAAGAATCCAACCTTGGAGACCTGATGGACCTCCCCATCCGTCACCCCACGTGCCTAACAACTCCATTATCTTCGGCGCACTACTTCCCCTTCCACTGGAGCCACCCATAGACAATAGCGTAACCAAGCTACCCTCTCATGGAGAAGCTCCAGGGGAAGGCGACCCATCTCCACAACCTCTTGACATCCCACGGAGACCGGCCGACTCGGGGGGGCTGCCTTGGACGTTTGTGTATGATCTCCTTTGAAGAGGTGTCCTCACACCCCCCATGGTCTCTGGCCCCTATACCCCACAGAATCACTAGGTATGTCCTCTCCCCCTACACCAGAAGCAGATCAACCCTTGGCTAGAGGTATCACTGGCCTTCGTCTACATTCATTCCCATCTCCACCAACAGCCTCGTTCCCCCTATATGACGTTGTACCGGAGAATAACCTCCTTGGTCCCCTGCCTCTGAGGACCCGGTTCGTAGCTCCGGCGATCGCCCTCCCCAACACACAGACATGTTGCTTCTTTCCCTAGGGGTATGCCACCGCATGCGTTGCCTCCAACACCACAAGAGCCAGTGTGGCCAGCGAGGACGAGACAACTGAGAAATTGCAGTTCAAGTCCCCTTAGTAAGTTGCTAATTGGAAGAATCCAAATAATTCTTCAACAAGTTCCACCTGATGGGAACAGCTTGAGTGAAATCCCTACTGGAGGAAGCCCTCTCTCTCTCTTTATATATACATGTATATATATATATATATGAAAAAGGAAACAGTTTCAAGATCTCAAAAGCAAAACATTTAAAATAATGAACACAATGGGTGTTTATGTTTCTGCATCCATTTCCTTCGAAAGTGTACATGAAGATAGAAACAAAAGTTTTGGCTTCCATCGTCCTTACATAAATTAGTAATTCTACATCACCACTTTCATCTACTTCCAAATTCCAATGGACATTCTTTTGAAAAAAAAAAACTAAAAAGTTACAAGGCAACGTGTTATATAAATTCTTAGGGTTTATTTATCCACAACAAAGAATCATGAACTTTGAATTTGGGATAGATCCCATCCAATGGTCAAAAATCATCTGTTTATTAATAATGTATATTATATATAACTTACATAGAGTACAAATGTGCATATACGCATATATGTATGTATAATTGTGTGTTCATATATATATATATATATATATATATATATATATATATATAGAGAGAGAGAGAGAGAGAGAGAGAGAGATTAATACATATATACTAATCGAAAACACAAACAGAAGATCTGGTGCAGAAACTACTTCCATTTCCTATAAGCTATCAGATGCTCGTTATCGGAATTGCGTATACATTATCTAAATCAAAAATGAATCGAAAAATCAGAAGTCGGGTATTCATGTACAGCCCTATTGCCATGTAGCCTCCCAGCCACTGCATCTTCTACAGTGTGCAGGAAAGATCTCAAATAGATAGAACAGTATTTACCCCCAATCATAGTTTGTGGTATCGTACCAGACCGCACCATGTCGGGTGACTTGTACCGGATCTAGGCCAGACCGAGCCCCAATCCATTTTGTACCACCTGGCCCTTTGGCATATCAAATGAGTATTTTTTCCCCAAAAATGGTAGACTGTGCTACCAATTTTGTTAAAAAATAGAGGTAGTACAATTGACAAGGAGAGGAGAGGTTCCTCTTCCACGAAAATGGAAAATGACATCAACAAACTGCACTTGCAGCTTAAGACAGTCATCTGCTTTCAGAATGTGATGACATGGCTCTTAAATAAATGTTCTCTATGTAGGTTTTGCTGCCATGGAAAATATTAGCATTCCTTTCCTTCCAAATGATCCACCACACTGCTGCAGATATAATCTTGAAGATATAAGCTTGCAAACTAGATGAGGTAGGCCCCACTTTATGCTTAAAGTAATCCCACATTTCATAAACCGAAGAGAACGAAGCTTGGACATCCACCATTAATCAAATGGACTTTCTATTACCCTTTCTCCTGTGCAAATTTGAGATGATTATGTGTTTGACTTTTTATTACCGTTCTCCTCCTATGCAAATTTGAGATGATTGTGTTTTTCTTCTACAATTCATAGGCATTTACAAGTGTTACTAGGGTTTAAGTCATTCAAAGATTGTATAAAATGATGTATTTGTTGAAATACGGACTTTACAAGTTAAAATTGTTGCACTGCATAACAGAGAGAAGAGACAAGAAAGAGAGGCGCAAAGAAGAGGAGGCTGGAATAGGTTGTCCGCCTTCTCTTCAAGTCGGACGACTCGGACCCCACAACCCTTCATTTATATTTGGGTTAACCACCTTAATTACAGTGTATGACCCTTTTACCCTCAAATTAGAGAGAAAAGACAGAAGAGAGAAAAATCAGACTGTGCGCCAAACCAATAACACATAACCAGGTCTAAACAGACCCAATAACCCACTAACAGGCAAATAATAACCTATTCCCTACACTCCCCCTCAAGCTGAGCATAGATATCCATCATGCAAATCTTGCCAAGAACAGAATGAAACACTTCTCTTGTCAATCCTTTCGTAAGAATATCAACTAGCTGATCTCCAGAACGAACATAAGGTAGGCAGATTTGGCCTCCATCAAGCTTTTCCCGGATAAAGTGCCGGTCTATTTCAATGTGCTTGGTTCTATCATGCTGGACTGGGTTCGTAGCGATGTTGATAGCTGCCTTGTTATCACAGTATAACTTCATAGGCAGTTCAACATTGATTCCCAGATCTTGGAACAAAATTTTCGACCACACTAATTCTATGACTGCTTGTGCCATTGCCCTATATTCAGCTTCTGCACTAGATCTAGCACAGAGACTCTGTTTCTTGCTTCGCCAGGTGACAAGATTTCCCCCTACAAAGGTACAATACCCAGAAGTGGACCGTCAATCATCATGTGGACCGTCGATGAGACTCCTTTCTGAACATTAAGCCTCGTCCCGGTGCAGATTTCAAATAACGCAGGATCCTCTCCGCTGCTTTTATGTGAGAAGTGCGAGGAGCATGCACAAATTGACTTACCATGCCAACTGCATAACAAATATAAAGTCTGATAAGTGTGAGATATAGTAATCTGCCAACCAGCCGTTGACATCGACTCTTTTGTGTATCAAAAAGGAGTTCACCAACACTTGCACTCAAGCCATGGCTCACCTCAATAGTAGGACCAGTAGGTGCTGGCTAACAGCCCAGTTTACCTGTCTCCTCGAGCAAATAGAGGGTATATTTACGTTGACAAATGCAGATCCCTTTCTTCGATCTTGCCACTTCCACTCCCAAAAAATATTTCAGATTTCCAAGGTCCTTTATCCCAAATTCTTTGGCCAACTGTGCTTTCAGCAGTTGAATTTCCTCTTCATTGTCACCCGTGAGAACCATATCATCAACATACACAATTAAGATAGCTACCTGGCCATCCTTCCACTTGACAAACATTGTATTATCTGCATTACCTTATGTGTATCCAAAACCAACCATAACACATCTGAACCATTCGAACCATGCACGTGGAGATTGTTTCAACCCGTATAATGCCTTTTTTAGCCTGCACACCTACTTACCAGCATTAAGATCCGGTGGGAGACTCATGTAAACTTCTTCAGTCAGGTCCCCATTTAGGAAGGCATTTTTCACGTCCAATTGATACAACTTCCATGAGAAATGGGCTGCAAGAGAACGAATGTCACGGACAGATTTGAATTTGGCTACTGGTGCAAAGGTTTCTCCATAGTCTATGCCACAGGTCTGTGTAAATCCCTTGGCAACAAGCCTTGCTTTGTACCTCTCAATAGTCCCCCATCTGCCCTATATTTAATGGTGTACACCCACTTGGAGCCAACAGGTTTCTTTCCTCTTGGAAGCTCCACTAGCTCCCAAGTACCGTTCTTTTTTAGTGCTGTCATTTCTTCTTCCATTGTCTTCCTCCAATTTGGATCTCTCATAGACTCTTTGCAAGAGGTTTGAGAAGTAGTGGAGGCCAAGGTGGCAACAAACGATAAATAATTCGAAGAAACATGAGATTAGCACACATAATCAGAGATCGGATACTTAGCACAACTCTTTCCCTTCCTGACTGCAATAGGAAGGTTTAGATCTGTTTGTACAGCAGTGGTGTACAACAGTGGTGCTGTCAAGGGTTGAATTTCCAAGAGTTGGAGTAGCTTCAGGACTTACTGACTTGGCTTCCGCTTGGGCTGGTAGTTCCATAGGAGATGCCTTGTCACACTTCATCTTCCTGGAGTAGGTTATAAGTTCAGTGTTTTGTTGGCTAGGAGGGTCTCGATTTCTTAAGTCTATCACATTCTCAGTGGCAGAAATGTGGGAAGGTGGGAAGTCAAGAACTGAGTTATAGGAACAAAAGTGGGAAGATGACACTCAGTTGGGAGGGTTTTCAAGTTCTGAATGTTAGAAGGATTCTCCCCCTGAGAAGAAGTCTCATGAGAGTAATAGGATTCAGATTCCATAAAGGTGACATCCTTGAGACAGTATTTTTTCCCAGTTCTAGGATCTAGACATTTATATCCCTTCTAGGTGGGTGAATACCCAAGGAAGACACCCTTGATGGATCTTGGGTCAAGTTTTTAAGTGTGAGGACCAAGGGAGTGTATAAAGCAAAAAACATTTTAGGTGGTAAAGTGAATAAGGGCTGACCCGGATACAGAAATGTAATGGGGGACCTGTTCCCAAATTCTTTGGATGGTATCCAATTTATCATGTATGAGGCTGTGAGAACCGCTTCACTCCAAAAAAAAATTGGGAGTTGATGCTGGAAAAGTAGAGCTCGAGCTGTCTCCAAAAAATGCCAATTCTTCCTCTCTGCTACTCCATTTTGTTGAGAGTATAAGAGCAGGACGATTCATGTATGACCCCTTCGTCTTCCAAGAATACGTTCAGGTTCTTCCAAAAATATTCGTTTGCATTGACTGAACGGAACACTTTTATTTTTTTGTTGAATTGGGTGTGTACCATTCTACAGAAAACTTGAATAATCCTTGGAACTTCTTCCCTGGTCTTCATGAGATAGATCCAAGTACAATGAGAGAAGTCATCGATGAAGCTAATAAAATATTTATGTCCATCCATGGAAGGAACTGGAGAAGGCCCCCATACATCTGAATGGATTAAGTCAAAAGCGAAAGTGCTTTTATTCAATGAACTTGGAAAATGAGTTCTACAATGTTTTGCCAATTGGCAAATTTGATGCTGAAGGGAATGGATGTCAACTGAGTGAAATAAAGATGGAAACAAGACTTTCAAAGACTGAAAAGACAAATGACAGACGAAAATGCCACAGAAGGATGCCCTTCACATGACTCCTAGCAGTGGATGACTGATATGCCACACATCCTCTAGGTTCAAAGTGATAAAGGCCTCCTACTTCACGTCCAGTCCCAATCGTCCGCCTCGTTTTCAAGTCCTAGAAAACACAATAATCAGGAAAAAAGGTGACCGAACAGTTCAATTTTTTGGTTAAACTGCTAACAGAGAGAGGATTTATGAAGAGGGAAGGAGCATGAAGGGTTGAAGGTAAGATTAGGTGTTTATCCAGCTTAATGGTTCCCTTGCCAGCAACAGTGGCATGGGTACCATCAGTCACCGTCAACTTATCTTGCCCTGAGCTAAGAAGTAGGATGAAAAAATAGTAGAGAACCGGACATATGATCAGTGGCTCCTGAGTCAATGACCCAGGAGGTGCTGGATGGATGGGAACTTGCACTGAATGCCATCCCAGTTGTACCTGACAGAGATGAGGAAGGAGGGTTCTCAAGGTGGGAGAGGATCCTCTGAAGGTTGGCAATGTCCGAAGCTGACAGCCCCTTCAATCCTGGTACGTTGGAGTTGACGGAGTCCCCATCAGCAGGGGCATTACCAACTGGTTGAGAGATAACAGCATTCCCTTTTGCCTGCTGCCCCTTTTTTCCACCTCTGAATTTTGCTGGTTTCTTCTTGGGGTGAAGCTCCCAGCAATCTTCCTCCTTATGATTTTTTCTGCCACAATGAGTGCAGACCACTCCACCCTTACCCTTCTCTTTAGTCCGTCCAATGCTTCCCTTTCTACTTTTGGATGATGTGCTAAACAAAGCAGAATATTCTCCAACTCCTTGTTCACCTGGAGTAATTTGTGGAGTGCTCATAACATGTTTCCTCCCTTCTTCATCAAGAACTTTGTGATATACGTGCTCCAAGGAAGGTACACTCTCCATATTTAATATCTGACTCATTCAAACCAGCAAGGAACTTAAAAGTTCTATTTTGTTGAGCATACCTCATGTGCTGTTTTTGATCTTCCAAACATGACCAACTATCAATGGCATAACAATCCAATTCTTCCCACATGTTTCTCAAACTGTTAAAGTAGGAAGTAACTGAGGAAGTTCCCTGTTCCATTTTGTGAATCTCTCTAGTCAACTGATACACACGGATAGCATTTTGTTTGTGTCCATACATTTCATTCAGAAGTAACCACACATCCCTAGCAGTTCTCTTTCTCAAACTTGAGTGCTGCATTTCTGGACCAACAGAATTAAGAATCCAGATCTCACAATGCTGTCCTCCAGTGACCATGCATCATACTTCGGGCCTTCCTCAGTTGGAGCCTTGATTTTACCATTAACATATCCGCGTTTCCCTCAACATGTGAGGTAAAGTTCAGCGGCAGCAAACCAGAACATGAAGTTCTTTTCATCCAACTTCATTGGACTAATCTGCAGTGTGGGATTGTCATTCCCAACAACCACAGTTGTCCTGCTGGTGGCTGTGGAGTTGACTTCACCTTCGACAGTCGACATGGTTTAGGATCAAGGGTCTTCCTAAACTGGAAAAAAAGGGATGAGGTGTGGCCACAGAGGGGAGATGAGAGAGGAGGGCGGAAGCACCAACCGCACCTGTTTCCTTCTAAGTGGACGGCCACCAGAGAAGGTGAGAAAAAACTGTCCAGAGCCCTTCCTGTGCTCCGGTGAGGAGATGGCATGCCCCTTGCTCCTGTTCTGGAGTTCTGAGAGGAGGGTACCCCAGCAATGTGGCTTCCCACACTTTTCCTCTTGCTCAGCAGCCTGCAGGATGTCCCTTCATGCCCCTGCCCTGCTCTGATACCACATTGCACTGCATAACAAAGAGAAGAGACAAGAAAGAGAGGCGCAGAGAAAGAGGAGGCTGGAATAGGTTGCACTGCCTAGGACGGTAGACCCCACAACCCTTCATTTATATTTAGGGTTAACCACCTTAATTACACTGTTTGACCCTTTTACCCTCAAATTAGAGAGAAAAGACAGAAAAGGGAAAAACCAGACTGCCCCAGACCAAGAACACATAACCGGGTCTAAACAGACCCAATAACCAACTAACAGACATAAATAACCTATTCCCTACAAAAATATAGGGTAAAAAGACCTAAATTTTCATGAAAACTTGATTTTGGAATGAAAAATGCCATAAAATGGCCGCAATGTCAATTTTATGACTCGGCCGAGTCGGTCCGACTTGCACTGGCTCATACCCAATCAGGGCCTGCCCAAGTCAATGAGGATCAGCAAACCAGTAAACCTTGGCCCCAATATCATCTGGCACAACAGTTAGAGCCTTGTTTCTAAATTCAAACTTCATTTGTCTTCAAATTCCCAGACAACTTTATCAGGATTGGGCACGAGACATGCAGCCTAGTATGACCAGTTTTTTCAAATCCCTTTTCAAAAAACAAGTAAGTTCAATAAAAAATTATTGGTCTAGCAGGCATGTTTTAGAATTTCATCATTGTGAAAAGTCAGCATGTCCATATCCTGATCCTTCTTTCATGAAGCATGGCAATAGCCAATGGCCTATACAATTCAAGTGACTTGCCATGGGACAGGAGATGCCACAAAACCAACGTAGTACAACCATGAGAACAACTCCTAACAGAACATGACATAATGCACAAAGATATGCAATTTCGTGCAACAAATCTCTAAGAGTATTCAACTCCCTTCAGTTACACATCAACAAATTAATAATGTCAGTGAACATACAGCTGATGGTAGAACTTATCGATATCAGTTATATTATATATGGGCAAATTAACATGAATGTGAGTTTACCGCTGACGGTAGCGCTTGTCAATATCAGTTAAACCATGATATTTATCTGGTAGCGGAAGAAGGGACTTTGTGAGGATTGAAAAAGACTTCACATATACAGAAAGCTCCCCTGAAAAAGTGACGATATCTAATTAATTATCATGTTCAAGTAGAAAGAAGCATTGACAATATAAAAGATTATTTGATAATTACTAATTTATTCTTTATAAGAAGCATATAAAAGTTATTATGCCCATTACTAGCTGATGCTGAAAGGAAATTCCGAAAAGAAAAAACTATATCCAGCAACTACTAAGTAGGGCCCTCATGGAGAAGTATATGAGTTATCAACATAATTGAATTCCTAAGTACACCCTGTATGAGTTCAACCTCAAACCAACATAAGCAAATAATTAGTATAAAACAATGAAATGTAGATCCATCAGTGGTTAAATATTTTACCTTTTTCTGTTTTCTTTATTGAGCCAATAGCACCTACTATATCACCACTATCAACAAATGTCCTTAAATGCTCAAATTCATCCTCTTGAAGACTTTCCTTCTCACAATATAACTGCAAACAGCTTGAAGATATTGACTTAGTTATGCTTAGAAAATAGGCCTAAACAACTAAGTGCAAATTTTGAATGTGAAGGAATTTGTTACATACATATAATTATTAAAAGCAAAAATATACAGTAGATGGAAAGAAACACTCATGTGATTTGGTTTTATCACCATAGAAAATGATGAGATTCTCAAGTAACCATGACAAATCAAATAACAAAGCCAATGGCCCAATGGAGAGAAATAATGCTTCATCACAAACCCAAATGATAAAGACAATCCTTATAATTATTTATGTTTTTAGGATGCCTTGTTCAAGTCCTTTTCATAGATAACATAATATTGTTCAATAAGAATAGATGTTTAACTAGAAATACATAGATCTTCAGGGGAAAAAAAGGAATACACTAAGCAGCAATCCAGTATGCATCAGACCTACCAGTGAAAAGAGTTATCTATCCAAATAGCAAGATAAACTGTTGAAGTACCACATCTCCATTCTACAGATTAAGGTGTCGTTATCTAATTCATGAAGAAATGTAAGACAAATGAAATGCTGTTCTGCTCTTGAAGTCCTCATCACTAATTTGAGGATCCGATTGTAGTCATTCCAGAATACCAGATGTAACAGAATAAATAGCATAGCAAAGAAAGAAGGCCATTAAGTTGGAAGTTGCAGTAAGAGAAGAAAACATTGTTGGAATATGCTGTACAGAATAAACTTGATGATCTATTATAACAGAACAATAAGACACGAAATTATAGTTTGAACGGGCCAGCAAGAGTATAGAAGTTAATGACTACCTTATCCAGGACATGCATACCCTGCACAGTAGGTAGTTTATTAAAGAAAAATGAGGAGGAAAACAAGAAGCCATTAAACATGAATTATTAGATGTTCAGAATGAACTTTAAGACAAAGAAGTAGACATAGAAGCCATCATACACTAGCATGGTATTAAATTAAGTATTGCATACGTCAAGTCTGTAGCACCACTGTAATGTACAACAATTTAAACTAACAAGGAAAAGATGATTGCAATATAGCTACAAAAATCTAGACAGCAAAATTTTGGGATTGCTGAAGATGTCAATATGCAGAGTCGAACACCGTGACAACCACTTCATTTTGAAGGAGCAATTCCACACGGGAGGGAAAGGAAGAACTAGAATCTTGAATATCTACCATGTCCATATTCCCACCATTTGTGAAGAAAATGACAACAACTTATCATGGTTGGAACACTCAAGAAAGCAGCAAGCTAGATCCAAATGATAAGACTACTAAATTTGACAAAAGATACCGTCTGCGTCTGATACATAAAAAAATGAGATTTCAAGGTTTCAACCCTTACAGTATGCCACTTAGCGCCACTTTGATAGGGAGTTATCCCCCACTTATTCCGGGGATAACTCCTTTTTTATTCCTTTTTTACTTTGACAGAAGAATAAAGTTAATCAGGTTGGAATGAGGGATATTCCTCATCTAACCCGGATAAATTGACCCACCTAAATCAGTGGAACAATTTATCCTTGATTGGGCTTTTTCCTATCCCACCCCTCTCTCCTCCCGAGAACACCCATTCTATCGCCTCGTCCTCGATCCTCCTCCTCCTCTTGAGGCTAGCATCCTTCTCTCGAATCTGGCTAGCTCACTCCCCGGGCGACGACCACCTGCGACTGCGATCGACGTCGAGATGGTGCCCGCTGGAGAACCACCAGATGAACTCGCCCTTGCCAGGACGACCTGCTTGCGATGCATGGCTCTGATGGCAGGATCTCTCGCTACGCCCTCCCCAGGATGGAGGATCTGGCGATGTAGGGTTCCGGTGGCTTCGAGTTTAAGCTTGTCGATCGGGTTGTTGAGTTCTCTTTTTGTTTTTTGTTTTTTTTCCCCTGGTTTTCTCTGGTTGTTGTACTCGGTTAGGGTTTGGTGTGTAGTGAGGGAGGTGGAGGTGGGTTTGGTGAGGTGGGATGGCATCGTCGGAGGGGGCTGACGGGGGGATCGGAATGGACTGTAGCATGGGGACCACCGTCTGGATGCGTCGGAGGAACGGGTCCTGGTGGCGTCGAGGAACGGGTCCTGGGAGGATCTTGGGGCAGCACGAGCTGTTGGCGTCGCACCTCATGTCCCCAACATCTGGGAAACCCGTCAAGCTCCTTGGAAGGGAAGACAGCCAGCATGTATGTGTTCGAATGCCTGCTGCTCTTAGTTGGATTTTGCGCTCTCTATTTGATCCCCTCTATTTTGATATTTGGTGGAAACCCTGGTTTGATAATTAAGTTGGTTTTCACATGGTGTGATCTGATGATATGAGCACAATAAACTGTGTCGGAGGGTGATTTTTCTTTTTTTGAGACATTCTTGTGCCATGCAGATTCAGGCTATTCTTTTAACATGCATCTAAGACATTCATGCTAGAGGATTAATTTTCACCTGCGTTCAGACTATAGCTCAATTTTGGTGACTGATTATGGTCAGGAGACTTGGTTTATAGACAATGATTGTGAGGCATTGTATGTGTTGAATTAGATAATTTTTGCACGCCTTGCAGCTGCTGATCGTGGGTTGTCTATGTAGAGAATTCTAATATTACAATTTTTTCTTTGGATGAATATTTTTTATTGATGCATAACATTTATGGATGATGAAACCATGATAGGCTAGCTCGTAACATTTGAGGCTTGTCTATTTATTCGTGCAAGGAACTGTTCTGAGGTAAATGAGAGGCAAACAGACATTCAATACTAATAGTCAAGGTTCCTTGAAGCTGACAAGGATGAGACGCATAAGTTTCCCAGAATTATACTATTACAAATGTCAATTTATTGAATCGAGCATGAATTTAGGAGTACAGCAATATCGACATCATCCTTAAATCTCACATAGCCTAGCAGATATCTTGAACATGCTTTTGAGTAATTCGTAGAACATTTAATTGTCTTTTGTATTTGAAGACAACAAAAATGTGTGCTAACCAATTAAAGATGCAAGGGTAAGGTTGGTAGCTAGATGTATTATGAGATAAACAAATTGTCAACTAGAAAGGTGTGGCATGAAGACTTTTGACTTATGGTCTAAGGTTACAACTTAATACATTACCTAGGGTTGAGTAGGGTGAGAATTATTTGCATTATTAGAAATGGAAAGAAAAATTCCTTACAAGAAAGTTTTGATACATTTGTGAAGGCTGTGAAGGTCCTTTTTGATAAAATTTGATGTTTCTTGCCAATTTCATGATGTAATTATTTTTATTTCACAATCCTTCTCATATTTCAAAAATCCATACATACATGTATATTGTTTCATGGTCATGTTTTGTGGCTTTAATGCATCCTTGTTCATGCCAAGGTGGTATTCCCTGCATCAATCCCTCACCCCCCACCCACCCATCAGAAAACCCAAAAATGGGGAGTCCCATGGTATAGATGGAGTAAAAAATAGACTCAATGTAAAACTACAAACTCTTGACAAAAGAATATATACAAAAAAAAACCTTCTCAGCAATCGGCAATCATAACCCTGCATTAACCTGAAATAGCAGAATTGAGAAAATCAAAGTTTTCTGACAAAACTTCAGTAGTGTAGTTTATCATATATCTTGATGTTGATGTTGGACAATGACAGACAGAAATGATACGAGGGGAAGGAGTCAAGAAGAAAAAGAACAGTTGGCAGAATGATGAGGGGGGATAAAGATAAGTGCTATAAAAGGAAGAGAAAATAAGTCCAAATGGAGTCAGTCATACTACTGTGTGAGTAGAATGGAAATGGAAAGGAGATAAAGGAATCTGCAGACACCTCAATCCAACTGAATTTAAAAAAAGGGGAGGGGGTTGAGGCTTAGACATGCTCCACTGTCAAAGAAACACAAAATTCCGTGCACAGGAGAAAGAAGAGCCAGGCATTTGAGGGATGATGGAGATGCATAGCCAACATAAATTATAATCATGTCATGGTATGATGAAAGGGAAAAAGTAATTGTTTGATGGTAAATTAATTATGACATTATTAGGGAGACATGTTTTTGTACGTGTTATATTAATCAATAGGAATGAACAGAGTGACAATTATGTAATAATGACTAGTCTTATTCTTCTAGTATAATCAATTTCTTTTTCCTAAATGAATCATTCATACTGATTTATGTATTCTGCCAAGTTAGAAGGTGTTTTTCGAGCATGAGACTTGAAGCTGAAGAACCTAACCATTTATGTATCATTCAGACTTTATTTATTACAGGTTTTGACAAATGACTTAATGAATATCTGGTAATTCTTTGGAACCCTGCATCTTTAATTCCAAACTATTGGTAATTTCTTATAAAAGATGGAATTGGCTTCTTAGCTATAGAGAAAAAAAATCATGTACAACAGTTTACATGATACCTAAAGAATTTTCTTTCTTAAAAAAATCTGAAATAATAATTTTTTTCCTTCCACATGAATGCAGGGTCTTACTTATCTTCCAGTTGGGTTACGCATGTCAAGCATGGGGTGGCCTGTGTATTATGAACAAGCCATGATTTGGAGCCCCACTCGAACACAGAGCCCATCCCCCTGAAGCCGAAGCCCCCCTCGAAGGCCTCCAATGCGAAGAAGAAGAAGAAGAGGCCCCGGAGAATCCTAAACTGAGGAGTGATTTTTCTCTCTCTGTTGCTCTACATCTCAGTTGTTTTTGTTTCAACTGTAAAGATAGTAGATGATGCCATTGTCACTAGCTCAATGACGGTTTTTGACAAATAAATGTGTTTTAGTCCTGAAGTCAATTGATGACTTTTTGGGAAAAGATCGGTTTCATTAATCGAAAGAGGGGTATTAATACCCAGGGTACAAGATGAAGACAATAACAAATAATTCTCTACTCTTATTTATTTTAACACTCCCCCTCAAGTTGGAGCATATATATCAAACATGCCCAGCTTGTTACAGAGTGCCTTAAAACGAGAAACTCCAAGTGCCTTTGTAAATAAATCTGCTAACTAATCATCTGAAGGAGTGAAGCGAGTACAAATCTATTGTGACATAACCGCATCGCGCACAAAGTGACAATCAACCTCAATATGTTTGGTACGTTCATGAAAAACAGGATTTTTAGCAATATGGATAGCGGCTTGATTGTCACAATGCATCTCCAACGGCTCAGTATAAGTAACCCCAAAATCAAACATCAAACTCCGTAACCACATCATCTCACATGCAGTTTGTGCCATAGCCCTATATTCAGCCTCAGCGCTAGATCGGGTAACCACACTTTGTTTCTTGCTTCTCCATGTGACTAGATTCCCTCCAACATAGGTACAAAATCCTGTAGTGGACCTTCTGTCATACTTTGATCCTGCATAATCAGCATCAGAAAAAGCTTCAATTCTCACATGACCATTTTTTTGTAAAGCAAACCTTTTTCTGGAGCGGACTTAATATAATGTAAAATCTTCAGAGCAGCTTCCCAATGGCACACCTTAGGCTTTTGCATAAATTGACTAATTACTCCCACTGCAAAAGACATGTCAGGTCTAGTAACAGTCAAGTAAAGAAGCTTCCCACACAATCTCCTATATCTTTCAACATTTGCAAACTCAGGACTGTCCTCATTATCAAGATCCTGCTGTGGAACAGTGGGTATGTCAATTGGTTTACACCCAAGCAAACCCATCTCTTGAAGTAGGTCCATAGCATACTTCCTTTGTGAGAGAGCGACACCAGTTTGACCATGAGCTATCTCAATACCCAAAAAGTAACGTGGTCTACCCAAGTTCTTGGTAATAAAATGCTTTTCCAAGTACTTTTGAACCTCTTTAACACCTTATGTGTCACTACCAGTAAGTAACATGTCATCTACATAAACAATCAAAATAATTATGCCAGCAGGTAAATGACGAACAAAAACAGAATGGTCAGCCTGACTTCTCTTCAGCCCAATGCCAGATGCAATTTTGCTGAATTTATCGAACCAAGCACGTGGACTTTGTTTCAAACCATAGATAGCCTTTCTTAACTTACATACCAACTCCCCCTGAGTCACATATCCTGGAGGTTGCTCCATGTACACCTCCTCATTTAGATCTCCATATAAGAAGGCATTTTTCACATCCATTTGAACCATTGACCATCCTTGATTAATAGCAAGAGAGAATAGGATTTGAACAGAATTCAAGCGTGCCACAGGGGAGAAAGTTTCAAAATAGTCTATCCCATAAGTTTGTGTGAACCCTTTTGCCACCAATCTCGCTTTGTATTTGTCAATAGTGCCATTTGGAGAGTATTTCACAGTGAACATCCAGCGACAGGAAACAGGAGTAACATTAGTCGGACGGTGTACAAGGGACCATGTGCCACGAGAAAGCAAGGCACGCATTTCTTCATCCATAGCAGCTTTCCACTCTGGTTTAGTGAGGGCCTCAGATACAGTCTTGGGAATAGGAATTGCTGAAATAGCCAAAGCAAACTGACGAAAGGATGGAGTCAAGGATGTATAGGAAACAAAATTACCAATGGGGTGTTGATAAATGCTCTTACAAGATCTCACACCTTTTCGAACAGCAATAGGAAGATCAAGATCCAAAATAGGTGGAGAAGATGTCTCACCAGAAGGGGCAGGTTCCTCCAACGAGGCAGATGATGGTGGGTGGTCATCACCTGGCTGTAGCGCGCGCCGCTTATAGACCAGTCCATACATGTGATCTGTAGTAGGTGGCTCAGAGACTTCATCATTAGTGACAACAGTTGAGTCAGAAAGAAATAAAAGAGATGGAATAGATACATCAGGAGCAATAGGAGAAGTTTGTACATCGGGTGTGGCAAAAAAAGGTACAGACTCATAGAAAGTAACATCTGCAGAAACAAAAGTCTTCCTAGATCGGGGTTCAAAACAACGGTAAACCTTTTGTGTTCTTGAGTATCCAAGAAAAATGCAGGGAACCGACCTGGGAGAAAGTTTATCATAGCCTGGCCCAAGAGAATGAACAAAGCATTTGCATCCAAACACACGAGGAACCAAGGGAAAGGGTGTACCATCAGGATGCAGACATGAAAAGGGTGATTGCCCATTAAGGACCTTGCTGGAAACACGATTTATAAGGTAACACGAAGTAAGAACCGCATCACCCAATACTGTTTGAGAACATTCATGTGAACATCAAGGTACGAGCAACATCTAGAAGATGACGGTTCTTTCTCTCCGCCACACCGTTCTGTTGTGATGTATAAGAACACGAGGTTTGATGGATAATCCCCCGAGAAGAACAAAAAGTGGCAAAAGATGTCTGAACATACTCCAATGCATTGTCAGTACGCACAACTTTAATAGAGGCAGAATATTGAGTTTTTATTTCAGTATAAAAAATTTTAAAAATATGAAGTACATCAGACCTTGACTTGAGTCGAAACACCCAAGTTATACGAGAAAAATCATCTATGAAGGCAACAAAATATCAAAAACCAAGTCTGATATAACTGGAGAAGGTCCCCAAATATTTGAGTGAACAAGATGGAAGGGAGCAGTGCTCCTTTTATTTTGACTCAAAGGAAAAGACACTCTATGATGTTTGCCTAATTCACGGGCATCACAATGAAACTTATTGATTGTAGATGGAACAGACACAACATCTCTAAGCTTCGAGATAGAAGGGTGACCCAATCTGCAATGCCACTGATAAGAAGTGTCACTAGCTGACAAAGCATGATGAGGCTGGAAAGGTCTATCTGCAGCAAAATAGTAGAGACCACCAGATTCATGCCCCCCACCAATCGTCTTCCTCGTTTGGAGGTCCTGAAATACACAATAAGAAGGATAGAAGGTCATTGAGCAATTCAAAGAATGAGTCAACATGCTGATAGACAGAAGATTAACAGGAAATTTTGGAACATAGAGAACATCATTTAAAGTGAGATGAGACAATGAAACAATGTCTTTTCCTACAACAGACGATTTAGAGCCATCTGCTATAGTAACAGGTGCATGAGAATTAGTGGAGTCAAGTGAGGAGAATAGGGAGCGATCACCTGTCATATGACAAGAGGCTCCCGAGTCCACAATCCATGAGGAATTAGAAACCGCAAAGGCACTACCTGAGTGGGAGACAGCATGAAAAGAGGATGAAGATGTTGCAGAGCCTTTTATAATTCGTTGAATTGCCTCATACTCCTCCCGAGATAAAGTTACTCTCCCTTCCTGTCGTGAGAATGTAAGAGTAGAATCAGTCTGCGGCTGCTATGTACTTTGGGCAGTCTCTATAGTGGTATCTGAAGCCACACCAAGGTTAGCCACAGGATTCAGCTTACTTCCTCCCCTTCCGTACTTCTTCCAACAAAAATCTGAATGATGATTTGACCGCCCACAGTGCGAGCATAGTTGACGACCACGTCCGCGTCCCCGACCATGGCCACCAGCAACAAGGGCAGATGCATTCCCCAAGTCATTGTTTGCAACTGTTGGCCCAGTTGTAGAAAGACCAATATTAGATAGAGATGTTGTGCTGGCCCGTAAAACACGTGAAAAGGCATCGGCCAATTTCGGAATAGCTATATCATCCAACAGATTATCCTGAACATGTCGGAGACCATCATCGAGACCAAAGAGAAATTTTGCAACAATGAATTCAATCACGTTGTTTTTGTATTTTCGCTGCATTTGTGGTAGAAGGGTGATGATATAGTTGAAGTTCATTCCACAATCCCTGCACTTCTGAGAAATATTGTGCTATGTGCCTCCCATCTTGTTTGATTGCAAATAGTCTGGAATAAAGATTATAGATGTGTGAGACATTGGTTTCACCAGAGTAGGTTCGCTTCAAAGACTCCCACATTTCTTTTGCAGTATCTAAGAAAAGAACATTATTGAAGATGTGTGGCTCACAACTATTTCCAATCACCGAAATAACAGTTCCATCATCTGCTTGCCAAGCTTCATATGCCTTCAAATCTGATTTATCTGGAGCATCTTCCTCAATATGACGTAACTTTTTCATAGACATTAATAAGAACCGAAGGGCTCTTGACCACTGATGATAGTTAGTACCATTCAGTTTTACAGAAATTGTCAAAATGTGATTAGAGATATAAGCCTGTCTGGTTGACGAAGACGAGGAGTCCCCCATATCGGACAAGAAGCAGATGATGGAGTATAGAAAACTAGAACGTCGCCAGAGAGCTGAGAGTTGTCAATGCATAAGAATATAAAAACTAGATGAGGTCCTCTACACACAGACCATACTTGACGACAAGACGCTCTCCCCTAACCGGATGAAGACCATAGTAGGGTGTTGGCACCCCTGTCTGGAAGAAGAGAGGCCACTGCGGACGACCGGTGGCGGCCGACTGGGATGGCTTGCGGTGGTCGCAGGCATGGGCGGCGGCGGCCAGCGGGGAAGGAGGCTGCGGAGGCTTCAGACGGCGGACGCGTATAGACGGCGAACGCAACTGGACGGCCTCTCGCCCCGCGCGCAAGAGTCGCGCGTCCGGCGGGCTGCTGGTGGAGGAGGCGGGCTCGGCGAGGTTGCGGGCGCAAGGAGGAACGCGGGCAGAAGGGGGGGGGCCGGTGCGCTGGCGTGAACCCTTCGCGAACACCGGAGGAGCAGGATGGGGCGGCTGGAGCCCTAATCCGGCTCTGATACCATGATGACTTTTTGGGAAAAGATCGGTTTCATTAATCGAAAGAGGGGTATTAATACCCAGGGTACAATATGAGGACAATAACAAATAAGTCTCTACTCTTATTTATTTTAACATCAATTATTTGCCTCAATAGTTATCCATCATCCTATACATGCTACTGAGTTTTTGTTGCTGAATAATACTAAATTTATTGAAGGATTTTTGCATTGCAAGTTTCAATATATATATATATATGTGTGTGTGTGTGTGTCCGACCCACTTTCAAGAAAAAATATATATGTTTGCATAATTACAAGTGAAATTATAAAAAATAGATTTAATACATGTAACCATTAATGTAGTTACATATGAATTGTAAAAAAAAATTAATATGGCTACATATTTGTGTAACTATATGGGAAATGTAAAAAAATAATGTGTCTAAAAATTTATGTAATTAGCATGAAATGTAAGAAAACAAGATTAATGTGTCTATACATATGCGTAATTACATGTGAAATGTAAAGAAAAAATTAATGCGCCTAACTCTGTTACGGGCCGAGGTGTTAATCCTCTATTTGAGGTGTTAATCTCTCATTTGTTAACCTCTAATTCGTTGTTATTCCCAGATTAACACCTCAAAATAAGATTAGAAATGGTTTGTTTTTTATATTTACTCACGTATAAAAATAAGTTAATATATATTATTAAATTTATAAATAATTTATTAACAATAAAAAAGATTTAAACTTAAAGATTAGAAAATAGAATTATGTAAAGTTTGAATGCAAAAAATTGACAATAAGGTTGGGATGTGAAGGGGTATTTTAGTCAATCTATATAGTTAACCTAATTTTTATCCCTCAATATAACCAAAGCAAATGGAATAAAAGAGGAGTTAACCACTTTTATCTTAAAGAGATAACTCATTGTCTACCAAAGCAAATGAGACTAAGTGGGGGAATGGATTAATCCGGGAGGGATATCCCTCCATTTGTCTATCCATCTATCAAAGAGGGACTTAGGGATCAATTCAATATTTTGATTATGGAATTTTAACACCCCAAAATCACATTTATTTGAAAAATGCCCTTTTTTCAGGATTTCTTTTCCAAAAGCTAGAGGTGCTTGTCACTAATTATCTGGGGGTGTTCACCAAATAACCTGAAATTGTGAGGAGTTGCGGTTAAATATCAGGATGGGAGAGCTCAATCCCTAAATATAATAGTTTGGTGAGGGTGATTTCAAAAATAAATATAAAATAATTCAATAGTATTCATGAGAAGACCTTACTTCAATGTTAGCAGATGCTTGTGAGTGTCTAATCGCATGTCTATGCATGCCTGTGAAGAGAATGACCTTCACTCGGCAACATTCTGTCCTGTCAAGAGAACACACGCTATATTTGTGCAAGTTTACTACACCTTGGTGGATAAATGGATCAATTAGATGATTATCACTGATTCACTAAGGTCAACCATTGTCCAAAGTTTTTGTAAGCATTTGGGTGTCTTCTAAAGGTTTTAGGTTAGAGTGGTATTTTGGTGATTTTGAGTCTCAGGAGGTTTCCTGTAATCTTTCAGGCTTAGAGACTTATCTGCATTTTTTTACTTGAAGGAACCTTTCCAAAAGTTTAAGTTTTGAGGACTTTCTGCAATTTTATAGATTTCAGGATAGGGCTTTCTTCGGTATCAGAATTGATATGGGAGGAACTTACAAGAAAACACTTGGATACGGTACCTACCAACTCACATGTTTGTCATTTGATCTCAAAGTTCTCCAAATGAGCCCTCAAGGAGAGGTATTTATAAGCCAAAGATAAGGCAGTAAGACCTCCACCGGACGAGGTAAAATTAAGCCCTAAGTGGTTAGGGTGTGGGTGTGGGTGTGGGTGTTTCAAAAAAACCACCACCGGGTGGATGTTGAGCCAGCATGGGGCACTTTTTACCTCTACTAGGTCATGGAGACTATTAAAGTTTAACGGATTGGGCCATCTAACTAAATCATTAAGGTGTTCTCTAGCATGTTTCCAATGCGAGGTTATTCTAACACACACCCTTACGTGCAAGCTGATTTTAGGCTCTATCAGGTGGACCACGACAAACACGAGATGCATAGCAGAGATCTTAACCTGACTCTGATACCATATTAAATTTTAACAAATTGGACCATCCAACTTAAAATCTTAAGGTGTTGAGTGGAGAGGGATCCACTATTTTAAACACATTTTATTTAGGGAGAATTACTAAAAAGAGCAAAAAAACTTTCCAAATATCTAATAAGGGCATTCTAACTTTAAAATATCTAAAAAGTACACCCTTCTTGAACTACATATCCATAAAGGGCAAAAGACATATTTTTCCTGAGATAATACAAAAAATACCCTCAATTGTTCAACAAATAAGCTATTCTAATTAATTCAAATCTATATAATACAATTTTTTATATATCAAAATGGAGTAAAAAAAAGCATGATTATTAATTGGCAGGGATTGATATATAGTTAACTTATTTATTTCGTTATACAGAAGAAAAGATGATCGAATGAAGCATGCTATTTTCATGTATAAAATATTTTATATTTTGATACATTCGTTTACAATGTGATGTTCACAATATTACATGTCGATTTTGATGCTATAGTAAGTGATATCATCTTTTATTATTGTGTTAAAGGATATGATATTCATATTTTATAGATATATAGATTAAAGAAGTCTATTTGTTAACTAAGGGCATTATCGGTAGTTTGTCTATTATAGATATGATGTTTATGAAGAGTGCCCTTCTTAGATATTTTAAAGCTACAGTGTCTCTATTGGATATTGTGAAAGTTTTTCTGCCCTTTTCAGTAATTTTCCCTTTATTTTAAACATATCCAATATAGGGCTATTCTAACAAAGGCGACCATGTGGATGGTGTCAGGCCCATGTGAGGCTTTCCCACCTCCACTAGGTGGAGGTTGAGCCCACATGGGACTCTTTTTTTACCTCCATCAAGCGGTGGAGACCACTCAGTGGATGGTGTGGGGTCCACATGGGATTCTCCACCTCCACAGGGCAGAGAACTTCCCAACCTCCACCAAGTGGGGATTGCCATCCAGTGCAGATCAGATGTACCCCACAGGGTTCCCACCTCCACCAGACAGTGGCTCCCCGCATGGTCAGGGATCAGGAGAGTCCTACAGGTCCCCTGATCCTTCACCTGGTGGACTCACTCCTGTGCACATAAACATACAACTACACTGGTAATACGTTACAAATTGTTTCTCCCCCTTCCAGTTTTGGACAGCTGACCTCATCTCTTGTTTCTTTTACTTTGTTTGGCTTTGGAGAGCATGGAGGAGATTGCCACTGCACATCCCATCTCGATCTTTAGCTGCAGCCAGCCTGTCAAAGGAGACCATTTGCTGCATCTATCTAGGGTTTTCCTGGGTAGCTGACTAGCTTCCTTTGTCCTTTTTTCCCTCATCTTCTGTTTGCACTTTTGCTTCAGAATTTTGATGAGGACAGCAGGTTAAACATAGTTGATCCCTAGAAAAACCTAGGGTTTACAAAGTGCACCATCTAAAATGTGCAAGGCATTCAGATGATTTCTTTATAACAACAATTTCGGAAATCATCTAGAAACCAGGAATACCTAAGGGAAGCATTCTTTAGAAGCCCTTGAACTTTTGAAACAACTACATATCAAAACAAAGATAAATTCTGGTTAAAGATATGCTAATGCATGATCGAGGAGCATGAACTTGAGTTATCAGTTGGGAGGCAAACCATCCCAAGAATAAATAACAATAAAGTAGCTTCATTTGTCCTTTCTTTTCCTCATCTTCTGTTTGTACTTCTGCCGCAGAATTTTGATGACAGCAGATTTAACATAGTTGATCCCTAGAAAAACCTAGGGTTTACAAAGTGCACCATCTAAAATGTGCAAGGCATTCAGATGATTTCTTTATAACAATGATTTCGGAAATCATCTAGAAACCAGGAATACCAAAGGGCAGCATTCTTTAAAAGCCCTTGAACTTTTGAAGCAATTACATATATGATGTGTGCACCTCTCCGGTACTGGCCACATGGCTTGCATCCCTCCAAATCCGATGCTCCCGCTAGGTTTCGAAAATTCAAAGCGCCATCTTTTCTCCACCAATGTCAGCAGATCAGCACCGCATTTGAGGCCGCAATATGTTCCTTGCACCCTACACAAACTGCCCCCGCTGCCACGCTGTCCCAGGCGGTCTTTTAAGGGAGCGTCCTTATCGCTCCCAGGCACCCCAGGCCGGCTATAAAAAGGGGTCTCCGCAGCCACTTCCAGGCATGCGAAGGTAGAGCAAGTAAAACATGCCAAAATACGCGTGTATTTCCCGCGTGCAAACAGCCACTAAGCGAGAGAATCCTTATGTGGGTGGCCCAAGGATTATTTGCATAATGCACAAGCTCTCCGTACTCTTTCTCAAGCTCTGTATCTTGGCTCTCCCCCTCTTTCTCAGGGTCTATAATCCCGTCTCAACGAGTGATTTAGCTCAATTCCCAGGAATATAAATATAAGTGTTATAACATATGGAACACTTTAGCACCGTCTGTGGGAAGCTGAGACAAAAAGCCACCAAGCCCTTGCCAGACCAGTAAAGCGTTAGCAAGCAACGCTCAAACAAGACGCCAGGAACGCCAAACCCCCGTCACCTCCATGGTGGAAGGGAATGGCATCAGTAGAAGCCCTATTCATGACGTCTCCCCAGAAGAAGCCGAGTACCAAAGTTGGCACCTGATAGTAGTAGGACCTCACAATGGGACACTTGTATCTAAACCTCTAAAAGGGGCTAAGGATAGTACTCGTCCCTCCTTTGTACTCTAAAAGTGAATAATGAAGCAGAATGTTTATCGAAATCTTATGACTATAGTGGTACTACCCACTTTCAAAAAAAAAATGTTTATCGAAATCCCAGCCACTAGACTGGTCAAGCCAACGGGATGGCAACCCGTCACGCAATAAGCGCTAGTGTCCTTGCCATCTAAAGTGCCATATCCCTAGCTTCTTCCCCGCTAGAGTGTCATAGCCCTATCCTCTCCTCCGTTGGAGTGTTGAGGCCCCAGCACCGCCCCATTAAGAATGACCCCCGACAATCAAGGCAACATGCAAAGTGATAGCACGGCGATCCCCCCATCGATGAAGCCCGACAAGAAGCCAAGACGATCGCAGGCGACTGGCAGGTAAGTCGCCACATCCCTAACAATTCGATAGCCTCCCTTTCTTTACTCATAGCAAGGCAGGCCTCGATCTCAACCAAAAATCCTCTTTTTCCCCGGTCCTAACAGGATAGAGTTTTCTAAACCCCAGGGCCGACCCTGGGCACAAACTTCTTTTTCCCGGTCCCAACTGGGTAGAATTTTAAGCCTCAAGGCCGACCCTAAAGTGCATTACTTCTAACCCTCAGGACCGACCCTAAGTGCAATCACTTTTCTCCCCAATCTTAACCGAGTAGAGTTCCCTAGGCCCCAGGGCCGATGTTTACACGCGAAAAAATAAATAAATGCGACACACTGATGATGAATTAAAATTTGGGAGTTTTGGATATCATCAGCATGTTTATTTGTATTTATTTATTTCGCATTTTAGGGTTTATCATACGATTTAGAATTCGTGTACAGAACTTTTCCCCACCGACCGAAGTCGATGTTAATTTACATCGGTACAAGTCCGAACACCTTTGATTAACTGTCAAAGAACGTCTTTTGCCTCTATACATTGTGACATAAATGATCTTGATGATCGCCATGACGGGTACATACTCTTGCGAAGACATTTGAAGATTTTATTTCATTGAACATATGTGATTTGAATTACAATCAGTCCTTCAGGACCTTTACATATGGTCCGATCATGTAATCGGGTCTTCGGGATTACATCCGGTTGCAACCAGAGCCTTTGAATTTGCTTCAATCTGTATTTGGACCTTTGAATTTGCTTTCGTCCTTATCGGATCATTGAATTTACTTTTGTCCCCTGATCGGACGATTGAGTTTGAATTACATCACGATTGGAACATTGGATCGCCAAGATGATCACTATCGATCCATCGGAGTTGCTTCGTGATCATAATCACTCTTTTGATTGTGATTGAACTCTTAAGTTGCCCTGGTGTTTATAAAGGACATTTCCACTTGAGACGAGATATATTTGTAATTTTTCTCCATCAAGATATTTCTACAGTTTTCCCAAACATTGGGATGTTCTTGCAGTTTCAGAAAGACCTCAGGCATTTCAGCATTTTTTGGACATATTTGTCATTTCTCAACTTCTCGAAGATCGCCCCGTCGTTTGACTTCCTGTGCGCTCCTGACTTCATTTCTTGACTTCTCGGGAATAGTCTCGTCATTTGACTTCCTGGGCGTTCCTGACTTCATTCTTGACTTCTCGGAAATAGTCTCGTCATTTGACTTCCTAGGCATTGCACATCTTGATTTCTTGACTTCTCGGAAATAACTCCGTCATTTGACTTTTTGGATATTCCTCATCTTCATTTCTTGACTTCTCAAAAATAGTCTCGTCGTTTGACTTCCTAGGCATTCCTCGTCTCAATTTCTTGATTTTTCAAGGTTTATTTATAATTTCACCCATTTCTAAGTTTTCAACCGTGATAACTCTTGACCATGAAAAAGATACATGGATTTAGATGGTTAGCCATAAGCCGAACTGAAGAGAGCGCACACCGCTTCAGGGAAGGGGCATGGTCCCACTCCACAGAGTTGTACAAACGGCGTAAATTGGAACGAGGGCATTTTGGTGATTTTGAGACAAGCCGGGAACTTTGTGCAATTTCTAGACTAAATAACAGCTTTCATGTAGCTTTTCCACAAATGGCGGTACTTCTGTAATTTTTTGATATTTCAGGATTTTTCTACATTTTTCCCATTTGGGGTATTTTCCACCATCGGGGGTATTCTGCGATTTTTCCACCATCGGGGGTATTTCTGCGATTTTTCCCATCTCTAGGGATATTTCTGTGATTTTTTCACCTCCAAAAGTATTTATGCAATTTTCCCACCACGGAGGTATTTCTGCTATTTTCCCACCACGAGGGTATTTCTGCTATTGTTTCACCTCCAGGGATATTTCTGCAATTTTCCCACCACCGGGGGTGTTTCTGCAATTTTTCTGTCACTGGGGATATTTCTGTAATTTTTCCACCATCGGGGGTATTTCTGCTATTTTTCCACCTCCGGAGATATTTCTACAATTTTCCCACCTTCGAGGGTATTTCTACAATTTTTCCGTCACCGGGAGTATTTCTGTAATTTTTCCACCATCGAGAGTTGTGGACACCAAATTTTTATGCCTTAATGCATACGTGTGCAAAAAGAATGAAGAATAAACGAAGAGAAGAAAAAAAAATGTGAAAATATGGAGTTTTGGCCAGTTTGGTCGACCGGACTCCAACATTCGATCGACCGATTCCGGCTTTCCTCCTTGAAACGGTGAGCCTTCTCCCTTGTTGATCCGGTGACATTCATGCCGATCCGGTGACCCGCTCCGCCTAGTGATCCGGTGACAATCCTTCTCACCGGATCACCCCCATCTTCTCCGCCGTGTGGCCTCCACGGAGCCCCATCTTTTAGGGCCACTCTCTCCACTATCTCCTTATCCTTCCACCACCTTTGGAGTCATTCATCTCCCTTGTTTGCTCGCCCCACCACCTCTTCTATGCAGGCGCATAGGTTCCTTGATGCGGTGGCAACGGTGGCTGTCCAACGTTCTTCATACGGTGGCTCCTTCGCATGTGTGAACCGGTGGCTTCCCAAAGGCGTGATACGGTGGCGTTATGGCAGGCCCATCCGGTGATGGCACGAGGCCCCTCATCCGGTGACACGGTGGCTGATCCGGTGACATTCCCTTACACGCGCTGCTCGTTCGGTGGTTCCCAAGTTCTTCTTCATACGGTGACGTGTTTGAGCTGCTCATCCGGTGGCAACGACGGGAAGAAAAGAAACAAGACCCGCTGGGTATTCCCAACGGCTGAAGGTCTTTGCTCGTGCTATATGGCGTGCAGTGGCTTGAGTTTCGAAGGTTTCCCCTTCCGTGCAAGCCTCGAAGGGGATGACGCTGCAATCCTGCTGCTTGCTCCCAAACGGAAATCCTCGAAAAGACGACGCAGGCAGAGCAAAAGCTTCGAAGACCCCCCGTTGACCCCTGCAGCTAAGCTGGCCACGAAGGGGCGAGCTCTCATATAAAAGAGCACACAGAGACGCTGAAGAAAAGGAGGGAACGAGCAGAGAAGAAGAGAAGAAAAGAAGGGATGCTCCACCCCCGGCTGCCTACTGCTCCGTCTTGCTCCCGCTGAGTGAAGAGAGAATAGAAGAAGAAAAGAAGAAGGGTGAGTGAGAGAGGGAGTGGAGCTCGAGAGGGGAGGAGCTCATGCTCCGTCCCATTTCCCCCCATTGTATCTTGTTCCCCTCTATCTTTTTTTTCTTTTCTCTTGTTTACTCACGATGTATTAGCCCCGTGGCTGCTTCTTTCTGCAAGAATAGAAGGAAAAGGTTTGTTAGGTGCTCATGATGTACGTGTGTTCCTCGATGCTTGCCTTCGTCGTTGTCCTGTGCTTTCCTCATGTCCTCTACCGCTGATTGGTGTAGTAGTCTTTCTTCCCCTGCTCCTCCTGTTGTGAGAGGTGTCTCTCCCGTTGTTTTTTTTATCCAACTTCTCCTACTGCTAGAAGGAGTTCCTCTGGGACAGTGACTCAGGATTCACTCAATATGATGGGTAAAACTCTGAGGTTAGATCCTCGTAGAAGATCCCCACCTATCTGGGTTTCCTGGTTCTCTGGCTCGTGTCTCAACCTTTTCCCCCAGCTCCATGGGAGGGACTCTCCCTGGCCTGAGCCTGGATCTTTAGAGTCTTCATCCGTGGGGACCCATGATCCTTGCCCAGTGGCCATCTTGGCCTTGATATCCAGTGGTATTCCACCTCTCCCCCATCCGGTGACACTCCTCACCCTGCGAACCAGTGACCCTTGCGATCCGGTGATGCTTCCCTCAGTCCCCATCCAGTGACGCTCCTCACCCTGCGAACCGTTGACCCCTGTGATCCGGTGACGCTTCCCTCAACCCCATCCGGCAACTTCTTCACCTCTGATCCGGTGACGTCTCTTGTGATCCGGTGACACCTCCCTTGTTGTGATCCGGTGATGTCGCCACTACTTTGATCCGGTGACGTTGGCCACCCCCTGATCCGGTGACGTTTGCCACCCTTGATTCGGTGACGTCTGCCCTTCACGTTTGAACTTCATGTCCGCTCGGTTTTGCACCGTGTTTTGACGCGATGGTTTCAGGTGTTGCTACTTCTGTGTGCACCTCTACTTTTGGGGCACGTCACTCCTTGTGGACGTGTACCCGCTTTACCCCCCCCCCCCCCACGTTCGGGTCCGGGGGAGATGCTGTCGAATTTTCACCAATTTAAAATACGAAGGGAAGCAACAAACGAATGGGGTAGACGACAATGAAACGGCTTTGCTGAAACAACAAAGAACCACGGAGATCCCGAATAACTGAATACGTGCATCGCTATGACGAGCTGCCGAATGGACCACGAACACGATTTACATAAATAAAAGAAAATCAATTAAAGCTCCACACATGCATTTCATGAATAAAAGAGACCACTTCTTATATATTTAATTATCGCAACATTGCATTTCATGCGTGCTTGCGTGCCACGACCCCGCGGTATATAAAATGGTGATATGTGGAAGGTCGGATTACATCCGGTCGGAAGCCGCCACAACGCGTGAGGACGTACCTCCGCCACGTACCGGGGGTCGATTCTTCGAACTCGATTCAACCTTATGCATGCTTGAATTCGTGGGTGATTGTGTGCCGTCTCTAAATAAAACCTCTCGCATGCATTGAGTGCGAATTCGGGCTCCGATCAATCCAAATCGAACGAATGAACGAAAGGGTAAGCGAAAAGAAGATAAGAAAACCGGGCTTGCTCATTGGTTCGGTCGACCAGGCTGAAGGGTCCGGTCGACCAACCACTGACCAGGTCGACGCACTATATCAGTGCATCGACCTGTTCTCAGGGGCTTTCACCCCTGGGAGGTTCGATCGACCGACCGGCTTGGTTCGGTCGACCGACCTCCCTGTCCTCAACAAAAAAAAAGGGAAATAAAACATGCAGCAAAAGGAGAAAAGAAATACCAAACAAATAATAGAAATAGATAACAATAATAAGAGAGAAAGGGGCTGTGATAATGTGATTAAAACGTGATAAAGAATGTGGAATAAAATTCACACTTCAGCGAAATTGATGCTAATTAGATAAAATGCCGAATACGTTCTCCCCGGACCTTGTATAAAGGGGAAACTAAAGCTGCCCTGCAGCGTGAGTGTGGATCTCAGGGATTCCTCCCATCATGGCCATGTTCACGTGCCGCTCCGGGCCGATAATTCATTGAAGCAGGTGCACCCGTATAAGAGATTGACCCCCGTCCTTCGGGAAAATTGAGCATTAAGCACGCCATATGCATGGCGCACATTGGCCCGTATCCCGGGCCCGTTCCGCGTATTTTGAGCCAGGTTATCACCCGAACATTGAAAAGCCGATATGCGGCCAACAGTGAACCGATCGTTTCCGATGATCTGATAAATGAATGAATACATGCATCAACCTAAATTTCCAATACTTTATGTGCTTGAACCATTAATACAATTTTCTAGGCCGTAGGGCCCTTATTCCTAGCGATTAATCAAGGGTGTTCTCCCCTCCGGGGAGATGTAATTAACGCCGTGACCTTTATAGCGCGGCGCGTTTTGGTCCCGACCCGAACCACACAATCGTCTGACTAGTCAGACGGCGCGCACCAGGGCTTCCTTGAAGTCCGAATAAATCGTCATTTTGTGACAGACACGCCCTCGCACTAAATAAACGAATTAACCAGATAAATAAACAAATAAAATCTTATTTAAAATTTAGTGCGTCCACAGGAGTATTTCTGCAATTTTCCCACCATCGGGGATATTTCTGCAAATTTTCCCATCATCGGGAGTGTTTATGCAATTTTCTCGCCACCAGGGGTATTTCTGCAAATTCTACAAGTGTCGTGATCTTCTTGTAATTTAACATTAATCTCCCAGAACTTTGGTATTTCTGGGCTACTCATGATTTTTCCATGGTTACCCTTTATTGGAAATCAAGGCATAAACTAAAATCCTCACATGGGGGTATTTTACTAAAGTCCCCTTTTAAGTGAGGTGCACATGCAATAGGGTTTAAAATCTCAAAAGAACATAACCCCAACAGAGCCGCCACCTGCTGCTGCTCGTGCTGTTGCTTGCCGTGCCCTGCTGCTTGGGCTGCTACTGCTTGCTCTCTTCTTCCAGTCAAGGTGGCTGCTCCCTCTTCCTCTTTTCTTCTCCTGCTGCTGCCTCCTATTTATAGGAGTGGGAGGACACACCCGGAGGTAAGAAACTCCAGGTAACCCTTGCCCTTTCACCTCCCCTTTCCCTGCTCTGTTTTTTTTTTGATACAACCATGTGAGAGAGAGGGAAAGACAGAGGGGCAGAGGAGGCAGCCCCCGGGCCTGCAGACCCGGGGTGGCCCTCCTCCAGGTTCTCCTCCTTTTGTTTTTTTTTTCAATCTTCTGCTACTGCTGCTGTTCCTTTTTTTTTTGCTCCCATAGTACAGCAGAGAAAGGGAGGGAGCAGGCCGGTGGGCCATGTCTTTCTTCCCTTGTTTTTTTTTCTGTCCTTTCCTTTTTTGGGGGTGGTCCATAGCTGCACAACCCGGAGGTGCCACCTCCGGGTCTGCTCCTCCCTCTTCTTCTTTTTTTTGGTTCTGCCCCCTTATTCTGTCCACAGCAGAACCCGGAAACCCAGAGGTACCACCTCCGGGTCTGCCCCTCCCTCTTTTTCTCCTTTTTTTTTCTGTTCTGCACCCTTATTCTGTCCGCAGCAGAACCCAGATGTAGGTACCTCCGGGTTTGCTGGCCGCCCATTCAAAGAGGGAGAAGGGAGAGAGGGGCGGTGCCCCCTTGGACCCCATAAAAAAACTATAAAAGCCACCCATGACCTGTCCTTTTCTAGTGGACTTTTTTGCTTACTTGGAGGCGGCGGCACGTGACTTTTTTTGCTTTTGTCTTGGCTTTGTTGGACCCATGTCCTGCTGCCCTCAGTGCCAAGGTGAAGATACACCTCTTGTGATACCTCGGCAATATTTTTTGGACACCGAGGATTGCTATTTGTTCGACTTTATGCTGTGTAGATGTGTGATTTTGACCTCACCCATCATGTGTTCGACGAAATACTTGTGTGTTAAAATACACTAAGCTTTGCATGAAACTTCGCCCAATGGGATGCCGGGGGCGCTTGAACTTGAACCTCCTATAATGACTGTGATTTAAATCGCTTTACGCCATCATTTGACGGAGTCCATTTCAATTGTTCGATGAAATTCCTGTGTTAAAAACACACTACTTCTTACGTTGATCTTCGCCCAATGAGGTGCCGGGGGCGTTTGAACTCAAACCCACTATAACGGCTGCGATTTAAATTGCTTGACGTCGTCATTTAGCGGAGTTAATGTCAACTGTTCGATAGAATGATTGTGTTAAAACATGCAGTCCTCTTATATAAAACTCTGCCCGACGAGATGCCAAGGGTATTTAAACTTGATCCATGTACGACGGTCTAAGTTTAAACTTCTTCAAGCCGTCATGTAAATTTAATTTATTTACTTTTTCTTGGTTATGAAATTAATCAGAAATTTTCTTGATGAACATTGTGGGGTCCAACAGCCGACCTTGGGCACAATCTTCTTTCCCCCTGGTCCTAACCATGTACAGTTCTAGGCCTCAGGGTTGACCGTGAAGTGCATTAGTTCTAAGTCTCAAGGTCGACCCTAAGTGCAATCCTCTTTGTCCCCGATCTTAACTGAATAGAGTTCTCTAAGCCCCAAGGCAGACCCAACTTCTTTTTCCCCGGTCCTAACCAGGTCGAGTTCCCTAAACCTCAGGGCTGACCCTAAGCACACTCATCTGCTTCCCCAATTCTAACAGAGTGGTGTTCCCTAAACGTCATGGCCGACCCTGAAAAACGTTAACTCCTCCTCGACCTTGATCGGGTGGGATCCCCTAAGCCTCAGTCCTAATTGAGCGGCACCTTCCACGGGTTAAGCACCTGTTCTTACCGAGCCAAGCATGTCACAAAGACATCCAAGTGACAGAGCACCAGTTCACTAAACAAGTAAAAGCCTATTGCACTCAAAAGAGAGAATTTTTATACACTGAGCCCCGAAACATACAGGTGAGAGGGCAAATACCCCCCTTACAAACCGGGGTATAGGAAGTCCCCAGGTCTGACCTCAAGGTGCCTCTCTTGAATCCTACCCATCAGCAGATTCCACATAGTCCCATAGATGCATCTAGAAGCCTGCACTACATCCTGACAAAACTCTTCCGACTTCTAGTACTCGAAGACAATCTCCCGGCACGCTTGCTCATAAGCCCGTGTAGTGTTCTCATTTGCCTCTTCTCGAAGGCCCTCCAGCCTCTTCAATTCATCCTAGTTTTGGAGTTGCATCTCACGGAGTTTATCCAGGTCGGCTTTGGCCACCTCGGCCTCCCGCCTAGCCTACCTCTCTCTCCGGGCGCTATTAGCAACCTGCTTCATGCCCACCTCCAAAGTCACCACAGACTCCCCGAGTGAGCGCGCATTCTTCGCCACCGCCTCACCACAGCGATCACAAAAAATAAGGACTCTCGTGGTCACCTCAAGCAGTTGTCGCACCATCATGTTAGACAGCCCAAGCATCGGCAGCTCCAAAGCCTGCTCTATCTCATCCTGGGAGAGTGTCTGGCTGACGAGCCTCCGGAGCCTCTCCTCTGGTGGGCGCCAGCTCTCGGGCTCACCCACCACGCGGGTAGTCGCCTCCTACATAAGTATAGAAGCCCTCGACAGGGCCTCTAGGGAGCCAACGACAGGTCTCTTTCCCCTCTCCACCGCTGATGACCTCAAGGCGCTCCGTTCCCTGTGATCTAGCCAGGGCCTGTCCCAACGGGCCTACCCCTTTCCACCGCCCGCTCGCGCGGCCGTTTCGCGTAAGAGCCGCCTCCCGGACGTCCTCCGTTGAAGCGCTGAGAACCTCCTTCAGGCTAACCTCCATCGTGGCATCGAGGATAGAAATGCCAAAGATAACCCTACTTAAATGTTGTATGCCTAAAAATGGGCTTTCCACCTAGGGAACGAAGCGTCGCGAGGGGCGGGAAACCGTACATGTACAAACCTCTTAAAATCGGAAATGGCGGTCAAAACTGTCACCCTTGGGTTGATACCTGCCTATCATACCAAGGGCTGGGGGAGAAGTGATGCGTACGCTTCTCCAGTACTGGCCACGAGGCTTGCATCCCTCCAAATCTGACACTCCCGCTAGGTTTCAAAAATTCAAAGCGCTATCTTTTCTCCGCCAGCGTCAGCGGATCAGCACCGCGTTCGAGGCTGCGATATGTTCCCTGCGCCCTATAGAACTGCCCCTACTACCCCGCCGCCCCAGGCGATCTTTTCAGAACTGCGTCCTTATCGCAACCAGGCACCCAGGCCGGCTATAAAAAGGGGTCTCCGCGGCCTCTTCCAAGCATGCGAAGGTAGAGCAAGTAAGGCTAGGCCACCGAGCGAAAGAATCTCTCTGAGCATGTTGCTAAAGCCGTGGCAATCTTCCTCCGCCCTCGCCAGGCCATCCACATAAGCCTAAACCACCTCCACCTCTTGAGAGCCCTTCTTCCTAACTTCCATGCGTATACTGACTTAAACATCGGAGGGTTCTATAGAAGAAATGCAACCCTGGTTGAAAGTATCTTGCAGGTCAAAGCTCGACAAGGCCCTCTCAGGACTCCCCGCAAGGTGGACAGCTAAGGGGAGAAGCTCAACAAGGGTCTCTCACGACCTTGCTCGGAAACGGCTGCTCACCCGGCCCGGGGTCGCAAGAGGCAACTGTCAAGCCACGCCTTGTCATGACAACCCCTCCTCGCGTGCCCGTCGAGTCTCCCCAAGGATGTCCGAGCGATAGGGTTGCACCACCCTGCACCACACTAAAGGTGTGACAATCGGCGGGCCACTATCCAGCTATGTGACAATGTAGCCACAAGCCGCCTATCCCTCGGCCCTCAGGCCCAGGACCTGCGGAGACCAGCTAAGGAAAAGGAGCCCTCCGAACTAGAAGAGATGAAACTGTTTTCCCATCCTTCGAAGAATGGCTCTTCCCCAGCCGAGATGAGCCTGCTCCAACAACTCCGCCCCTAGCCTCCGCTGACCCCATGGCGCTTCTGAAATTCAATCAGGCGACCGTCGAGCCTACATCTTCCAGCCTGGAGATCCGTGACCTCGAGGAGCAACGGGACAGTGACGAAGCACAAGGAGCAAGACCCTTGGTACTGAGCTCTGTTGTTGTTGCACCGTGCAAGACCATTCCAAGATCGGGGTCGAGAGTACATCGTCTGAGGCGGGACCCCCTACCTCGATACTCTTGCATAGAGTCAAGCCCCATCAAGTCTCCGCAGATTACAACATGTAAGTAGAAGCCTGGGTGTAGAAGCTCAGTCCCCAACCCTCCTGCCTCGGCGGCCAACAGTACGGAAGATCGGCCACAGAGGAGCATCCGGGAGGGATCTCCCCGCATACCACACCTCCTCCGCCCAAAAAGGCTACAAAGCCCGGAGATAGGCCACCTGAAACCTCGATGGAGAAACACCTGAAGTACCATCCAAAAGTCCAAAACCCCACAGGAAGGCTCGCCCCAACGGTTATCTGCATAACGGGCAATCTCTCCGTAGTCTTTCTCAGGCTCTGTATCCTAGTTCTCCCGCTCTTTCTCAAGCTCTGTAATCCCGTCTCAAGGGGTGATTTAGCTCAATTGCCAAGAATATAAATATAAGTGTTGTAAAATACTAATGAAATAAGAGTAGAACCTAACTGCAACAAGATGTGCTCACTGCCAAGTATCAGAAGACTATAATAAAATATAAAAAACAACAGATCTACATGCACAAAAAAGTTGTATAATAAATATAGACCATTGAATAGAGCATGAACAAACCTGAATAGTTCCTGAATCATCCCTTAAAGTCAAGAAGGCGAGTTTACCAAATTGTCTACGAGCAACAATTCTTCCAGCAATCGACACTAAAATTTCTTTACACTCTTCACCATTTTGTAAATGATTATACAGCTCCTGGAGCTGCTTGGTAGTGTGGCTTCTGTCCCAATTATATGCATAGGGTTCGTAACCCTTGATTCTCAGTTCTTCAACCTGAACAACATAGCAATTCAGTCGGTAGAGAAAGACATGTATGTTCTATAACAAGTTTGAAGAAGTTGAGATTATAAAACAAACCAATAGAGACAAAATGTGAACTCTTAAAGGGTCCCACAACAATGAAATCACCCCAAGAAAAGGCAGTACGGTTCAAGATACAAAGAGAGTCCACCCTCTAGAAATAAGCTGAATCCCAAGATCCATTAAAGAGCAAGACTTGTCAAAGAATAGCTATGTTTTCGTGAGGCTGGTTCCGAGCTGCCATCAAATCAAAGCAATGCCAAAGGCATCAATCATGTCTACAGACTTAAGGACAAAATTGATTATCCATGTTGTCATGGTTGGACATATTGCTGTGACTCACATGAGCTGAGCTGAGATGGTCTGGTCTGGTGTATCAATGCTCATGTGAGCTCAGGTTTCAAAGAGGCATCTTTCTATAATGTATCATACAAGTCAAAGCCAAATGCAGGGCAACCGTTTGATGAAGGAATAGAATGCTTGACCTTTTTGTTTTTTTTCCTTTTCCAAAAAGGTAGTGGATTGTACCACCAATTTTATTTCTAAACAGTGGCAATACAATCCATGGGGTGAGGAGGGATTCCTCAACCCTAAAAAGAAACATCAAGCTGGGAGCTTAAAGCTCCTCCTTATTCCAATCAGGTAATCACACCCTAAGAACATACCTACCCCAATTATACAAAAAATAAATGACTCTCCAACTAATGTTCCAAGCATAAATTGTACTTCCCCTGAAGATATTGTCGTTATGCTCCTTCCAGAGGCTCCAACAGATCACATGAGGAGAAATAGATAGCACCTTAGTGTGTAAAGTTCTGCCTTGGACTGTGTTAAATGTTGTCTGTATGGATAGCAGTTGGTCAAAGATCCTCCAAACAATTGTACTTACTGAACAGGTGATGAAAAGATGATCAATGTCATCTACTCCACCACACAAAAGGAGCAAACAATGTCACAATCTGGCTTCCATTTGCATCTACACAGTTTAGTGATGATCCTCCGTTGAAAAACCAACCTCATACCCAGACTTCGAGGGGGCTGAACATTGTTTTTTTCCCATTTCTTTCCTTTTTCCTTCCCTTTTCACTTTTTCTTCTTCTTTCCTTATCCATGACAAATCATGCCACTTCTGTTGGTTGGCCCTTTGCACAGCATGGGATGGCCTGCCTGCTGGTTAAGCAGTCTTTATGTGAGGCACTAACATGCCTTTCTGATGCAAGGCGTAGCCCCCTGTACAGCAAGCCCGCTGTTCAAGCAGGCTGTGCCTGACCATGATCTGCAGTATAGGTTACTGAATGATGAATAGTTGCATCAAAACAAAACTTGCATGCCTCAAGAAGCTTGAACAAACTGGTTCCAAAAATATGCAAGTCATATCAAAGTCCCATGATAGACAACCTTGACAACACTATTAATAAACTACTAATGAAATACACTTGGCAAATGAAAAAAATACAATGCATGCAAGCCCTAACATGTAAGATGGCATAAATACCCCAAAACATGTAGTAGTATTTTGTGGGTAAATCTGATGTATCTAATACTAATAACTCTTTCATAAAGCAAAAAAGAGGTGATCTAACCAAAAATAAATGTACCGCATCTTCATCACTTCAAAATAAATCAGCACTGTTGTCAAGGATTATTCTTCAGTCAGATGCAGGATCCAGGATTCCAGATCACTAGCAGTCTACCTCCAAATGCTAATCTCCTCTCGTTGATATAGCACATCATTCAGAAGAAATGATCTGCACAGCAGAATGGACTAACCTGAAGAAACTATGGACCATTAGGGATCTAAGAAAGTTCCAGACTACCTTGAAAAGGCACCAAGTTGTAAACAAGGGGCATTAAAACTTTTCAGCAAATCTAATTGAGAGTTATTCTCCAAAAACAGAAGTGACATGGAGTGCAAGAGAGAAATGATAGTGATAACTTACCCATGGAGGTTAGTTGAGGGGGAGAGCAGTGGATTCTACAGATAGCAGACATTCTACAGAAGCATTTCATGGGGGGAGGGAGAGGAATGATGCTGTCTTTGAAGCACCACAATACAGCTTGAACAGCCCATCCTCGATGTGAGAGAAAACGGCCACTTTCAAGAGAGTTTGGGTCATATATCTCTGTAAAGACTTGGTGATTTGGTCATTGTTTCTCTCCCATATTTCACCAAAAACAATCTAAGTCACATGTATCAACAAGGCAGACAGCCTAAACAACTTTGCTTCAGCTACCACCTACAGGACGGTATTCATAATTGGGCTGAATGAGATTTTCCACAATATCTCTGTGAACAGAACCATCGTTAAATTGATGTGTCTCACCATCCTCTACAGGTTTCCCTTGGAAATTCATGCATGTGGTTGCCAAACAATTCCTTACTACAAAACATCACTACAGTCAATTTCTCAATGATCAAAAACTAGGAACCTCCCCATATCATATTATCATTGGTCTAAAGTCTTGTAGATGCAGTCCCTCTTCGCCGCTTCATTTCCTGTTTTGTGTCCTAGATCCAAATGTACTTTTCTTGTTTTGCTGCTGTGCACATGGTTAAAACATCCACTTTCAGTCAAAAGGCTCAAAACTGCAAGCCCTCTAATCTGATCCCTCTTGAGAAACGCCCAAATCTCGCAAGCAACAATATCTATCAAAAGTAGTATGTTATTGCTTGAGAAAGTATGGCATGATCTTTTTATTCATAGAAATTCTCTTTCCTTTTTCCCTCTTGATCAATTCTCCTTTTAATCATTTCACTATATGAATGTATAAATCTTAAGATTTCAAGATTTATATTCTAGTCAAATAGCTAGTCAGAATTAGATTTCTTAGGAATATTTATTCAGGAAAAAAAGAAAGTTCATATCTAAATTTATTCTCATGTTACATGTCCTGGAATCTTTAAGAAATGGTATCTTCCTTGTTCACATATTGAGAAGACAATGTTGTTCCCTTGTTGCAAGCCTGCAAAGTGTGTATGACATGCAAAGTCATCGCACGAATTACCAGTTCCAGGTCCAAAACAAAACTCACAATGGTGATCATCTTAAGACATTCTATCAACCAGAAGAAGGAGAAAAAGATATGTCATCATTGAAGTTGTGTACAACAAGGTTTCTGAATCATTTAATTCAAAGTGATACACCTGTTATTCCCATCAATATAGCATTAAGGATATGAGTAATTCTATCAAACCTGGATTGGAAGGATAAGAGCTTGTGCCCGCATGCACCTTTTCTTAAAAACAAAAGTTTCCTCAAATGGGCAAAATAAGTGCATGCATTAATGTTATCACAGCTGAAGAGATGATTGTTGTTTGTCCAATAGGATGGTAGTTCTAGAATAAGCTGGCCATAGAAACAAGAATATTGTAGTAGTCAAACTTGGGAAGGAACCATCAAACATGGGAAGAAAAGAACAGAAGAATAGGTTAGAAGTAGACATGCTTTCTTCAAATATATTTGAAAATTTTAAGTCAACCTTGAGAAAAGTGAAGAGGTGGGAGTTGGCCTTGATGAGGCAATGCTCGTGGGGCAGCAACCCTAATCTGGTCTCCCTTTATAAGACAGGGCCATCATATATGATGACTGTTATATTATTCCAGTAGTTTGAGGACCATTAAAATGACTTACCCACCGTTTTCTGACAGTGGTTTCACACATAGCCAGTAGCAAAGCTAGAAATATTCCTGGGGGAGCAAAAATATTAGTGTATATTGATATAAAAAAGATCAAAATAAAGTTTATGATATCATTTTTCATAAAGTTTCATTAACAATATCTGTAAAGCTATTGCATCAAATTTGATCTCGATAAGTATTCATGTTTTGAAACTAGTACATATAGTTTCATGTTGCAGCTGAAAAAGAAGAGAAGAGAGAGATGGGCCCGTACGTGCAGTCTCGCATTTCAGCTGGAAATAGAAGAAAAAGGGATGGAGGAGAAGAGAAGAAGGAAAGCCTTCGAGAAATGCTTCAGTGCCCCGCTTTGTGCCGCTCGTTTTACCACACTCCTTTCCTGGTGGGAAGAGTGAACTTCAGTTCAGTGCTCCCAAGCTCCGGAGTACCAAACGTAAGTTATTCATCTGGACTATCCAATCTCATGATCGGACAGCCAAGGTGAGATGGCAAAAATGGTGGCACCGTAGCATTCCTCAAAATCTTTTGTACTTTCCAAGGGAGATGCTTTGTGTCTAATGGCTTTTACGTTGGAGGTAATTTTTTTCTCTTAAATAAAAGAATTAACAAGGAAAATGAGAAAAATAAAAAGTCAGAGAACATGGTCTTTCCTTATTTGAGAGGCCCACAATATTGGAGGGGGGCCTACCAAGGTAGATAAACTTACCTACTCTTTCACATATCAAATGAGAATAATTAACCCAAATGTAAGGGTGGGCAACTGGACCCCTTTGCCTCCCTCCCTCCGCCACTGCATATAGCCATTGTATCATTTGTGGTGCCCTTCTATGGAATTTCGCAAGTGAAGCGATACGTTTTGTCTCCACAGTCCCTCATCTTTTACTTATCATCTGTGGTGCAAAACAACCCTTTCAAAACGCTGACCACTCCCAAAGGCAAGGTATAGTTAGTCATGCATCCAGACAAACTATTCTCTTAAACCCTAAAGTTATCAATAAAATTACGGAATAGAGATCTTGCGCTGGTGATCCCTTAGCGAAACCCACTGCTTCCCATGGGGCTTCCCACAGCTGGCTGCTACTTGCTCTTCGGTCGAGGGGAGAAAAATTAGCAGTTTCAAGTTAGAACTTATCTGAGAATAAATGTTAGCCAACATCCGGGGTACTTGCTTGGCAATTGTAGACCAAGAAAACATCTAGAAAACTTGACATGGCCATTGGAGGCCACACGGAAAGACAGAAGCAAACACCCGTAAATGTCACACCAACAGTGCCAATGAATTAAACAGCACCTCATGAAATCTCCAAACGGCAACTATCCCGGCTCAGCACAAGATTAATACGCGGAGTAGTTCCGGGAGGAAGCCAACCTTCTTGAGACGAATGGCGCGGATGGAGTCCTTGTCGGAGGTAGAGGTGCTCCTGCCGCGGCGCCGGTCCGGGGCACCGGAGGCGGCGGCGGGGGCTGGCACCGCTACGTTGGAGGAGCAGCATCTGATCCTTGTCGTCCTGGTGCTCCTGGCTGTCCGGGCAGCAGAAGCGGCCCAGGGCGAGGACGAATGGGAGAACAAGAGCCGGAGAGGGCTCGACGAGGCCCTCCAGAGCCGGAGGGCATCCATCTCCTACCCTTCTTCCCCTTCCACGAGCGGGCTTTGGGGCAGCAGGGACTTCCCAGCTTCGAAGAGAACAAAAGAGAGCAGAAGGCAGAGTTCGAAATGGCACACGCCCGCAAGACGGAGGAAACCTTATCGCGGGGTTTTGTAGCTTGGACCAGGAGTGCATCTTGGGTTGGGTTGTCAACACAACGGTCCCCGGGTTTCGACGGCCCAAGATGCATGTACCCATGAAACAGCTCTAATTTTTAAGGCTCGGCCTGAGCCAAATGTTACAAATTTTTATTTGATAAAGAAATTTATACTTATACCTCTGACTCTTGATCAATAATCTTTATGTCCCTACCTTTACTAATTTATCTATATACCCCTAAAATCTTTCGAACTAATCATGTATGCCCCTAAACTCTATGCCGTACCTTAGAAAATAATATATGTATATCTCTAGAGTCTAAGCTTTAGGGTACAACTATTTTGGTTAGTAGATTTCAAAGGCATACGGCTAGATTACATAAAGATGTTATTTATAAAGACTTTAGGGGTATAGAGTAATTAACCCTTTAGAATATTATTGCATAATATTCATAATATTTTAGATTTGATTAAATAAAGTTAAAAAATTGAATCGTTTTTAGAATAGTCTCACTTAAGTGAAAATAAAAATAAAATATATTTTAAAAAATCTTGTTTCTCCCTCCCCTCCCCCAAAAAAAATGTTTAAAATTCTAAGTTAGACTACTCTATAACTTCAATGTGGTTAGGCATATGTCGTTATTATGAACTTGACAAATCTTAAATAATGTATTAATAGCTTTGTTAGATCAATCTCATATTCACTCGAAATAAAAGTAACGGGAACTAGCAAAGCATACTAAAAGAGCCGTGCCCACTCTGCTGTCTACCATAAGATTTTAAATAAAATGAGACACTGTAACTTTTAGGTCTAATTTAATATCGAGATAAATTTTGATTAGAATAGTTGAGAGTCATTCTATAATAATTTATCTCCATCTTTAACTTTACAGGGTGTTTGGTTACGTTTTTATCTCTTTTTTTCTCTTAAATTTAAAAATAAAAATACAGAACACACTAATCACGGTTTGCTAATTACTTCCCTAATTTTTAGAGAAAAATCTAAATCTATCGAAATCTCTTCAAAAAAAATAAGATAGCAATTTTCTTTTAAGGACGCTCGTCGCGCCTTCCTCTCCTCCCTCGTGCCGTATCGTCATCCTTCTCACCTCGTCGCGTCTCTACCTCACCCGGCACTGTCTTCGTCACCTCTGCCGGCGGAGTCTTCCGCACCCGACGGCACCATCCTCCCGGAAGTTATGCAAACGCGCAACCCGCTGGTCCGCTTTCCCCGTCGCCCCTTCCCCCTGCACCCCTCCCTTTCCCCTGCACCCCTCGGCGTCGTCGGCTTGATCTGCCATGGAGTTCTGGGGTGAGCTTCTCTATCTGTACACCCTCTACGCTTTCCGTGTTATTCGAACCGTCTTCGCCTGTAAACATTGGGGTTTTTATTTCGTTAATGTTCGCTCGTCATGCGGGGGGGTTTTGGGTGCGCGGAGGACTCCTAGGGCATCACATTGGGATTCCTTGCTTGTTCACCCGTTCTTCCTATTTGGGCTCTCCCTATCCCGCGGCACCTCGCCCTCGAAACCATTTTTCCGATAAATGCCAGCTTGTTGGTTTTACCAGTTCCAAGCTCGTGCATATGACATCATGTTCCTTTTATCAACTCTCCATTTTTTTATCTACATTCGTCACTTGTATCCTCTAGTCCTCTCTTTCTGCTTGTAGCCGTTCTACGTTTGTTATTATCCAGGCCATCGTGCTGCGGTTTCATGCCTCTAGTCTCTTCTTCTCTTTTATCATACGAGTGTTGATTAACTAAAAGAAATGGTGACTATAATTCACCACTCATCCTTGTGAAAAGAGAACTTATCGTGACATCTCAGTGATCCAAGGACATGGCTAACGAGTATTTGGCGGTTCTACACGTCATTGACTTGGTTCTTTGCATATAGCAACTGTTGCTGATAATTTTCTCTGAGGATTATTTTTTCAAAAAACATTGATGTACGAGTATGTGTTCATGGTGTTTTATATGATCAGAAATTTACAACCACTTCACTTCAGATATATCTTATCATCTTATATTTGTTTTTCTATGCTTTACTCCCCCCTTCTTTTTCCATGCTCTCCTTTTATTTTTTTCTCCCCTTTTGTTGCCTTTGCCCAAAGAATTTTGTTTTGGGTTGACTAATGGCAGGTATTGCAGAGGTACTTTATTTAGCTCATGTTGTTTACCTTTCTTTGTTAGCTCATGTTATCCTTGTTCCCTTTGGTAAATGAAGTGGGACAACTGATGGAACCGCCCAAAAATTTTGGGCTCACAGTTAATCCAAGTCCTACATCAAGTGCTTGTCTGTGATATGTGGTAATCTGTGAGTGACATTTTCTCACAAAAGCCTAGGAAATAGCGTTGAATGGATTCTCATAATAGCCCAGAAAGTATGGAATGACATTTTCTCATAAATATGTCTGAAGTCCTAGTGCTTATTATATATTTTTTCAAGTATCATATTCTTTTTATTTCAGCATGTCTCAGTGTCTAGACAGCTGGCATTTTTTGTTATCACCAATTCGAACGCATGATCTTATGTTGAAGGGATCAGAAAGTACACTGGTGATGAAAGAGGCATAAATAAATTTAGTACAGTTGGTTGTGTCATTTCTATGCTTTGGCCTTCTTTTATCCTGCAATTGCAACTGAAGTTGGAAACGCTTCCTTCTGTTTTATTCCATGGAAGTGAATTTTTCTTGATCTTGGTTTGGGTATTATTGATAATCAACTAGATCTGATGCTCCATTTTACGTGTCCCTCAACCCTCCTCCCCCTTAATTTAAAGCATCTCCATTATGCTGTGTCATTTGTCGGAATAAAAATATTCTGTTGAATTGTGGCCCAACATCAACATAGTACTCCTCTTTCAATGAAAGGAGTTGAGCACCATTTTATTACCCAAGAAGAAGAGACATCAAAATAATTCAGCTGCTTAGGTGAAGGTTGCTAGGAGGGGAGAGCAAAATGAAAAAAAAAATCAAAAAACAGGAAGAGGATGTGGGTTGATTGAGCAGGCAGTCACCTACTTTGCTCATAGATTTGGAAGTCTTAAGATCCCTATATTGCTACTAGGGAACCTACTACATATTCCCTGTTGGAGCAGCTGTTATCATGTGAGGAGCTTTAAGGAGTTAATAGGGTTCGGGAGCACCTTTTTCCTGAGACTATTTTACTTCCAAAACTTGTTATTGTTATTTTGTTGAATTATTATTTTATTATTTTATATTTTAACACATGACAAATGTGGTGTCTGAAACACAAGTATCTTCGACAAATGCTCCTAATGAAAGGTTGAGGTGCGATGAAACTCGTTCAGCTTATTTAACTAAAATGCTAGTAGAATATCATCGAGCTGAAAAAAGGGCATCAACTAGTTGGAAGTCCAAAGCATGGGAAATCAGAATTTAACAATAGATTTGGACTGAATGCTACTACAAAATAATTGAAAGTTCGAGTCTAGGTGATGAAGAATGATTATGTTGTAATAAAGAATATACTCAATGCAAGTGACTTTGGTTTCAACCCGGCATTGAATACATTTGTTGCTATTGATGAAGTATGAGATGATTATATTCACGTAATAAATTAATAATATGATAAAATATTTATTTTATGTATAAGTTGAGAGAGATTTAATAATTATTTTGGTATATTTCAGAAACATCCTGAAGTAAGAGTATGGAGACGAGTCACTATACCACTATATAATGAGTGGTATGAAATATTTGATGATATTATTTCTCTCTCTTTTATTTATTAAATATAAATATTTAAATTTAATCATATTTATAAATATTTATTTTTTAAATTATAGGTACTAAAGTAGATGGAAGTAGGTAGCAGAATACACTTCCACGTACAGAAACATCTGAAGCTGTCGATCCACACATGACACCTCCTCATGAAACACGTGTTGATTTGACAAAGATGAAGATAGTTCAGCATCAAGTCCTGATTTTAAGCTTGTGTAGAGTACTGAAAAACGTAGTCTGGGTAAAAAATCTGTTGTTTCAAATGAAAAGTCAAAAAGGAGGTCGAAAGACTTAACATCTTTAGCTGCAGCAATGATGGAGGCAACTCAAGAGTTCAAAAAGTCATCAATACCTTCTTCCCATGAAATGATTCAACAATGTGTGGAATTAATCATGGTAATGAATCTCACTATTTCCGAGAAAGTTAGAACAGTTGATTTGATTAGGAGAGACAATGCTTATCTTATATGCTTGAAATTTGATGATGTAACTCGTTTAGAATGGTTGAAGTTACATCTTGGAGATAATTAATGGGATCTGTGTAGCAAGTATATGATAATTAATTATTTTTCTATTTTTTATGTATTATCGCATGTTTTATTTATTATAGATTATTATCTTTGAATACAACATGTCTCATTTTGTAAGAGTTGATTGATTGTTTGCGTTATTATTCTGGGATGTGATGAATGTGATATTAGCATTCTATAAATTTGGTTCTCTTATTATAGATACATGGTTGATTGATTGTATGTGTTATTATTCTGAGATGTGGTGAATGTGATATTAGCATTCTATAAATTTGATTCTCTAATTACAGGTACATAGACATAGTCGAAAAATATGATGATGTTAGTGAGGAAGATGAAAGATTTATAACACGTCGTCGTCAGTTTTTTCTCACTTTGTTGACATTAGTGAAGATTGCTTATGATCAACAAAAAGATAATTCGACGAAGCGCATAAGAACATCAACTCTTACGGGCATAGCATATATGCAATAGTTATTGGAAGGGGCTGAAATTCAATTCCGTGAGATATGCCGTATGAATAAATATATCTTTTCTTTATTGTGCAACGAGATAAAAGATTTACATTAGTTAAAAGAGAGTACTAGAGTTGACACAGAAGAGATGGTAATGATGTGTATTTACATTTTGACAAAAGGTGCAAGTAATCGATCTGCCCAAGATAGATTTTAACATTCCGATGAAACAATAAGTCATCGATTTAATGAAGTAATTGATGCTCTTGTCAGTTTAGCACCGAAGTATATTTCTCTTCCTCCAGCAGAGATTCCGCAATACATCCTTGATAGACAACATTTTCAATTTTTTAAGATAATGTTTCTGATGATTAATGTTAATTTAAGCATTCTTTATATTAATTTTATAATTATGCTGCTGTAGGATTGTATCGGAGTTATAGATGGAACACATATATTAGCTGAGATTCTAGTCGATGATATAATATGCCATCGCAATCGAAAGGGACAAACATCTCAAAATGTTATGGCCGTATGCTCATTTGATATGCGTTTTCTTTCTGTTAATGCTGGGTACGAAGGTTATGCTGCTTATGCTACTATTTTTGAAGGTGTTATAACATCAGATTTTATGTCCTAGAAGGTAAATATTTTACTTAAATTATATTTATTTATATATGTAGTGACATTTATTTTCATGAATAGGTAAATATTATCTCGTTGATGCGGGTTATGCAAATACACCACAATTTATAGCGCCATGTCGAGGAGTAAGATATCATTTGAAGGAATTTGGTCTAAATCACTCCGCTCCACAGAACCCAAAAGAGTTATTCAATTTGCGACATGCTTCATTACGAAATGTTATTGAACGTATATTCGGAGTGTTAAAAGAAAGACTTCGCATTTTTCGCCAACCGTTGAAATATCCTCTCAATGTACAAACGAAGATAGTTATTGCTATATGTACCTTGCATAATTTCATTCGTGACCATAAAGAGGAAAAGATGAAACATGGATGTAAATTAAAAGAGAACATGGTGTAGATATTGATAGAGAAGTAGAACGAAGACGTCAAGAAAGAATCAGATTTGAAGAACAACAGAGTTTTACACAACGTCAACTTGGTAAACAACTTCGGAATAGAATACCATTGAAAATATGAGAGGATTATGTGAACAGGAGACACTGATGTTGATGATTATAATTTTTTTAAACATCATGTTCGCAATCTCATGTTATAATTTTTTTATTGTTTATGAATGATAACAATCTCTATTGAAATGTTACTTTAATAATTTTTAATTCATGGAGAGTTGTCTGTCAAACAAGTCTACACAAATTTTAAAATTTATGATGTTGCTGTCAAACAGGAAATGTTAGTTTTCATCACTTTTAAATTTTAAGTCAAAAATTATGTTGACATAATTTTTTAGATAAAAATAATTTAAAAAAAAATTATTCCTAAATACCATATTAATCTTATGTACATTTGATATAGGAGGGGATAAGAACGTCATTGTTCATATTCGTCATTTGATAAAAAGTAAAGAAACAAATGAGAATAAATGTCGTAAAAAGATCGTTTCACTATTCTTATATCAGGTTAAAGACCATGGCGATAATCTATGTTTTGTTAGGATTGAGGGTACTTAGTCATTTTTTCTAATTTCATGGAGGGCAGACTTAAGAGCAACGATAAGATTGTCTCGTGCGTGATCGAGAGATCACGGGTTCAAATTTGGAAATAGTCTCTCGATTTTTCGGGGAAAGATTGTATACATTGTCCGTCCCCAAACCCCGCACTTGTGAGAGACTAACTAGTGCACTGGGTATGTCTTTTTTTTATAGTAAACAATATTGAATTTATGTAAAGTCTTCCTCTATGTATATCTAAAATTAAGTCCTTACGTAGAATGACACTCTTGCTTTCAACCTTTTTCTCTTAACAATCACGATTACCGCTAATATTTGATTGAGTTTTTTTACATGTAAATTATTATTACAGACGATTTATACATATATCATTCTTAATAATATATTAACATACATATCACTATTAATTTGAACATTTTTTGAATATGTTATCCTAGTTAACTTCCGTCCATGTGATCACGCATATTTCTAAAAGATGTCAAATTTTCTATTAAGTGACAATCAAATGACCAAAATGTCCCTCTAATGATAAAATGACCAAAATGTCTCTAAAAGAGAGAGAGACAGGGGGAGGGGCAGCCGGCAACGGAGGGAGTGGGAAGGGGCAACAATGATGTTTGGGGGGCGGGGTCTGGCAGCCCACGGGGGGGATCACACCAGAGAGAGAGACTGGCTGGGGGGAGAGAGATGGGGTGAGAGAGAGAGAGAGAGTGCAGAGAGGGGGGCGTCGGGGGTGCCTCCCCCTCTGGCGGTGATAGAAAGAGAGGGAGAGGGAGAGAGGAAGGCAGAGAGAGAGAGAGGGAGGGAGGGATGGGGTGAGAGAGAGTGCCGGGAGGGGGGTGTTGGAGGCGTCTCCCCCTCCGGTGGTGACAGAAAGAGAGGGATAAGGAGAGAGAGAGAGAGAGAGTGCAGGGAGGGGGGATCCGGAGGCATCTCCCCCTATGATGGTGACAGAAAGAAAGGGGGAGAGAGAGAGAGAGAGAGGGAGGGGATGGGGTGAGAGAGAGAGTGCATGGAGGGGGCATCGGAGGCATCTTCCCCTCCGACGGTGACAGAAAGAGAGGGAGCGGGAGGGAGAGAGAGAGAGAGGAAAGTCACTCCGTGTGGGAATAACTTTCTTGTGAAGTCGCTCCCACTCAGAGTGACTACTATTTTAAAATTAAAAAAACTAAAAAAATATGAACGGAGGTGAGCAAACTCCCAGTCCCCCTCCCCCTCCGACGGGCCCCCTCTCCCTCCCCCTCTCTTGGTCCCCCCTCCCCCTCCTCTGATCCCCAGGCCTGTCCCCCTCCCCCTCCGCTGATTCCCCGTTCCCGTCCCCCTCCCCCTCCGATGGATCCCCATCTGTCCCCCTCCCCATGGTCGGAGGACCGGCCACCGCTACCCCTGCCATGTTGGTCCATGGCGAACTCCCCCCAACCCTACTGCTCCCCTGCCACATGTGGCGATTGCCCCCCTACCCTGTTGCTCCGCCCCTCCCCCCACCCCCTATGTAACGACCCAAGATCCGAGTACCGGAAAGGAATCGGTGTAACTCGAATCTTAGCCCGCCACCTACGAGTCCGGAGACTCGGAAGGGTTAAAGGATGGTGTGAGGGTACACAAGAATCTAAAATAATTGCGGAACTAACACAATTAACTAAATAATAAAATACAGAGTTAAACAAGTACTCACTAACAGATAAAAGGTCTAGAATATCTCATGTCCAAAATAAGTACAGTCAACAGAAGGAAAGGTACAAGTACACGGGGCATACCCCGGCTCTGGCAACTAACCCTGGCTGTTAGAACCACGCGGAGCCTCGGACGTGCTCTCCGCCAACCTCGCCTCACCTAAAATCACAGGGGTGAGCCTCATCTCATTGGCTCAGTAGGGATCCCACAGACTCCCACCTCACAAAAAAAAAAAAGAGACAGCAAGATATCTACAAGCAATGAAAATAACGCTATATGACGGAAGTATGGCAGCACCAACGGTAAATAAACGAAAAATCTCACTACAACTAACCGTACCGACCACACGTATGTAGGTATATGAATGTGCCACTCTCAAGATAAGCAATGAAATGAACTCTAAAGCATGTGGGTATATCACTTTAGCAATGAACAGTAAAATAATAAAATAGCTAAACTAACATACGCCATGGGCGTGGAGCAATGATGGCAATGATGTAAAGGAAAACACACGTCGTGGGCGTGGAGCAATCAAAAGGAAAAGTAATGAACAACTAATGGAGAGATGATGAATACCCAAAAGTAGAGATCGTGATTGCCACCAAAGTCTGTAATGCAGAGAAAACCGCACCACGTACCGTGGAAAAGAGCCGAGTGAAGGCACACTCGCGAGCGGGAGAGAAATCCATGTGCAGAAGCTAAAATGGTCCGGGACTGGCCGCTACCCGAGATGAGACGGCCTTAGGATGGCCACTACTGCGAGCAGAGAAGAAGCCCGGCGCAAGACTAGAAATGGTCGCCAAAAAGGCCGCTACTGAGCTACGACGGTCATGTGATGGCCGCTAACTCTGGAAACGGTCTGCGTATGACCGCTAAACACCCAGATAGTGAAACGTGGGAACTTGATCCTCCCTCCCTCCTGGCCGACCAAAGGGGAAGGGCCCCGTGTGATGAGTACTGTGAACCTGCAAAAGAGTGTAGACCACAAAGATAACAACCCAATTAGACCCGGGGGTGTGCAATATCCATAAACAAACTATGATCTCTATGCATAAAAGGAAGGGCTAATACCTGGGGGTTGGTGGTTTTTTAATCCATGTGGGATGTGGAAATAATAGGAGGATGTATATGAATGTGTTATGAACGAGAAAGACCGTGGAGGAAGGAAAGAAATTGATGCTATGCAATGCCAAAAAAATAGACAAAAACAGTGTGGAGGAGACACAAAATAACACAAGAACCGGCTACTCCCTGAACCGAATGACTTAAGGATGCAGAAGACCGGCTCTCCCTGGTTGAGACTCACTCCAGAATCTGGCAGCACTTCGTCGCGAGCTCCAAAAATCTCCTCTCTCTAGCCATGAAGTCAAGGGTTCGATTTATAGACCCCTAAAACCCTAGCCCGAGTTGGAGGGATAATAGCGAATATAAAATCCTGTAAGCTAGTAAATCCGGTAGATAATACTCCCATGAGTCTCCAGAACCGATCAGAACCTCCTGAGGATCGAAATCCGGAGAGAAAACGTTAAACCAAGGACTCTGTTCGACCACGGATAGAGAGAAAAGCCAGACTGGGCAGGACTCTCGGTCTCAAATGGCGGTCTCACGATAGACCGCCACCGTGAATTAGCGGTCTATCACGTAACTACTATTTGGGTGGCCGTTGAAAAAAAATAAAAATAAAGTAAAGATAAAGTTGCATATTTATCCTGAGACTAAGCCATATCTAGGCCCATTAAGCCCAAATCACGACTCATGCGAGAAATCAAGCCCAACCAGGGAGAAAAACCCATAAAAGTAGGCCCAAAACCAATCTAAAATGGCCTAATGAATAGCAAATAACCTGGGACATCATAAATAAGGATAGGGAAAATGACCCAACTCAATGGCATAAAACGGGTGTCAACAGATATCTCTCTTTAACGGTCACTTTGCAGGGGAGCGAGCGGAGGTGAAGCAAAGGCGAAATGGAACATGGAGATGAAGCGGAAATACAGCGGAGCCGACTGAAAAGCGGGCGTTAAGGTAAACGACACTCGTCCTTAACCAACGAGCGATAGGAATCTTTCGAAAACTCTGAACTAATCACAGGGAACGGTCAAACCGAATGACGCATGCCTGGAGGAACTAACAAACTAAAGGAATAAAAACACGATCAACCTCATCAGTGGAACACACGGCTGATAGGCGATCGGAGTAAACTGGAAAGTAAAGAGACAAGTAAACTTAAACTCCAGACAGGAACCCTCGACTAACCAAACCGAGCAAATAGACCAAAGAAAACCTTCCAATTCTGAGTGGAATACTTCCTTCTACCCAAAACCATGGACGCACGATTATCCACTATCAATGAGACACTTTAGATAGATCAGGGGACATGAATGCTCAAAGATGCGCATGATGCATGTTGGGCTAAAATAAAAGAAACAATTAAAGTGAATGCAAAGAAAATATAAAATAGAAAGTACTCGAGAATAGTATTGCTAGACCAGCAGAATCAGGGTCAGGATACTATCTGCAACCACGGTGTGCAAGATAGAACCATCGTCCCCTAACTCTTCCAACTTAACGGCCTATCCAACGATTAAACATGCATTCCTAAATCATCATCATTTTTGTTAAAGGGGAACATCAGATCCCAGAACACATGAATGACCAGCCGGTTCTCGAGATAATATAACATAGAAATCATATAGTAATGCATAAAGGGATTAAGGATCGGGATACTTACCTGACTTACCTGTCGGACGGAGGAAGCGACGTGACATGGCACAAGTAGATTATGCAAAACAGAACATCATTGGTATGCCAAGATATCAAAATAAACACAAACATGTGAGAAATAAAGTGAAAGAGTGCACGGGCATGAAGCAAGAATGGCGCCATAACAAAAGTGGGACCCAAGGAAATGGCGGTCTCCATAGGACCGTTTCTACCCATTAGCGGTCAAATTGAAGACCGCTACTGGGAGGGCGGTTTCAGAATTCAAAAAGGTCCTCTCTTCTCTCTAGGTGATCTTCGTATGACCGTCTCCCCTGTTTAGCGGCCAGTCGTAAGGCAGCTACTAGGAGGTCGGTTTCCAAAAAAAAAACAATAGACCCTTCTTCTTCCCTCTCACTCACACACACAACCACCCTCATAACCCACCGTCACCCTCACCGTCGGTCTCACTAAGCCAACCACCGAGCTCACACACGCGCACGGAGATGGTGAAGAAGAGGGCAGTGAGGCGTTTTATGCGCCACATGGAGGAGGGGGGAGCTAACCCGCCGCCGGCGAACCGTCCGGAAGAGGAACGGCCACCACAGGGCGTAGTTGAGGAAGGGGGGCCCTCCACGGCCACCGGAGCGCCCACAAAGGTGGAAACACACGAAGAAGGTGGAGAGGCAGAGGCACTGGCCGAGGAACCGACCGGGGAAGCCCCATCGTCCGAGGTAGGCCGCGGCCCCTACAAATCATTTTTCAATTCAATTTCAATTTTAAATCAAGGGGTGAGTATGGTAGGAAGAGAAGAAGGGTCATTTGACCTTGACGAGATGATTGTAGGGCCTTTAGGGCCACTTCCACGAACGAGAAAACGGGAAAAATGCCGTCCGCGGCGGCGGTGAATATGGCGGTCCTACCAGGGACCGTTATTCAACTAGCAATTAGACTTAGACCGCCTCCCTAATGGGCAGTCCGAACTAGACCGCTAATCCACCAGACGGTCTACAGAAGACTGCCATTTTACCAGACAATGCATTTTTTTATTTTTTTTATTTTTTTATGAATGAATGAATGCATTACTAATATTAGACATGCAATGTGTGTAGGAAAAATGCCGGACGAGGATCTCTTGGTTACAGGTCCGAGCAGTGTACCTCGCACTGCCAGACTTTCAGCGAGAGAGGTTGGCAGTGATGGGCTTCGCGGAGTTCCTCAGCTTGGAGGTGATGAGATTAGACGCGGCATTGCTCCTAGCATTACACGACCGGTGGGATCCAGCCAGCCAAACTTTTCTATTTCCGTGGGGACACATGACCCCCACATTGGAGGATGTGGCGAGGATCACCGGACTACAGGTTGCCGGGGCGCCAGTCAGTGGCCATACTTTCTCAACTACCAAGAGCCAGCACAGCGCCTACTCGGGCTCGAGTTACTAAGGCCAGGACATCGGTCGTCCGTTCTGAGGGCCGCATTACAGGAGAGCTTGTGATTGCGAGGAGCAGCAATCTCAGTGGGAGAGTTACCGGAGCAGCACCTCCAGCGCCTGATAGACAAGGTACGAGAGAGAGTAGCATCTGGACCCGGGCTCGAGGGAGACATGGTACTTCGGAGGTTCTTGATGTTGATGTTCGGGAGGCTTCTTTTCGCAATGAGGGCAGACAGAATGAGCTGTCGACTACTGGAGGACTTGGACGTGGTTGGAGCATATGCATGGGGCGTAGCCGCAGTAGCCTTCCTCTTCGACTCGCTCAGCACTACCACCCGATAGACGATGCTGGGTGGATTCTCCCCACTCCTTCAGGTAGACTTAACCCTTTATGCTTATGCAATTTCTATTCGACTCTACTATATGCTAATGCATTGATACATGATGCAGGTGTGGGCTTATGTGCGCTTGCCCGGCCTTGGGAGAGGATGAGAAGCGTACCCTGATCGAGTACCCATTGCGCGGTGATGGGTAGCGGCATGTGACATGGGCTCATTACGACGCTAGGTGCGAGCCATTCAGGACGACATCGACACCCTTCCCTGTGCGTTGGTAAGACCTAATCTTAGACTTAAATGCAAATGCATGCTTATTCAAACACTAATGTTTTTATCTACCCTACCTCTATAGGTCCGCTGGACTCCATACCAGGGTGAGGGGCACGAGGGACAGCCATGCATGAATGTTGCGCTTGCCTACTCTGGCCGCGACATCTGGCTTCATTGCGTGAACATTGTGGAGCCACTCCATCACCGCCTGGTGATGAGGACACAAGGGATCAGACAGACAGCCGTCCCCTTCTCAGGAGAGGGAGTGGAGAAGGAGCGCGTAGGGAGACACTCACGCGGCCTTTTGGGCCCCGTTGACTGGGTAGTTCGTGCAGGGGACTAGATCCAAGACTGGTCGCAACGAGGCCGAGTGGTGCGGGCCCGAGCAGAGACAGACGAGGCTTATCTGAAGGCCTACGCGCGGCGCTACAGGAACCAGGTTTTTCACGGCACACGATGACCGGTACGGACTCTAAACCCTATGACCTTCTAAAATGCTTATGATTATGATGGACTAATGATCGACCTCCTATTATGCAGTTTGACCCTCAGGGATGGGTCTTGGAGCTGCAGGGACTCCTTCACTCGATCGTGCAGTAGCGAGATGACCTCCAGCGCTCGTTGGACCTCCTAGTAAGTTGTACCCCACTTTAGACTGTACATGCAATGCTTATGCTTATGAGACTGACTCGTTTCTACGTGCAGCGTGCTGAGGGATCCCGATGGACTGGACCCGACGCTCCTTCCTCTTCTGCCCAGGCACCAGCGGATCGGGCAGAGCGGGATGCGGGCTTCGCACGAGCTGTCACACGGGCCGAGGAGGCCGAGGCTACACTTGCGGAGAGGGTGAGCAAACAACGCAACTCCCCTTACTATATGATTATGAATGCAAATGACTAATGACATGAATGCATATGCAGGCGAAGGAGTTGGAGGCGGCGCTAAGTGAGGCTACCTGACAGCGGGAGGAGGCGGAGCACTTCCAGGCAGAGGCAGAGGGACTCCGGGCAGAGGCGTCAGAGGCGGCACGCTACCGTGTCAAGGCAGAGCGTCTTCGAGTCGAGGCGGCAGAGACGGCGCGCTACCGTACAGAGGCAGAGCGGTCTCACACAGAGGCGTCTGAGCTGCGGGGTGAGGTGAGGGCACTGAAGGAAGCTCTCTAGCTGTTGAGTAGAGGATTACAATGGAGCAGGACGGTGAGTGGCGCACACATCAGTGCTTACTGAGAGTACCTTAATTACGTGCTCCTCCGGCCATCGGAGGAATGAGGATGAGGAACGGTGACGACATCGGGAGGAGGGTAGCACAGCCATGGGCCTGCCGGGGAAGAGGCACGAGGGTAATGGCGACAGCGTGGGCTCTAGAGAGGGACCAGCTTGAGAGACTCCTTCTTCTTTTTTTCTGTTTGTTTTTTCTTTTTCTTTATGTACGAGACGCATGTATATGCTTTGACTTAAATGCAATGAATATGAAACTTTTGACTCTTCTTTTTATTGAAATGAATGCTTGCATGGTGACTGTGATATGACCAAACCTGTATGCACAACTGATCGACTAACGAAGAGACAGACAGAGGGACACAGAGTTTGATAAGCAAAGAAGTGAGCAGAACGGACCAAGAGATAAGAGGTGTGCGCAGGCAGGAGAAAGACGCGATCCTCAACGGACCTTCAAATGAAATTGCGGTCTTGCGATAGACTGCTTCTGCGGGATGGGAGGTGAGCAGAAGGGAGTAGAGAGTCGGTCTTCTAAAAGACCGCTAATTCAAGAAACGGCCTCCCTGGAGACCGTCATATGACACGGACGTGCGCTCAGTGTAGAAACTAGGAAACGGTCTTAGGAGGACCGCTAAATCCAGGTAGCGATCTTGTGATAGACCGCCACCCCTCAGGGCACAGTGAGTCCGACCGAGACTCCATTCTTGAGTCCTAATCCGGGTGGGGAGTTATCATAAACGTGCTAGAGCTTATCTTAACCCCAAATCCGATCTTCCCGCTCTAATCTCAATAGAAAAGAGGTGCTTTCTTGGTTCTATAAGTAGGGAGCAAGCCCAAATTCGTAGGTCACAGAAAATCTCTCTCTTAAGCCTTGCAAACCTTAGAGAAACCTCCCTATTCATCATGAAGAGGTGCCTTAGACCAAGCACCATGGGTGAGGGTGGCTATGACGGGCCAAGGCCGGCTAGAAAAGAGCACGGGACATTGCAACGGCTGACTACTATCCCTAAGCACCTGAGCACCAGCTCTTCAAGAGATGTAAGTTAATGCAATTATTTTCAAATTCATCAAATTCTCTTCAAATTCTTACATCACTTCTCTTCTTATTCTTTTGTTTTGTTTTCCTTTTCTTCCTTATCTCAGCTTCTCCCTGGCCCACGGCGCTATTCCAATCTGAAATGGGTGGCTCCCATGGTAAAAGAACTCCCAATAGAAGTAATCGCCATACTAAAGGCATGGCACCTCCATCCCTTGCTTGTTTTAGCCAATAACCACCATAAGATATTTCTTGATTGGCATAGTATATCGGCCTTAGTAGAGCTCTAGCATCCCCAAACACACACTTTTATCTTCCCATCCTTTGAGGCCACCATCCTTCTAGAGGAGATCGAGACACTATTAGCCCTCCTAAGACTAAGGTGGGGGATGAAGACCTGTTGTGTCATACGGTTGCTCCCATAGACCCCTCTCTCATTCTATGAGAATTCTTACCAAACCCGAAGGATATTAGGACCATGATCAGTTCTCAGCATGTTCACTTAATCCCCATGGCCCAGTGGATTACTTCCCACTGCAAGAATAAGTGTGGGTGGAACGAGGTTATAGCTAAGGCAGCCTGGGGCCCTTGACAGTCAGTCTTGTATCTTGCAGGGCCAGAGCCGGACCCCGGGTCCTCTTGGGAACCCCAATCTGCTTGAACCTTGATGGCTTAAGGGCCAGCGCCCCCCCCCCCCTCGATTGTTCTGCTCTAGGTTCACCTTCTGGCTTGCCAGCACTTGGAAAGTGTTGCGGGTAGGAACCGCTGGAATAATGTGATCTGGTAGAGCTTCGACAGTGCGACCATTCAGGTACACCCGAACGCCTCCGATCAACACGGACTTCCTAGATACCGAAAGCCGGCCCTGGGGAACAGCCACTCTTCCTCTTCTATAATTCTTCTTTTTCCCTCTGGCTGCCTTATTGCCAGTAGGAGCAGCTCGATAGTTCACATGGTGGACGAAGCAGGTAGCAGTGCAATGGGGCGGGGTAGCCCTGCGTGGCGCACTAGTCTTTAGAGGGGTCATGGCATTGACTGCGACAGCTTTTTGTCTTCTTCCTCGACCCGCAGCAGGTCGACGAAAGCAACTCCAAGGAAGTTCGGGAACCCTACCATAGGGGGCAGAGTCCCGCAGGTAGTGGGCACCGCCAGGTACCCGTACTCGACATGTAACGCGAGCACTTGAGGGCCGAAGGTCAGACCGGCAAATCCACAAGCCATCGTAGTTTCTGCAAAGCAGAACGAACAAACAATCAATATTTTTGGGGAAGGCCCCAGGACCTTCCGCTTTGGCGAAAAGATGAAGGGAGACAAGTGTCCACCGGGCGTGCCAACTTTGTGGGGACAGAATTTATTGATAATATATTTCTTTGGGGTTTATTATATTTATTTAATTTATTGATTTATTTATTACGTAGGACGTGCCAGTCACTTTTCGTGATAAAGTTTTATTGTGCGCTCGTATGACTAATCAGACAATTGTGGGTGATCGTGTCGGGACCTGAAGTCCGCCATACCATAAAGGTTATGACGTTAATTACATCCTTTCGAAAGAAGGAAAACCCTTGATTAATCGTCAAAGTAGAAGGGCCCTCGGGGCCGAAGAAAACGTATGAAAGTAATGTTCGCTCGTAAATCAAAACATAGCACATGCAAGCAAGCAATGCGGTAGGGTTTATTAGATCGATTCTCGATATGTGGCGGAGAACTTAGGTCGGAAGACCGCCTCACGCATAGTGGTAGTTTCCAGCCGAGCCTAACCCGACTTTCGACTAGTCACCACTGATATACCGGAGAGCCAGGCAGAAGCGGGTGCCCATGCACGAGTTCACACCAACGATCAAGAAGCATGTAGTAGTTTTATTCTTTTTATTCGGGGATTAAGAGGTAGAAATCGACTTTGACATCACTCTAGTTATTCATTACTTTGTTTGAACGTTCATTCGCATTCAATTTCGACGAAAAAAAATTCAAAGAATATTTTGGCAGCACCTTCCCCGTCCTGAGGGGTATCGGGGGGGGGGCGATAGGTGGTTCGTCCACGAATAGTCGAGACTTACTCCAAAGAGGTGGTCATGCCCATACGGCAATCCCGCCATGTGTGATAAATGGGGAACCCAAGGGCTAGCCCTCTGAATGATCCTTATCACCCTCAAGGTTGTTGATCGATGTTTGCCATTTATTTGTTGAACCGCCTTCATGATCGCAACAGATGCATGCAGGCTTATGAAAATCGAGCATGGCCATACTTCGAAGGGTTCGAACATCATCGGGACAATGTGCGCCAAGAGGTGGCGTTTATTAATTCATTATCCTCTTTATGGGATGCTGGGCCCTCATGATTCAATACAAGTAACCGTGAGGTTGCCTTCACTATAAGAGGTGAAAATCGTGCAGGGAAACAAAACGCACGGTATGGAATTAAATCATTGACTTCTAATAGAATTTCGGCAGCACCTCTCCCTGCCCCAGAATATATCAGGGGAGAGGTATAGGAGACCCGTCCACAGAGTGTCGAGACGGGTTCCGAAACAGATGGACATATCAAAGATGATAGCCTGGGTGAGTTTTACTGATTATTCTTGACCCATTAGCGCCACGGGATGTACATAAGCATTCCCAGGGGAGTTATCACGACCGTAGGCCGAGGGATATAAAAGATTAGGGGCACTATTTGTGACGACCCGGACTCCGGATACCGGATATACCTGATAGGACTACCGAGCAGACCCGATACCACTTGGAACCCGTGAAGCCTCCCAAGAGCTATAAAGCTCCGAAGGGAAAAAGGATTGTCATGTAGTACATTGAAGTCGCAGATATAACAGTAAGCAATTAAATTTCATTAATCAGGTTTGCTAAAGTAGCAGAAATAAATTTACTTTTTAATTAACAGTTAAAATTAACAATTATACCAGAGTCCAGTCCAAAGGAAAGACAAGTACAGTCGAACAGAAAGAAAGACGTACGCTGAGGTCGGAGGAAGCCCGACGCAGGTATTGTAGGCAACTACGAACTCTCCACACCAGGAACCGCAAAGGAAGCAGAGACGACCACACCTGAAAAGTAGGGGTGAGCCTCGTGTCACTGGCTCAGTAGGGGTCACGCGGATCCCCACTGAAAAATAACGCAGTAACACGGAACAACAGCTAAAACAGCAGTAGTAGTAAAACATGAAAAGCAGAGAAAACTACTACTAGAAAGCTGTAAAAGAAAGCCGTAAAGGCAGGAGTAGAAACAGCTAAAAGAAAAGGGAAGAGCAAAGTCGCAAAGACCGGAACACGGCCACCGAGAGAAGCTCGGTTCCCTAAGCTACTCCAAACAACGACAGAAGGGCGAACCCTGATCTCACAAAGTCAGGAGTTACCGAACCGTCGAAAAGACACTAGCCTCAAAACTAAGGCCTACGGAAACAGGTAAAAGGCCAATAAAAAACCTAGACAGACACGGAACACTAAAGCTTACACGACTGGATTGTTGTGCACGCTCCCTAAGCACAAACGCATACACGACTGGATCGTCGTGCATGCCACACAGCGCTGACCTCGGGTAAGGCCAAGAAAAGACTAACCCGGAGAGGTCACGACGTACGAGAAATGCAAGAGTCACGTGTCACGTGAGGGAAGCACCTCCTCACTAGAAGAACAGCCAGATGCGTCCACTGACGTCTTACACTGCGCCACAAGTATCTCGCTACGGACGCCGAGAATGACGGAGACTGAGATACTCACTGAACCAGAACAGGAACTACAGTAACGAGTGACTAGTCAGGGTCACGCCCGTCGGCGTTAGTCCAAATGCCCTGACCACGTGTCCACACACCAACTCTTGCCTAGAGCCAAGCCTCTAGCTAGTTTCCCCCCCAACAGGACGCTACCGTAAAGTAGGGGCCCACGGAAACTAACTTAAAAATCGTATCTTGAGAATTATCCTCACCACCACTCCCAGGTGGGCCGACACTCGAGGTCGTGAGGCTACGACTAGTGGAGGCTCACTAGACACGGAGACTCTGAAACACGAGTGCTGGAGTACAGACAGGCTAAGCACGCACTATCACCCGTACTACGAAGCACAAAGGCAGTACACCAACTGCCAACAGACTCAAGACAGGGCAATTAGACCTACCAACGCAACGATCCTTGAGTCTCATGGCTCAGAACCAAGATCGTCACATGACGGTGGTGACGAACCGCCAATCAGCCTAATCCTAAGTCACAGGAAACGACAATGGATCATCGGATCCACATAACCGTATAAAATGACTCACGGAGACCTGAGGGAGTATCAAGACTCTCAAAGCACCTGGACACATAGACTGAGGTAGGACAATACCGCTAGACGTCCAGAATCACTGTCTCGAGCTATCCAGAATAGTCGAGACATACATAAGGTTACTTGTCAACCACTGGGTCTCACCGGGTTGACCAGAACCTAAATAATGACTCTAAAGCGATACAGAAACCTAACCAATAGCGGGGTACGCATGGCTATCTGATAACATGGTTATATCCCTCATATAACATCAAAAGACGTCCACGGGACAATGGGCAACCCACGAGGTCAAGCCGAGACACCTAGAAACCAACACATCGGGAAACGACACGTAGGAGTTAAGCGGAGGGATACATGCTGGCGGTCATAGAATGGGCCGCTAGGTGACTGTAGCAGTCAAGGATTAGGCCGCTAAACCCAGTCACCATGAACCGACCTATTCGGTCAAACCACCAAAGCAGTCTAATATAGATCCGCCACACGGACTAGGCGGTCCAAGAGACAACCGCCACAAGGACTAGGCGGTCCAAGAGACAACCGCCACACTAACCGCCCTAAGACATTGACCTAAGTCAAGCGACTTGTAGCGGCCTAAGAAAGGGGCGCCACAACGAAGAGGCGGACGAAGGTTGGGCCGCCAAGGCCAACCGACTTCAATTTTTGACTAGGTCTAAAACCACGGTAGCATGAATATCGAGGCAGCTCATGAGCCGCCGAGACCATCCCTTCAAGACGGGAACTCAAGGGAGGCCACACACATGCGGGGGAACCCCAACGCACTCACTCCGATACACGGTGACTCGATCGAGCGTAACACAAAGCCCGAGACACACACACCTATGGGCATGCTAATCGAGGTAACATGGCACCTCCCAACACCCCAGAAACACAGACACGAAACCCACAGGGTGTCCGGGACACTCGCGAGGCCATAGGTCGATCATTGGGTCTCAACCGGACCGACCGGGACTCAAAACGGTCAAAAATACAGAATTTCGGTCCACCTGACCCCTGGGGTCGGTCGACCTGACCGAGTCGGTCAACCGGACCTGGGCGGTCGGTCGACCTGACTGACACGGCGGTCACCCGTCCGCTGCGAACGCCGGCCAGTCGACCGGCCAGCCCGCGGCGGTCGACCGGTTACGGTGGAAAACCGACCGGACCGAGCCCTAAAGCCTGTGTTCCACGCCCCGTTCGATCTTGATCGAAGGGGAAACAATCCTAATGGACAAAAGTAACCTTCCACAGGCCAGAAGGGGCACACAGTTTAATCGCAAGAAACGGGCGATTCCATCGAATCGACCCTATTTGGGTCACCGGGGTTCCCGGGCTCGTACCGGCCCCAAATGACGACCAATCGACACAAAATCAGCGGATCTGGAACGCTGACATTCCAGGGGTTCGAATGATACCAACTGATCTAAAAATCGTCGCCGTTTTTCGGCAAACCCTACGAACACCCCAAAAGCATGATTTTACCCCAACAAGGTAAAACCCACTCGTATGCTCGCCGTTCGGCATGAAACTGCGAGGGAACGTAGAAAAGAAGTAGGTAATCCATTTCCCTACCTCCACCGACGATTCCGTGCGCCGAAACGACTAAACCGCGCCGAAATCCACCAAAACAACGAACCGCGTCGGCTTTGAATCCACCGAGGGATCGCGCCGCGCCACGCTCAATCCATCACCCCATCACGCGTCCCGATCACCCCATCACATCTCCACCTCAGCCAGCTCGCCAACGGTGTGCACCCCGCGTCAAGAGGAGCAAAGGGGAGAGAGAATGATAGAGAGAAAGAGAGGTGAGAAATGAGGGAGGAGAGAGGGTGAGGAAGGTTAAATAGAAAGAAAATTCGAAATTTTTCTAATTTTTCGAAATTCTAATTTTTTTGCCGAAAATCTCCTAATTCAGAAAAACACGCAAAAATAGCCGAAACGATCCTCTCAAAGAATACATCGCAACTGTAGCATCCTCGAGTCGATGAACTGAGAAATAAACTCACCACAGGGTTCCGTAACTTGTACGAGAGAAAAATTCACGTGGATCGTAAAATTCAACTCAGGACCTACAAAAGTAATCCGAAAGTACTCCAATAAGGATCCGAAAGATTCAGGGTATTACAGCCTCCCCTCCTTCAAGAAATTTCTTCCTCGAAATTTAAGGAGCTTGCAAGAAGATGCAGGGAAGAACAAACCCTAAAACATAACTTGAAATAGCATGAATCTCGAAAAATATAATTTAGAGGAACACTTGTCAGACCATAATCACAAGCACACGCTCTAGATCTCGAGGCAAACAGATCCACAGAACGAGCATGGCTCACAAGTGGACACAAGTCTGACGCCTCCGAAACAAGGCAACGTCGCTTACGTCTCACAGGAAAGGAGACATGACTCATGCCACTAAAATAGATATCGAGAAAACAAAACGACAGACACGGCAAGCATCAGCTTAAACAAAGGAAGCATAGTCCTTTCAGCTGACAACTCGACACATCGGCTCCAGTGCCAAAGGCAACCACGAAACCTGGCACACAGGACGCCAATGATAGCACCGGACCACAAACACAATCAAGTCAGTCCTCACTCAGATATTATATCTGATCGAGTCGCATGCTAACTCTACCAGGAAGGAAGAGTACAACACAAATAACCGACAAGATCATGGTCCACACGATGTTAAGACAGAATCACAGGGAAACAACGACAAAACGACAACAGCAGCAACACTTGCAGAATCCCGGCTCCGTATTGAACACAGAACGACGGAATACAACTGCAAGCTGGGTCACACCAAGGCATGGTAACAGCTGAGCACACGATCACGAAGGACTAGCCATGCATCGAACAGCTTACCAAGGAAAGACTCACGACAACAAGAAGGACAATCTTGGGAAACGCATCTCAAGGACCACGATCACGTCCTGAGAGTACAACACCCAAGAAAGAATTGTAGAGCAGAGGGTACTCAACCAGCAGAAATGCCGATCGATTCCCCAATACTCACAAATGCCAGTGCCAACACCAGAATGCCTCCAATAGCAACAGCACGGCAAGGACAACATCAAGGCACACGAAGCCAAGATGAAGTCACATCGAGAAGAATAATTCTCTCGACTGGTAAGAATCTTACAGCCAACGATCCTCGACCTGTGGGTTATCAGCCCACACGCTCCCGCTGCGCACTCATACAATGCACACAGGCATCAGAAATACCTCGATGTCCGCATCTCAGCACACACTCGGCGCCATCACAATTCGTGAAAATCGCAATATGACACACCACGAGTACTGATCCTGCGAACAACCGATCACAAGTAGCCTAAGTGCAAACCAAGAAGAGCACCAGCTTCAGCACGAAGAAAACAGCTAATCTCAGCTTACCCTTATGCCCTGAAAACAATTACTGAACCTTCACAATATATCAGCCGCTAGACACGGAACGACAAACACGGTGCACAATGGCTGTTAACACAAAACTGCATCCTAAGCCAAGCAACCGTAGAATAAAGAGGCAGATCAGGCTCAGAATAAACACTATCCACACTTAAGCAGACACAGGATAAAGGTCTCACTAAGACAGCACTTCTAAGGCTTACCTCGAAAAGACTCCACCAAACAGGATGAGGAGAATCAAGCTCACTAACAGTAGCTCTCCAGGAAGGAAAATCCTCGGTTCGCTTGAGCATCTTCTCAATCGAGGCAATATAGCAATCACTTCAACAGAAGCGAAACACCTCAGAAGCTGCACAGATTCAAGCTGGGACGACCAAAACAACGTAAGAACGTGTATGGCCATCACACCAACTCGAAAAGTCACCAGCCACCAGAACAAGCCACTTAAAAATCTAGAACAATGTACTGCAGATTCACGCCTATCGGCGAACTCTACCAAGTACAGCACGAGCAAGACAAACACCACGATGAAAAAAGAGCATCCCGTCGCATCCTGACGAGAGCAAAACCATCTCGTACAGTGCCAACACAGCACGCACAAGACCACTTACGAAAAACAAAGCGACAAGGAATCGCGAAACCTAAGCCAGCGAAAGACTGTACTGGACTTTAAGGAATTTTGACACTGTATATCTCGGATTCCCATGTACTTCACACAATAACGCTCTGATACCACCTGTGACGGCCCGGACTCAGGATACCGGATATACCCGATAGGACTACCGAGCAGACGCGATACCACTTGGAACCCGTGAAGCCTCCCAAGAGCTGTAAAGCTCCGAAGGGAAAAAGGATTGTCGTGTAGTACATTGAAGTCACAGATATAACAGTAAGCAATTAAATTTCATTAATCAGGTTTGCTAAAGTAGCAGAAATAAAATTACTTTTTAATTAACAGTTAAAATTAACAATTATACTAGAGTCCAGTCCAAAGGAAAGACAAGTACAGTCGAACAAAAAGAAAGACGTACGCTGAGGTCGGGGGAAGCCCGATGCAGGTACCGCTGACAACTACGAACTCTCCACACAAGGAACCGCAAAGGAAGCAGAGACAACCACACCTGAAAAGTAGGGGTGAGCCTCGTGTCACTGGCTCAGTAGGGGTCACGCGGATCCCCACTGAAAAATAACGCAGTAACACGGAACAACAGCTAAAACAGCAGTAGTAGTAAAATAGGAAAAGCAGGGAAAACTACTACTAGAAAGCTGTAAAAGAAAGCCGTAAAGGCAGGAGTAGAAACAGCTAAAAGAAAAGGGAAGAGCAAAGCCGCAAAGACCGGAACACGGCCACCGAGAGAAGCTCAGCTCCCTAAGCTACTCCAAACAACGACAGAAGGGCGAACCCTAATCTCACAAAGTCAGGAGTTACCGAACCGTCGACAAGACACCAGCCTCAAAACTAAGGCCTACAGAAATATGTAAAAGGCCTAGAAAAGACCTAGACAGACACAGAACACTAAAGCTTACACGACTGGATTGTCATACATGCTCCCTAAGCACAAATGCATACACGACTGGATCATCGTGCATGCCACACAGCGCTGACCTCGGATAAGGCCAAGAAAAGATTAACTCGGAGAGGTCACGACGTACGAGAAACGCGAGAGTCACGTGTCACGTGAGGGAAGCACCTCCTCACTAGAAGAACAGCCAGATGCGTCCACTGACGTCTTACGCTTCACCACAAGTATCTCGCTATGGATGCCGAGAACGATGGAGACTGAGATACTCACTGAACCAGAACAGGAACTACAGTAACGAGTGACTAGTCAGGGTCATGCCCGTCAGCATCAGTCCAAACGCCCCTGACCACGTGTGCACACGCAGACTCTTGCCTAGAGCTAGGCCTCTAGCTAGTTTTCCCCCCCAGCAGGATGCTACCGTAAAGCAGGGGCCCACGAAAACTAGCTTAAAAACTGTATCTTGGGAACTGCCCTCACCACCACTCCCAAGTGGGTCGACACTCGAGGTCGTGAGGCTACGACTAGTGGAGGATCACTAGACACGGAGACTCTGAAACATGAGTGCTGGAGTACAGACAGGCTAAGCACGCACTATCACCCGTACTACGAAGCACAAAGGTAGTACACCAACTGCCAACAGACTCAGGACAGGGCAACTAGACCTACCAACGCAATGATCCTTGAGTCTCATAGCTCGGAACCAAGATCGTCGCATGACGGTGGTGACGAACTGCCAATCAACCTAATCCTAAGCCACAGGAAACGACAATGGATCATCAGATCCACATAACCGTATAAAATGACTCACGGAGACTTGAGGGAGCATTAAGACCCTCAAAGCACCTGGACACACAGACCGAGGTAGGACAATACCTCTAGGCGTCCAGAACCACTATCTCGAGCTATCCAGAATAGTCGAGACATACATAAGGTTACTTGTCAACCACTGGGTCTCACCGGGTTGACCAGAACCTAAATAATGACTCTGAAGCGATACAGAAACCTAACCAATAGCGGGGTACGCATGGCTATCTGATAACATGGTTATAGCCCTCATATAACGTCAAAAGACGTCCACGGGACAATGGGCAACCCATGAGGTCAAGCCGAGACACCTAGAAACCAGCACACCGGGAAACAACACGTACGAGTTAAGCGGAGGGATACATGCTGGCGGTCATAGAATGGGCCGCTAGGTGACTGTAGCGGTCAAGGATTAGGCCGCTAAACCCAGTCAACCCTGAACCGACCTATTCGGTCAAACCACCAAAGCGGTCTAATATAGATCCGCCACACGGACTAGGCGGTCCAAGAGACAACCGCCACACTAACCGCCCTAAGACATTGACCTAAGTCAAGCGACTTGTAGCGGCCTAAGAAAGGGGCGCCACAACGAAGAGGCGAACGAAGGTTGGGCCGCCAAGGCCAATCGACTTAAATTCTTGACTAGGTCTAAAACCACGGTAGCATGAATATCGAGGCAGCTCATGAGCCGCCGAGACCATCCCTTCAAGACGGGAACTCAAGGGAGGCCACACACATGCGGGGGAACCCCACTGCACTCACTCCGATACACGGTGACTCGATCGAGCGTAACACAAAGCCCGAGACACACACACCTATGGGCACACGAATCGAGGTAACACGGCACCTCCCAACACCCTAGAAACATGGACACGAAACCCACAGGGTGTCTGGGACACTCGCGAAGCCATAGGTCGATCATTGGGTCTCAACCGGACCGACCGGGACTCAAAACGGTCAAAAATACAGAATTTCGGTCCACCTGACCCCTGGGGTCGATCGACCTGACCGAGTCGGTCGACCGGACCTGGGCGGTCGGTCGACCTGACCGACACGGCGGTCACCCGTCCGCTGCGAACGCCGGCTAGCCCGCGGCGGTCGACCAGTTACGGTGGAAAACTGGCCGGACCGAGCCCTAAAGCCAGTTTCCACGCCCCGTTCGATCCCGATCGAAGGGGAAACAATCCTAATGGACAAAAGCAACCTTCCACAGGCCAGAAGGGGCACATGCAAACTGTTTAATCGCAAGAAACGGGCGAATCCATCGAATCGACCCTATTTGGGTCACTGGGGTTCCCGGGCTCGTACCGGCCCCAAATTACTACCAATCGACACGAAATCAGCGAATCTGGAACGCTGACATTCCAGGGGTTCGAATGATACCAACTGATCTAAAAATCGTCTCCGTTTTTCGGCGAACCCTATGAACACCCCAAAAGCATGATTTTACCCCAACAAGGTAAAACTCACTCGTATGCTCACCGTTCGGCGTGAAACTGCGAGGGAACGTAGAAAAGAAGTAGGTGATCTATTTCCCTACCTCCACCGATGATTCCGTGCACCGAAGCGACTAAACCGCACCGAAATCTACCAAAACAACGAACCACGCCGGCTTTGAATCCACTGAGGGATCGCGCCGTGCCACGCTCAATCCGTCGCCCCATCACGCGTCCCGATCACCCCATCGCGTCCCCGCCTCAGCCAGCTCGCCAACGGTGTGCACCCCGCATCGAGTGGAGCAGCGGGGAGAGAGAAAGAGAGGTGAGAAATGAGGGAGGAGAGAGGGTGAGGAAGGTTAAATAGAAAGAAAATTAGGAATTTTCCTAATTTTTTGAAATTCTAATTTTTGTGCCGAAAATCCCCTAATTCAGAAAAACACGCGAAAATAGTCGAAACGATCCTCTCAAAGAGTACATCGCAACTGTAGCGTCCTCGAGTCGATGAACTGAGAAATAAACTCACCATAGGATTCCGTAACTTGTACGAGAGAAAAACCCACGTGGATCGTAAAACTCAACTTAGGACCCACAAAAGCGATCCGAAAGTACTCTGATAAGGATCCGAAAGATCCAGGGTATTACACTATTCGCCTTAGGGGCAACTAAAGTTTATTTTCCCATCGATGTCATTGGAGCTCACGCTATGATATCTTACGAGGCCCCGTGACTTAATGGGATGATTGGAATATCGGGAAAGACATGACATGACGTAGCCTCCCGATATAATTCCGGCAGCATCTCCCGTTATCTCTGGATATGCCAGGGGATGTATAGGATACCCGTCCACAGAGAGCCGAGACGAGGTCCGTAATGCATGGGCATACCAAAGCCCGAAGGTCGAGAGGGCCGAAGGGAACCGCGGGACACTGTTTGCCATAAAGGTGGTTTATTCACTTTCTCCCTTTAATGAAGCCATCGAAGAACACGCCATAAGGGTTGGCAGGTGATAAGTGTATATTTTTACATGTTAATTTATGCTATAACATATTTTTATGAGCTTTAATATTCATCACTATGTATTTATCACACCTAATTATAATTTTATATCAAAATATTTAATTATGGGATTTAATTAACTATTGATACTATTTTACAAAAATAAATAAGCCAAATACCATTAAGCATGAAAAGAAATAAAAATAAAAATAAATAAAAATAAAAACATTAACACTTCTATATAAATATTATGATATAGATTCATATAATATATATTCACTTATATATAATATATATATATTCATAATATCTATATATAGAACATATCTCTATATATAATATATATGTATCTATAATATATTCATATATATCTTCATAATATATCTATAGACATACTATAGTTATATGATGTGACACCACTAGGGAAATGCAGTAAAGAGACAAGGGCCCTCGGACCTTCTACGCAAACACAATCAATTTTGAGCACGGGGTGCGTAAATCGCCGAATCGCCATTGCACACACGAACCCGAGGTGACTCGGTAATGCCGAGTGGAGGTGGTGGATCAAGACCCTGGCTGGTTTAAGGGCCAGCAGGGCTAAGGTTGCCCTCCCGAGGGTAAGATGCCCACAACTAAGGGGCTGGCCGGGTGCCAAGTGGGGCACTGGGTCACTCTCTCTCACAAACCACGGTGACCACATGGTAGTGGAGTACTCCGGGGCCGGGCGCTCTCTCTCACTTCCAACGGAGCAATTTCACGGATATTATATGAACAAACTACTGATATGAGAGCAAAGGATAGAGCTTACCCGGTTGGTTTGAAGAAACCAACCCTGTTCGGAGATGAGGGCGAGCGGGGAAGTGTGGGTTCCCTGCACACTGCGTCGATGAAGCTTGATCCCTGCTAATTATTTACATGCACTACGCCTCACGCAGGAGGGTGGATCTCGCGGTGGGGAAAAGTGGATTACACACAAACACTACCTCCTCACAGGGAGGGGTGGTAAGCCGGCCAGGCGGGGAGGGGCGTGAAGCTAAGAACGGAGCCGGATTGCCCTCCCAGGGTTCTGTCCGCTGGTTCTGCCCGCTGACAGGCACTTGCTGTCGACTCCGCTGTGATCGCTCCCGGACTCGAAAGTGAACGAGACCAACGCCAAAATGTTGCTGACTGACCCGGGATGAAGCCTGAATTTTGTTGGCACCAGACGTTATCGACACTGGCCGGGACAGATGCTGGACCGGCGCTGCTCTGCTCTGCCTTGGACTGAGTTCAGGTTGTTGCAGTAGGTTGGCGACTTCACCACGATCGCTCCCGTGATCCAATTGAGACGGGATCAGGACGGTTGCGAGCGTGGTCGAATCCTTTTCGATCAGCAACCAAGATGGGCACCAGACGAGGTCGGAGAAGGGAGGTGGAACCCAAAGAGTGAGAGGGGGTCTGATCAGTCCCTGACAAGACTGACCTGCGCACCTGGGAAAAATAATTCGGAACGGGGAGCTCCAAACTCCAAAAGAGGTCCCGCTTGCTGTGTTGGACAGAGGACTGGTGGATCTTTTCCCCGGTCAAGTGGCGCACCAAGTGGAGCACCGGTGTGGTCGCAGTAGCTTCTGAATGGCAGCTCTGGTTTCTGGCCGGACTGGTTCTGCGCGGTCGGTGAAGAATGGCTCTCCCGGACAGCTCCGAACTCGAATTGGGGCGGGATCACCTCGCCTGCGAAGATGACTGGAAGAGCTTTCCGTCAATGTAGAATACGCCTCCAGAAGATGTGCGGTGAAGACATGGTTGACTCTGCAACTCGACCCTTGACTGCTGCCTGCGGACTGAGGTGAATAGGGTGATGATAGGTGATGGGAGACGGAGTAGATGGGGTGGGAAATGGGGTGGATGGGTGTGGGGGTGACACCTGACTATGTGGGGGTCTGTTAGGGGGTGATACAAGGTGTGGGAGGGGCAGAAAGGGGGCAAGGAGGTGGTCTAGCAAGTGCAGGAAGGGGGAGCTGCGAATTTGGGTTGGGAAGGAGAGAGGGAGGAGAGATCTCTCCTTTGGTTTGAATGTGGGGTTAATGGTGGTTGGTTAATGAAGTCTTGGGGAGGGGAAAGGGTGTGTTAGGAGATGGGATTCTCCCTAGGGAGATGGAGGGGTTGGCTTGGGAATGGGGAAGGTTGCCTTGGAAGGTGGAAGGTTGCTTGGGACTTGGTGAGAGTAATGGTGGGAGTGATGGGGCCTTGGGAAGATGAGGGGTTAGGGTGATGTGGATGATGAGGTGGCAAGGGAGGAAGGTGAAGGGGCAAGGGCACCCAAGGGAGAGAGAGGGAGAGAGAGGGGGTCGCCCCCTTTAGAGAGAGAGAAGAGAGAGAGAAAGAGAGAGGGGAATCCACCCCTTAGAGAGAGAGAGAGAGAGAGAGAGAGAGAGAGTAAGAGACACAATTCTTGTGGAAATTTTCACTTAATACTTCATTCATTCATTAGTTCTCTATGGAGGGATTGGGGTCCTATTTATAGGAAACCCTCAATTTACAAAAAGTCCTCACCTTTTGGACTATTGACAAATGACCAAGAGGGGAAGGGGGCGCCCATGGGCCAAGCCCATTGAAGTGGGTCCATTAACCCACTAGGCCACCTAATGATACTTAGACTTAGATAGATGACTCACTAACTTAGGTACTTGACTCAATAAAAGGGAAAATTACATGGTTAAGACTCAAAGAAAGATATGAAAATTACATAGCTAGACTCAGAAAATCAAGATGAACATAATGGCGAGCATCGGGACCCTTGGAGAAATGGGAAGTTGTAAGCGATGTCCCCATCATACTCCCGGGGTGCAGAGAACTCGACTCTGTCGAGTAAAGATCCATCGTATGCGGAGGGAGCCACGGCGGGTTACCCACAAGTCTACCAAAGGTAGCTGGTCCTTTCACCAAGCGAGGTAGCGCCCATACCCTTTGCTCCAGATGACAGTGACCTGTTCAACCAATATCCGCTACACTTGCTCACGCTGGCCTCTCTGGCCTGGTGGAGCTCTCTCACAGGTAGGGACTCTCGCAAGGGGTGGAATCGGCTCGATGTCCTCACTAGGTGTCACCGTGGGTCCCCTGTAGGGCACCAGGTCAGCCACATTGAATGTGGGGCTTACTCCGTATTCCTCGGGGAGATCCAACACATAAGCATTGGTGCCAATCCGCCTCAGAACCTGGAAGGGACCTGATCCACGCGACCTCAGTGTGGAGACATTTCCAGGGAATAGTCTCTCGGTCCTCACCATCACAAAATCACCTGTACGGAATTCTTGGTGGCGACGGTGGGAATCGGCTAATTCTTTGTACCCCTCATTGCTCTTGTTGATGTGCTCGCGACAGGTACTATGCAATGTCATAAATGATGATCCTCTAGAGATGAAGGGAGGGCCTGGACAACCAAATTCAGCCCTATCAAGTGTTACATTGGTTTTGACGGACTTAGGAGGACCAGGGCAACCATAAATTGACCTATCATGCTTAGATGTGATGAGGACTTTCATGGACTCAGGGGGGCCGGGGCAACCATAGGTGGATCTATCGTGCATGGTGGTGATAATTACCGGGGGACCCGGACATCCATGTATGCTCCATTCATGCGTAAGAGCTATGACGAATGTGGGAGGACCAGCACATCCAAATGTGAGCCAGTCATGCATTGGGCCTAAAGTGTGTGTGACACGTATGAGATGACTGGGCTTGTGACCCTTGTCGAATGATGTGATATGCCAAGATAGGTGCACTCTTATCCTAGAGGTGACGCCCATGTGTGTAGGTATGGGGTGGTCCTTGAGCTCCCACTTATAAGGGTCGAAGGGGTTAAAGACGGTATGTATCATGGAGTGGGGCACTTCATTGTTTCCTAGGTGTATTTCACCCATGGTCATGGTTCCCTTGGTGTGGACCGGGTCTTGGGAGAGGTGGGCTTGATCCAACATGGTTGGTTGGGGTAGGAAAAGGTTGGTGGTGAGTAAGGTGGGTGGGTATAGGAAGGGATCGAATGGGTCATGGTAAGGGTCACCTAGGGAGAGGAACTCTAGGTCCTCATAGTCCTCACATAGTGGTGAGTCATCCTCCTCTAATCAAACAATTGGGCCGAAGCTCTTGGTGGGATGGTCGGCCATGAATGGAGGGCTTGATGTTCTACCCGAGATAAGGAACTCTAGTTTGTGGATAGCATCGGGCTCATCGGGTGTAGGGAGGAATAGAAGAAGGTCGCTAGTGTAGCAACCCACAGTGTAAATCGAGGAGATGGACCCAACACATAGGTGTAGGAGGTCAAGGCTCCTAGGTCGGTCGGCCACTGTGGTCAACCTGCCAGTTAACTCTATTTGCCAAAATAGACCCTTAAGGAGATCACCTAATGTTTCCACTTGATAGGATGATTGGATTGTGGTGTGATAGGTGGATAAGGGTACTATGGGGAGGTGTTGTTCCACGGAAGGGTATGCATGGGGCAGGATAGGGTGAGCCCAGTTTTCCACTAGCCATCTAACCAAGGGCCCACTTATGATAAGTTCACTCCCAATTGGCGGGGGGTGGCATGAAAGGTGAAATTTCTTCCTCGTTTTGGGCATGACTTTCCTCCAAGGTGGGGAGTGGTTCTGGGGTGTTCCCTACTAGGGGTTCGGGTGTGGGGATCATGGTTTCCTCTACCAAGGAAGTGAGTAGGTCCTTTGTAGGTGGGGTGATGATGACTGGCATATGGCGCTCTTGGGGTGGTGGGTAATGGGGGACTTGGGATAGGATGGGGAGGGGAAGTAGTGGAGGCCTAGGTTGGGCATCTTGTAACTCACGGGGGAGGGTGCACCCAATTAGGCTCAATGGGTTTTCTTTGGGTAGGGATGAGTTCTCTTGACCCAATTCTTGGCATTGGGCTTCATATTCTTCTTCCCAATCTAGGGGAGCCTCATGGACTTCGGTCACCTCCTCAAGTTCCCTTTGGATAGGGGTAACTATTTCTTTAGTTAGTGTGTTGGACATCTCTCGTGAAGGGCATTGATGGATGAAGTGTCCAAAGCCTCTACACTTAGAGCATTGTTGTCTATTTCCCGAAGTGGTCTCACCCACACTTGGCCCATTGGAACTCCCTTCTCGCCGGGGTATGGGTTGACTAGGGATGACCCTTGTTGGATGAGGGGTGGGAGGAGGATTTGTGGGCCGAAATGGGGTACTTCCGTTTGGACATGGCATGGGTGTCTTCAGGAGAGGGTCTAGGTTGGGATGGGGTCCCATGTTATTGGCATCATCCGGTCGTGGAGTGAACCTAGGAGACCTAGAGAATCGCATCATTCTTGAGGATTGGTTGTCCAGGTTATCCCGGGGACATCTCTCCTCACGCCCGTAGTGTTGGGACCTCTCATAGTAATAATAAGGATCATAGTCTAACCCTTTCCTGTCAAACTCATTCCGTGGAGGCGAGACTCTAAGGCCATAGCTCCTAAGTGGGGGTTCATTGGCTTCCCATCCAAATTCATCCCGAGGTGACCAAGCTCTAGGGCCGTGGTTCCTTTTTGCTTCAATCCGATCAAGCCGGGTGGTGAGGGTATCTAGACAGTTATGAAATTTTTTGATGACAACGTCAAATCGGTCCATGGGTACTTGGGACGTTTCCCTAGGGTGGTCATGCAAGGGGCGTTGGAAAACGAGATGCAAGGGAGACCCAAATGCCAATGCCCTAGGACTAGACTCATAGAGACAAGTCTACAACTTGCTTTGATACCATTTGGGTGACACCACTAGGGAAATGCAGTAAAGAGACAAGGGCCCTCGGATCTTCTATGCAAACACAATCAATTTTGAGCACGGGGTGCGTAAATCGCCAAATCGCCGTTGCACACACGAACCCGAGGTGACTCGGTAATGCCGAGTGGAGGTGGTGGATCAAGACCCTTGCTGGTTTAAGGGCCAGTAGGGCTAAGGTTGCCCTCCCGAGGGTAAGATGCCCACAACTAAGGGGCTGACCGGGTGCCAAGTGGGGCACTAGGTCACTCTCTCTCACAAACCACGGTGACCACACGGTAGTGGAGTACTCCGGGGCCGAGCGCTCTCTCTCGCTTCCAACGGAGCAATTTCACGGATATTATATGAACAAACTACTGATATGAGAGCAAGGGATAGAGCTTACCCGGTTGGTTTGAAGAAACCAACCCCGTTCGGAGATGAGGGCGAGCGGGGAAGTGTGGGTTCCCCGCACACTGCGTCGATGAAGCTTGATCCCTGCTAATTATTTACATGCACTACGTCTCACGCAGGAGGGTGGATCTCGGGGTGGGGAAAAGTGGATTACACACAAACACTACCTCCTCACAGGGAGGGGCGGTAAGCCGGCCAGGCGGGGAGGGGCGTGAAGCTAAGAACGGAGCCAGATTGCCCTCCCGGGGTTTTGTCCGTTGGTTCTGCCCGCTGACAGGTACTCACTGTCGACTCCGTTGTGATCGCTCCCGGACTCAAAAGTGAACGAGACCAGTGCCAAAATGTTGGTGACTGACCCGGGATGAAGCCTGAATTTTGTTGGCACCAGACGTTATCGACGCTGGCCGGGATAGATGCTGGACCGGTGCTACTCTGCTCTGCCTTGGACTGAGTTCAGGTTGTTACAGCAGGTTGGCGACTTTACCACAATCGCTCCCGTGATCCAATCGAGACGGGATCAGGACGGTTGTGAGCGTGGTCGAATCCTCTTCGATCAGCAACCAAGATGGGCACCTCAATCCCTGACAGGACTGACCTGCGCACCTGGGAAAAATAATTCAGAACGGGGAGCTCCAAACTCCAAACGAGGTCCCGCTTGCTGTGTTGGACAGAGGACTGGTGGATCTTCACCCCGGTCAAGTGGCGCACCAAGTGGAGCATCGGTGTGGTCGCAGTAGCTTCTGAATGGCATCTCTGGTTTCTAGCCGGACTGGTTCTGTGCGGTCGGTGAAGAATGGCTCTCCCGGATAGCTCCGAACTCGAATTGGGGCGGGATCACCTCGCCTGCGAAGACGACTGGAAGAGATTTCTGGCAATGTAGGATACGCCTCCAGAAGATGTGCAGTTAAGACGTGGTTGACTCTGCAACTCGACCCTTGACTGCTGCCTGCGGACTGAGGTGAATAGGGTGATGATAGGTGATGGGAGACGGAGTAGATGGGGTGGGAAATGGGGTGGATGGGTGTGGGGGTGACACCTGACTATGTGGGGGTCTGTTAGGGGGTGATACAAGGTGTGGGAGGGGCAGAAAGGGGGCTGGGAGGTGGTCTAGCAAGTGGAGGAAGGGGGAGCTACGAATTTGGGTTGGGAAGGAGAGAGGGAGGAGAGATCTCTCCTTTGGTTTGAATGTGGGGTTAATGGTGGTTGGTTAATGAAGTCTTGGGGAGGGGAAAGGGTGTGTTAGGAGATGGGATTCTCCCTAGGGAGATGGAGGGGTTGGCTTGGGAATGGGGAAGGTTGCCTTGGAAGGTGGAAGGTTGCTTTGGACTTGGTGAGAGTAATGGTGGGAGTGATGGGGCCTTGGGAAGATGAGGGGTTGGGGTGATGTGGATGATGAGGTGGCAAGGGAGGAAGGTGAAGGGGCAAGGGCGCCCAAGGGAGAGAGAGGGGGGGTCGCCCCCTTTAGAGAGAGAGAAGAGAGAGAGAAAGAGAGAGGGGAATCCACCCCTTAGAGAGAGAGAGAGAGAGAGAGAGAGAGAGAGAGTAAGAGACACAATTCTTGTAGAAATTTTCACTTAATACTTCATTCATTCATTAGTTCTCCATGGAGGGATTGGGGTCCTATTTATAGGAAACCCTAATTTACTATTTATAGGAAACCCTCAATTTACAAAAAGTCCTCACCTTTTGGACTATTGATAAATGACCAAGAGGAGAAGGGGGCGCCCATGGGCCAAGCCCATTGAAGTGGGCCAATTAACCCACTAGGCCACCTAATGATACTTAGACTTAGATAGATGACTCACTAACTTAGGTACTTGACTCAATAAAAGGGAAAATTACATGGTTAAGACTCAAAGAAAGATATGAAAATTACATAGCTAGACTCATAAAATCAAGATGAGCATAATGGCGAGCATCGGGACCCTTGGAGAAATGGGAAGTGGTAAGCGATGTCCCCATCATTATAGATATAATATATCTAATACTATAGTTACTATAGTTATAGATTAATATATCTATATAATATATCTATCTATATAATGTAGGCAGCCAAGCCAAACGTGGATATGCATGAAGGCCAAATGAGCCCATTCGCATGCGACATGAAGGGTTCAACGTCAGCCATACAGCCATACATTCAAAGCGGCCACTTCATGCGCTTGAGATGGTGGAGCTTCACATTGGAAAAGGCATGCAGATGGCAGGCTGGCACACGCGGCAGGAGGCGGACGGGTCAAGTCAGCCAAGGCGGAAGTCCACCCAGGAGGCTCATGCAGCTTCTCCACGTGTATGCAGCCTCAACACGTAGGGGGGACCATTGATGGGCACTCACGACTGGCTTCGCACAACAGCGAGGGCGCTGGTCTTACACGCGGCAGGCGATGGCTTCCTTTCACACTAATGGGCAAGACTTCTTGTGGCTTCATACCAAATGCAACACTGTTTCAACATGGGGTTCACATAGACAGAGAGCAATAAAGAGAGACAGAGAGCCTATACAAGGGGTAGAGGGGTTGAAACTTGAGATATCTTAATAATGTATTTTTGAGTGTTTCCTTTGTTGTTTTGAGAGAGTTTGTGAATTTTTGGTGTTTTTGAAGAAACAAGGAGAGAGGGGCAGGCGGCCCCTTCAGGTTTCAATTTCATTCACTATTACTGTATGTTTTTGAGTATTTTAGTCTTGTTTAGTCATTTACATGCTTTTATGATCTTCATTTAAATTTATTGTCTTCTTTAAAGTTGTTCATCTTTCAATTCTCTACATTTTCTATTTCAACCATTTCCTTTAATTCCTCTCCATTTTTAAGTTATTACACTTTTTTCTAAGTTCTGTCCTGGCACGTTACTATTCATCCAAGTTGATACCTTATTTTGTTCCTCCATTTTGAAGCACTTCCAATCTTCTTTTCTTTCTGAGTTCTTCATAAAAGTTGTTCCTCTCTTGTATATCTAGATTTTCTTCTTCTATCACTCCCTCTAATTCCTCTTCGTTTTTAAGTTATCTTTATTTTCCCACGGTTTCGTCTTTTACGAGTTTACTGTTCATCCGCGCCGATAGATGTCAGTGTTTCATATTTTTCACCATCTTCTTCTCATTTTCTGTCTTTGCACTCTTCATAAAACTTCTTCCTAACTCTCATATCTTCAACTTTGTCTTCTGTCACTTCTTCTAATTTTGTCTGGTTTTAGAGTTATTTCTATTCCTAACTCACCTTATTTTCATTATAATTTTTCAATTGTTCTTCTATCAATTCCACCCCTTCTAAATTGCATCCAAATCTTTCTAAGGCGGTTTCAATTTAATTCTCTTGATTTTTAATCTTAAAAATTCAAGGTTTTCAACTTTCAAATCTACTTCTCCATGTGGATTCGACTCGATCTCACCACTTAACTATTCCATTTATTTAATTTGTGGGTTGGATATTTTAATTTGGTAGCGGGGCGTATTAACGACGTGCGTTTTCCCGCCATCAGCAGGCCTCCGTAGCCTAAAAAGGGGTAATTCGGAGGATGAGATTCGGTACGATAGACTAGCATCTTGGATGAATTTCGACAGCATTTCCCCTTATTTCGAGGTATGTCAAGGGACATATAGGATATCCGTCCATGGAGTGCTGAGACGGAGTCCATGAGATACGGGCATACCGAGGCCCGGGAGTCAACTGCGGGATATCATTCATCACTGAGGCAATTTATTCCTTCTTTCCTTATGTAGAGTCAGTGGAGAACACGCTATTGTGAGCAGCAGACCCCCTTTGACTCGACAAGGTATTTCGGAGAAATACTTGTACTGTAGGGATGTAAATCCTGTTGATGTAACTCTGGGTGCCATGTATGGCTCGGCCTCGGGCTATCAGGAGATCATGGGTAGCACAAGGGAACCAACAGAGGGGCTAAAGGTTGGACAGAGTTAGTGTGAAAGGATGAATACGGCGACTGGCTACTCGATATGGCGGCATAAGCTTGATCTGGCGGTTGGAGCAATAAGAGGGGGGCCATACGGCGGCCAGGGGTGACAGGCTTGATTCGGCGGCTGGGGAATGAGGTGGCGGCCAGCGTGGGAACTGGCGGCCAGGGGAGTGCCACTCGGCAGTTGGAGCAACAAGAGGGGGGACATACGGCGGCTGCCAGGGGTGACGAGCTTAATTCGACGGCTGGGGAATGAGGTGGCGGCCAGCGTGGGAACTGGCGGCCAGGGGAGGGCCACTCGACGGCTGGATGGAAGCGAAGTGAGAGAGGGGATCGGCGGCTCAAACACTGTGGCTGTAGTGCCTTGTGAGAGTAAGCTGGCGTCTGGCGCTGTAGCTACAGTGTTTGGCGGCCGTATCGTGGGCTTTGTGCACTGGAAGGGGCCAGAGAAATGGAGATTCAAGGGTTCTTAGTCTGGGAGGGGGTCTAATTGCTCCTGCAAGCAAGATATGAAAGCCAGGGAGTAGGGAAAACGTGTAAATATCTTGGATTTGGGTTGCAGGGGTTAGGGACTCCACTGAGACTGTGGATAGAGTTTGGTGAGCCTCGAACTGACCTATTATTACAGCGGCCAACACCACTGGAGCCGCAGACGACATGGTAGCAGAGAAGCAAACTGAGAACTATTACTCATCTCTCCAAGGGGAGACCAGAGGCCATGTGATTATTTTACAGGTCCCTGGCGTCCCTTCGAGGGGTAATGACCCACTGAGGGCTCTTTTGCTGGCTCAGGAGGGGGGAAAAACCGTCAAATGTCACAACGCCCCTCCCATGAGAAGCCCAAGCAGGAGATGAGAACATAGCCAACATATACCCACTCCCGGAACACAAGAGGCCATATCTGAGCAGTGATGGACCTCCAGTGGCCATTGGGGTCGTTCGGAAAACTCCGGAAAAGAATTGCAGAAAATAGATCAATAAGAGAGTTCATGCGGGACTCTAAACTTTTAAGCTATTATTCAATCACACAGAGGGGAAAGAGAGTAGAAATGAGATAATCAATTAGCGAATTAGACAATCCCACAATATTTATTCCTCCACAGAGTATCACAGATGCTACATTTCTAAAGAAATAAATTGCATAAAAGAACAAGAAGTACAATAGATAGATGGGAGAATGAGGGATGAGGGGAAGGGAGACTGCAGACCGGACTAGGGCATTACATGGAGGCCAGACCCACCTTGACAAACCCTCACTCTCTTCTCTCTTTTCTTTTCTCTCCGATTTCCTCCCTACTACCTCTGTTGCTCTCTGCTTTCTCTTTTTCTTCTTGTGCTCACTTTCTTTTTCTTCTAGCTTCTTCGCTTGATTTCCTATTTCTACCTCTTTTCTTCCTTTTCAAGTCTTCGAAAATGGGGGGTTTTATAGAGGTCTTAATCCTTTTGATGCGGCGGCAGGGGTGTGATACGACAACTAGAAGAGGCGCGCCTGGGCGGGCCGCCGGATCAATCGTGGCCGTCGGATGGCTTTGGGCCACCAGATTACCTTATGTGCGAAGACCCACTGTGGCCCATTTGCTCCTTTTGGCCAACTTGAGCCTTTCTATTTCAGCTAAATATCCTTTCTTCTTCGTTCAACCCATACTTCACATGTCTTAGTAGCACTCGGGCCCTTTAGAGTGATTCATCCACACTATCTGAAGCGTAGCGATGCTTTCCTTTGAGAACCATCCTCTCGGAGATAGTTCCAACTGTATCTCGACTATTTTTGATGGTCGGGAGGTTGGCGGGGAGCTTAAGTAGCCAGATGATTGCCTGGGGATGTTTGAAGAACAATTTTAGTGGTTTGTTCGGCTTCAGCCGCCCTGGTGACGGACGATGGCTTGCCGGGTAGCAGCTTTGCCGAGGAGGCGCAGCAGAGTACGATATATTGTGATGCAACTAGCTCCTCCCGATGTACAATAGTACCGAGCTTACTGGAACTGGGTCTCCATGAAGTCTTTTTGAACTCCGGGCAACATGGGTAGAGATTTCACGGGCTTCCGACTTATCATAGTTTTCTGTATAATAATTTTTCAGGTGTCAACAGATTCCAACTAGGACGCTGAGCTGGTTGTACCCTCAAATCCCATTTGTCTAGAAATCACTCAAGTTTACCGATGTTTTCTGAACTCCGGAATGATAGCGGCCATCTGTAAGACCGCCACTTTCAAGTTGCGGCCCTGGAATGACCGTCTTCTTCCAGGCTTATCACTACGTTGACTCTTTTCCTTTTGGCGTCGACTCCATCATGATTGCGGCCCTGACTTGACCGTAACTTCCAAGAACAGTCCGACTATGACCGCCTTATCAAAGAAACGGTCTTGTCTTGGCCGCATTCTTCTGACTTGTGCTCTAACCTGGGGTTTGACCCAAGAGTTGATTTTCCTATGTTCCTAGATGGTTTATGGATTATCTGTTAGCGCAACGAAGAGTGATATAGAAGGGGGGGATGAATAGATCACTCCTGATTATAAAAAACTTCAGAGGAATATTAGTTCAACGGTTTACAACCCTTCAGAAGCAGCACAAAGAGTATTGCTAACGCAGTCAATAACCAAGACAGAAGAATTAAGAGCGATTGAACGAGCTGTCCACAGTCAAACACAATGCTAAGCAGATGGAGAGCACAAACGATAACAGCAAACCACAGAGGAAACAAGAATTTTTAAGGTGGTTCGATTGTAGTCCACAATCTACATCCACCCCTCACTCCAACTAGAGTGAGGCTTCCACTAGCCACGGCTAGAAACTGCAGACTCAGTCTGCGAACACAATGCTGCCACACAGCTTGACCAGGGGAACAGCCTCCCCTCTTTCTCCACACCGGAGGGATACAACCAGTGACAACAGTCACTAGCAAACTAGAGACCGAGGTCTCTCTTCCTCCACCCAGGAGGGAACCCACAAGCGACTCCCTGTCACTTGCAAACTGGAGGATCAATCCTCCCTTCCTCCGATCACAGGAGGGTAGCAATATACGATAATGAAGATGAAATGAAAAATGAAAACACGAAAATCAAAGAACAAAAATCATCTCTGAAAACAGGAAACAATGTAGCTTCCGAAGAAGCAAATCTTCAAGCCACAGACACTGCTCTCTCTCTCTCTCTCTCAAAAATATTTCACTCAGATCTGGATGAAATAGAATTCTCTGCTCTCTCTCTTTTCTGGATCGTGCAGCCTCACAAGAATGCCTTCTGCTTTTTCTTTCACGATATGGCTTCTACTGAAAGAAGATGCTCCATATATATAGCAGATGTTGGGCGTGTGTCCTTAGGTTCCCGCCCAGGTACCACCTCGGATCACGTGCCAGGTACCACCTCGGATGACGTGTCCAATCATCAGCTTGAAACATTCTGCAGGCAGAGACAAAAGGAATGTATCGAATTAGTTCAGTTCAAGCTTTTAACAAGGCGTGTATAGACTTTAGAACAACATATAGGCAAGTATATACAACGTCAGAATGTATAGACTTGAAAACCTTTCAGCGACCTTAGTGTATAGACTTGCATAATGTTGCATTAACATAACAGACGGGAATGTGTAGACTTCAGTGCAATTCATGAAGCAATCGAATGTATAGACATGAAAACAAAGGACAGCAGTGTACAGACTTTGTGATGCACAAGCATAACCAGTGTATCGACTTTGATGTAAAGGCTTGAGTTACACTAGCAATGTATAGACTTTAGGTAATGCATGCAATGCAACACAATGTATATACTTAGTTGCTGTGCAACCGATGTTCAGACATGTTATGCTTTATGTGGGAGATGTATAGACTCTGCGTCTATCAAAGTATGCACAATGGAAGAAGATGCCTCTTTCCTAGGCGTTTATTTCAGAAGTGACGCCACTTCTGGTGGGCGTCAGATTTCGAGCTTAAAAGACTGTATAGACATGATGTGGCTGTATAGACTAGCAAACGTATGAAGTAGTAAGCCAATGTATAGACACTGCTGTATAGACTTTAAGCGAACGCTGTACAGACTTGACAATTGATGTATGAACATTACAGAAGGGAATGTACAGACTTTTGAAAGCTTGAACACTGCTATGTATAGACTTTGTACTTTAAACGACAAAGCATACTGTACAGACTTTGAGCGTTGTATAGACTTTACGAAGCACATGCCAAGGCTGTACAGACTTCAGACTTTGAACGTGTGCGCTGTGAACGATGTATACACTTGGTCCTTGAAGGATGTACAGACTTGAAGAACCGAAGCCCACGATGTATAGACTTGGCGTTATGAGGCATGCAGGCTGTATAGACTTGCGATGCCATGAAGACAATGTGTAGACTTGTGAAGCTTGAGGCCAATGTATAGACTTAGAGGTGAAAACCAATGTATAGACTTGACGAAAGGCTTGAAACACAGACACGCTGCCAACGTATAGACTTGCACAGTGCGGTCAATGTATAGACTTGGATGCCCAAAGGCAATGTATAGACTTGCAAGTGTGAGATGCTGAAAGAGACGGTGGATGTTCAGACTTTGGCAGTGTGCAGACTTTGCCTACATGTGAATGTATAGACTTGATGTGTAGCTAAAGCAGCGAACGTAGGAAAAGGTTGGAATGTATAGACTTACGTGCGATCAGCAATGTATAGACTTCAACTAAGCACGCTACAGTGCAATGTCTAGACTTAATGATGCACGCGATGTATAGACTTTGGAACGCTTGAAGCGATGTACAGACGTGGTGAGTGCCAAGCAATGTACAGACTTGGAAACCGATGTGCAGACTTGACAATACAGTGTATTCATGAGGGCAATGTACAGACTTGAGAATCTTGAGGGAGTCGACCCATCTGGAAGGGGGGGTCGACCCACTTCTGTCCAGACTATGCTGTGTGTGTGTGTGTGTGTGTGCATATGCCAATGTATATACTTTATGAGAATGCTTGGACTATGCACATGAATGAAGGCCACTCTCGCTGTACAGACTTGATGGAAGGCATGTGCAGTGATGTATGGACTTGCTAAGTGATGCACTGATAGCCACATGAACTGCACTGTCCTAAATGATGAAGCATGAGTTGATCTAGAAATAGACAGATTGATTTATAGTGTGAGACATCATCAAAACCGTATGGGTGCAATAATCTCCCCCTTTTTGATGATGGTAACACTATGAATCAAGCAATATCAAGGCTTAAAGGAAATCAACTGCAACTTTAACAATCAAAGCAAATTCAAGGCAAGCTCATGCAGAGAAATTAAATACTACTGCTGAAACACTTCTTTCTCCAACACCACTCTCCACAACTCACTCTCAGATATTTCATTCTCCCCCGCAGCTCATGAACAATAACTCCCCCTAAACTCATGGCAATTCATGACTTACAGATATTGCAAAACCTCTCTCCCCCTTTGACATCAGCAAAAGGAAATGCAGAATATATGAAAGTGCTGGAGACATGAGGAGGAAGTGCAGTTAACATCTTAGTGTAGAAAGGCACGAGCATATCTTAAGAGAATAAGTGAGGTGCTAAACTCAAGTGAAGATTCTTGAACTCCAGTAAACAGTAGAGAAATAGAATGATAGAAAAGTTTATCAACATACATAGTGTATGATTTAGAGCAGGAGTTAACAAGTATGGCATGATTTAGCTGAACTGGCAACTATCCCAAAAGATAACAAGAGGCAAAGTCAGAGAAGGTGTTCTCAAGGTATTGAGGACAAGTAATCCATTAGTTGCATAACTACAAGGGATGTTTGAGATGATTTTCAATAAGATCAATGAGTAAGTTGGTAATTCACTCTTTTGACATTAGGGAGACACCTTGATTAGAGGCCTGAATCCCCAGTTACTCAGTGTGAGTACCTCATTACCTCCTCCCTTTTTTTTAAAGGAACAGAGTTAGTAACTGTGGCTTTTGACATGAGGAAACACCTTGATTAGAGGCCAGAGTCCCCAGTTACTCACTAGCTAGCCACCATTGCTCTGTCATGTCTTTTCATTCATTTTAAGTATTTGACACCTCACGACATAGGAGAAAATTTCACTTCATTGATGAAGCTCTCAGTTTCTCAGTGAACAAATCAAGACCTTTGTTAATTCAGATTATCCCTTGTGTAATGAAGATGGAATGATTGAAAATAATACCAGAAGGACTATTTCTTGAAGTGAATCTTGAAGTCTAGATTTCAAGTTGATTGGGTCAGATATCAAGACATACAGGTTTTGGCCTGAACCAGAATCATTGGCAATGTAGGAAGATAATATTTAACAATTAATTCAGATCTCTGATAGACTACCAAAGGGAAGATTCTTGCTGGACTTTAGTATCACAGACTTATAGACTTAAGAGATTAGTGAGATTCTACTGTCTAAGAGAACCACACAAGATCAGTCATGAAAACCAGCAATGACACACATCTAGTCAATCTTTTTGAATCTGTCAAAGAACTCTCCCTTTCATAGCTCAACCAGCTCCCCCTCAAACATAGCATTACAAAAAGCTAACCATCAGACATACAGAACCCCCCCTCACAAAAAGAACAGACTTCACATTTAAGACAATTTGTATAAGCCTAATTCTCTTCTCAGTGTAGTGAATTTTTCATTAAGCAGAGGTTTAGTGAAGATGTCTGCAATCTGATTATCAGTGCCTACATGAATCAGTTCAAAATTGTTCTTAGAAACCTCATCTCTTATGAAATGATGCCTTATCTCAATGTGTTTGGTGCGTGAATGCAAAACAGGATTCTTGGCAAGATTGATGGCACTGGTATTATCACAATAGATAGGTGTGCACCCCAGGTCTACTTGGTAGTCATGAAGCTGGTGTTTAATCCATATGACTTGTGCACCACATCTCCCTGCAGCCACATATTCAGCCTCTGTAGTGGAGAGGGCCACAGAGTGTTGTTTCTTGGATCCCCAAGAGACTAAACACCCACCTAAAAATTCACAGTGACCACTAGTGCTTTTTCGGTCTAGTTTACATCATGCATAATCTGCATCTGTGTATGCAATTAAATCTAGTGAGTGTGTAGCAGGAAACCATAGACCAAGTGAGGGTGTAGCTGACAAATATCTAAAAATTCTTTTCACTGCAGCTAAATATAATTCAGTGGGTCTAGACTGATACCTTGCACACATACCTAAACTGAACTGTATATCAGGTCTAGAAGCTGTCAAGTAGAGTAAAGAACCAATCATACCTCGATAGAGTTTGGCATTTACTTCTTTACCTGTCTCATCAGCATCCAGTGAGGTGCTGGTACTCATAGGTGTTGTTATATGCTTCAGGTTGATCATACCAAACCTCTTCGTAATTGACTTTCAATCAGCATGGTTCGGGCCATCTCCACAATAGTTCTATTTCTTCTCTCCACAATTCCATTCTGTTCAGGTGTCCTGGGAGAAGAAAACATGTGTGTTAGTCCCTCTCTTTCACAAAGATCAGAAAACATGGAGTTTTCAAACTCACCTCCATGGTCAGATTGAATAGAGCTAATTTTGTGTTTTCCTTCTTGTTTGACCTTATTGAAAAACTGATTAAACTTTTGAAAAGTACCACTTTTATTGGCTAAGAAAAAGATCCATGAATATCTAGAATGGTCATCAATAATCACATAGCCAAACCTATTCCCATTAAGACTCTGAGTTCTAATAGGACCAAAGAGGTCCATATGGAGAAGTTCCATTGGTCTAGTGGACAATGGCTCAGATCTTAGCTTGAAGGAATTCCAGGTCTGTTTGCCAAGAGCACAGGCATCACATGATTTTGAAATAGAGTTGAATTTTATTCTAGGCATGCCTCTAACTAAATCATGCTTGACCAATTTATTTAAAGTAGAGAAGCTAGCATGACCTAGACGTCTATGCCATTCAAAAGCATCATTTTCAGAATTAGCAGATAAACAAAGATTTGATTCAGATTCTGCATCTAAGTCTACCATGTAGACATTATTGATCATGTTGGCTACAAATTTAACAACTTCAGAATTTATTTCAAAGATTTTGCACGAACTATCATTAAACACAACCCTGTGACCCTTGTCACATAACTGACTAATGCTGATCAGATTGTGTTGAAGACCTTCCACAAGTAGAACTTTTTCAATGGAGTTTGTGGAAGACTTACCTATTGTGCCAACTCCAATTATCTTACCTCTGTTCTTTCCTCCAAACTTGACCAGACCCTCTACCTTCATTTCTATATTGCTGAATTTGGATCGATCTCCTGTCATGTGCCTGGAGCAGCCACTGTCGAGGTACCACTTGTTGTCTTCAGCTGCCAGGCCGACCTACACAAACAAAATCAAGCAAAGTGATTTGGAACCCAAGATGAGTTGGGTCCAAAGATATTGTTCAAATCTCTGATCAAATGTTTAGGAATCCAGATTTGCTTTAACATGGTTTTCTCTGGCATCTTTACTTCTGGTTTATTGTAATTATAGCAGGGATTCTGTCCAGCTGGTCTGGAGAAATAAGTTCTATTCCATTCATTAGTCTTCCCATTCCTAGGATATCTCCTGTAAGCTTGTGGATTAACAGATTTTTGAAGATGATAGTTATTTCTCCAGTAGGTCCTGTTTGGACCCATCTGATTGTAGTAATTCCAGCTTTTCTTCTGATCCTCTTGCTTGGTCCATCTACCATTTTTGTTCTGATGAGTGGGCTTAGTGAAGTTCTTCACAAAATTCATTCCCATTTTAAATGGTTGACCAGCACTGTTTTTTAAAGTTTCTTTCTGACATTGAGTTCCTTGACTGCTGTTTGAGCTGGATGGTGTGTCCAGCTTCTCTTTTCCCTTCTCTAGGCAGAAGGTGATGGTTTTGAATTGTAGGGGTCTATTGTTAGTTGGGTCATAGCCTAGACCCTCCTTATTGAAGTTAACCCTAGTCCCTAGTATAGCATCCAGACTAGTTTTTCCTTGGACAAATTTTTCCAAAACTTTCTGTTTGTCTTCCAGCTCTTTTTGAAGAGAGTCAGAATTTTTTAGAAGTTCATCATTGACTTTCTTAATAGCTTCATATTTTTCTGAATTCACTCTACTTTCATTCAGGCTTTCTTCAATTTTGATTTTGAGTTCATTGAGCTGGTTTTGATTGTCCTAGTTTTCTCCCTTGAGCTTTTCATTTTATTTTCTTAGGGAAGTTACTTCTTCCAATTCTTCTTTTAGTTTCTGATTTTCTACACAGATTTGAGTTTGTTCTTCAACAGTGGTATTGAATTTTCTTTTCAGAACCCTATGCTCTTTACTAAGTGAATTGAACTTATCTAATAATTCAGCATATGCATCTTCCCAGTCATCAATAGAAAAATTTTAAAAACATTTGTTACCTCCTCTTCGCTGTTTGCCATTAGGCAAATTCCTTCTTCATACTCCTCTGAGGAAGTGCTTTCCGGATCTTCTTCCTCATCGCTCCACGTGCAGACCATTGCCTGTGGCTTCTTCTTTTTCTGCACCTTTGAGCCCTTCTTCTGAAAGTAGGGACCCTTCTTCTGGAGATCTGGGCATTCCCCTTTCATGTGTCCCTGTTTGTTACAATGAAAACAAATCAGTCTCTTATTATTTCTGTCCTTATGATTGCTAGATTCAATATTCTTACTAAAGGAGTATGGCTTCTTCCTCCTAAAGGTCTTCCCCTTTTTCCTTAAAAATTTACTGAACTGTCGAGTGAGCATTGCCTGCTCCTTCTGGTTAAGATCGGAAAAACCATCGGACTCACTGCTACTGCTGCTGCTGCTACTACTGCTACTCTTGTTACGGGATGCCTTGAGAGCTACATTCCTAGCCTTCCTGTCACTTCCTTCACCACCTCCTTTGAAATTCATCTCATAGGTCATGAGGGATCCTATGAGTTCATTCACAGTCAAAGTCGTCAGATCCTTTGACTCTTCAATCACGATGGCCTTAGTGTGCCATGCTGGGGATAGGGATCTAAGAATTTTCCTGACTATATCTGCCTTAGCTAGCTCTTTCCCTAGCCCCTTAAGAGCATTCGTGATCAAGGATAACCTGGCATACATTTCAGTAATGTTCTCCTCTGGTTTCATCTTAAACAATTCATATTCAGAGGTGTAGAGATTTACCTTCGAGGCTCTCACTTGAGCTGTACCTTCGTAGATTGGTTGCAGCTCGTCCCACATTCGCTTGGTAGTCTTGTAGGCAGATATGCGGGCATATTCATCTGGGTGAACAGCACACTGGATGATGTTCATCGCCGTCCAGTTGAGTGAAGATAGCTTGACATGATCATCTGTCCGCGCGTCCTCGTTCGGTGGCAGATCATACGGCCCAGTTGTGATTACCCTCCACAGCTTGTGACTCTGTGCCCTGATAAACACCTCCATCCTATTTTTCCAAAAGAGATAGTTATTACCATTAAAGTATGGAGGGCGACTAATGGATTGACCTTCAGGCATGAAACTTCGAGGACCATTAGCATTTCCCTGGCCGTTTGCCCACATGATGTAAACCTACTCTGATACCAAATGTTAGCGCAGCGAAGAGTGATATAGAAGGGGGGGATGAATAGATCACTCTCGATTTTAAAAAACTTCAGTGGAATATTAGTTCAACGGTTTACAACCCTTCAGAAGCAGCACAAAGAGTATTGCTAACGCAGTCAATAACCAAGATAGAAGAATTAAGAGCGATTGAACGAGCTGTCCACAGTCAAACACAATGCCAAGCAGATGGAGAGCACAAACGATAACAGTAAACCACAGAGGAAACAAGAATTTTTAAGGTGGTTCGATTGTAGTCCACAATCTACATCCACCCCTCACTCCAACTAGAGTGAGGCTTCCACTAGCCACGGCTAGAAACTGCAGACTCAGTCTGCGAACACAATGCTACCACACAGCTTGACCAGGGGAACAACCTCCCCTCTTTCTCCACACCGGAGGGATACAACCAGTGACAACAGTCACTAGCAAACTAGAGACCGAGGTCTCTCTTCCTCCACCCAGGAGGGAACCCACAAGCGACTCCCTGTCACTTGCAAACTGGAGGATCAATCCTCCCTTCCTCCGATCACAAGAGGGTAACAATATACGATAAGAAAGATGAAATGAAAAATGAAAACACGAAAATTAAAGAATAAAAATCCTCTCTGAAAACAGGAAACAATGTAGCTTCCGAAGAAGCAAATCTTCAAGCCACAGACACTGCTCTCTCTCTCTCTCTCAAAAATATTTCACTCAGATCTGGATGAAATAGAATTCTCTGCTCTCTCTCTTTTCTGGATCGTGCAGCCTCACAAGAATGCCTTATGCTTTTTCTTTCATGATATGGCTTCTACTGAAAGAAGATGCTCCATATATATATCAGATGTTGGGCGTATGTCCTTCAGGTTCCTACCCAGAGTGCACCTCGGATCACGTGCCAGGTACCACCTCAGATGACGTGTCCAATCATCAGCTTGAAACATTCTGCAGACAGAGACAAAAGGAATGTATCGAATTAGTTCAGTTCAAGCTTTTAACAAGGCGTGTATAGACTTTAGAACAGCATATAGGCAAGTATATACAACATCAGAATGTATAGACTTGAAAACCTTTCAGCGACCTTAGTGTATAGACTTGCATAATGTTGCATTAATATAACAGAGGGGAATGTGTAGACTTCAGTCCAATTCATGAAGCAATCGAATGTATAGACATGAAAACAAAGAACAGCAGTGTACAGACTTTGTGATGCACAAGAATAACTAGTGTATCGACTTTGATGTAAAGGCTTGAGTTACACTAGCAATGTATAGACTTTAGGTAATGCATGCAATGCAACACAATGTATATACTTAGTTGCTGTGCAACCGATGTTCAGACATGTTATGCTTGATGTGGGAGATGTATAGACTCTGCGTCTATCAAAGTATGCACAATGGAAGAAGACACCTCTTTCCTAGGCGTTTATTTCAGAAGTGACGCCACTTCTGGTGGGCGTCAGATTTCGAGCTTAAAAGACTGTATAGACATGATGTAGCTGTATAGACTAGCAAACGTATGAAGTAGCAAGCCAATGTATAGACACTGCTGTATGGACTTTAAGCGAACGCTGTACAGACTTGACAATTGATGTATGAATATTACAGAAGGGAATGTACAGACTTTTGAAAGCTTGAACACTGCTATGTATAGACTTTGTACTTTGAACGACAAAGCATGCTATACAGACTTTGAGCGTTGTATAGACTTTACGAAGCACATGCCAAGGCTGTAAAGACTTCAGACTTTGAACGTGTGTGCTGTGAACGATATATACACTTGGTCCTTGAAGGATGTACAGACTTGAAGAACTGAAGCCCACGATGTATAGACTTGGCGTTATGAGGCATGCAGGCTGTATAGACTTGCGATGCCATGAAGACAATGTGTAGACTTGTGAAGCTTGAGGCCAATGTACAGACTTAGAGGTGAAAACCAATGTATAGACTTGACGAAAGGCTTGAAACACAGACACGCTGCCAATGTATAGACTTGCACAGTGCTGCCAATGTATAGACTTGGATGCCCAAAGGCAATGTATAGACTTGTAAGTGTGAGACGCTGAAAGAGACGGTGGATGTTCAGACTTTGGCAGTGTGCAGACTTTGCCTACATGTGAATGTATAGACTTGATGTGTAGCTAACGCAGCGAACATAGGAAAAGGTTGGAATGTATAGACTTACGTTCGATCAGCAATGTATAGACTTCAACTAAGCACGCTACAATGCAATGTCTAGACTTAATGATGCACGCGATGTATAGACTTTGGAATGCTTGAAGCGGTGTACAGACGTGGTGAGCACCAAGCAATGTACAGACTTGGAAACCGATGTGCAGACTTGACAATGCAGTGTATTCATGAGGGCAATGTACAGACTTGAGAATCTTGAGGGAGTCGACCCATCTGGAAGGGGGGGTCGACCCACTTCTGTCCAGACTATGCTGTGTGTATGTGTGTGCATATGCCAATGTATATACTTTATGAGAATGCTTAGACTATGCACATGAATGAAGGCCACTCTCGCTGTACAGACTTGATGGAAGGCATGTGCAGTGATGTATGGACTTGCTAAGTGATGCACTGATAGCCACATGAACTGCACTGTCCTAAATGATGAAGCATGAATTGATCTAGAAATAGACAGATTGATTTATAGTGTGAGACATCATCAAAATCGTAGGGATGCAACATTATCTGGAACCCAAATCTTATTCAATAAGCTATTAATGCATTTTGGAAACTAATGAATGTACCGTTATGCTGTCGGATTCCTGCCATGGCATGACCTTGTTCTTAATTTGACCTTGAACTCACATGTTCATAATTGGTGCATTCTTACCTTGATGTTGTTATCATGAACTATTGTTTGAATTGTACATTATTAGCCGAAACTTTATTTATACTCGTGGAAGTAGCTTGATTTATAACGTGAAGATGCAAGAGTGGGCACAGACAGTGTCCAAGGGCTCGACACTAGCCCCCTCGGCGGATGGCCGGAAACATACTATAACCATGGGGTATGAAGAACACTGGCGTCGCATTTCGTCGGGAGTACTTTTTTTATAAACAGGTGAAAACCACAAGGCTCGTTACAAACTACACTTGCTTGATTAAGTGACTTTCTAGTGCATAGCCTTTATGGTTATGAAAAGTACATTCTCGTTACATTCTCGTCCATGAAAGGCCAAACTATATTCATGCTTGATTTATCTTGTTCACATAATCTTGGACTATTCTATTCCTGTTACTAGTCGTTGTTTTAATGTTATACGCATGATTTATCGTCATTTTATTTATCTTACTTTCTAGAACTAAAATACTAATTACTTAAATATTGCCTTCATATTAATACGAAGATATCTACCGGGCAAGTGTGTTCATTCCTACTTTTCTAATTTTTTCAAAAAATTCAAGTGAGTCGGATTCAGACTATGCTAGTGATGGGTCCGAGAGCGACTGATGGATCAAGAGAAGACCTAGAGTTGTCAAAGAGTCTAGTCGTGTTATGTAATTTCATTTTCTTGAGTCTAGTAATGACAAGAGTCAACATTATGTAAACTTTTGATTATTATCAATAAAAGTTGGATTTTAGTTAATTATTGTGCATTCCTCTTTATGTATAAATGTCTAGCGCTCTGATTATGTTGATTGCGAGAGACTTATCTTGCTGGCTGTTCATGTCCCCGATATTACTTCCGTTGTACATATATCTCGGGGCGTGACAGTTAAGATGGTATCAGAGCCTAGGCATAAGTAAGTCCTAAGAAAAAATATGTCATGTCATAAGCTAAGTCCAATGTTTAAAGACCCACACCTATGAATTAGGAAAGAAATTTCCGAACCTATGTGAGAATTAGGTAGAGCCCGAGATGACATAGTAATTTAGACATTTATCTTAGCTGAATCTTCATAAATTCCATAAGAAATAACTTATTGTTTAATTTCTCAGGCACCTTATTCTCACATTGGCTCATCGTGCGAATTGGGAGGCGATGTAACAAACCGTTACGGGTCTCACCCAGGCCATATAAAACGTTGTTCAAGCTGGCGGGAGGGCAGGCGCGGGCGATTTACATCTTAATTTCCGAAGCACGAACCCTCCGCAGTTCTCTGGATCCTCCAACCTCGACGAAGCTGAAAATTGGATCGATGAGATGAATAGGATATTTGAGGTCATGCAATGCACCAACCAAGAGAAGGTTCGTCTCGTCACTTTCCAACTAAACAAGGATGCACGTACTTGGTGGAAAGTCACCTCAGCACATCTTCAAAACACTCAACTCACGTCGGTGGAATTCCAAGAACTTTTCTGAGCAAAATATTTCTCCGAACATGTTAAGGAGAGAAAGGCTACGTAATTTGCCTCTTTAAGGCAAGGTATGATGTCCGTGGCGGAGTATGAGCTCCAATTTTCTCATCTGGCCCCTTATGCTTCTCACCTGGTTAGCACCGATCTATTAAAGGCTAACCGATTCTTGGATGGACTAAGGCCCATCTTTATTCAACAACTTGGACCTCAAAATATCCATACTTATACGGAGATGGTCCAACGGGCTCATCTATGTGAAAGGACCTTGGAGAAGGTTGAAAAGTTTAAAGGCAAGAGCGAGGAGTCCAATCGAAGGTTTGATAAGCACGGACGAAAAGAAGTGAAGTTTAGCATCACGAGCACCTATAAATCTCGTGATAACAAGAAGAGATCCCGTAATGGGAATGGCGGGAACGACAAGAACAAGAAGATCAAAGAAGAGGAGGAAAAGCAAGTCACGACGGCTTGCTCATTCTATGAGAAATTCGGTCATTCGGCCGAAGAATGCTGGAAACGCTTGGGAGCTTGCTTACGTTATGGGAGTCGGGAGCATCGTATGCTCGATTGCCCTCTCATAAAAGAACAAACTTCTAATGGCGAGCGTAGGCGGCAAGCTCATCTTAATGCTATCTTGGATGACGAAGCACCCAAGGATGATGGGTTAATGGAAGGTATCATTCAAATTTATTCGCATCCTGCATTCGTGTTATTTGATACTGGTGCTTCTCATTCTTTTATATCTACCGCTTTTGTAAAAACCTTGCCAATTTCACATGTTCCTCTATCATCAGACCTAGCTATCACTACACATTTAGGTCCCAGAACTAAGCTTACAACCCACTACCCGGATAGTGAGGTACTAATAGAAGGCCACAATCTTCTTGCAAACTTCGTATGCCTTGACATGGAAGGCTATGATGCCATCTTAGACGTAGATTGGCTTATTGATCACTATGTCGATATCAATTGTCGAAATAGGAGGATTTCCTTCCACAAACCAGATCTTCCAAAATTTTCCTTTCTTGGCATAAAGTATAGGAAGCACCCTGTCCTTATTTCTTCTCTTCACGCTTACAAACTTATCTCGCAAGGTTGTGAAGCTTTCTTACTTTTGTAATCATCACCGAGTCCAAAGAAATCATCTTAGAGGAAATCTCCATTGTCAATGAGTTTCCTGATGTCTTTCCATCCGAATTACCCGGTTTACTACCTGAAAGGGAAGTAAACTTTACCATTGAACTCGTTCCTGGAGCAGCACCCATTTTAATAGCTCCTTATAGGATGTCTCCCACGGAACTCAAGGAAGTGAAGAAGTAACTTCAGGAATTATTAGATAAGGGCTTCATTCGACCTAGCACATCCCCTTGGGGAGCGCCGGTGTTATTCGTCGGGAAGAAGGACAGATCTCTCAGGCTATGTATCGATTACCGGTGACTAAACCAACTCACTATTAAGAATAAATATCCGTTGCCACGTATCGACGAGCTATTAGACCAGATCTCTGGTGTGGAATATTTCTCCAAGATCGACCTCAGGTCTGACTATTATCAATTGAAGATCAAAGATGAAGACATTTACAAGACCACATTCTGTAGTAGATATGGGCATTACGAGTTCGTTGTGATGCCGTTCGGGTTGACCAATGCCCCTGCAGCATTTATGCAACTTATGAACAATGTTTTTAGGCCTTATCTCGACCGATTTATGGTCGTATTTATTGATGATATCCTCATATACTCCAAGACTAAGGAGGAACATGAAGAGCATCTAAGAATAGTTTTGCAAACCTTAAGAGAACATTACCTCTATGCGAAGCTCAGCAAATGCGAATTCTAGCTAAAAGAAGTTTCTTTCCTTGGCCATATCATTTCAAAAGAAGGTATCGCTGTAGATCTTTCAAAAGTTGAAGCTGTCAAGAATTGGAGCCAACCAACGATTGTATCCAAAGTCAGGAGTTTTATCGGTCTGGCTGGCTACTATAGGTGATTCATCAAAGATTTTTCCAAGATCGCTGTCCCTTTGACTAGGCTCACAAGAAAGGAGAATCCCTTCATATGGTCGAAGGACTGCGAGGATAGTTTCCTAATTCTTAAAGATCATCTTACTACGGCACCTATCTTGGCACTACCTATCGAAGGTCGTGGATTTGAAGTCTACACGGATGCATCGGGCATTGGCCTTGGATGTGTTCTTATGTAACGTGGTAAGGTGATCTGTTATGCCTCTAGGCAATTCAAGCGTCATGAAGAAAACTACCATGTACATGATCTGGAGTTAGCCGCTGTTATCTTCGCCTTAAAAATCTGGCGACATTACCTTTATGGGGAGAAGTTCACTACATTTTCGGGCCACAAAAGTCTGAAATATTTTTTCACCCAAAAGGAGCTAAATATGAGGCAGACAAGGTGGCAGGAGTACCTCAAGGACTTTGACTTCTCTATTCAATATCATCCTGGCAAAACAAATGCTCTCAGTCGGAGACCATTGGCAACTCTAGCAAGCCTCGGGAAAGGTACAACTTATCTCATAGAAGATTTTTCACAATTAAATCTAGATGTTGATGCAGGAGAAGAAAGAGGTATTATTGCCAATATTCGGTCACAACCTACATTAATTGAAGACCTAGTCAAGTTGCAAGATAATGACCCCACATTAATGAAAATCATGGTAAATATTGATCAATGACCGGAATTTTCTATCTCAACCGATGGACGACTATTATTCAAAGATCGGATCTGTTTGCCGGATCATGCCGACACTAAGAAGCTGATCATGGAAGAAGCTCACAAGGCAAAATATACTATTCACCCTGATGCTACCAAGATGTATCAAGACTTAAAGAGAAATTTTTTGTGGCCCAATAAGAAGAGAGAGATAGCGGACTTTGTATCTCGCTGCCTCACTTGTCAGCAAGTTAAGGCGGAACATCTAAAGCCCAATGGTAAACTACATCCCTTAGAAATTCTCGAGTGGAAATGGGAGAGTATAGGGATGGATTTCATCACGGGTTTACCTAAGACAAGAGGTGGACATGATGGCAGATAGGTGATCATAGACCATTTGACTAAATCTGCACACTTTTTACCTATCAAAGGTCGATGGTTTGTGGATATTCTAGCAGTCTTATACATGAAAGAAATTGTCAAGATACACGGTGTCCTTGTTACTATAATTTCTGATCGATACTCTCGATTCACATCATAATTCTGGAAGGGTCTACAACATTCATTAGGGACCCGACTCAATTTTAGCACTACTTTCCACCCAAAAACTGATGGTCAAATTGAAAGAACAAATCAGGTGGTAGAAGATATCCTCACGGCATGTGTTATTGATTTCGGTGGAAGTTGGCACGATCACTTACCTCTAGTAGAATTCGCCTACAACAATAGCTATCAAGCTAGCATACAAATGGCACCATCCGAGGCTCTATATGGGAGAAGTTGCCGCTCACCGATATGCTGGAATGAAGCTGGGGAAAGACAACTTCTAGGCCCTGAAATCATCAGAGATACTATCGAGAAGGTGAAGCTTATTTGAGAGAGACTCCATACGGCTTAGGATAGACAAAAATCATATGCTGATAATAGAAGGCGCGATCTGAAATTCCAAGTGGGAGACCACGTGTTTCTCAAGATTTCTCCAGGTTGAGGTATTCGAAGGTTCGGCATTAAAGGCAAGCTCACTCCGAGATTTATAGGCCCTTTTAAAATTCTTGAAAGGGTTGGCGAGGTCGCATATCGGATAGCTTTGCCCCCTCAATTAGCGGGAGTCCATGACGTGTTTCATGTTTCTATGCTCAAAAAATACGTCTTCGATCCTTTTCATGTTATAAGTCAGAACGATCTAGTGATTCAAAAGGATATGACATACGAGCAAAAGTCAATTAGAATCATTGATCGCGAAGTACGTCAACTTCGGAACAAAACCATTCCTATGGTAAAGGTCCGATGGAATAAGAACACGGGTCAAGAGGCGACATGAGAAACCGAAGAAACAATGCGTAAAAGATTCCTGGAACTATTCGTTTGTAAGTATACTCTCCACAAATCCCATGCAATGAATTTGGGGACCAAATTCTTCTTAAGTGGGGGAGGGTGTAATTCTCGAGAATTTTTTAGAAATTTTTTGGATTTAAATATAATTTATTAAACATTTATAAAGGTTGAATGGGCTATTAAATAAATTATGGGGCCCTATATTAACCAAAGGGCTAAGCCCACTTAAATTGGGCACAAATACCAATTTCCAAGACCTTTAGGCCCAAGCCCACATCTAAAAATGTAATAGGATTATTATCCCAATTGTAGTAGATAAATGGGGATAATTATAGGGAGGAATTTGAATGCCATTCAAATTCTGGCGCCCTGGATAGTAGCGGTCTATCGCAAGACCGCTGCTTGATGAAAATGGTCCATTGGAGACCGCTACCATATTCCGTGAACGCAAGTCTGAGAAGCGTGGAAAAATGAGATTTTTCCCATTTTAATCCCCTCAATTCGATACTATCTGTCATGATAACTTAATCTAGGACTCTAGAGGATCGATTTTACTTCAAATTAGGACTCCTAAATCGATCTAATCCTAAGCTCTAGGCCAAACTCTATAAATAGGCTTGAACATCGACCTGTGCGAACCTTACTTTTGGCTCGCGTATTTTGAAGGTAAGACGTCGTCATCTCAGGGTAAGCCTTTAGAAGATTTTATTCTCCTTTGCATTGTCTAACTAGCCTCCAAATTCCATGATAGGAGGTCAAGCAATCGGAGAGCTAGGGCATCCAGAAGTTGTTGCTTCTCTGCAAACCACGCAGGAATAGACGTGTTCTCCTAGTGAAGATCAGGAGGCTAGGGACCCAAATTGAGGTATTTTTAAGCTCATCCTTTAGAATAAGTTGTTCCTCTATATATCTTCTCATCACCCCCCAAATTTCATGAATTTAGGATGAGAGGATAATGAGTTAGAGCGTATGGAAGTTAAAGGTTCCACACAGGACGTGCAGGAACTTGTATCTCCTTCCAGCAACAAATTCGAAGTCTAGGGCCTTTCTCAGAGGTAGGTTATCTCATGATTGGCACAAACTTCAAGTCAGGAGTAATAGCCCTATGTTTTCTTCTGATTTCATGCTTTCTATAAGTTGTATTCCATGTTTTCGCATGATTGCGTAGCTAGGGTTTTATAGCATGCATATTCCTACCCTTAATAAGAAAAGATGCTAACTTTGACTTAATCCATGCAAACCCATGTATTTACATAATTTAACTTTGTTATGGCATGTCTTATATCCCTACCCAACATGTTTGTCATGCTTAATTGCCCTAGATTAAGCCTGTACTTCGATTTCTGGTTCTGTCTGCAACAGACAAGGAAATGGTCCATCAGAGACCGCCACTATGAATAGGCGGTCCCAGATAGACCGCCACCATCAAGAAACGACCCTTCCTAGACGGTCTTCTGTTTTCTGTGTTCTGCTTGCTGTTAACCCTAAACAGAACGCAGAACGGCCCTTATAAATATATGTTAAACCTAAGTTATTAGGCTTTATTCCCAGTTTTAACTTCATATTCATGATATTGGTTATATTGTGCATCTACCATGATAGATTTCATGTCCTACATGTTTTATAAACCTATTTTAAACTTATGCTAATTTCATGCTAAAATCATATATTCTTGTATTAAAGTTATTTCATATGGTTTATAGAACTTGATTTATTGATGATTTGATTGCTGTTTCTACACGATTCACTCTCATCTTTGAGTCTTTCTTAAGTACATGGCACGTATTGCAGTATGATGTCATTAGTTACACTTGCACTTATAGGCACACTCTCTTAGACTTGTGATCCTCTCCATTAGATATTTCTTCCATTAGACTAGGTGATCTTGTTTCAAGGCCTCCGTAAGTCTCCGCGAACCTGGGATTCTCACTAGGATGCCGAGCTAGTTGTACCCTCAAATCCCATTTGTCTAGAAATCACTCAAGTTTACCGACGTTTTCTAAACTCTGGAATGATAGCGGCCATCTATAAGACCGCCACTTTCAAGTTGCGGCCCTAGAATGACCGTCTTCTACCAGGCTTATCACTACGTCGACTCTTTTCTTTCAGGCGTCGACTCCATCATGATTGCGGCCCTGACTTTACCGTAACTTCCAAGAAATGGTCCAACTATGACCGCCTTATCAAAGAAACGGTCTTGTCTTGATCGCATTCTTCTGACTTGTACTCTAACCCGGGGTTTGACCCAAGGGTTGATTTTCCTATGTTCCTAAATGGTTTATGGATTATCTGGAACCCAAATCTTATTCAATAAGTTATTAATGAATTTAGAAAACTAATGAATGTACCGTTACGTTGTCGGATTCCTGCCGTGGCATGACCTTGTTCTTAATTTGACCTTGAACTCACATGTTCATAATTGGTGCATTCTTGCCTTGATGTTGCTATCATGAACTATTGTTTGAATTGTACATTATTGGCAGAAACTTTATTTATACTTGTGGAAGTAGCTTGATTTATAACGTGAAGATGCAAGAGCGAGCACAGACAGTGTCCAAGGGCTCGACACTAGCCCCTCGGCAGATGGCCGGAAACATACTATATATAACTATGGGGTATGATGAACACTGGCGTCGCATTATACCGGGAGTACTTTTTTTATAAACGGGAGAAAACCACGAGGCTCATTACAAACTATACTTGCTTGATTAAGTGACTTTTTAGTGTATAGCCTTTATGGTTATGAAAAGTACATTCTCGTTACATTCTCGTTCATGAAAAGTCAAACTATATTCATGTAATGACCCGAGATCCGAGTACCGGAAAGGAACCGGCACGACTCGAACCTCGGCCCGCCACCCACGAGTCGAAGACTCGGAAGGGTTAAAGGATTGTCTGAGGGTACACGAGAAACTAAAATAACTGCAGAGCTAGCACAATAATAATAAACAATTAATCACTAAACAATGCAGGAATTAAACAATTAATCACTAAACAGGTACAAGGTCCAGAGTATCTAATGTCCAAAATTAAGTACAATCAACAGAAAGAAAAGTACAAGTAGGGCATACTCCGGCTCTGACAACTGGCAACTAGCCCTGGCTACTGGAACCACGCTGAAACTCTGACGCGTCTCTCGATGACCCCGCCTCACCTGAAAACACAGGGGTGAGCCTCATTTCATAGGCTCAGTAGGGATCCCGCGGACCCCCACCTCGCAACAAGGGAAACGAAATAGCAAGGTACCCACGAACACAAAAAGTAACGCTACCTAGCGGGAGTACGGCAGAAGCAACAAGCATCAATAAATAAATACAAAAGCTCACTATAACTAACCGTACCCTACCGAACAAACCGACCGCGGTCCGATGGGAAAACAAGTACGTACCTGTCAGGAGACAGGAGCACCACCCACTAGAAGCAAAGCCGGATGCGTCCCCTAACGTCTTACACCACGCCTCAGTGTCTCCCTACATGCCCCAGGCGGAGACTGATACATACAAGTACCAAGAACAAGGACTAGCTGGGGTCGCGCTCGTCAACGGGGGTCCGACTGCCCCTAACTACGTGTGCACACACAGACCATGCGTTCTAGTTCAGGCCCTCTAGCTTGTTCTTCCCCCCAGCCCGGACACAGGCTGCAAAGACGAGGGGCCCTACGGTAACCAGTCTAAAAATAGTCTCTCTCTGGGTCACGCTCTCCACCACTCCCAAGTGGGTCCGCACACGCGTGCGCAGGAAAGCTACGACTCGTGGACATTTCACTGGAGATAAGACTCAACTCATAGAAACCACCGATCGAAAGGAAACAGAGTGGCAGTCCTCCCTAGGCCGTTTCTCCAAATGGGGGTTCACCTTGGACCGCAAGGCAAGCCTAGCGGTCTCCCCGAGACCGCCAAGCAACAAAGGCGCATGGAAGTCTAGTGGCCTCCTCGAGACCGCCAAGCACAAAAAGGCGGCCATACCACGGCCGCAAATAGGCGAGCCACGGGGTTGGCTAGTGGTCTATCGCCATGCCACTACCCCCACTAGGCGGTCATCTACTGACTGCAAAACACCAAGAAACGGTCCAGCCCTTACCATAACCCGACAACGACTCCCCAACGGTCAAAACACGTACCCCGAGGGTGCTCTGACCAGACCAGGCAAACGGTCCTCAGTTGGCCGCTACCCAAGGGGTAGCGGTTAGTCGCGAGACCGCTTACCGGATGTAGCGGTCCCATGCGGACCGCTAAGCCCAACCGACATAAAGAAATGCCTGGCGGTCTCTTAAGAGCCGCCAAAGGGGCCTAGCGGTTCCTGGTAGGACCGCAACCCCAACCCGAGCGCGGAGCAGCGGGAAAGCCCAAAAAACCCGATCCACGCCCTGATCATCCCCCGATGATGGGAAAACAAAGGGGAATTCATCCCCAACCCTCCTAGCATGATTCTACACCCATAGATCGGTCAAAAATCCCGAGAAACGAGAGATCCGATGCTCAACCCCAAAACATGCATTTTCACCCTCTCGGCTCAAGTACGCCTCTCTCGGCCTCTCCTCGGCCTATAAATCACGGGGAAAGCAGGAAAGAGGGCAAGGATCCATCCCCCTACCTCAAGGAAACTCGAAACCCGCCGGATCACCACCAATCTTCAAATCTCGGCCAAACACAATCACCACGCCCCACGCTACAAGAATGCCACCTCAACGATCACCTCGCCGCCGCCGTCGTCACCACGTCGCCACCTTAGTCCGCCGTCCGTCGCCGGAGGAGGAAGGGTGCCGCGAAGTTTGGACGGGGGAGAGTGTGGCGACCCGGATTTCGGATACCAGATATACCCGGTAGGACAACCGAATACACCTGATACCACTTGGAACCCACGAGGCCTCCCAAGAGCGGTAAAGCTCCGAAGGGAAAAAGGATTGTCGTGTAGTACATTGAACTGACAGATATAACAGCAAGAATTAAATTACATTAGATTGGGTTGCTAAAGTAGCAGAAATAAAATTACATTTTAATTAACAGATTTTAAACAATTATATACTAGAGTCAAGTTCAAAGTTAAAGACATTAGTCTAGCAGTACAGTCGACAGAAAGAAAAGACGTACCGAAAAGTCAGGGGAAGCCCGACGGAGGTACCAACTGGCAGCTACGACTCGAACTCCAGGACCCACGGAAGCAGAACGAACACATCACCCCACCTGAAAAGTAGGGGTGAGCCTCGTGTCACTGGCTCAGAAGGGGTCACGCGGATCCCCACTGAAAAACACGCAGTAACACGGAACAACAGGAACATCACTAGAAAGCTGTAAAAGAAAGGGAAGCAGGAGTAGGGAACAGGTAAGGACGAGGGGAATAACTCGAACAGGCAAGCAAGCCTAGAAATGGAAAGAGGAGTAGGGAACAACAAGGAAGAGGGGAAACCAATCAAAACACCCCAACCTACACCTACAACAGGCATGCAAAAGAAGGCCTAGAAAAGACCTAGACAGGCACAAACAACACGACCGGAGTGTCGTGCACAGGACAGGATACAGACCTCGAGTGTAGCCACGGAAAGGCCAACCCGGACAGGTCATGACAAACCCCACAAGTGTCTCGACTACCCACCGATCGCGGCCTACGCGAACCCGACCGAGTCGCAGACCCACGCGGAAACACAAGTACAAGTACTAGTCAGGGTCATGCCCGTCGGCGTCAGTCCTCAGCCCCTGACCACGTGTGCACACACTGGCTCCTGCCTAGAGCCAGGCCTCTAGCTAGTTTTCTCCCCCCGTAGGACGCTACGGTAACCGCAGGAGCCGACGGAAACTAGCTTACATACCGTATATCAGAAAGTGCCCTGCTCCACGAGCTGTCACAAAGCGTCTGTGACGAAAGGCAACGACACGAGGAGATCATAAAACACGGAGCTGAAGTACAGACAGTCGAACATGCACTGTCACCCGTACCTCAAACACCGAAGCCAGCACAAGAAACTACCGACAGACTCGAAAACTTAGTCTTAGCCTTCATAGGAACATCAACCGACGTCCACGGGAAAAGCGGCCAGACCACGGGAGCAACGGACATCACACGAAACACAAACCTACCCCTAAACACAACCCTACGACTCCCCAACACACGGGTGAATCACCGAACCACCCACGGCCATCACGACCACGACAAGGCTGTAACGGCCTAGCACAGGGGCGTTACACGAGCCTGACGCACCAGGGCAGGCGCGTCAGAGCCAACAGGCTCAAAAGCAAAACACGAACCACGTAACACACCAGGGCAGACGCGTTACAGCGGCCTAACGCACGAGCGCAGACGCGTTACGCCAACCTAACGCATGAGGGTAGGCGTGTTACGCCAACAAACCCAAGTCTGAAAACTCAGACAAACAGCACGTAACGGTCCACAACGGACGCGTTACAACACTGTGACGCACTGGGGCAGGGCCGTTAGAGACAGCCGACACAGCCACCCAACGCAGCCAAAACAGAATGTAACGGCCTGGGGCAGGGGCGTTACACAGCCTGACGCACCAGGGCAGGCGTGTCAGAGGAACCGACTTAACCAAAACACAAGAAGACAAAATAGCCGTGACGCACACACCGGGACGCGTCAGAGGGCTGTGACGCACCACACCTGGACCGTCACACTCCCACAGCCTGGAAAAAATTTAAAACGAACAAACGCTGTGGCGGTCTATCTAGGGCCGTCAGGGACTGTGATGGTCCTTGAAACGACCGCTACACTGGCCACGGCGGGAAAAAGGTGGAAACGCCAAATCGGCCCGTTCCACGCCCCATTCACGCCGAAGCGCAGGGGAAACAAAGCCACACGACGAAAAATAACCCCAGGGGGCCAAAAACACCACATGCAAATGCCGGATCGCGAAAACGGGGCGATTTCATCAAATCGACCCAAAATGAGTCACCAGGGTTCTCGGACCCCTACCGGCCCCGAATGACAACCAATCGGCGCAAAACCTACACGAATGGGATTTGGACATCCCAGCGGTCATTTTGACACTAACTACGCCGCGAATGGTTGCCATTTTCCGGCGAACCCTACAAAACCCAAAAATCACGGTTTAGGCTAAACAAGCCCAAACTCAGCCGTTTTCACGCCGAACAATGTGCAATGGCAGGGAAAACGGGCAGGGAGAAGTGATGATCCGTCACCCTACCTCCACCAAAGAAACCGTGCCCTGAAGGGACTAAACCGCGCAGCGAGCTCAAACCCCGGCTTTGAATCCACCGTTCGAGATCGCGCCAAAACCACTCCATCCTCGCCCCGTCACGCACCCAACCAGCTCCTCAGCATCCCCAGCACTCGCCCCTAGGTCCTCCGTCTGCAGCCGGAGTCGAGAAGGCGAAAACGGGAGAGAAACGGAAGAGAGAGACGGCGGCGGCGTGAATGAGAAGGAGGAGAGAGGAAGGAAAAGAAAAATGAAAGAAATTAAGAATTTTCCTAATTTCTGAAAATTCTGATTTTTGGCCCTAACTCCGAAAAATACGCAAAAATAGTCAAAACGATCGGCTCGAAGAGTACATCGCTACTGTATCTTCCACAAGTCGATGAATTGAGAGATAAACTCACTGCAGGGTTCCGTAACTAGTACGAGAGAAAAATCCACACGGATCGTAAAACTCAATTCGGGAGCTACAAAAGCGAACCGAAACTCACCGAAAAGGATCCGAAAGACCCCATAAAGATCCAAGGCATTACATCGAGCTTGCAACGGTCAACCGCTCATGGGGGATAAAAGAGAAGAAGAAGAAAGAAGAAAGGAAAAAGAGAAAAGAAAAAGGGTTATTTATAGAAAATCTAAAAAATCAAAAAAATATGGAAAATTAGGAAAAAATCATTTTCTCGATCCTCGGAACACGCTCAACGCACTGGTACCGTCCCGGAGTAGGAGAACACAACGGTTTACCCTGCATAGGGTTCTGAAGGCTCGTCAGGGAAAAACATGCGTAAACAACAAAACGTGACCCGGGACCCCCGAAAGTGATCCGAAACTCACGGATCCAGATCCGAAAAATATCCAAAAAACATGGGACATTACAATTCATGCTTAATTTATCTTGTTCACATAATCTTGGACTATTCTGTTCCTGTTAGTAGTCGTTGTTTTAATGTTATACGCATGATTTATCGCATTTTCATTTATCTTACTTTCTAGAGCTAAAATGCTAATTGCTTAAATATTATCTTCATGTTGATACGAAGATACCTACTGGGTAAGTGTGCTCATTTCTACTTTTCTAATCTTTTCAGAAAATTCAAGTGAGTCAGATTCGGACTATACTAGTGATGTGTCTGAGAGTGAATGATGGATCGAGATAAGACCTAGAGTTGTCAAAGAGTCTAGTCGTGTTATGTAATTTCATTTTTCTTGAGTCTAGTAATGACAAGAGTCAACATTTGGTAAACTTTTGATTATTATCAATAAAAGTTAGATTTTGGTTAATTATTTTACATTCCTCTTTATGTATGAATGTTTAGCGCTCTGATTATGTTGATTGCGAGAGGCTTATCTTGCCGGCTGTTCATGTCCCCGATATTACTTTCGCTATATATATATCTCGGGGCGTGACACCCTCCCACGAAATAAAGGGCTTAAAATCCTCATTTAGGGGAGGGGGAAACTCTAGAGAAATCACTCCGAGTTTGTGAGGTTCATTTTGGGTTAAGGGGTCACCCTGCCAAAATTCTGAGTGTTTGATCTTTTGAGAGAAGGTGAACTCTTCATCCCTTGCACGTGCATGTTTTCCTCATGCCGCCGAAGCCCTCCTCGAAGCTCGCCATCGGCGTCATCAATAAGCTTTTTCTCACCCTGTCTTCCTTTATCATTTATTTGCATGCATCATATGTTATAGTTTCTTATTATCCTCTAAGTGCAACTCTTGCACAAATCTTCATTTATCATATCATTTTTCAATCCTTTGTGTCCAAAAGGGGTTTAAAACGACACCAACCAGGTGTGTAGCTGTTCATGATTTCAGTATTTTTATCACAAGGGATTGATACTACACTGTTTTTATTCTGATCCACTTGGTGTTTGTTCATTTTCTTTCAATGGCAACCAAGAGAAAGCCCTCTTCATCGGCCGGCCGAAGGAAGAGGAAGAAGGAGTCCATAACAATTTCCCGTTTTGGAGGTATAAACGCGATCACTTCATTTCATTTTTGGGGTCCTTGACCCGTGGCCATCTCACAGCCAACACACACGCCCTCACGCGTGCCCTTTTCATTTCCTTTCTTTTCTGTCAAAACTCGCAAAGAGTAACATCCTGCAGCGGTTCTGTCCCCTGTATTTTCATTTCTGTCAGATCCGCGGATCGAGAGTGACTTCCCGCAGCGGTTCCGTCCCCTGTATTTTCATTTATGTCAAACCCGAGGAGAGTAACATCCCGCAGCTGTCCCCTCCCCCATTTCAATTCCTGTTAAAACCCGCGGAGAGTAACATTCTGCAGCAGTTCTTTATTATGTAATTTCCTTTCTTCCATTTCCATTCCACACAGTTCCTTTCTGATTTTTCACCCCGCGGAGAGCAACCTCCTGAGGCGATATCTCTTTCCGTGTTTCCCTGCGCGTCCCGTGTGTTTCCCCTTTCCTTTCCCGTGACGTCGTTCACACCGATACACTACGCTGCTTTAGAGATGCAAACTCCATAGCCTTCTTCTCTTGGATTCTCTCTGAAAAATACTTCTCATTAAAATATTCTAAGAACTCATTCTATGTAACTTGGTTGTTGGGTGACGTGCTGAAATGTTCGTCATTAAAAATATGCAGCACTCAATCAAAATACCGAACTCGCAACACAATTTAAATTAACCGTAGTACACTGGCGAGCACGCGTCAAATCCACATAGAGGAGTTTTGAAATTGAAAACTTAGAATTTCTTTTAGAGTAAAAATGGATGAATGTTTTTTTTTATTTTTAGAATTTAAAGAACATGAAATTTATTTAAAGAAATATGGAGAGTTAAGAAAGAAAATTTTGAAAATCTAGAGAGGAAAAATTTTAATCCAACAAAATTAAATGTGAACTAAAATAGACGAAGTGGGATAGAGAGTTGTGCGGCCGTGGTGATGAGGGTAACGACATCGTCTCCTCGAGCCTTTGAATTACGTGCTGTCGACGACAATCACGTACACTTGACCAGAGTTACGGAACCGCTTCTCTTGACCATCTTTAGAAGAAATTTAAAGGATGATAGAGAAAGAATTTTTCTGACGAAACATTAGAGAGAAATGGGAAGAGATTGTGCAACAAAATGAAGAATTACATAAAAATAACACCAGAAATAAACTTAAATCACAAGTGCATTATAACGAAAATAAAATAAATTACAACAAAACTAGAACAATAAGAATCACAAGGGAGATAGAGAGGTAGAGAGATCTTACTCTAACACTAAGGAACTAGAAGTGAAGGGAGAAAATAATGAAAGCTTGCTACGTATGAGTGCAGAAGAGCCCCTTCCCATCTCATGCCCTCCTTTTATAGGGCCCAAAGTAGCCTCTGTTCCTCAGTGTTTTCCATGTGAACACCCAACTACATCTTCTTTCCGTTCTTGTTGAGAATCCAAGCCCAACTTGTATTTGTCTTCTCTTTCTCTCTCTCTTCTCTCTCTTTCTCTTCTTTGTCCATCGTGTTGAAGCCGCAAGGGAGGGCAGCCGCCCTTGTTGAAGCTGCTCGCGAATGACGTGCGAAGGGGACCTTGAAAGGAGCTTGACCGCATTTGAGGACTGGCCCTGCATGGGACATGCCGTGTGAGAAGCGGCAAGGGTGAAGGCTGCATGCCTTCGTTGAAGAACGCTGCATGGGGGGCCCTGGCGTGAAGTGTGCTGCATGAAGGATGGCTAACATAGCCACGTGAAGAGTGAGCTCCACGGCGTCGACGCCACACCATGCATGGGCGTGGGAAGGGGGTTGCGCGCCTGAAGACCTGCTGCATGAGGAGGAGTTGGGTTGAAGACCGGCTCGCCTTGCTTGAAGGCTGCATGAGAAGGCCGCTTGAAGATGATGCCCACCATGAAGAAACATGCCGTGGAGAAGCTAAATGGGGGCCCGCCTACGAGGAGAGGCCTTTGCGTGAATGGGAAGGCTGGCCTCATAAAGAAGCTTTCGGCATTTGCATGGGGAGGCCGGGTGAAGATGTCGCAGCCGCCCCACGTTGAAGCCTGCGATTTAGCCGCATTTGAAGACCGGTAGTTGGCCTACGTGATGGAGCCCGCGTGTGTGAGAAGGCGGCTTGGCTGCATGAAGACGCTGCACCGCATGAAGGGTCAGCCACCGTGGTGTGAAGAAGCTTTGTGGTTGGGCTCCGTGTTGACGTCGCGTGAGACATGCGAAGGAGGGAGGCTTTGCATGGGCAACCACCTGTGTGTGTAAAAGCCGCAGTGGGACATGTGGGAGCTCCGTCGAAGATGCTGCTCGTGAGGGTCCCGTGCCCAACCAAGGGAGGCATGAATAGGGGGCGTTCGCCCACGTGAGGGATCCCGCGTTTCACACTCCTGCAATTTTTTTTTTGTATATATATTAAACAAGCCAAGGCCCATTTGTGCATTATGTTTTTTTCTTTTTATCTTCTCATGCTAATGGACTTTTGGCCCATTATCGTGCAAACTTGTAGATCTCGTTCTTTCTTGCCTTCTCCCTCTTCGTGCTGACCGAGTATCTGTAAAATATAATAATTTATTCTCAAATTTTAATTAATTCTATCAAACTTGACATTTTAATATGAAATCAAATAAATTATGATAAGTGTATATTTATTAATATTAAAGCTCATAAAAAGTGTGTATAATATAAATAAACATGTAAAAATACACACTCATCACACCCCCAACTTACTCATTGTTAGTCCCTTAGCAATGCAAATAATTTTAATGTTCAGGACCAACAAGAGTTTAAAATATCCAAGTCTCATTTCCAGATGATATTTCATAGAATTGACTTAGGAGCAAGATTTTAGATCAGTTAAGCATACTAGCCTTAAATGAGATATTTATGGATATAAGTGAGAATACACCCAAAGTTCAATAGCATTCGTGCTCGTGAAATTTAAATCCACAGCCAGACAATTGTATCCCTCATATTGCTATTCCAGATAGGCGTTATTCAACTTTACAGTTTTCAGTTTGGAACATTGAGCATGGTAGTTTTCACTCTGCCTTATTTCATTTCATTTTTTTTAAAAACATATGGTGCTGCATATCCCTTCACCGTTTGACGCGAACCTCATCTCTTGCCTTAGGAGAAGTAGGCCCGGTTACTAAGATCCAGGGTATTTTTTATGATTTTTTTTTGTCAAGGTGTGATTTTCACACTTGATTTGGCAGGTAGTTTTTTCCAAAAAGATTTCTTCACTGAAAACCTATAAACTATCAGACACCACACTTAAATAACAGAAGGCTTGTCCACTTGCTTCATTAGTGTGTAAGTGATTTTCTTTTTGTCAATGTTAATGGACTTTTAGAAGATTCTAAGTCAGTTTTCCTTGGCTTGATTACAAAATAATCTTCATCATCCCTTTCCATAGCTTCTTCCATTCCAGATTTTCTTTCATGAGAGCATGAAGCATAAAAACTCAGGTGGGATTTTTTTTGTTTATTTTTTTTGTGGTGGTAAAATTAGGTTGTATAAGAATGCAACATTATTTCCGTCCCTCCCAACTTAAATGACATTGTCCTCAATGGCATGAACAATATGAAATAATAGAATGTTGTAAACATGATAGTTTTAAGAAAGAATGGGACAACCTGATGGATGTGAACATCGACGGGCTTATCTTTTGACAGCTTGGCAAAGGTGTAAGCAATCTCCTCTCTCCCCCCCAACTTATCATTTTATTCACACCTGTAAAATATGGAATAAGAATGCAATCTCCTCTCTCCCCCCAACTTTTTGTTTATTTTTTTTGTGGTGGTAAAATTATGTTGTATAAGAATGCAACATGATTTCCATCCCTCCCAACTTAAATGACATTGTCCTCAATGGTATGAACAATATGGAATAATAGAACATTGTAAACATGACAGTTTTGGGAAAGAACGGGACAACCTGATGGAGGTGAACATCGACGGGCTTGTCTTTTGACAGCTTGGCAGAGGTGTAAGCAATCTCCTCTCTCCCCCCAACTTATCCTTTTATTCACACATGTAAAATAAAATAAAATCACAATAAAAACTTAGGTTACCTCCCAAGAAGTCATTTATTATCACACGAAAATTACGAAAATTTTGGGTTGCCACCCAAAAAGTGCTAAGTTTAACGTCTTCAACCTGACACAATGCAGCTCAATAACCAACGTGTGGCATTTAGAATGAGCCACCAAGTGATCTTATCCTCAGATAAATTCCAGCCCTTGTACCATTGGAGGAAAAGATTATGCCTTGACAAATGTGGGCTAGAAGCATGCCAAGGTGGGTCTGGCAATCTGGACGGGCCCCCTCGGTCAGAGAATGATGGAGGAATTATCAAATCTTCAATTATAAAATATTCCTCTTTACACTAAAGGTCTTTATAAGTGTTAAACACATCAATGCGGACCTTAATTTCTCCTAGCTGTTCTTCCTCATCCTCACTTTTAGGATTTACTTACGTACTGTTCAGGTGAGAAAGGATGATGGTGTTATGGATTTTTGGGGAGTCCACCACATGGCCAGTGTCAAGGAGATAAGGAGGATTGGGAATGGAATAAGTTTGCTCTTTAACACAAGGATTCTCATAAGATTCAGATGGATCTGACCAGTTGGCGAGCTACAGAATATTCAGGATGATTGTGGATTCACCAAGGTCAGGGATGGGTAAAAGATCCACACCCTCCCCTAAATCAGGAGATGTCCGGCTAGAGTGAATTGCAAATGGAGTACATGGTTCCTCAATTACCCAATAAGAATGATTCATGGCTACACTCAATTCACTCTCCAAGTTCACATTTTCTCTGTCATTTACTTGGAACAAGGACGTATCAATTTCAGGAAGGGCAAGCAAAGGAATTTGCTCATTAATCAGTGCATCGACTGCCCCCTCTTCTCCCCCTAACTAAAAATCAACAGACTCATCATTACCCTCTTCACAAATGGAGTTGGGCTTAGGCATCATAGGGTATTCTTCACTAACTCTCTCTAAGTCCTCTTCATAAGACTCCTCTATGCTCTGCTCAAGATCAAAGGTGATATGAGTGTTGGACTCGGGAATCATGGATTGATCATCCACTTCCATTCTTGTCATGTTGTCAGTGAGTTGGTGTGGACACTAAAAAATTCTCACCCCATGTTTTCGTGCAGCGGAATAAAGAAGAGGAGAAAAGAAGAAGAGAGGTTATAGAAGAAGAAAAGAAGAAAGGGAAGCCCCTTTATGCCCTCTAACGGCACACTGCCGCAGCCCTTCAATGGCACGCTCTCGTCCCCTCCAACGGCACACTCCCTCGCCAACTCCAGCAGCACACTCCCTGTGTGCCCCAGTGGCACACACTAAATGGCCTCTCCAACGGCACACCTGCTGTGGCCCTCGAGCGGCACACCCCAAGTGCCCTCCAGCGGCACACCTCACTGGTGCCTTCCAACGGCCCACACCAAATGCCCACACCAATGCCCCCCCCCAGCTACACACTCGCCTTGACCCTTCCAATGGCACACCCTGCCATCCCTTCAGCGGCACACCCCTTGGGCGCCATTCAACGGCACACTTCAAACGAGCCCTCCAACGGCACAGCGGTGTACACGTCCTTAGCAGCAAACCCAAACAAGTCCTCCAACGGCACAATGTTGCAACCTCCAGAACGGCACAAGCTGATAGAATGCACAACGGTCGTTAGGTGGGACCCTTGGCACGTAGCTCGGCCACCTCAACGCCAGCTAATGCCCTGCCATCGTGTCACCCTTTGGTTTGGCCAAGAGGACTTCGAGCTGACGAAGATGGGACCGGAGTCAACCTCGGATGGCAGTGCCATCATGAGCTCCCTCCGTCAACGACACACATATAAAAGCCCCGAACAGTTGAGAAAAACACACGAGATGGAAGCACTACAGAAAGAAGAGAAAAAACCCACGAAGAGAGGCACCAGCAGGAAGAAGAAGAAGAGAAGGAGAAGGTAGAGGAGAAGCCCAGAGAGAAAGAGAGAGTGTATTGTGTGTAGCGGAGGGGGAAGGAACATAGTGGAGGGAATGGCTACCCTTCCTCGTTCCATCCCTCTCCTCAACCTTTTCTTTTCTTTCCTCTTCCTCGTTTCTCCCCTCCTTTTGTTTGGATGCATTGTATTATGTTTGGCCTTCGGGCCATGATCTTTGTCATTTTGAGTTCTCCATGAATGAAATGTCCTTTGTTTCTACCTCTTATTGTGCTTGTTGTTTCCTCTTCGTCGTTGGCCTGTAATTTACATACTCCTTCAACCTCCTAACTCTCTGCTTTGCCGGTCCTCCCAAGTCACTGGTCTATCTAGACTGGTAATCGGTGTTTCTGGCTTGGTAGTGTAAGGCTGCCTCCTCCTTCTCTTAGTGGTTTTCTGTAAGCACAATCATCCCTCTCCCCCTTCCACAGGTTTGTTCGCATCTACTGTCCCTATTCAGCATTTAAGACTCACCCACTGGCCAGAGCGTTCCCTTGCTCTCTTTTCAAAACCAATGGTATACACACACTTACTCAGGCCATGCCCTGTCCAACACACCCCACATGTCCCAGCCCGGTGTGTTCCTAGCGCATCTGCCCTGGCCTCCTACCCGGCACACTCCTTGGTGTCTTCTTTGGCCGGCACACATACCCTTTAGGCCTCCTACCCGGCACACTCCCTGGTGCCTTCTCTGGCCGGCACACTCCCCTTGACCCTCTCGGCCGGCACACTCTCTGGCTGTGCCCTACCGGCACACCCCAGCAGACTCTCGCCCGGCACACTTTGGCCATACCCTGCCTGGCACACCCCTGGCCAGTCCAGCCCGGCACACCCCTGGCTAGTCCAGCCCGGCACACTTTAACCACTGCTCGCCCGGTACATCTGTAACTTGTGTCAGCCTAGTGGCTTCTCGTTCGGTGTTTTCTCCGAGTTTTCCAAAGTTTTCTCAAAGGTGTTGTTGCCTTGGCACGCACCTCAAATTGTTGGGTCATGCCACTCCTTGTGGGCGTGTTCCCCTTTTACTTCCTTACCATCGGGTCAAGGGGAGATGCTGTCGAATTTTTTTGTCAGAAATAATAATATATTGAAAGACAAAAGGAGGCAACAAACAAATGAAATAAGCAACAATAAAACACTCTAATCAAGACAAGGGAACTATGCAATACTCAAAGAATTGGACTATTGAACATGGCCTTGGACTTAATCACGTAACAGCAAATTGGAGGCTTGTCATTTGAGACCCTTCATCTGAATTCCATGAGCAAAGGGACCCTCCTCCCAGACCTTACTCCATTTATGAGGGCTTTGCCCTGGCTGCATTGGCCCCTTTGGCCCACTCCCTCTCCGGCACACTCCGCCTTCGTCTAGGCCGGCACACTCTCACATCTCCCTGCCAGCACAACCTTGCCCAGTCTATCCCGTCACACCCATACCTTCCTCTTTCTCTCTCTCTGGCACACTTTCCTTGCCTCCACCCGACGCAACCTTGGCTCCCACCGGCACACCCCTCACCCGGTGCACTTCTGGCCCTCTCATCCGGCACGTTCCCGTTTGGACTTGCCCGGCACACTTCAGGCCCCTTTACATCCTCAATCAAACCTCCCACCGGCACACTTCAGTTGCATTGACTTGCATTTCAATCTGGCCTGCCCATGCTCAGACCTTGGCCAAGAACATGCACAGACCTCAACCCCAACTAGCTTAGACCTCAACCCTGCACTAACACAGACTTTGGACAACATGCACTGACCTTGGCCAACCTGCACTGACCTTGGCCCTCTTGCACTGACCTCGCTTTAGGCATGCTCAGACCCCTACCAAACATGCTTAGACCTTGGCTCTCATACGCATTAACGTGCACGGACCTTGAACCCAAGGTGCACCGACCTTGCTCAGACCTTGTCTTAAATATGCTTGGACTTCAGTTGCCTTGCACAGACCTTGCCTGAACCTGCACGGACCATAGACAGACCTTGCCTGAACCTTGCACAGACCTTGCCTGAACCGTGCACAGACCTTGCCTAAACCTTGCACAGACCTTGCCTGAACCTGCACGAACCTTGCCCAAGCCTTGAACTCAAACATGCACTGACTTCATCTAAAACATTGCACTGACTTTGCTGGGCCTTTATGCTAGGCTTGCACCGACCTCACTCTAACATGCTCAGGCCTTAAACCCAAAACCTGCATAGACCCCAAGCCTAGCTTCCACAGACCCTGCCACACGAGCACAGACCTTACCCCAAACATGCTCAGACCCGGTGCACCCCCTTTGCACTCTATCCCGGAACACTCCCCAGCGGTACACCTTCCAGCCCTTAGCCCGGCACACTCCCCAGTGGTAGACCATTCAGCCTTTAGCCCGGCGCGCTCCCCAGCTGTCACGCCCCGAGCGCGGAAGGAACTCGGAGATGCGTGACGAGTTTATATCGATCATGTCAATCAGAGCTTTAGTGTATTCGACACAAAGACTGAGTGCGCAAAAGTAAAGATAACCTAATCCATTATTCAATCTCAAAAGTACTTCTATTACAATTCACTTCATGAAAGTGCTAAAACTCAATAAAGAAAAAGGTACAATGATTGACTCAAGAATATAGAAAGATAAGACTAGTAGAGGCTTGGATAGACGGAGTAGCTCTAATCTCTTCACTCTTGACCTTCCCCGTCCGATTGAGTCTCGTCATTGGACTTACCTGAAAAATAGGGGAAAACACTGGATGAGCGAATGCTCAGTAGGAATTATATCTCAAGAGTTAGCTTGCTTTAAGTAAATTACATGTTACATGAATGCAATAAAGCTATGCATGTTTGCGTAAAACGACAAAAGATAGAGAGTATAACAAGTGATAATTGAGTGAACTAGCATGTCTTTCAAGAACTTATATCAATAACTGTCAAGATATTCAAGCTAGTATATTCATCATGTCATGTCGGGAATTGGCTATCACGTTTCAAGCAAGTATATAAATATCCTTTCTGGGTCACGCAAGTTATGTCATGTCAAGTCGAGTCAAGTACGAGATTGTGGAATGTCTAATCAAGCTAGTCATGCACTTCGGTGCAATGCCACACCGTGATCATTACAACTCCCATGGGCACTAGTACTGTCGGGTGCTCCTCCCAGGACCAGATCGGGCCTTATATGCGCAGGCATTGATCGTGTATGTTTCGACATCCACTATAGTTATAGCCAATATAGAGTTTCAATGGAATAAGCTTGTAGGGACTTTAAGGTAGATCTTGTGGAATATAATTTCAAGGATTGAACACGATGTATAAAGAAAACAATAACAGTATAATCACGATTAACGATAAAACTAGGTGGAATCGACTTCCTAATTGGGTGCCATGATAATAAGAATAAGCGCTCATATAGCGATGGTCGCTCGTTCTTGGACATGATAAGCTAGATAGAATTGAGGTCCACAAGTATGGCACCTAATTCATAAGAACACTAAATGGCATGGTTTTCCATTCCATTAATTTAGAGTATTCTCATGACATCCTTTTAGCAAGTCATGAGGGCCGGTATACCATGTTTCTTTAGAGTGACATGGTAATCAAATAGTGACATAGGTTTTAAGGGTACAACCAGCTCGGCTGCCTTGAGGGAATTCCAAGGCTAGCAGAGTCTTACGGAGGTCTCTATGATAAAGTCACTGGTCCAAAGGAACGGAATGTCCCATGGAGAGTTCATCTATCACCGAGAAATATGGGGTAATCGATAAAACATCATGAAACGTGGGGCTATATTCACGGAATGGAATATAGTGCCAGTATACACAACCTATTGTCAAGGGTTGCTGAAACACGAAAATCAGGAGTTTAGTAAATTAACGCCTGAGCTTAAGTCTTCATTATCTAAATTGGCGCCCTTGTCAGGGTCGTCAGTTTAACAAATGACGACTGTTTATTCAGTCGTTACATCCATGTTATATAAATATTAATATCCCTAAATATTTTCATATTTTGATTATTATCAAAATGACGCCTTTCATGAAGACTTTAATTCTGTAAATAACGCCCTAGTCAGGGGCGTCATATATCAAATTAAAGGGCATGGTATATGTTGTCATTTCAATATCTAGGAATATTATAAACATTTTCAAGAATTCTTGATTTATCACTAATTGACGCCTGCGTACAAGGGCGTTTGTTCAATTGACAACCTAGACATGGTCGTTATTTATTTTTCATATGATCAGGTACAATCACAGACCTGGCCTTTGGGGTATTTCCAAACAAGAAATTAGAGACATGGGTAGATAGAGAAAAATAGCAGGAATTTACTAATATGATCATGCACTAGTTAACACATCAGGGTTTATAGTTATTAAATTTTTAACATTCGTCATTATTAATTAACTAGACAATTGACGCCTGTTCTCACGGGTGTTAAATAAAAACAACGCCTTGATCTACGGTGTCATTTTCAGTAAAATGATGAAATCATGAAAACTCATATGGCAGTCAGTCGCAGCACTAACAACCTACATGCATGGAATTGACCTAATATCCATAAAATTTTGCTTAACACTTGAGAACACCTACCTTTGGGTGATGACTTGGTTGACAGACGATGATGAAGATGAAGAAAATAATCCCTTAATACGATACTATGTTTCTATCAGAGTTATTGGAAGCCAATATAACAAGAACATCAACAGCAGCCCCTTTCAAAGAAGAAGCAGCAAGATGATGATAGCTTCCCAAAGAGGTCGACAGCCTCTTTTCCAGCAACGGTATCGGAAGAAGAAGAGAGCTTCCTGTGCTCCTTCTTGTCTCAGATAACCCGCAGGAAGAAGAAAAAGACGAAGAACTCCTACGTTCTTCACGTTCACCATGGCAAGACGAAGAGGAAGATGATGGAAACCCCTCCTCGTATCACTAGGATGGAGAGGAAGGCTCCCCGATGCTTGGACGATCGATAGCAGCAATAGGTTTTGATGAAGAAAAACCAACATGTTGGCTCGATGGGAGGGAGTATTTATAGGGAAGGAATCCTAATGGGTTTTTAAGAGTTCGATTAGAACTAAAATTTCCATGGTAGAATCCTTACTAAACTTAAAGATACAAGTATCAATCCCTTCCTTAATCAAAACTTACCCAGATAACATTCATGTTCGAACCAAACACCAGCGGGTCGGTTTGTAAATGACGCCTAAGGTTGGGGCGTTATTTCAATAAATGACGCTTATATACACAGTCGTCAAAATTAAATGACGACTTGCTCGGAGGCGTCATTCACCTTTCCCTTATTTGTTATTTTAAGGTGTAATGATTTTTCTGGATTTTTATCTTTTTTTCTTGATATGATATTGATGGGAAATTTTAGGGGTATGAGTTTTCCATTTTTCTCTATTTTTTCATATAATTAGTTTTCTAAAATTCTTTAATTCAAAAAATAGGCACTATTCATTTTAGAATAAAATAACGACTTTCATTAAGTCGTCCCATTTGTAATACACGTCCAAGGCAATGGCGTCAATTTCATTTTGGCATTTCTCCTTAACCTTCCAAAAGACTATTATTATGTATATATCCCTATCATCTCTATAACTCTTTAGCTATATACTTTATTTGATTTTCACTAATTTATAAATAACGACTTGTGTTAAGTCGCTTTTCACGTTGGATACACCTGCACAAAGAGGCGTCAATTGAGTTTTGACAATTTCTCAATCCCCTTGAAAGAACCAAAATTGCATATATACTCATTCTTTTATCTTTTACATATCCTTAATGTAATTAAATCTTATATATATATCCTTCTCCCTTCTAATAAGATTATAATGTAATAATTGTGGAATATTAAAATTTCTAAATTAGTAATAAAATATAAATTGACATTTTTTTAAGATTTAATGATTCTTAATTCAATTAAAATTACGTTGTGCATTAAATACTTACCTAAAAACAACATGTCATTCTTAAATTTATTATAATATAATGGTAGGGTCCATGAGTCTTTTTGTAAGACTTTTTAGGACGTAAGAGGGTTATGTACAAAGTCTGGGCCTTGTTAAATTTTTATTTTTAATTTATTTAGATTTTCTAGTCCTTTAATTTACCAGGGTTGCTACACCCTCCCTCTCTTAAAAGAATTTGGTCCCCAAATTCAGTCGTATATAGATGTGGAGAGTGTAGAGTACATATCTTTTTAGAATAATTCTGAGAATCGTTTCCTCATAAACTCCTCGGTCTCCCATGTGGTTTCGTGTTCTGAGCTTTTACTCCATTACACCTTGACCATGGGAATAACTTTGCTCCTTAATGTTCGTACTTCGCGATCGAGGATCTTCATGGGCTTTTGTTCATAGGTGAGATCCCTTTGAATCACCAGGTCTCCATGATCGATGATATGTGCCGGATCGTGCACATACTTCTTCAACATAGATATGTGGAATACATTATGAACTTCGGACAATTGAGGAGGTAAAGAGACGCGGTAAGCAACCTCGCCAACTCTTTCTAGTATCTCAAAAGGTCCGATAAACCTTGGTGTAAGCTTGCCCTTAACACCAAATCTCCTTATTCCACATCCAGGTGATATCTTGAGAAATACGTGATCTCCGACTTAGAATTCGAGATCTCTTCTTCTTGTTTCAGCATAAGCCTTCTGTCTAGACTGAGCAACTTGAAGTCTTTCTCTAATCAACTGAATCTTTTCAGTGGTATCCCTTACCAGGTCTGGACCTAATAGTTGTTTCTCGCCAACTTCGTCCCAGCATAAAGGCGATCGGCAACTCCTTCCGTATAAAGCTTTGAAAGATGCCATTTGTATACTTTCCTGGTAGTTGTTATTGTATGCAAATTCAACCAAAGGCAAATGATCATGCCAGCTTCCACCAAAATCAATGATGCAAGCTCTGAGCATATCTTCAACTACCTGATTGGTTCTCTCGGTCTGACCATCTGTTTGAGAATGAAAAGCTGTACTAAAGTTAAGTCTCGTCCCCAGCGAATGTTGTAGACCGTTCCAAAAGTGAGCAGTAAAATGAGGGTCTCGGTCAGACACGATTGAGACATGTACTCCATGTAACTTGACTATCTCCTTAATGTATATTGCAGCAAGAACATCAACTGACCATCGACTCTTGATTGGCAAGAAGTGTGCCGATTTGGTCAATCGGTCGATGATAACCCATATTCCATCATGTCCTCCTTTTGATTTAGACAGACCCATAATGAAGTCCATACCGATATCGTCCCACTTCCATTTGGGAATATCTAGAGGATGTAGCTTACCGGCAGGTTTTTGGTGTTCCGCCTTAACTTGTTGACATGTGAGACAGCGAGACACAAAGTTTGCTATTTCTTTCTTCATGTTGGGCCACCAGAAGCTCCTTTTCAAATCTTGGTACATTTTGGTAGACCCTGGATGAATCATGTACCTTGATCTGTGAGCTTCATTTAAGATTTTTTTCTTTAGCTCCTGACAATCTGGTATACAAGTTCTATCTCTGAACAAAAATCTTTCATCCGAAGCTATCTTGAATTCTGATTGCTCTCCAATCTTGCCTTTGATTTCCACTAGTACGGGATCACTATCTTGAAGTCCTTGTATTTCGGATAGCAAGTCTGGCTGTATGCTCATATGAGATAATGTGACACACCTACTGTCCTTGTCTATGCTTATATTAAGTTTAGAGAACTGTTCTAGCAACTTCCACTCCTGAATCATACAATTGGCTAATAGTGCTCTCGACTTTCGACTGAGGGCATCGGCTATAGGATTACCCTTTCCAGGATGATATTGTATAGTGAAGTCGAAGTCCTTGAGATATTCTAGCCAACGTCTTTGCCTCATATTCAATTCCTTCTAAGAGAAGAGATACTTGAGACTTTTATGGTCAGAGTATACAGTAAACTGCACTCCGTATAGGTAATGTCTCCATATCTTCAGTGCAAACACTACCGTCGCCAATTCTAAGTCATGGACTAGGTAGTTCTCCTCGTGCTTCTTCAATTGGCGAGAAGAGTAGGCTATAACTTTCCCTTGTTGCATTAAAACACATCCGAGGCCAATGCCAGATGCATCGGTGTATACTTCAAATTTCACGCCTTCAATTGGTAAAGCTAAGACCGAGGTAGTAGTTAGGTGATCTTTGAGAGCTTGAAAGCTTCTTTCACATTCCTCGCTCCATTCATAACGGATCTCCTTGCGAGTTAGCCATGTGAGTGGTACGGCTATCTTGGAGAAATCCTTAATGAATCGCCGATAATAACCTGCAAGACCCAAGAAACTACGGATCTCGCTAGCATTGGTCGGTCTTTCCCAATTCTTTACAGCTTCAACCTTCGATGGATCTACGGATAAACCGTCTTTTGATATAACATGCCCCAAGAAAGATACTTCTTCTAACCAGAATTCACATTTATTGAGCTTTGCATATAACTGATTCATCCTCAATATCTGTAATGCAATCCTCAAATGCTCCTCGTGCTCTTCCTTGGTCTTTGAATAGATTAGTATATCATCAATGAAAACCACTATGAATTGATCTAGATGAGGCCTGAATATACTATTCATCAACTGCATAAAGGCAGTAGGGGCATTTGTTAGTCCAAAAGGCATAACAACAAATTTATAGTGCCCATACCTGCTTCTGAATGCGGTCTTATAAATGTCCTCATCCTTGATCCTTAGTTGGTGATATCCCGACCTGAGATCAATCTTCGAGAAATACTTGGATCCAGATATTTAATCAAATAATTCATCGATTCTCGGCAGTGGATATTTGTTCTTGATAGTAAGGTGATTCAACTGTCGATAGTTAATGCACAACCTCATGGATCCATCTTTCTTCTTTACAAATAGCACAGGTGCTCCCCACGGGGAAGTGCTTGGTCTGATAAAACCATTCTTAAGAAGTTCCATCAATTGCTCATTTAACTCCTTGAGTTCGGCGGGGGACATCCTATATGGTGCCTTAGAAACTGGACCAGCACTAGGGACCAAATCGATGGTGAAGGCCACTTCTCGTTGTGGAGGTAATCCAGGCAAGTCTTCCGGAAACACATCCGAAAATTCTTGCACAACTGGGATGTCTTCTAGCTTAGTCTCCTTAGTCTCCTTAATGGTGACAAATGTAAGGAAAGATACACATCCTTTCCTTATTAGCTTGCTAGCTCGGAGAGCCAAAATAAGAGGTGACTTGCTCCGACTCTTAGGGCTAGTATAGACCAGTTCCGAAAAGTCTTTGAAAGTAACTTTGCTGTTATGGCAATCCACAGTTGCTTGATACTTGGATAATCAATCTGCTCCCAATATGACATCATATTCCTTTAGGTCTAAACATATGAGGTTGATAGGAAGATTTCTTCCCTTTACCAAGACTTCACAGTTTTGATAATGGTGAGTAAGGTCAACTTCGCTTCCGAGAGGAGTTGAAAGAACTAATTTCATCCATTCCGGTTCCATGGGTAATGGATTAGCAAACTTCTTAGAAATAAAAGAATGCGAGGCACCAGTATCAAATAAGACATATGCAGACTTGGAACAAACTTTCAATGTACCTTCCACTAGTCCGCCTTCATCTTGTTCTGTCTCCTTAATAGCTTGGAGACGTGCATTCTTTGTCACCGGGCGCCTCCCGTCACCGGCTTGATCATTGAGTAGGGGACAGTCGGGAATCCGATGATCACGGCTCCCACAACGGAGACACGCTCCAAGTTTCCTCCAACATTCTTCGGCCTTATGTCCGGCCTTGTCACAGTGTTTACACACCACTTTAGAAGGTGTGGTGGTGATGGAGAACGGCTTGTTAATCTTTTTGACTTTCTTCTCCTGAGAAGACTCTCATCCATTACTTGGCCTTTTCTTGTTGAAATTGGGTTTAAAAGTGCCGGAGCTAGTAACATGCTCCTTCTTGTCTCTCCCACGGATCCTATCAGATAGTTCCGTGGCATCCTCCAATAGCTGGGCTCATCGTATCATCTCCGAATAGACTTGTATGTCCATCGGGGTCAGTTGTGTGATAAACTGGGGCTTGAGCCCATTTAGAAACATTCTAGCTTTCATTTTCTCGGTACTGACTAAATGCTTAGCGTACCGGGATAACCTCGAGAATTGTGCCTCATACTTGGCCACCGATAATGATCGTTGCTTGAGTGTGGCGAATTCGGCGGCCTTCTTCTCCTGGACTCGGTCCAAAAACTATTTATTGTTGAAATGTTCAACAAACTCCTCCCAAGTAACTTGTCCTTGATCTAATGTGGCTTCTACCGACTCCCACCAGCAGCGGGCGTCCCTTTCCAATTGAAACGTTGCTAACAAGACCTTCTCTTGGTCCGTGCATTGCATAACCCGAAAGATACGTTCGGTCTCCCGGATCCAGTGCTCGGCGTCATCCGGATCAGTGGATCCCATGAACTTAGGAGGGTTCATGTTCTTGAAGCTTTGGTGGAGATTTCCTACTCCACGATGTGCTCCTCCTTGTGCCACCTGTTGAAGTGCCTGGGTCATGCCTTGCAGAGTTCGTTGCATGTTGCGCCACTGGGCACGTTCGGCAGCCATTGTCCTACAATTACAATAACTATATTTAATATGTGATGATGTTCAAAGGTTTTGATTCTAAGTTAACTTAACCCTTGGTTCTACCCAATCTCACCGGTTAAAGATTTAAACCTATCCTTGGACTTGGGTTTCCTAGGAATTGAATATCCTAGGCTCTGATACCACAAAAACTGTAACGCCCCGAGCGCGGAAGGAACTCAGAGACGCGTGACGAGTTTATATCGATCATGTCAATCAGAGTTTTAGTGCATTCGACACAAAGACTGAGTGCGCAAAAGTAAAGATAACCCAATCCTTTATCCAATCTCAAAAGTACTTCAATTACAATTCACTTCATGAAAGTGCTAAAACTCAATAAAGAAAAAGGTACAATGATTGACTCAAGAATATAGAAAGATAAGACTAGTAGACGCTTGGATAGACGGAGTAGCTCTAATCTCTTCACTCTTGACCTTCCCCATCCGATTGAGTCTCGTCATCGGACTTACCTGAAAAATAGGAGAAAACACTGGATGAGCGAACGCTCAGTAGGAATTATATCTCAAGAGTTAGCTTACTTTAAGTAAATTACATGTTACATGAATGCAATAAAGCTATGCATGTTTGCGTAAAACGACAAAAGATAGAGAGTATAACAAGAGATAATTGAGTGAATTAACATGTCTTTCAAGAACTTATATCAATAACTGTCAAGATATTCAAGCTAGTATATTCATCATGTCATGTCGGGAATTGGCTATCACGTTTCAAGCAAGTATATAAATATCCTTTCCGGGTCACGCAAGTTATGTCATGTCAAGTCGAGTTAAGTACGAGATTGTGGAATGTCTAATCAAGCTAGTCATGCACTTCGGTGCAATGCCACACCGTGATCATTACAACTCCCATGGGCACTAGTACTTTCGGGTGCTCCTCCCAGGATCAGATCGGGCCCTTATATGCGCAGGCATTGATCGTGTATGTTTCGACATCCACTATAGTTATAGCCAATATAGAGTTTCAACGGAATAAGCTTGTAGGGACTTTAAGGTAGATCTTGTGGAATAGAATTTCAAGGATTGAACATGATGTATAAAGAAAATAATAACGGTATAATCATGATTAACGATAAAACTAGGTGGAATCGGCTCCCTAATTGGGTGCCATGATAATAAGAATAAGCGCTCATATAGCGATGGTCGCTCGTTCTTGGACATGATAAGCTAGATAGAATTGAGGTCCACAAGTATGGCACCTAATTTATAAGAACACTAAATGGCATGGTTTCCCATTCCATTAATTTAGAGTATTCTCATGACATCCTCTTAGCAAGTCATGAGGGCTGGTATACCATGTTTCTTTAGAGTGACATGGTAATCAAATAGTGACATAGGTTTTAAGGGTACAACCAGCTCGGCTGCCTTGAGGGAATTCCAAGACTAGCGGAGTCTTACGGAGGTCTCTATGATAAAGTCACTGGTCCAAAGGAACGGAATGTCCCATGGAGAGTTTATCTATCACCGAGAAATAGGGGGTAATCGATAAAACATCATGAAACGTGGGGCTATATTCACGGAATGGAATATAGTGCCTGTATACACAACCCATTGTCAAGGGTTGCTGAAACACGAAAATCAGGAGTTCAGTAAATTAACGCCTGAGCTTAAGTCTTCATTTTCTAAATTGGCGCCCTTGTCAGGGTCGTCAGTTTAACAAATGACGACTGTTTACTCAGTCGTTACATCCAGGTTATGTAAATATTAATATCCCTAAACATTTTCATATTTTGATTATTATCAAAATGACGCCTTTCATGAAGGCTTCAATTCTGTAAATAGCGCCCTAGTCAGGGGCGTCATATATCAAATTAAAGGGCAGGGTATATGTCGTCATTCCAATATCCAGGAATATTATAAACATTTTCAAGAATTCTTGATTTATCACTAATTAATGCCTGCGTACAACGGCGTTTGTTCAATTGACGACCTAGACATGGTCGTTATTTATTTTTCATATGATCAGGTACAATCACAGACATGGCCTTTGGGGTATTTCCAAACAAGAAACTAGAGACATGGGTAGATAGAGAAAAATAGCAGGAATTTACTAATATGATCATGCATTAGTTAACACATCAGGGTTTATAGTAATTAAATTTTTTAACGTTCGTCATTATTAATTAACTAGACAATTGACGCCTGTGCTCACGGGCGTTAAATAAAAACAACGCCTTGATCTAGGGCGTCATTTTCAGTAAAATGATGAAATCATGAAAACTCATATGGCAGTCAGTCGCAGCACTAACAACCTACATGCATGGAATTGACCTAATATCCATAAAATTTTGCTTAACACTTGAGAACACCTACCTTTGGGTGATGACTTGGTTGACAGACGATGATGAAGATGAAGAAAATAATCCCTTAATACGATACTATGTTTCTATCAGAGTTATTGGAAGCCAATATAACAAGAGCAGCAACAGCAGCCCCTTTCAAAGAAGAAGCAGCAAGATGATGATAGCTTCTCAAAGAGGTCGACAGCCTCTTTTCCAGCAACGGTATCGGAAGAAGAAGAGAGCTTCCTGCGCTCCTTCTTGGCTCAGATAACCCGCAGGAAGAAGAAAAAGGCGAAGAACTCCTACGTTCTTCACGTTCACTATGGTAGGACGAAGGGGAAGATGATGGAAACCCCTCCTCGTATCATTAGGATGGAGAGGAAGGCTCCCCGATACTTGGACGACCGACAGTAGCAATAGGTTTTGATGAAGAAAAACAAACAGGTTGGCTCGATGGGAGGGGGTATTTATAGGGAAGGAATCCTAATGGGTTTTTAAGAGTTCGATTAGAACTAAAATTTCCATGGTAGAATCCTTACTAAACTTAAAGATGGAAGTATCAATCCCTTCCTTAATCAAAACTTACCCAGATAACATCCATGTTCGAACCAAACACCAACGGGTCGGTTTGTAAATGACGCCTAAAGTTGGGACGTTATTTCAATAAATGACGCTTATATACACAGTCGTCAAAATTAAATGACGACTTGCTCGGAGGCGTCATTCATCTTTCCCTTATTTGTTATTTTAAGGTGTAACGATCTTTCTGGATTTTTATCTTTTTTTCTTGATATGATCTTGATGGGAAATTTTAGGGGTATGAGTTTTCCATTTTTCTCTATTTTTTCATATAGTTAGTTTTCTAAAATTCTTTAATTCAAAAAATGGGCACTATTTAATTTAGAATAAAATAACGACTTTCATTAAGTCGTCCCATTTGTAATACACGCCCAAGGCAATGGCGTCAATTTCATTTTGACATTTCTCCTTAACCTTCCAAAAGACTATTATTATGTATATAGCCCTATCATCTCTATAACTCTTTAGCTATATACTTTATTTGATTTTCACTCATTTATAAATAACGACTTGTGTTAAGTCACTTTTCACGTTGGATACGCCTACACAAAGAGGCGTCAATTGAGTTTTGGCCATTTCTCAATCCCCTTGAATAAACCGAAATTGCATATATACTCATTCTTTTATCTTTTACATATCTTTAATGTAATTAAATCTTATATATATATCCTTCTCCCTTCTAATAAGATTATAATGTAATAAATGTAAAATATTAAAATTTCTAAATTATTAATAAAATATAAATTGATATTTTTTCGAGATTTAATGATTCTTAATTCAATTAAAATTACGTTGTGCATTAAATACTTACCTAAAAATAACATGTCATTCTTAAATTTATTATAATATAATGGTAGGGTCCATGAGTCCTTTTTGTAAGACTTTTTAGGACGTAAGATGGTTATGTACAAAGTCTGGGCCTTGTTAAATTTTTATTTTTAATTTATTTAGACTTTCTAGTCCTTTAATTTACCAAGGTTTCTACACCAGCGGTACACTCCCTGGCCTCCACCCAGTACACTCTTCAGCCCCCCTGCCCGACGCACTCTCATCCTCTTCCAGCGGTACTCCCTCAGCTCACGCCCTACCCGGCACACCCTTCCGTTCCGCCTTCGGCGGTACACCCTTAGCTCACTCGCCAGCAGCACACTCTCATATACACCTACTCCGGTACACTTTGCATTCAAAGCACCACACCAAAGAAAAGAGGGTATAAAAAAGGAAAAAATTTATATGATAATAATGATAAAAAGGGACTTTGATAAAAGAATAATAATAAAGAAATACAGAACAAAAAGGGTGAGATAATAAAAAATGTAATAATAAATAAAGGAAGACCTCCATTGGTCCACGGGTAATAAAAAGGGGGGGAACCCACACAGAAATAATAATAATTGGAAATAGATGATGATAATGAACAACGATAATAATCATGAACAAAACGACACGGCCTTTGTCTCCCTCGGACCCCGGATCTGGGAATAGTAATGATGCCTTCGTAGGCCGGACTTCACCCTCGGGAGTCACCCCTCCCATCATGGTTATCACCCGACCTCATTTTGAGCCAATATCTCACCAAAGTCCCCCCTTTCCACCGGGATCAGATCCCGCTCTCGTATCAAAATTGCCATCTCCTGGCAGACATCTGCACGGATTCATTCCCGTTACCGTCTTGTTTTCCGAATGGACTTTTGTCCAAACATGGAATGGTCCACCAGTGACCGACATAGTATGAATGTTCATACCCCCGATATGGGTTTTCAGTATAGTCTCGATGCTCCTTTCTTCCTGCATTAACTATTAATTCCTTTGACCGTGGGGCCCTTATTTTCGGCGATTAATCAATGGTGTTCCCCTCTCCGAGGGGATGTAAATAACGCCGTGACCTTTATGGTGCGGCGGGTTTTGATCCAGACCTGAACTACACAATCGTCTGATTAGTCAAATCGAGCGCACAATAAATCGTCACTTTGTGACTAGCACGCCCACGCACTTAATAAACGAATAAACCCACTGAATAAATTGACTTAAATAACAAACTAATAAGCGAATTTTAGTGCGTCCATAAGTCTGGCACGCCCGGTGGGACCAAACCACCCTTCATCTCTTCGCCGGGATTCAGGGCCTCATAGTCTCCTAATAAACGATGTTTGCCTGCTTTGATGAATTGTAGGTGTTGTCTTCGCCAGCCGTATGGGGAGAAAAGTCAGACTAGGCGCAATTATCTTTGTGGCCTCGAGGATGCTACTCCGAGGCACATGCAGCTTCTAGGAATCATGAAGGGCACTAAAAAATAGGGAAGAGAAAGAGAGAAGAAGGGAGGGGAAATCAAACCCCCTCTCCCTAAGAGGAAAGAAGAAAAGAAGAAAAGAAAAGAAAAGAAAGAAAAAAATAGAGAAAGAATTGGCGAGAGAGGGTTGTACGGCCATATCCGTCGAGCCCCATACTGAACACAGATCACCACTGTGGGATTGATGCGGTGGAGTGAACCACTCATCCCCTCCTTGAGTGGGTGAGTGCTCTCCTGCGCACCCACCTTGGTCTGTTATACAAAAAGGGAAGAGAAGAAAAGAAAAGGACAAAAAAAGAAAAGCTGGCAAGCATTGTCGACCAAGAGAACAAGAAGAAGGCCGGCATTCCGCCAGTCTCTAGGAGGGTCCAAGCCCACGGTGCAATGCCCCAGCCCGTTCCACCTTCCTGCTGCCCCTAGCCGGCATATGACGGCCCCTCAAGTGGCTGTTAGAAGATCCAACAAGCCGCAACTGTAGCTTGATGAATTCCTGCCCACTGTGGGGGATACTTTATAGCAATGAGGCCAAGCACAGCCACCACTCCCGAAGAGAGCATGCATATACCCCGCCATGGGGGATAAAAAGAAGAAATATACCCCGCCATGGGGGATAAGAGGTAAGAAAGAATACGCCCCGCTCCTGGGGGCACATGAAGAGAATACACCCCGACTCGGGGGCGCGTGAGAAGAATCTACCCCGCCACGGGGGCATACGAAGAAACAGAGTTGCACCCCAGCTTAGGGGCATTTGAAGAAGAAATGTACCCCGCCAAGGGGGCATATGAAGCAAAAGAAACACACCCCGCATGGGGGGCATGAAAACAAGAAGCTCCACCCTGTTCCGGGGGCATTTGAAGAAGCAATACACCCCGACTCGGGGGCACATAAAGCAAAAGTTACACCCTGGCTTAGGGACATTTGACGAAGAATCTACACCGATCTGGGGGCATAAGAAGAAACATAGTTTCGCTCCAATCTGGGGGGCATGAAGAGCGAAAGAATATACCCTGGCTTAAGGGCTTTTGAAGAAGAAACATACCCCGCTCTGGGACATAAGAAGTACCAAAATTCACCCCCGCCATGAGGGCATAAGAAGCAACATACCCCGCTCTGGGGCATAAGAAGCAGAAACTACACACCGACCTAGGGGCATATGAAGAGAAGTGCACCCCGATCTAGGGGCATAAAGAGCAAAATAATACACCCTGGCTTAGGGGCTTTTGAAGAAGAAATGTACCCCGCCATGAGGGCATAAGAAGCAGAAGTCACACCCCGACTTAGGGGCATGTGAAGAGAAGTACACCCCGCCTGGGGGCACAGAAGCAAAGAAGCAGAATCTACCCCGGCCTGGGGGCATAAGAAGCATGGAGTTACACCCCGACTCGGGGGTACGTAAAGAAGAAACACATCATGCCTTGGGTGCACAGGAAGCAGCAGAATCCACCCCCGCCATGGGGACATAAGAAGCAACATACCCCGCCACGGGGGGGGGGGGGGGTAGAAGCCATGAAAAATTCACCCCGGCTTAGGGGTATTCAAAAAAAAATCTACCCCGGTTTAGGGGCACTTCAAGAAGAACTACATCCCCACTTGGGGGCATGAGAAGCAAAGAATACACCCCGCTCCTGGGGCCATATGAAGAGAATACACTCCGCCTGGGGTGTAGGAGAAGCAAAACACACCCCGACTCGGGGGGCATATGAGACAAAAAATACACCCCGGTTTAGGGGTATTTGAGGAAGAAATATACCCCGATATGGGGGCACATGAAGCATGCATCCACCCCGCCATGAGGGCATAAGAAGCAAAGACCATACCTCGCCATAGGGAATAAGAAACAAGAATTCACCCCGGCCCGGGGGCATACAAAGAAAGAAGCACACCCCGACTTAGGGGCATTTGAAGAAGAAACATACCCCGCCATGGGGGCCTATAAAAAAAATACACCCCGCCTTGGGGGTAAAATAGGAAGAGGACACCCCACTGTGAGGGGCATGAGAAGCAAAGACTCTACCCCGTATGGGGGCATATGAAACAAAAAGAATACACCCCAGCTTAGGGGAATACGAAGAGAAATATACCCCACTCTGGGGCAGAAGAAGCAGAAGAATCTACCCCGGCTTGGGGCCACAACAAGCAACAGAGTTACACCCTGATCTAGGGGCACTTGAAGAGAAATATATCCCGCCATAGGGGCACATAAAAGAAAAGAGAGCAACATTACACCCCGGTCTGGGGGCACAGAAGCAAAGAGACATATCCTGACCTGGGAGCATATGAAGAAAGGTATACTGTAATGCCCCAGACTTTTCGGATCCTTCTTCTCGGGTCCCGGATCTACGTTTCTGGTGTATCTGGCTCCGTTGTGTCCGAAGTGATGTTTCGGACATCTTTTGTGTTCGGATCGGCGCGATCCGGAGCTGTTTCGGAGGCCGGAGTGCGTTCCGCGGCTTTTCCGCGTGTGTTTTCCGATTCCCGTTGTGTGTTTCGGTAATTCCTTCGGAACCTCGTTGCGGGTGAACCGGGTCGTTCACCTAGGAGAGTGTGGTACCGTTGCGATCGGTGCGTTCCGAGGATCGCGAAATCATGATTTTTTATTTTTTGGTATTTTTTGAAATTTTCGAATTTTTCCCTATATAAGCCCTTTCTCTCTCTCCCCTCTCATTTCTCACCCTCTCTCCCTCTCTCTTCTCTCACGCTCTCTTTCTCCCCTCTCTTCTTCGGCGGCCGACGGAGCGAGGCGGGGGCGAGGTGGAGGCGGCGCGGGCGAGGATGCGGGCGAGGATGGACGAGGATCGAGGCGATTGCAGGCACGATCCCTCGGTGGATTCCGAGATGGCGTCGTTCGTGTTCCGGGCGGTTTTCGGCATGGATTAGTTGCTTCGGCGCGCGGTTTCTTTGGTGGAGGTAGGGTGATGGAACACTACTGCGTCTTGCTCATTTTCCCTGCCATTGTATGTCGTTCAGCGTGGAAACGGTTGAGTTTGGGTCCGTTTTAGCGAAACCGTGATTTTATAGGTTTCGTAGGGTCCATCGGGAAACGGCGACGATTTCCAGATCGGTTACTGTCAACGGATTCCTTGGGGCGAGAGCGTTCTTTTCCCCCTGATTTCGTCTTGATTGGTGGTCCCGTTGGACCGGTAGGGCTCCGGGAAGCCCAGAAACCCTTTTTGGGTAACTTTGGTAGAATCGCCCGTTTCTCGTGATTCGTGCGTCATTTTGACTCCGGTCGGAGTCCATGTGATTGCCAGGGTGGTTGTGGCTATATCCCCTTCGTTTCGGCACGAAAGGGGCGTGGAAAGATCACGAGACCCCCTGGGTTTACGAGCCGTGATGGTTGGGCGGTCGAACCAGGGCCCGTCCGTCGTATGGGCGGCTGGCTTTGGACCGTTCTTCTCGTTCTAGTTTTGGGGTTGTGCGGTCGAACGATAGACCACACATGCGATGTGCGGCCAGGAGAGGTCCGCATGTCCCCCCATGGGCGGCTGGTCCCCAGCCGTCTGTCTCTACGTTGGGCTTGTGCGGCCAGGTGCTGACCGCATGTCCCTGTTGACCCTTGGTCAACGAGTTGTGTCGGTCGGGTTGTGCGGTTTGGTCAAAATCATTTTGACCGACACTGGAGTAGGTCGGATGGGTTGTGCAGGAGACCCTTAGCTGCACATCCCCTTGGGCGGTTCAGCCCTAACCGCCTATCCTCCATTTGGGGTTAGTCTGATTAGTGCGTTGTGCGGTTTCTTCCTGACCGCATGTCTCTTGAGCGGCTCTTCCCCAGCCGCACGTTCCTTGAGCGGCCCAGGATGAACCGCCCATGTGCCAGTCTAACCCGGTGTTTCCGTTTTGATCGATTCGAGTCCCGGGTGTGTGGTTCTCTATCCACGTGCTGACCCGTGGCCCGTCGGATGCTGTGCACTTCATCGGAGCCAGGTGTCGTGGTAGGGTGTGGTTTCGGGGTGTAGCGTTCTCGACTCGTGTCACTGTGTGTTGGCGTGCGCGCGGTAAGAGTCCCCGTGCGTCGTCGGTTTCTCCGAAAAGCGATTCCCGAGTGGGTCCTGTGTGAGGCCTTGGGCTGCGAGCCCGGTTGTCCAGTCTGAGGCTGGAGGCTTCCCTCTTCTCCTTCAGTTGGGCTGCAGCTTGGCGGTGTGCGAGCTACCTTGGGAATCATGCTTATGTGCTTTCCGCGTGGGCCGTGTGTGTGACCTTAGTCCCTCGAGTTCCCTTTTGAAGGGATGGTCTTGGCGGCTCGTGAGCTACCTCGATACTCGCGTTATCGTGATTTTAGACCTAGAGATTGGACTAGATTGACAGCCTTGTGCTGTTGCGTACGACGGTCTTGACCCCGAGTCTTGTGACTCAAGGACCGTTGGGTGTAGTGCGTCTAGAGGATTGCCCATAGTCCAGTGGCTTACCGTCACTTGGGTTTTCTCGACTCTCGCGCAGGGTGTGTGCATGGCCGTGGACTGTGAGTCCCGTTTCTTCTCCGACTGTGGTCATCGTGCGACGGTGCTGGTACGTGGGATGGTCCTCGTACGTCATCGGGTTTGGACGTTGTTTTCCGTTGACTTGAGAGTCTACTTCGTAGTGACCCTCCACTAGTTGTAGCCTGCTTACACGCGTGTGGTCCCACCAGGGAGTGGTGGAGAGGCTACCCTTAGAGACAGTTTGTGGACCGATTTTCGTCGGGCCCAACGTCTTGCAGCCAGAGTCCGGCTAAGGGGAAAATGGATCAGAGGGCCAGACCAGGGACGCACGGTATGTGTGTGCACACGTGGTTGGGGGCGGTGGGACCCGCGTCAACGGGCGTGACCCCAGCTAGTCAGTCGTTTGTGGTTACTTATGCGGTGTTCGTGCCTTTGGTAGGAGCTACCACGTCAGGCAGTTCACCTGCGGTGCGGTGTAACACGTCAGGGGACGTTACCGACTGTGCTTCTAGTGGGAGGTACTCCTGTCGAGTCGGGAGTGACAAACTGTCAATCAGTCTCTGTGACTTTGACCTTCGGGTTTTGGTCGTGTTGACCGTTGAGTTTCGGTTGTCTCGCCGTGGCACGTATGTCGGTTCTCGTGCCGTGAGACTAGTGCTAGTAGCTTTACCGAGATTGCGTCTTGCTGTTGTGGACACTAAAAATTTCTCACCCCATGTTTACGTACAGGGGAATAAGGAAGGGGAGAAAAGAGAAGAGAAGATGAGATAAAGGAAAGAAGAAGAGGAAAACACACCTTCAACTGCCTTCCAACGGCACAACCCCAAACAGCCCCCAGCGGCACACTCTGAAGTGCCCCAGCGGCACACCGTCCGCAAGGCCCCTCTAGCGGCACACTTCCAAAGTGTCCCAGCGGCACACTATGCATGCCTCCAACGGCACACCCTTGAAGCCATCAACGGCACACCCTGAAAGCCCCAGCGACACACCCCTGCCAGTGCCCAGCGACACACCCTCAAGTGCCCTCCAACGACACACCCTCGAGTGCCTCCCAGCCGCACACTTGTTCGCCCCCCCAGCGGCACACCCCTGGTGCCTCCCAGCGACACACCCAGGGCAGCCCTTTAGCGGCACACTTGTTTGCCCCCCCCCAGCGGCACAGTGTCCCATCTCATTACGATGCTCTGTTTTCACTCAAGCACGGAGCATTTAATGCTCACGCCGCTGGCTCATGCTCCGGCCGACAGCGTAGCGACAGCAGGCCGTTAACGTCAACCTCGGCCAACCAGGTGAAGGCACGCCAGCTCCCTCCTGCTGTCCCAACGTACAGGCCACTTGATGGCTTTGGACGGGAGAAGAAAAAAGAGGAGAAGAAGAAGGCTTGGTCTTCGAAGCGGCCAACCCCCATTCAATATAAAAGGAGGCTCGCTCGTTGGCTGGCCAGAACGACACAGATGCCAGAGAAGAAGAGAAGAGAGACGAAGAGGCAAGGAGAGAGAGACACCGCCAGAAAAGAGAAGACAGAAGAAAAAAAAGAGAGAAGAGAAGAAGGAGGGCTCCGGAGTGGGGTTTCTCCGACCGCCGCCGAGCAAGAGAGAGTAAGAGAGAGAGAGAGAGAGGGAGCTTGATGTAGTAGGGGGAAGTGGCGGAAAGGGCAGTGGGTGGTCACCCTGCTCCGATCCCCAACACTTCTCCCCCTTTTTCTTCTTCTTCTTCCCCGTTCCTTTGTTCTTCCGTTTTCTTTCTTGTTCGTAGCCTTAGCTCGGGCATGATTTGTAATGTGTATGGCCGGCCATGGCCTTTTGTTCCCCCATGAATGAGTATTGTCCCCTTTGATGGGTTTTCTTGTCGTCTTGATTGATTTGTGCCACCGTGGGCTTGATCAGCCCAGTGCCCCTGCCCCATTAGCACGCCAGCCCCTTTTGGGGCCTTGCCCGGTGCGCCTGCACCCCCGTCCAGCAGTACACCTTCTGGCTACTTGGCCGGCACACCCCTCTGCGCCTTCGGCGGCACATCTGCCCGTGCCCTCAGCGGTACACCCCACTTGTCCTTCAGCGGCACACTCTTGTGTGCCTTGGCCGGCATACACCCTTAACTAGCTTCCACCGGTACACCTTGCTCAGCCCTCCAGCGGCACAACCCCTCACTTGAGCCCAGCCCGGCACAGCCTTGCACTTATCTTCAGCTGGCACACCTTGGCCAAGTTCTTCCACGGTGCACTCTCAGCTAGTCTTAGGAGTTTCTTTCGCTCGTTGCTTCTTCCAGGTCTTCCGAAGTTTTATCGAAGGTGTTGTCGCCCTTGGCACGCACCTCAAATTGTCGGGTTCCGCCACTCCATGTGGGCGCGTTCCCTGTATCTCCCTTACGCCCCGAGTCAAGGGGAGATGCTGCCGAATTTTTTTATTAAAAGTAATGCCATGATAAAAGACAAAGTGAAGTAACTAATGAACGAACGAATAATGATAAGACATCCTAATCAAAACAATGGAATCGTATGAGACTCAGAGGATTGGGCTGCTAAACATGGCCCCGGACTTAACCACTCAATGAAGAATTGAGAACCTGGCCACCCGGAACTCCTCTATCTGAACTTCATATGCCAAAAGGGACCCCCTTTTCAACCCTCACACCAGCCCATCCTTCTCCCTTGGCCTTCAACGGCACACTCTCCACCAGCCTCCAGCGGCACACTCCCTTGGCCTTCAACGGCACACTCTCCACCAACCTCCAGCGGCACACTCTCCACCAGCCTCCAGCGGCACACTCCCTTGGCCTTCGACGGCACACTCTCCACCAGCCTCCAGCGGCACACTCCCTTGGCCTTCAACGGCACACTCTCTACTAGCCTCCGGCGGCATACTCCCTTGGCCGTCAACGGCATACTCCCTTAGCCTTCAACGGCACTCTCTCCACCAGCCTCCAGCGGCACACTCCCATCAGACCCTGCTGTGAGCTGCTCGGGCCCTACCCTAGCTATACCGACTCGGTCCAAACCCACATGGACCTCCCTTCGGCCCTCCGATGGCCCACTCCTCCACATACACCCTAAGTGCAAATAAGAGAAACACGATAATAATAATCATAAACAAAATATAGATCCAAAAATACATATAAAAGATGCAATAGAAGAAATAAACCAAATACACATATAAACACATGGCAAACAAAAAAGGGAAATGCGCGCGATAAAAGGTAATAATAATAAAATAATAAAACTACCCAAAAAGGCATAAAGGAGAAATAAGCAACTAAAAAAATGAAATGACTAGAACTCGGATAATAATAATAAGAAATAGAAAATGCCACCTCGCAGCCTCGCTTCTCCCCGTGACCCGGTGCAAAAGGAGTAATAATTCCGCCCTCACGGGCCGGTCTTGAGTCTCGGGAATTACCCCGGCATGGCCATGGCCCGACCTTGTTCTGGGCCGACATTCCGATCAAACCAGGCCCGTCCTCCGCCCGGATCCTCTCCGGTCCGTTATTGAAATGCCGTGCATCCGGCAGACATTTGTACGGGTTTGTTTCCGTCGCGTATCTATTACGGACCTTTGTCCAAACATAAAGTGGTCCACGAATGACCGACAAATCTGAATAGAACGAGGCGGCCCTCGTCCTCCCCAAACCCTACGCATGGGAATGTCAATAAGGCCTTCACGGGTCACGCATAGACCTCGGGTCCGTCCCGATTATGATCATCACCCGACCCGTATCCTCGGCCTACAGTCCGCTCCCTATGAATACATATTGGTTCCGGGATCTAATCTCAGGACGCTCCCCCGTTGCCCTTTGGCACCGGAAATATTAATGACGCCCACGCAAGTCTTGTTTCAACCGCGGGGGGCCCACCACAGTATGGTCGAGGCTTGATCTTGCGCCGAGCCGACAAACTTGTTGGTTTCTGACCGTTTTAACCAGGATTTAATCGAATGCTTCCAGTTCCTCTGAACAATAAATTTGTCGTACCCCGGCATCCATATGTTCCGATTTTCCCGTGATGATTGCGTCTTTTCTCGAGCTGGACATTCGTCCGAATATTAAATGGTCAGCGTATGACCGACATGATCTCGAATGTTTTCTTTTCACCCTCGTACGAGGACTTCAGTATCTCTTAATAGATTTCTATGCAACTAACTTCCTGGCCATGATGCCCTGATTCCCAGCGATTAATCAAGGGTGTTCCCCTCTCCGACGGGATGTAAATGACGCCGTAGCCTTTATGGTACGGCGGGTTCTGGTCCCGACACGAACTACACAATCGTCTGATTAGTCAGATCGAGCGCACAATATATCGTCACCTAGGTGACTGGCACACCCACGCACTTAATAAACGAATAAAACATATATCTTAATTAATTAATAAAAAGTGCGTCAACAAGTCTGGCACGCCCGGTGGGACACGACCACCCTTCATCTCTTCGCCGGGATTTAGGGCCTCATGGTCCCCTAATAAACAATGTTTGCCTGCTTTGATGGATGGCAGGTGCTGTCGTCGCCAACCCCATGGGGGGATAAGCCGGACTAGACGCAATTGCCTTTATGGCCTCGAGGACGCTGCTCCGAAGCATACGCAGCCTCCAGGAATCATGGGGGGGCTGCTATAATAAAAGAGAGAGAAGAGAAAGAGAAAAGAAGGGAGGGGAAATCAGACCCCCTTTTCCGCAATAAGAGAAAGAAGAACAAAAAAAAAGAAGAAGAAAGAAGAAAGAAGCAAAAAGGGGAAGAGAAAGAATCGGCGAGAGAGGGTTGTACGACCACGTCCGTCGAGACCCGTGATGAACAAAGATTGCCATTGTGGGGTTGATGCGGTGGAGCGAACCACTCATCCCCTCCCTGAGGGGGTGAGCGCTCTCCTGCACACCCACCTTGGTCTATCACGCAAAAGAGAAGAGAAGAAGAGAAAGGACAAGAAGAGAAAGGTTGGCAAGCATTGCCGACCAACAGAATAAGAAGAAGGCCGGCATCCCGCCCGGCTCTGGGAGGGCCCAACTCCATGGTGCAACACCCTGGTCTGTTCCACCTTCCTGCTGCCCTTATCAGGCATAGAATGCCCCCTCGAGTGGCTGTTAGAAGATCTAACAAACTACAATTATAGCTTGATAAATTGCCGCTCGCTGTGGGAAATGCTTTATAGCAATGAGGCCAAGCACGGCCACCACTCTCGAAGAGAGCATGCACATACCCCGCCATGAGGGATAAGAAGAAGAGATATACCCCGCCATGGGGGGTAGGAGACAAAAAAGATGTACACCCCGTTCCCAGGGGCATATGAAGAGAATCCACCTGACTAGGGGGCACAACAGACAACAAAACTACACCCCGGCTCAGGGGCCTTTGAAGAAGAAACATACCCCGACTCAGGGGCACATGAAGAGAGGTACACCCCGCCATGAGGGCATATGGAGAAAAAAATACACCCCGCCTTGGGGGCACAAGAAATAGAAGAGCACACCCCGCCATGGGGGCACACGAAGAAAGAAACACCCTCCGCCCTAGGCGCATAAGAAGCAGAAAAGTCTACCCCGATATAGGGGCATAAGAAGCAAGAGTACGCCCCGAGCTAGGGGGAATGTAAAGAAAGAAACTACACCCCGCGATGGGGGCATGAGAAGCAAAGACTATACCCTGCTTAGGGGCATTCGAAGAGAAACATACCCCGCTCCGAGGCATAAGAAGTAGAAGTTACACCCCGTCTGGGGGCTTAGAAGCCATAGAAGAATACACCCCGCCTAGGGGCATAGAAGCCATAAAGAGATACACCCCGCCTGGGGGCATAAGAAGCCAAGAATCTACCCCGGCCTAGAGGGGGCATAAGCAGAAACAGAGTTACACCCCGGCTTAGGGGCATAGAAGCGATAAAGAATATAGCCCTGGCCTGGGGGCACATGAAGAGAATCCACCCCGACTCGAGGGCTTATAAAGCAAAGTTACACCCCAGCTTGGGGGCATTTAACAAAGAAGTGCACACCACCTAGGGGGCATAAGAAGAAATAGAGTTTCACCCCGACCTAGGGGCATAAAGAGCAAAAGAATACACCCCGACTTAGGGGAATCTGAAGAAGAAACATACACCCCGTCCGGGGGCATAGAAGCCATGAAGAATACACCCCGCCCGGGGGCACAAAAGCAAAGAGGCATGCTCCCCGGCTTAGGGGGATTCGAGGAAACACATACCCCGCCTAGGGGCATAGAAGCCATAAAGAGATACACCCCGTCTGGGGGCATAGGAGCTATGCAGAATACACCCCGCCATAGGGGCAGAGAAGCCATAAAGGATACACCCTGCTTGGGGGCATAAGAAGCCAAGAATCTACCCCGGCCTGGGGGCATAAGCAGAAACAGAGTTACACCCCGGCTTAGGGGCATAGAAGCCATAAAGAATATACCCCCGGCCTGGGGGCACATGAAGAGAATCCACCCCGACTCGGGGGCACATAAAGCAAAGTTAAACCCCAGCTTGGGGGGCATTTAACAAAGAAGTGTACCCCACCTAGGGGGCATAAGAAGAAACATAGTTTCACCCCGACCTAGGGGCATAAAGAGCAAAAGAATACACCCCAACTTAGGGGAATCTGAAGAAGAAACATACACCCCGTCCGGGGGCATAGAAGCCATGAAGAATACACCCCGCCCGGGGGCACAAAAGCAAAGAGGCATGCTCCCCGGCTTAGGGGGATTCGAGGAAACACATACCCCGCCTAGGGGCATAGAAGCCATAAAGAGATACACCCCGTCTGGGGGCATAGGAGCTATGCAGAATACACCCCGCCATAGGGGCAGAGAAGTGTGGACGTATAAAATTACACGTCCATATGTCCCGCCGAGCCCCGTATTAATGTCAAAGTCAAAGGAAGAAGACCCGGAGAGACTAGCCATCCAGGGCTCCGGGAAGATACTACCGCCCGACAAATCCCCGCATTTGCACGGGCGCATTAAGAGACCGAGAAATCACAGGATGTTCTCCTGAATTGACACACTACTACGGACCCACCCTCGGGCCCCTAATGGTGAAGAAATATCCCAAAGAATGCCCAGCTTCAAGTTCCTAAAGTAAAAGCAAAGGCCCCTGTCAAAACGGCACCTTTGGTGCCCCCAGCGGCACGGGCCTGAGGCCCTCCAACGGCATGGGCCTCAAGCCTTCAGCGGCACGGCCTCAAGCTCCCAGCGGCACGGCCCTTCAGCCCTTCAGCGGCACGGCCCTTCAGCGGCATGGCCATTTGGCCCTTCAGCGGCACGCTTCATTCAGGGTTTCTGTCAAGGTTGCACACCAAGTCTATACATCCGTCAGTTCAAGTCTATACACTCTTAGACCAAGTCTGTACAGCCCGTGTGCTTCATGCATTCAAAGTCTGTACATCCTGCAACACAAAATCTGTACGTTGGCTGATTGCACGAACGAAGTCTGTACATTGGCTGGTTGCTACAACGCAAAGTCTGTACATTGGCTGGCTGCTTCGAACGCAAAGTCTATACATCCAAACTCCAAGTCTGTACATTGGCTGACTGCTTCGAACGCAAGGCTATACATCCAAACTCCAAGTCTGTACATTGGCTGGCTGCTTCGAACGCAAAGTCTATACATTCAAATGCAAAGTCTATACATTGCTCTCTGTTGTGCTCGTGCATTAGTTTACCAAGTCTGTACATCGTGTTCCATGCACTCATAGTTTATACGTTCATGTGCATGGGCAGTGCATTCAGTTCATACATGCATACACGAAGTCTATACATTCATGTGCCAAGTCTGTACAGGCTCATCCATGCTCACGGTATAAAGTCTGTACAGAGTTCATACATGCACACGAAGTCTATACACTCATGTGGCAAGTTTGTACAGGCTCATGCATGCTCACGGTATAGAGTCTGTACAGAGTTCATGCACACGAAGTCTATACACTCATTTACCAAGTCTGACCGCCAGAGGCACGGCCTCAAACTTTCCAGCGGCACAGGCGTTCTACCCTAAACGCCCGCACCTCTTCCCCAACGGCACAGCGCTGAAAGCCTCCCGATGGCACGCGCCGGCAGAAGATACAACGGTCAATAGGCAGACCCATTGGCACGCAGTCCAGCCACTTCAAAGCCAGCTAGCGCCTATCTCCGTGTCACCTTCTGGCTGGAGGAGGGGAGATCTTCACCTGACGAGGAAGATACCGAAGTCAACCTCGGATGGCAGTGCCATCATGAGGCTCCCCCGTTAACTGTCCACGTATAAAAAGGCCCTCCAAACATATAGAAAAGGAGAGAGGATCTGCGTGAGAAGACACCCGTTCGAAGAGAGCTCCAGAGAAGAAGAAGAAGAGAAGAAGAAGGTAGAATAGAAGAAGGAGAGGATGAGAGAGCATACGCTGTAAGGTGGAAAAGGGAAGGGTGGCGGTGAAGGGAACAATGGCCCTTCCTCATCCTGTCCCTCTCCCCCGAGCTTTCTTTCTTTCTTTATCCTTGTGATTCTTTTGTTTGTTTGGATGTACTAGGCTACATTGGGTCTTCTGGCCATGGCCTTTGTCGTTTTGAGTTTCTCATGAATGAAACACCGTTTGATCTTGCCTTCGTTCAGTACATTTGTAGTTTTCTCCATCCTGCTAGTTTGTGAGTCTGGCGTTTGTCTCTGGTTCCCCAACTCCTTGCTTGATCTTCCCTCCCATGGCATGGGTCTACTCGATTGGAAGGTTTAGCTCTTGGCTCGATGAGGCAAGGCTAACATCTCCCTCCTCTTGGTGACACTCTGCAATGTAATCCTTTCTTTTTTCTTTACCTTCTTGCAGCCTGTCGAAGTTTGTGGACCTCCACTTGGCGTATTGCCCGTCCACTAGCTAGAAGATTCCTCAGTCCTTCCTTCAAAGTCCGCAGCACCCTACACCCATTCCAGCCTCCCAGTCATCCTACCACTGTGGACACCAAAAAATTACATGCATAGATATCTTGCTCGGCCTCGCACCAACAACGACGCCGAGTGAAGAAGCCCCGGAGAGACTGGTCGCCCGGACTCCCCAAATATGCACACTGTCGAGAAGCCATCCCCGGAGTCACGACAGCGAAGAAAAACTAACTCCCGGGAAGCTCATAACCTATGTGCCCCGAAGAAAATCAAATGGGCCACAACTCGTGCTCACAACGGGCTCAAAACTGTCCATTTAGCCCTTCAGCGGCACGCCCTTCAGCGGCACGCCCTTTAGCGGCACGCCCTTTGGGTCCTTCAGCGGTACGCCCTGTAAGCCTCTTAACGGCACGCTGGCAGGCCTGCCCAGCGGCACACCTGCTGAACCCCCAGCGGCACGCTCTGTGGAGCCTCTGCCCGGCACGCCCTAGCAGCCCCTCAGCGGCACACCCCCTGGGCGCTCCCCCGGCACGCCTTCAGTGGCCTTACCCGGTACAGCCCCCGCGCCACCTCTTTCGGCACACTCCCACCATGCCGGATGAGCCCTCTCACGCCGTACCGGATGCCCCCTGGTTCTGGAAAAGAGGAAGCGGCAGGGAGCGGGGCAGGAGCTTGTCTCGTCAGGCAGTTGCGCGTTCGCGGCCGGAATCGGTGGGCAATTCCTTTGGGTGCTCGGCATCCGGGGAGCGACTGGTGTCAGCTGCAAGGGACGGAGATCTCCAAGAAGCCAAGGCTTTGCTAGAGTACAACCCTCGCCTTGCCAGAATGCATTAATACAAGCCTGCCAATATGGTCATTGGGAGTTTGTTCAGACTCTGATGCTTTTCAAGGCCAACATACACAAAACAGATTATCTCAATGGTGGAACAGCTCTTCACTTTGCAGCCCTAAATGGTCACACTCGCTGCATCCGCCTCCTCCTTGCCGACTATGTTCCCAGTACACCTGAGTTTGGCATATCGTGAGGAGAGGATCAATACTTGATGCTTCTAGGATGGACTATGAGGAGAGTGCTCTGTCAAGGATAGTTAATAAACGGGCAGACAGTGGCATTACTGCACTTCACATGGCTGCACTAAATGGGCACACTGAGAGTGTTCAATTATCGTTGGACTTGGGAGCTTGTGTGTCCGAGGTCACTGTTGAAGATCGAACAACAATTGACCTAATAGGTGCTGGAAGCACGCCACTTCATTATGCTGCTTGTGGAGGAAATGCACAGTGCTGTCAAATTCTAATTGCCAGAGGTGCCAGCTTGAATGCAGAAAATGCAAATGGGTGGACTCCATTGATGGTGGTTCGTTCATGGCATAGAAGTTGGCTAGAAGGTCTTCTTAGTAGACAGCCAGAAGGTCGTGCACGCATTCTTCCTTCCCCGTACCTTTCTCTTCCCTTAATGAGTGCCTTTAAAATTGCAAGGGATTGTGGAGGGAGAAATACAGATCAATCTCCCGCATGCCTTGATCCATGAGCAGTTTGCTTGGAAGGACGACGCACAGTAGTAGCCAAAGGCTGCGGTCATGAATTCTGCACCAGGTGTGCACTTTACCTCTGTTGTCACCTCTCCACCCGGTGCACCCGTATGCCCCTCTAACCGGTGCACTAGTCAGAGCCTCCACCCGGCACACTTCTAGCGTCTTCTGCCCGGTGCACTCCCATGCCCCCCCATCTGGTGCTCCTTCAATGGTCTCCACCGGCACACCTGCTAGAGGCTCCAGCCGGCACACCCCAAGTGGCCTTTGGCCGGCACACCCGCAAGAGCCTCCACCCAACACGCTTGACGTTCCCTCCAGCGGCACGCCCAACGCTGCCTCCAGGGACACACCCTCGTGGGAGTCCAGCGGCACACCCATGGGGCGCCCAGCGGCACGCCCCCCCAGGCGCCCAGTGGCACGCCCCCCAGGGCTTCAGCGGCACGGTCCCAGGGCCCCAGCGGCATGCCCATCTGGGCCTTCGGCGGCACGCCCATTGGGTGCTCCCGCGACATGCTTAGGCAGCCCTCCATCGGCACGCCCTTTTGGCCCTCCTGCGGCACACTTCTTGAGCCCGCCAGCGGTACAGCGTGAAGGCGTTTCAACGGTCGAACGACGTGAAGCCCATGCCCTACATATCCTTGGCGCGCAGTGAGCTGTCCGAGGTGTCAACCAACGGTTGGGCCACGCAGGCTACCCCCCCTGACAGCCAGGACGGGGGAAGTCAAACCCCATCATCACCAGCTGCTTCCCGCCTCCGACTGCCGTTCTCGAGGGCTCCCGCTGCTGGGAGTATAAATCCCCTCCCATTCCGAGGAGAGAGACAGACGGACAAACAGAGAAGAGACCCAGAGGCAGAGATGAATAGAGAGAGTTGCAGACGAGAAGAAGAAGAAGAGAGAAGAAAAGGGAGAGGGCTCTGGTGTGGAGTCTTCCGACAGCCACCCAAACAACGAGAAGAGAGAGTAAGAGAGAGAGAGGGCTCGATGTAGTAGGGGAAGGTGGGGGAAAGAGCAGTGGACGATCGTCCCTGCTTCGATCTCCAACACCTCCTCCTCTTTTGTTCTTTATTTTTCCCCACTCCGTAGTCGCGTTCTCTGGTTTTCTTCCTTGCCTATAGCCTTAGCTCGGACATGTTTTGTAATGTATACGGCCGGTTATGGCACTTTCCTCCTCATGAATGAAAACTACCTGAAGAGGCGGAATCTCGTGCTGGGTCCTGAGCGGGCTGTGGATCACCAGAAGATGAATCTGCAAGAGAGGGAAACGTGTCAGAGGGCCCAGGGGATCTCCTTGGGGCAAACCCTCCGATGGCTAAGTCAGTAGAGCGATGGTGGAAGCGATAATGGGGGGAGGAGAGAGCTGATGCGCGAGAATCCTCTCCACCAAAGGGTGAAGCGAATCGTGCTCAGGAGCTTAGGGTATGTGAATGCCTAGTTCATCTTACCATCTTCCGGAGGATATCCCTTGCTTAAATAGTGCGCCGCCTTCAGGAGTCCTGTAAGCTGAGGGGTTCCCGGCGGGAGTTACGTCTTTAACGGGGGCTTTCATGGCCTGATCGTGGGAACGTTATCCCCTTGGAGTCCGGCAGCTCCCATGACTCTCCCGCTGGCGGAGGACTCTGAACGGCCGCACCTGCAGATAATCAACCGGTTTTACCGAGCCTCGGGGATGCTAGCTCACGTCTGAGCGATAGGCATGGCCCGGCGAGGGTGGGGTCGGATAGATCGGCTGGAGCCTATCTCTCTCGGATGGGGAGATGGCTTTAGGCCGGACCTTCCTTGGGACCTAACCGTTGTCTCGGGCCCTCCGAGCCTAGAAGGCCGCCGGGGAGAGTTGGTTCCTCGAGTCTTATTTATTGGGCTTTTCTCCCGAAGTGGGCCCTGTGGGCTATCACTTGGGTGGGCTCGCCGGGTTGGACCTTGTAGGTCTTGTTGGGCGGCCTTTGTGGTGGGCTGCGGAAATCCCCCTCTCCACTTGTCCCCCTCCTACTCCCGAGCCAAGGAGGCTCGGATGAGTAGTTTTTCGAGGCTTTGGACCGGCGTGGCTCAGGTGGGTGGAATTCCGTTGGCGTTGTGGAGCCGCTTATAGCGGTCGCCGAGGCCCGTAATGATGATCCTGACGGATTTGAAACGAAGGGCCCCCCCCTTTTTCTCGGAGCACGGAACGGCGCGCCGCCACCCTCAGGGGTTTATAGGGGGCGCTGTTCATCGTTCTAGGCTTCCAGGGTTTTAGGCTTTCCTTGCTTCTTGATGCGCCGTGAGAGCACAGCGGAGATGCGGAGCCTTGCGGCGGCGTTCGAAGAGTTGGCGAGGATAACCGCGGAGGCGATCCAGCAGCTTCCTTCTCCCCCGGAGTCTTCAAGCTCGTGCGAGGGATCTTCTCTCAACTCGATGGCGGACCAGAGCCCGGAGCCTGTGCCGGTGAGGCGGGATCCCGTCCCCAACTGTAGCGAGTTGGGGGAGACAGAGGTGAGGAGGTTAGAGCACCGTTTCCGTCTGCCTCTCCGCTATAGCTTTGTTGCCGCCACTCCGTACGAGACGAGTTTGGATGATCGTGCTGGGCTTATTTGCACCTTCCTTCTGGCTTGGAAGAGCGGATTTCAGCTTCCTTTCGATCCTTACGTGCTGCAGCTTCTCAATTTTTTCCGATTGGCACCTATTCAGTTGGTGGCCAACTCCTATCTTCTTCTTTCGGCCTTCGAGATTCTGTGTCGCCAGTGCGACATCTACCCTTCTCCGGACCTCTTCCACTTCTTCTTTGAGTTGAAAGCGCACCCGCAGGCGGGGAAAGGCTTCTACTTCATCCAGGCGCGGAGGAACAGGAGCTGCATCTCGCTTGCGGCGAAGGACTCCTCGCACAAGGGGTGGAAGACCCAATTCTTCTGGGTGAAGGCGGTGGCGACGGACGAGATCTGGAGATGCCGGACCTCGCCCAACTTTCACCCGAATCTGCCCCCTCGCCAGGAGGAGTTCCCTCCCCACGTGGAGCAGCAGGCTGCCCGTCTGCTGGAGAATCGCCAATCGACCGAGGAGCTGGTGACGCCGGAGAACATCGAACGGTGTCTTCTCTCGCGGTTGACGTCGTCAGGTACGGCTCTTGAGGCTCTTTTTCTGGGGTGGTAGCTCTTTTTCCTCCTCCTGACCGGGGCTTCTTCTTGCTGCAGACGTGAGGCGGGAGCCTCTGGAGGAGGCGGCCGAGGTCATCGATCTGGGGGATGACTCGGCAGCCGATGAGCCTGATGCCCCGATGGGTCGCGTCAATGCCCGAGATAAGGGCAAGGGGGTGGCCTCCGAGGGGTCTTCTCGATCGACCGATCTGAAGCGCAAGGATCCCCTGGTGGGGAAATTGCGGGAGGCCGTGAAGGCCAGGAAGAGGGCCAGGAAAGCCGGTCTTCCTACCGCCGTCGGGGGCGATTCTGGCTCGGCGGCACTCCCCCCTCGGGGGCAGGATGGGGCCGACCCTTCCGGGCTGGCTCTCCCATCTGCCGAGCGAGAGGGGGCCGAGGAGACCAGGGGCCCCGCAGAGGGAGGTGATGGGTCGGCTCTCCCCTTTGTAGGGACAGAAGGGGCCGATGCCGGCGTGGCCGGCGCTGGGACCGAGAGTTCGATCGGTGCAGATGGGGGTGCGCCCGCGGGGGCGTCGCAACCCCAAGTGCCGGCAGCTTCTGGTGCGGTGGATCCCGCGGCGCCGGTCGAGGGTGGGGGTTCGCCCGGGGAGGCGTTGCAACCCCAACCGACCGTGGCGCGCGGGGCGGTTGGTTCTGCCGCCACAACAGGGCCTTCTGGCGGGGTGCCCAGGGTGGAGCAGTCCCCTTTGCCGGAATCTCTGGTCAGGCTCGGTGTCTCGAGTGATCTGTACCGGCTCTGCCGGTCGATCGCCGATAGGACGAGGGGGGGAGAAAAGCGCAGCACTCCTGCCGGGGTCCTTGACATCCTGATGTAGGGCGGCCTGGTCATAGCTCGGACAGCGGCCGTGATGGCAGAGGCGCACGCCCGGACGGAGGCGGAGCGGTCGAAGCTCGCCTGGACCCTTGGTGGATGCGAGGGGAAACTGGCCCGGCTTGAGGGGGAGCACGAGGGGCTCCGGCAGGAGTTCCTCGCATTCAGGGAGTTGGCGCGGTCGAGCCGACGGGAAGCCGAGGTGCTGGCCGAGCAGCTGACAAGGGCCCAAGAATCGCTCGAGAGGAAGAGCAAACGTCTAGAAGACGAGCGTCAACGTCACATCGAGCTGGATAGCCTCTGGGAGCTTGAGCGCGGCGAGCTGCAGGATCGGGCGGAGGACGCGGAGCGCCTTCGCGCTGAGGCTGAGGCGGACCGAGCCCGGGCGGAGGGTCGGATGATCGAAGCCGAGGGGAGGATGACCGAGCTGGAGGAGCGTCTGGCGAGGGCGGAAGGGCGTGCGGCCGAGGCGGAGCGGGCTCGGGACGGGCAGGTCGAGGCGGAAGCGATCGAGCGCTATAAAGGCTCGGAAGCTTACTCAACCGACCTGATTGCAGCTGCCCTACCCTACTACGAGGTAGCGCTCCGCCGGGGTGCTCGAAAGGGGTTCAGGCAGGGCTATCGCCGGGCGATGAACTATGCCAATGAGCACCTTGCCGGGGGTGATTTTCCTTATGGCCAGAGTTATGACTCGGACGAGTCAGATTCCAGCTCCTCATCTTCGTCCGGGGAAGAACCGGAGGAATCGCCTCCAGCGGGGTCACCAGCTCCGGAGGTCTCGGGAGGGCTCACGATCGGGACAGTTCTCGCACAGGCGAGGTCAGTGTCCGGGCCGGCCGTCGCCGAGGGTACCGGGGGTGACGCGTCCCCTACTGCCGTTCCCGAGCTTCAAAGTGGGCCCGAGGCCTGATGTAACTTTATTTTGCCCCTTCCCCCTTTTGTCTGTCTTTCCTTTTGTAAGAGATTTTTATGGGAGGTAATAAATGACTTACTTTATTTGATCGCTATCTTCTCTGTGATTTGGTTGGCGTATCGGGGCAGTTGGAAAGTGCCGATATTTTTTATGCCGTTTTCGCACGTCGATTCGGGAGACTTCTTGCGGGCGTCCTTCCGTATTACCATGCTTTGAAAGTCGAGGTGTTTCGCGAATCCCGCTAGAGTGGGGATCGAGGAATTTGAGGTGATCTTTCAGGGGAGATCCTATAGCGTGTTTTCGAGGGGGGAGTCATTTAAGGCGCGTGGCCTCCCTTGGCCTATAAAAAGGACCGAAGGGTGCTCCTTCCCTCTTAACACTTAGGACTCTTACCGGCGGTCTGCTCTTATTCCCTCGTCTTCGCTCTGTGTTGCGCCGCCGCGATCGGAGCATGGAGGACCCTTCAGAAGGTGACGCTACAGACGACGGGGAGCGGCCGGTTCCAGCTATCCTGGAATATCGGTCGGGTCCCATGGTCGTCGCGCGTGCATGAGACGGGTCCGACGGTCGCCGCTCGGATCTGGAGAGGGCTTCGACGTGCGGGGGCACGCCGTTTGCCTCCTCTTGGCTCCGGCGAGGCTTCCGGGCGGACGCCGAGATGGAGGGCGAATGGGGGAGTTAGGGATGCCGGCCGCCATTCCCCTCCGTGGGAGGGGAGGAGGCGGCTCCAGTTCCTTCCTCACCCCTGTCTGCAGCCTCTTTCTCTCTCTTTTGTTCTTCATTTCTTTCACTCTTCGGGGGCTGCTTGCTTTCTGTTCGCCTCCAAAGAGTTAGTAGTTTGGCAGAGAGGGTACCTTCACGGCGCTCCTTTTTCTAGGTTGTTGCCAACTTGGAAGGTAGCCTTACTCGCGTGAAAGGTGGCCTTCTCCTTGCTGTCCCTCTGTCACCTTTGTCACGGTCCACCCGAGCCAACTGGGTCGACCATCTCTTGTCCGAGCCAGTTTCTACGCGAGGCAGAGTCAGTGGCTGGATGCGAGAAGATCAAGACCGGGTCGGTCGGGCGATGGCCGTTTGCCGCGGTGCTAGATGGATTTTTGCTTTTCACTATGTAATGTATTGGTAGTTGCCTTTTTGATGTACCAACAGTTATCTTGAATGAATGCGAAAGATAAGGGGGTTTATTCTACCCGATTTGTTGATACAGTATTCAGAAATAAAATCTGCGTAGTGTGGTTGCATTCCATGTCCGGGGAATGGGTTCCCCTTCCATTGTGGCTAACCTGTACGCACCTTTCCCGAGCGTCTCGATCACTCGGTAGGGGCCTTCCCAGTTGGGGGATAGCTTGCCCGCCGCCTCCAGTGGTCGAGATGCTTCGGTCTTCCTGAGAACGAAGTCCCCTGGTTGGAATTGTCTGCCTTGGACCTTGGCGTTGTAGTACCGAGTGAGGCGGCGCTGGTATTCCGTAGCTCGGACGTTCGCGATCTCTCGGAGTTCGTCTGCCAGGTCGAGGTTCTCGAGCAACTTCTGCTCGTTTGCCTCGGGCGAAAAGTTGATCACTCGGAGAGACGGATTGGCGATCTCTAACGGAACGATGGCTTCGGTGCCATATACCAGCTGAAAAGGGGTCTCACCGGTTGCCGTCCTGGGGGTCGTTCGGTGCGACCATAGTACGCTAGGCAGTTCCTCGAGCCAGCTACCCTTAGCCTTGCCGAGTCTGGTTTTTATGCCCTTCAAGATGGTCTTGTTGGCATTTTCAACCAGCCCGTTGGCCTGAGGGTGGGCGACCGAGGTGAAGTGGTTGCGGATATTTAGGTCGGCACATCTGTCTCGGAAGTATCGAGAGTCGAATTGCCGCCCGTTATCACTTACTATCACTCGGGGGACGCCGAAGCGACAAATGATCGATTTCCATACGAAACCCCAGACGAATGTCTCGGTGATCCTCGATGTTGCTTCAGCCTCGATCCACTTGGTGAAGTAGTCGATGGCGACGATGATGAACTTCTTCTGGGATTGAGCCGTTGGGAATGGCCCAAGGATGTCGATCCCCCACCGAGCGAAAGGGTAAGGCTCGGTAAGGGTGACAAGTTCCGTGGCCGGCTGGTGGACCAAATGGTCGAACCGCTGGCAACGGTCGCAATGTTGTACGTAAGCCGTGCAGTCGCGCTGTAGGGTCGGCCACCAGTACCCCTGCCTTAGCAGGATTCTAGCCAGCGACCGACCTCCTGAATGTGCTCCGCACAGGCCTTGATGAATCTCTTCAATAGCTTGGCTCGCTTCGTCGGGGCCGAGGCACTTCAGAAGGGGCCCGGAGAACGATCTTCGGTAGAGGGCGTTGTCGAGGATGACGAAGCGCCGAGCTTGGTACTTCATTCAGCGGGCTTCCCGAGGGTCGGAGGGCTCCTGGGAGTCCCGTAGCCAGGACAGGTAGGGGGAGCGCCAGTCAGCGGGAGTGGCCGAGTCAATGGCGAGGAGCTCCGAGTTTATGCTCGGGCGCTCTAGCTCTTCTAGGAGGACCGATCGTGTACCTTCCGGGTCTAGGGAGGAGGCCAGTCGGGAGTGGGCGTCCGCCCGAGAGTTTTGCTCCCGAGCTATTCGGACTACCTCGAACTCCTCGAACTGCTGGGCCAGGCTCCGGACCAACTGGAGGTATTTGATCATAGGTGCCTCCCGAGCTTCGTACTCGCCACTGACCTGGCTTGCAACTAGCTGGGAGTCGGTGTGGATCCTGACTCGCTCGGCCCCCAGCCGTCGGGCCATGCGGGCCCCCGAGATAAGGGCCTCGTACTCGGAAGCATTGTTGGATGCCAAGAAGTTGAACTTTAGGGCGTATTGCAACTCTATTCCTTCGGGAGACCTTAGAAGGATCCCTGCGCCGCTACCGACCGAGTTGGATGATCCATCGACGAACAGCTCCCAGGTTGGCCCGGTTGCTGTCAGAGGCCTGTCCTCGACCGGAATGGTGCTCTCGGCGATGAAATCGGCGAGCGCCTGCCCTTTGATAGCTGATCGTGGCCGATACGAGATGTCGTATGCCCCGAGCATGATGGCCCATTTGACAAGTCGCCCCGAGGCTTCGGGGTGGGCCAGAATCTTCTTCAGTGGCTCACCGGTTAACACTGTGATGGGATGCCCTTGGAAGTAGGGTCGGAGGCGCCTTGCGGAGGTAACCAACGCTAGCACGAGTTTCTCGATTGCGGGGTACCTCCGCTCGGCCTCGCTGAGCACCTTGCTGGTGTAGTAGACCGGCCTCTCGACTCCCGAGTCATTTCTGACTAGGACCGAGCTGACCGTTGACGGCGTCGCCGAGAGATAGAGCAACAAGACCTCGCCCGGGACAGGCTTGGAAAGCACCGGGGGCGAAGCCAGGAACTCTTTGAGCTCGACGAACGCTGTCTGGCATTCTCCATCCCATGTGAACGTGGCAGATGCTACCTTGGGCCCCCTCATCAGCTTGAAGAAGGGCAAGCATCGTTCGGCCGCACGGGACAGGAAACGACTGAGAGCAGCGACACGCCCCGTTAGACGCTGGACGTCTTTAATACACGCGGGCGGGCCCATGTCCAGGATGGCCTGGACCTTATCGGGGTTGGCTTCGATCCCTCGCTGAGTGACCAGGAAACCCAGGAACTTCCCGGATCTTACTCCAAAGGCGCACTTGGCGGGGTTGAGCTTTATGCAGTACTTCAAGAGGGTGCCGAAAGTCTCGGCGAGGTCGGTGAAGTGGTCTTGGGCCCTCGGGGTCTTGACGAGTATGTCGTCGATGTAGGCCTCGACGTTCCGACCTAACTGTCCCTCGAACATATGGTTGACCAGTCGCTGGTATGTGGCTCCAGCATTCTTCAATCCGAACGGCATCCGGGTGTAGCAGTACACGCCGTAGTCGGTGATGAAGGCGGTCTTCTCGACATCTTCAGGGTTCATTCGGATCTGATGATAACCCGAATAGGCATCCAGGAAACTGAGTATCTCGTTGCCCGAGGTTGAGTCAACCAGTTGGTCGATGCTCGGTAGCGGATAGCAGTCCTTGGGAGTGGCCTTGTTCAGATCGGTGAAGTCTACGCACATTCGTCACTTGCCGGTGGTCTTCGGCACCAGGACGACGTTGGCTAGCCACGTTGGGTACAGGACCGGTCTAAAAAGACCAGTCTCTTGTCCCTTGGTGACCTGCGCCTTGATGATCGCCTGTTTCTCGGGCGCATGCTTCCTCCTCCGCTGCTGTACGGGTCTCATGGTGGCATCGAGGTTAAGCTTGTGCATCACAGTTTCCTCTGGTATACCAGGGAGTTGATCATCGGACCAAGCAAAGACCCGGACGTATCCAGAAAGAAACTCCTTGTATTGCTGCTGTTCCTCCGGTGGTAGGTCGGCACCGATCCTTACTCCAAGGGCCGGGTCGTCGTTCAGGAATACCGTTAATAATTCGCCACCAGGTTCGGTGGTCACGGCTTTTCCTTCGACTCCCCTGGGGCCCTTATCCTTCCCGTCCGGCCTTGAGGCTTCCACCGAGATATTGTAGCACCTTCTAGCCGTGGCCTGGTTACCTCGGACTTCCCCCAACCCGTTTTTGGTGGGAAACTTCATTTTTTGGTGATAGGTAGATGGTACGGCCTTTATTCGGCTGAGAAATTTTCGGCCGAAAATGTCGTTGTACGCTATCATACCTTTAATCACTATGAAGTCCACTATGACCGTAACGGTTTTGGGTGGGGTGCCGATAGTGACCGGCAGACTTAGGGCTCCCTCGGGGTAGGTGGCCAGGCCATTAAACCCGCAAAGGGGTGTTCGGATCGGGCGGAGCTTGGATGGGTCTTCCCCCATCTTGAGAAAACAGTCATAAGATAATACATCGGGGGCGCTCCCATTATCAACCAAAATCCTGTCTACATTACAGTGATTTATCGTGGCCGAGATAACGAGGGCATCGTCATGCGGGGTGCTCAGCCCTTCCATGTCTTGGTCGGAGAAGACTATGACCTGGGGCTCCATTAGCGGGCCTTTGGGGGGCTCTAAGGCTCGGCTGGCCCGCTCGGCATGACGTTTCCTTCCTCGGCTGGTGTCGCCTCCCGATGCCGCTCCTCCGGAGATGACGTTGATGTGGACCCCTCGGGGGGCGTTGTCGATCTCCTCTGCGGCGTCTCGGTCTTCTTTGTGCCCGGTTGTGAACCGGGCTAGATGCCCCAGACAGATGAGGCGCTCGATCTCGTCTTGGAGCTGATGGCAATCTCCGGTGTGGTGTCTGTGGTCGCCGTGGAATAGGCAATGCCTGTCCCGCTTGCGGTTCTTCGACCTCATTGGCTCGGGCTGGCGGAGAAGTCCCGAGTCTTTGATGTCCTCATAGATCTCGTAGACTGGTGCGGTCAAGGGGGTATACCGCTCGTACTTTCTCTTGCGCTCTCCTTCTCGATCGCGCTTCTTACCCGAGCCGGGGTTTGGCTCGGAGGTCCGCTTTTTGTCCCCCTCCCGACCCGAGCCGGTTGCGTCTCGGCAGGCGCTGAGTACTTCTTCGCACTCGGCGTGGCGCAGTGCCAGAGTCACTACCTCGGCAAGGGTCGAGGGAGGGTGGAGGACAAGCTCGCGGCGGAGATTCTCGTCCCGGGTGCCCCCGGTCAGTGTGGTTGTGGCTGAGGCCACATCCAGGCGGGGGATCCTAAGGGCTTCCGATTTAAATCGGTGGACGTAAGTCCGGAGCCTCTCCCCTTGCGCCTGTTTGAGAGCCAGGAGCCCCGCTACTGACCTTGGGGGGGCGCTACCGGCGAAGCTCTCCTTGAAAATTCGCCCGAATTGCCTGAAGTCTCGAAAGGACCCCGGGGCGAGGGCCCGGAACCATGCCTGAGCGCCTTGGACCAGGGTGGCCGCGAAGGCTCGGCATTTGATGGGATCCGGCGTTCCATGCAGGGTCACCAGGGCGTCGAAGCTATCGTAGTGGTCGGCTGGGTCGCCCTGGCCGTCGTAGAGCTTGAAGGTTGGGATGGAGGCTCTAGGAGAGACCTCTGCCTTCAAGATGTACTCGGAGAAAGGGATTTCTCCTCGTCCTCCGGGAAAGAGGTCTTCTGTAGGGCGCGGAGGGCGCGCTCTTGCTCTGCGAACCGTCTTTCAAAATCTCGCAGCCGGAGAGACAGTTCCGGCTGTGGCCGCGCCGTGGGGCTGGGGGGGGGCGTCGTGGCGATCCCCCGGAGCACTGGTGCCCGAGCGCGGCAGTCTCGCTCCCTGCTTCCCTCTCCTCGGCGTGGAGGAAGCCTCTTGCTCCGCAGGCGGAGCTTGCGAGGGTCCTCCGACGTCGTTGCGGAGGAGCTGTCGGCCGCGGAGGGTGAAGCGGCCTCCGGCGGTGTGCTGCGTTGCACTCCTTCGAGGGAGACTTCCTGACGGGGCGCGGGACCTCGCGTCCCGGGCCGCCTGGGCCCTCATGAGCTCCACGAGGACGTCCATCTCTTCGTTGAGGGCCTGGAAGGTGTTGGCGCCACCGTCGAGGGGTGCCCCTGTCTCCGCCGGGGGGGGTGGTGGCCCGTTGGTGGGGACGCTGGCGTTGGAGGGGGGGCTCTGTGAGACCCTAGAGGGGGCGCCTCCCGCCGCCGCCACAGCCTTACCTGCCCCGCCGGCGGATCTCCTCCCTGAGCTTTTTCTTACCATCTTGACTCTTCGTGCGTTTCCCACAGACGGCGCCAGATGAAGAGGCGGAATCTCGCGCTGGGTCCTGAGCGGGCTGTGGATCACCAGAAGATGAATCTGCAAGAGAGGGAAACGTGTCAGAGGGCCCAGGGGATCTCCCTGGGGTAAACCCTCCGATGGCTAAGTCAATAGAGCGATGGTGGAAGCGATAATGGGGGGAGGAGAGAGCTGATGCGCGAGAATCCTCTCCACCAAAGGGTGAAGCGAATCGTGCTCAGGAGCTTAGGGTATGTGAATGCCTAGTTCATCTTACCATCTTCCGGAGAGTATCCCTTGCTTAAATAGTGCGCCGCCTTCAGGAGTCCTGTAAGCTGAGGGGTTCCCGGCGGGAGTTACATCTTTAACGGGGGCTTTCCTGGCCTGATCGTGGACGTTATCCCCTTGGAGTCCGGCAGCTCCCATGACTCTCCCGCTGGCGGAGGACTCTGAACGGCCGCACCTGCAGATAATCAACCGGTTTTACCGAGCCTCGGGGATGCTAGCTCACGTCCGAGCGATAGGCATGGCCCGGCGAGGGTGGGGTCGGATAGATCGGCTGGAGCCTATCTCTCTCGGATGGGGAGAGGGCTTTAGGCCGGACCTTCCTTGGGACCTAACCGTTGTCTCGGGCCCTCCGAGCCTAGAAGGCCGCCGGGGAGAGTTGGTTCCTCGAGTCTTATTTATTGGGCTTTTCTCCCGAAGTGGGCCCTGTGGGCTATCACTTGGGTGGGCTCGCCGGGTTGGACCTTGTAGGTCTTGTTGGGCGGCCTTTGTGGTGGGCTGCGGAAATCCCCCTCTCCACTACCCCTCTTTGGGTCTCCTTTTTTAGTCTCTGTTGGTTTGAATCACTATATGCGTTTGGTCATCTCCTTCTTCCCCTTTGGCGGCTACAGTTTCTTACACCGATCTTCTCCTCCCTTCGTGGCCCCCCCCGTAGAGCCTCTAGCCCTCACATTTGCTCATATGCCCAAAGGGAGATGCCCTTCTTCTCTCCTCTGTGTACCCATGCCTCTGCCTTAAAGCCCCTTTTTGAACTTTCCCCGTCCTGCCAAGTTTCCTTTGAAGCCTGCCAAACCCAATACCCCAGCCCAGTGCACCCATGGCTCCCTGACCAGCACACCCTTTGGCCCTCCTAGCCGGCATACACATAACCCCTCCATATGCCCCCAGCGGCACACCCTGCCGGCACCTTGGCCGGCACACCCATAGTAGCCCCCCCCAGCGGTACACCTCCCCCTTAGTGCCTCAGCGGCACGCCTGGCCTCTCCCTAGCCCGGTACACCCCTCAAGCACCCTGTGCTTGTCCTTGGCTGGCACACCTTGACTAACTCCCAGCCCACCCTGTCCAATCTTGGAGGTCTCTGGCTCATTATTTTCCCCGTGTTTTCCGAGGTTTTATCAAGGTGTTACCGCCCTCGGGCGCCCACCTTCAGTTGTCGGGTTCTGCCACTGCATGTGGGCGCGTTCCCTTATCTCCCTTACGCTTGGGCCAATGGGAGATGCTGCCGAATTTTTGTTAGAAAATAACAACACATAAAAAAGGGCAAAAGGATGCAACAAACGAATGGGATAAGAAATACATATCAAAAGACAACAAAACCATCAAACGAATAGAACAACAACAGATTGTAAGAAGAAGGAGGAAAAATTTATATAAAACTACGCAAAAAAAAAATCAAAGAGAAGAAGAAAAGAAAAGCCTTAAAAACAAGTAACAGAGGAGGGGACCTTCATCGGCACGTCCGTTCCAGCCTTCGCCAGTACACCCTATCAGCCCTCCAGCGGCACACCCTATCAGCCCTCCAGCGGCACACCCCATCAACCCTTCAACGACACACCTTCTCGGCCCTTCAGCGGCACACTCTTCTCACCCTCTGAAGTGGAACACAATGTATAGACTTTAGATTGATGCACGAACATAGCAACAAGCAATGTATAGACTTTGAGCCGCAGTGTACAGACTTTGAGTTGGCCAACGTACAGACTTTGGGCTGACCAATGTATGGACTTTGAGGTGCAATGTACAGACTTTGAACTGCAACGTACAGACTTTGGGCTGGCCAACGTACAGACTTTGGGCTGGCCAATGCATGGACCTTGAGCTGCAGTGTACAGACTTTGGGCTGGCCAATGTACAGACTTTGAGCTGTAATGTATAGACTTTGAGCTGCAGCTAATGAACAATGTATAGACTTTGAGTTGGCCAACGTACAGACTTTAGGCTGGCCAATGTACAGACTTTGAGCTGCAGCCAAGGGACAATGTATAGACTTTGAGCTGAACAACGTATAGACTTTGAGCAGCAATGTATAGACTTTGAGCTGGCCAACGTACAGACTTTGGGTTGGCCAACGTATAGACTTTGAGCTGGATGTATAGACTTTGGGCTGGCCAATGTATAGACTTTGAGCTGCAGCCAATGAACAACGTACAGACTTTGAGATGAAGATAGACTTTGTGGGCTGGTTGCCAATGTATAGACTCTGAGCTGCAGCCAATGAACAACGTACAGACTTTGAGCTGAAGGATGTATAGACTTTGTGTGCTGGTTGCCAATGTATAGACTTCGAGCCACAGGCAATAGACAACATACCGACTTTGAGCTAAACAATGTATAGACTTTGAGTTGGCTAACGTACAGACTTTGGGATGGCCAATGTATAGACTTCGAACTGCAGCCAAGGAACAATGTATAGACTTTCATGGACGATGTACAGACTTTGAGCTAGCCAATGTATAGACTTTAATAGACGATGTACAGACTTTGAGCTGGCCAATGTATAGACTTTAATAGACGATGTACAGACTTTGAGTTGGCCAATGTATAGACTTTAATAGACGATGTACAGACTTTGAGCTGGCCAATGTATAGACTTTAATAGACGATGTACAGTCTTTGAGCTGGCCAATGTATAGACTTTAATAGACGATGTACAGACTTTGAGCTGGCCAATGTATAGACTTTCATGGACAATGTACAGACTTTGAGCTGATGAATGTACAGACTTTGTGTGCAGCAACCAGCCGATGTACAGACTTCGTGTCGCAGTGACCCGTCAATGTATAGACTTTGGGCTGAGGGACGTACAGACTTCGTGTGTGCTAGCAGCCAGTGTACAGACTCTGAGTTGTAGCAAATGGATAATGTGCAGACTCTAGCAGGCGATGTACAGACTTTGAGTTTTCCCCCGGCACACCCTCTTCTACCTTCGCCGGCACACCCTCCTCGGTGCCTTCCCCGGCACATCCTCTTCTCCCTTCACCGGTACACTTTGGGACGCCCTCATCGGCACGCCCCCCATATCCCTTGCCGGTACGCTCTCCAGCGGCCCTCTCCCTCCGGGAAACATACACATATAACATATGATGATAATGACATTGGTGATAATAATAATAATAATAAATAAATTAATGAAAATTATGATAAATGAAGAAATCCGAATATATACAGGAAACAAACAAAAATGTGAAATAGTGATAATAAAAAAAAGAAAAAAATAATAATAATAAACAAAAAGGGGGGAGGAATCATTCGGAACAAATGCATAAAGAAGAAATGAACAGCAAGAGGAAAGAGAGGAACATATAATTAAAATCTCAGATAAAAAAAAATACCAGGGTCCACATTGCAGCCCCATCTCTCTCCATGACCCGACGCAGAAGGAACAATATTGCCGCCCTCTCAGGCCGAGCCCGAGTCTTGGGAATTATCCCGACATGGCCAGGCCCCGACCTAGTCTTGGGCCGACATTCCAATCAGACCAGACTCGTTCCTCAGGCCGGATCCCTTCCGAGCCACTACTAAAATTGCCGCACATTCAGCAAACATTTGAACGGGTTCACCTCAGTTTTCGCCGCGTTTCTATTATGGACCTGTGTCTGAATATGAAAAGACCCGTGAGCAACCAACATTGCCGACGGCTCCTACCCCGACGTGGTCGTGACCCAATATTGCTCCGGGCCGATAGCTCGTCAAATCAGATTCACTCTATCAGGATTCGTTCCCGCCCTTTCATTGAAATTGCCGCAAACTCGGCATACATTTGTACGGGATTGTTCCTATCTACGCGCACCTTCAATATGGACCCTTGTCCGAATATTAAGTGGTCCGTAAGTGACCGACAGAAATCTGAATAGAACGAGATGGCTCCTGTCATCCCTGGACCCTATACACGGGAATATCAATAAGGCCTTTGTGGGCTGCGCTTGGACCTCGAGTCCGTCCCGATTATGGTCACTGTCTGACTCACACCCTCGGCCTATAGCTCGCTTCCTTCGAACATGTTTTGGTTTTGGAATCTAGTCCCGGGACTCTTCCCCGTTGCCCTCCGGCACCGGGAACATTAATGATGGCCACGCAAGTCCCGTTTGGACCGCGGGAGGCACCCCCGGTATGGTCCCGACTCGATCTCGCACCGGGCCAATAAATTCGCCAGTTTCCTGCTACACTAACCGAGATTTAACCGAATGTTTTCAGTGTCTCGGAATAATGTATTTGCCGTATCACGGCATACATATGTTCCAGGTCCTCCTGCGACGATTATGATATTCTCAAGCCGGACACACGTCCGAATATTAAACGGTCCCCCGAATGATCGACACGTTTCGAACTTCCGCTTCCCTAGGCACAGGGCTTTTCAGCCGATTCAAGGGATACTCCCCGTTGTCCCTTTGCACCGGAAATATTAATGACGCTCATGCAAGTCTTGTTTCGACCGCGGGGGGCCCACCGCAGTATGGTCGCAGCTTGCCCTTGCACCGGGCCAACAGACTTACTGGTTTCCGACCGCTCTAACCGAGGTTTGGCCGAACGTTCCCCGTTCTTCTGGATAATAAAATTGCCATATCCTGGCATACATATGCTCCGGTTTTCCCGTGGCGATTGCACTTTTCTCGAGCCGGACATTCGTCCAAACATTAAATGGTCAATACACGACCGATATGACCGCGGATGGTTTTCTTCTCGCCCTCGCGTGAGGATTTCAACACCTCGTAATTGACTTTTCATGCAATTAATTTCTTGGCCATGAGGCCCTGAATCCCGGCGATTAATCAAGGGTGTTCCCTCATATGGGGGATGTAAATGACGCCGTGACCTTTATGGCGCGGCGGGTTTTGGTTCCGACACGAACCACACAATCGTCTGACCGATTCAGATCGAGCGCATCATGGGCTCTTCGGAGCCCGAATAAATTGTCACTTTGTGACTGGCGCGCCCACGCACTCAATAGATGAACCACCTGAATAAGCGAATTTTAGTGCGTCCACAAGTCTGGCACGCCCGGTGGGACCGAAACTACCCTCCATCTCTTCGCCGGGATTCAGGGCCTCATGGCCCCCTAATAAACGATGTTTGCCTGCTTTGATGAATTCCAGGTGCTGTCTTCGCCAACCCTATGGGGAGAAAATCCAGACTCGATGCAGCTGCCTTCGCGGCCTCGAGGACGCTGCTTCGAAGCATATGCAGCTTTCAGGAATCATGGGGGCTGTTATAAAAAAAGGGGAGAAGAGAAAGAGAAGAGAAGGGAGGGGAAATCAAGCCCCCCCCTTTTTTTTTTCTCAAGAAGAAAGAGAAGAAAAGAAGAAAAGAAGAAAAGAAAGAAACAAAAAAAGAGAAGAGAAAGAATTGGCGAGAAAGGGTTGTATGGCCACATCCGTCGAGACCCGTGCTGAATAAAGATTATCATTGTGGGGTTTATGCGGTGGAGCGAACCACTCATCCCCTCCCTGAGGGGGTGAGCGCTCTCCTGCGTACCCACCTTGGTCTATTACGAACAAGAAGAGAAAAGAGAGAAGAGAAGAAAAGAAAGCACAAAAAAGAGGGAGAAGAGTTGGCAAGCATCGCCGACGAAGAGAACAAGGAGGCCAACATCCCGCCAGACTCTAGGAGGGTCCAAGTCCGCGGTGCAATGCCCCGGTCCGTTCTACCTCCCTTCTGCCCCTATTCGGCACAAGATGGTCCCTCGAGTGACTGTTCAAAGATCCAACAAGCCGCAACTGTAGCTTGATGAATTTCTGCCCGCTGTGGGGAATGCTTTATAGCAATGGGGCCAAGCACGGCTGCCACTCTCGAAGAGAGCAGGCACATACCCCGCCATGGGGGATAAGAAGAGGAGATATACCCCGCCATAGGGGCATAAGAGGCAAAAAAAAAAATATACACCCTGATCTAGGGGCATATGAAGAGAATCCGCCCAGGCTTGGGGGAACAACATACAACAAAGCTATACCCCGGCTTCGGGGCATTTGAAGAAGAATCCACCCCCATCTTAGGGGCATTCGAAGAAGAAACATACCCCGCCTGGGGGGGGCATAGAAGCCATAAAGAATACGCCCCGGCTTAGGAGTATTTGAAGAAGAAGGATATCCCGCCTCGGGGGACATTGCAAGCAGCGATACACCCTGCTTGGGTGCATAGGAGGCAAACCACACCCCACTCCTGGGGATACATAAAGAGAGTACACCCCGCCATGGGGGCACATGAAGAGAATCCACCCCGACTCGGGGGTACATGAAGCAACAAAGACTACACCTCGCCTTAGGGGAGTCTGAAGAAAAAAGCATACACCCCACTTTGGGGGCACAGGAAGCAAACATTCCCCAGCGTGTCGGGGCAGAAGAAGAAGAATTCCCCCCCCCCCCCAAAAAAAAGAGAGCAAAGATACACCCGGTGCCTGGGGCACATGAAGAGAAAGACACCTCCCTTTGGGGGCACAACAACCAACAAAGATACACCCCGACTGAGGGGCACATGAAGAGAAATACACCCCTGCTCTAGGGGCATATGAGACAAAACTATACCCCGATTTAGGGGCATTTGAAGCAAAGACTTCACCCCGCCTTAAGGAGGGGACATAAGAAGCGAAAGATATACCCCACCCCGGGGGCACAAGAAGAAAACACACCCCACCTTAGGGGCGTAAGAAGCCAAGAGATATACCCCGCCACGGGGCAGTAGAGGCAAAATGCATTCCCCCCGGGGGCACCTGAAGTAACATACCCCTCACCTCGGCAGCATATGAGGCCAAGAGGCTACATCCCAGCTCGGGAGCATAAGAAACAAAAGATATACCCCACGTCGGGGGCATATGAAGTTAGGAATCACACCCCCGTCTTAGGGGTATTTGAAGAAGAAACATACCCCGCCGGGGGGCTTAGAAGCCATAAAGAACCCGCCCCGGCTTAGGGGTATTTGAAAAAGATGCATCCCGCCTCGGGAGCATAAGAAAGAGAAGAATACATCCCATCTTAGGGATATTTGAAGAAGAAATATACCCCGCCAGGGGGCATAGAAGCCATAAAGAATATGCGCCGTACCAGGGGCATATGAAGAAGAAACATACCCCGCCTGGGGGACGCAGAAGCAAAGAGACAGAGTACACCTCCACCCGGGGGCACCGAAGCAAAGAGGCATACATCCCGACATGGGAGCACATAAGCAAAGAAGAAGAGTTCACCCCGCCTCGGGGGCATAAGAAGCAAGAAGTAACGTCTTGGGGGCATCCGAAGCAGCAATACACTCCACTCTGGGGGCACTAGAAACAGAATACATCCAAGCCTGGGGGCACATGAAGCCAAAGACATACTCCGCCATGGGGGCATAAGAAGAAAAGAATTCACCCCGGCCTGGGGACACTCAAAGAAAGAGCCACACCCTGGACTGGGGGCATACAAAGAAAGAAATTCACCCCACCTCGAGGGCACAAGAAGCAAAACACACCCCACCTTGGGGGCATAAGAAACCAAGAACATACCCCGCCATGGGGGCAATAGAAGCGGAATACATCCCCGCCCCGGGGGTATATGAAGCAACATACACCCCGCCTGGGGCATAGAAGCCATAGAGGAGACTCTCCGGCTCAGGGGCATCAGAAGAAGAAGCATGCCCCACCTGGGGGCATAGAAGCCATAAAGAACATACCCCGCCCGGGGCACTGAAGCAAGGAGGCAGGATCCGCCCCGCCATGGGGGCACACAAAGAGAGAAACCACACCCCGCCATGGGGGTATGAGAAGCAAGGAATGTACCCCGCCCCGGGGAGCATAAGAAGCAGAAGCCACACCCCGTCTGGAGGCATAGAAGCCGTGAAAGACACACACCACCCCGGAGCGCATGAAGAGAATACACCCCGGCTCCGGGGCATTTGACGAAGAATCCCCCTGATCCGGGGTATAAAGAGCAAAGAGTATACCCCGGCTTGGGGGCATATGAAGAAGAAACATACCCCGCCTGGGGGACGCAGAAGCAAAGAGACAGAGTACACCTCCACCCGGGGGCACCGAAGCAAAGAGGCATACATCCCGACATGGGAGCACATAACCAAAGAAGAAGAGTTCACCCCGCCTCGGGGGCATAAGAAGCAAGAAGTACACCCCGTCTTGGGGGCATCAGAAGCAGCAATACACTCCACTCTGGGGGCACTAGAAACAGAATACATCCCAGCCTGGGGGCACATGAAGCCAAAGACATACTCCGCCATGGGGGCATAAGAAGAAAAGAATTCACCCCGGCCTGGGGACACTCAAAGAAAGAGCCACACCTTAGACTGGGGGCATACAAAGAAAGAAATTCACCCCACCTCGAGGGCACAAGAAGCAAAACACACCCCACCTTGGGGGCATAAGAAACCAAGAACATACCCCGCTATGGGGGCATTAGAAGCGGAATACATCCCCGCCCCGGGGGTATATGAAGCAACATACACCCCGCCTGGGGCATAGAAGCCATAGAGGAGACTCTCCGGCTCAGGGGCATCAGAAGAAGAAGCATGCCCCACCTGGGGGGCATAGAAGCCATAAAGAACATACCCCGCCCGGGGCACTGAAGCAAGGAAGCAGGATCCGCCCTACCATGGGGGCACACAAAGAGAGAAACCACACCCCGCCATGGGGGTATGAGAAGCAAGGAATGTACCCCTCTCCGGGGAGCATAAGAAGCAGAAGCCACACCCCGTCTGGGGGCATAGAAGCCGTGAAAGACACACACCGCCCGGGGGTGCATGAAGAGAATACACCCCGGCTCCGGGGCATTTGACGAAGAATCCCCCCGATCCGGGGTATAAAGAGCAAAGAGTATACCCCGACTTGGGGGCATTTAAAGAAGAAACATACCCCGCCTGGGGACGCAGAAGCAAAGAGACAGAGTACACTTGCACCCGGGGGCACCGAAGCAAAGAGACATACATCCCGACCTGGGAGCACATGAAGAAAGAATATACCCGGACTTAGGGGCGTCAGAAGAAGAAACATACACCTTGATCCAGGGACATAAGAAGCAAGAGAATACGCCCTGCGAAAAGGGTATAAGAAACATGAAAAATGTACCCCAGCCCGGGGGCACAAAAAATACACTCCGCCCTTGGCGCATAAGAAGTAGAAGCATCTACCCCGACCCGGGGCACAGAAGCGAAGGGACGTACATCCCGATCGGGGAGCATAAGAAGAAAGATATACTCCGCCCAAGCGGCATTTGAAGAAACAACATACCCTGCTTCGGGGACACAGAAGCCGTAAAGAGATACACCCCCGCCTCAGGGAGGGGCATAAGAAGCAAAAGATACACCCCCGTCCCGGGGGCATTTGAAGAGAGCTACGCCCCGTACCAGGGCCATATGAAGAAGAAACATACCCCGCCTGGGGGCATAGAAGCCGTGAAGAGTATACCCCGGCTTGGGGGCATTTGAAGAGAGCTACGCCCCGTACCAGGGGCATATGAAGAAGAAACATACCCCGCCTGGGGGCATAGAAGCCGTGAAGAGTATACCCCGGCTTGGGGGTATTTGAAGAGAGCTACACCCCGTACTAGGGGCATATGAAGAAGAAACATATCTCGCCTCGAGGGCCTAGAAGCTATAAAGAACACGCCCCGGCTCAGGGGCATATGAAGAGAAGTCCACCCTGGATTAGGGGTATTTGAAGAAGAAACATACCCCACCTGGGGGCATAGAAGCCGTGAAGAGTATACCCCACCATGGGGGCATTTGAAGAGACCTACACCCCACCTCGGGGGCATTAAAAAAAAATAAACACACCCTGGTCTGGGGACATAGAAGCCAAAAAAAATACACCCCGCCTGGGGGCACAGAAGCGAAGAGGCAAAACACACCCCCTCAGGGGGGGATGCATACCAAATGAAGCTACACCCCAACCTGGGGGCACATTAAGAGAAATACACTCCAGCATGGAAGCATTAATGAGAAAAGAATAGCATAATAAAGAAAAAGACACGCACGAGGCAGACGTGGTCTTCGGGCCCGCCTCATCACGCAAAAGAAAAGAAGGAAAGAAAGAATACACATGAGGCAGACGTGGTCTTTGAGCCCGCCTCATCACACAAAAGAAAAGAAGAAAAGGAAGAAAAGACACATGAGACAGACGTGGTCCTCGAGCCCGCCTCATCACACAAAAGAAGAGAAGAAAAGGAAAAGAAGACACATGAGGCAGACGTGGTCTTCGAGCCCGCCTCATCACGCAAAAGAAGAGAAGAAAAGGAAGAAGAGACACATGAGGCAGACGTGGTCCCTGAACCCGCCTCTTCACATAAAAGAAGAAGAGCAGAACCAAAAGAAGACACATGAGGCAGACGTGGTCTTCGAGCCCGCCTCATCACACAAAAGAAGAGAAGGAAAGAAAGAATGCACATGAGGCGAACACGGTCTCTGCACCTGTCTCTCTACAAAAGAAGAAAAAAAAAGAGAAAGAGTCACGAGGCGAACATGGTCTCTGCACCTGCCTCTCTACAAAAGAAGAAGAGAAGAAAAAAAAGAGAGTCACGAGGCAGACACGGTCTTTGCACCCGCCTCTCCATAAAAGAAGAAGAGAAGAAGAGAAAGAACAATCACGGGGCGAACAACGGTCTCTGCACCCGTCTCTACATAAAAGAAGAAGAGAAGAAAAGAAAGAAATGATCACGAGGCAAACATGGTCCTTGCACCTGCCTCTCCATAAAAAAGGAAGAGAAGAAGAGAAAGAGCAATCATGAGGCAAACATGGTCCTTGCACCTGCCTCTCTACAAAAGAAGAATAGAAGAGAAAAAAAGAGACATGAGGCAAACATGGTCCCTGCACCTGCCTCTCCATAAAAGAAGAATAGAAGAAGAGTCACGAGGCAGACGTGGTCTTCGCACCCGCCTCTCTACACAAAAGAAGAAGAGAAGAAAAGAAAGAAATGATCACGAGGCAAACATGGTCCTTGCACCTGTCTCTCCATAAAAGAAGAAGAGAAGAAGAGAAAGAGCAATCATGAGGCAAACATGGTCTCTGCACCTGCCTCTCTACAAAAGAAGAATAGAAGAAAAAAAAGAGACATGAGACGAACATGGTCCGTGCACCTGCCTCTCCATAAAAGAAGAAGAGAAGAAGAGAAAGAAGAGTCACGAGGCAGACGCAGTCTTTGCACCCGCCTCTCTATAAAAGAAGAAGAGAAGAAGAGAAAGAACAGTCACGAGGCAAACATGGTCTCTGCACCTGCCTCCCCATAAAAGAAGAAGAGAAAGAACAGTCACGGGGCGAACACGGTCCTTGAACCCGCCTCTTTACATAAAAGAAGAAGAGAAGAAAAGAAGGAAATGATCACGAGGCAAACATGGTCTTTGCACCCGCCTCTCCTCACAAAAGAGGAAGAAAAGAAGAGAAAGAAGAGTCACGAGATGAACTTTTACCTCCGACCTTCAGCCACCCAACAAACGGAAACCGACTAGACCTTCCGTCGGCGGGGCGTTAAACCGACTAGACCTTCCACCAACGGGGCGTTAAACCGACTAGACCTTCCGCCAGCGGGGCGTTAAACTGACTAGACCTTCCACCGACGGGGCGTTAAACCGACTAGATCTTCCGCTGACGGGGCGTTAAACCGACTAAACCTTCCGCCGACGGGGCGCTAAACCGACCAACTTTCAGCCATCGGGGCTTCAACCCGACAACTACCCCTTCATCGGCCTTCGGGTCGACAGCTATATAATCATTGGCTCCTAGCCGACAGCTACCTCATCATTGGCTCCTAGCCGACAGCTATCTCATCATCGGCTCATAGTCGACAGCTATCTCATCATCGACTCCTAGCCGATAGCTACCTCATTATCGGCTCCTAGCCGACAGCTATCTCATCATCGGCTCCTAGCTGACAACTATCCAATCATCATCGGCTCCTAGCCGAAAGCTACCTCATCATCGGCTCCTAGCCGATAGCTATATAATCATCGGCTCCTAGCCGACAGCTACCTCATCATTGGCTCCTAGCCGACAGCTATCTCATCATTGGCACCCCAGCCGACAGCTTCCCAGTTAAAAAAATAGACCTCTCGCTTTGGTTCGGATCCTTCCCCAGCCAGAGAACAAAAGAATAAACCTTCCATTTTGGTCCAGATCCATCCCTGGCCAGAGAACAAAAGAGACCCTTCTCTTCGACTCTCACGTCCCGCTACCCAACGCCCCTCTGCAGGGCCATTTCGGCCGGGGCTCACTCTCGAGATTAATCCATCCGTCCCACCGCGCTTCCCGATTCTGGCTCCCGCAGCTCGCTCCCCAACATCTTTTAGCCCTTATGGCTCACTCCCGTGATGTCCCGCGGGTTCTATAGCCCGCTTCCCTAATATCCTTTCAGCCCTTTTGCGGTCTGCCTCCCTAATACCTTTACTACCACTACACATATACGTAACAACAATATTTTCCTATGCAAAAAAAACAACAACAACAACAACAAAAAAAATAAGAAAAAGAGAATGCATGATTGCCCTGTTTGCATGGTTGCTTAATATAGAATAATACACCTCCTTGGAATTTTCTAGGACCATGTTTCCTTGCTAAATAATAATATCGCCCCGATTCCGGATGCACGTGCGTCACGGCGTACGCTCGGAGGGAACCCGATTATGGCGAGTGCACACGTCAAGGGGAAGAGTCATGGCTGAATCGCTAAGCCCAACTCACAAAATAAACCTAAGGCAGCGCTCCCACACTTAGCACTTAATGTGTTCAATAGCCTTCGACTATAGGGATTGCCCGAATTTCTTCTTAGCACTCTACGGAGACTTGAATTCCTGCACTCCCGTGAAAGGTAATCGTGAGGAAAAAGCTGCCTACCCCCACTGTAAAAAAAAAAGGGGGGGGGGAGAAAGAGAGAGGAAAAAAATGATGCAAAAAAAAGAGAGAAACGTGAATCCGAGTACCTGGGAATCCCCATAGAGACACATAAGGAGACTCACACGAAATGGTGAAGCGAATTATAATAAGGACGAATCCTAGTAGCCGGGAATCTCCATTGAGACACATGAGGAGACTCGCGCCAAACGGTGGAATCCGTAATAGAATTATAATAAGGATGAATCCTAATAGCCGGGAATCCCCATTGAGACACATGAGGAGACTCACGCCGAACAGTGAAATCCGCTACCAAAAATAAATAGATGGGGGCTGTGTGAAGCTACCGAAAGTCGAAAGCCTGGAACTAATGTGCAGGCGCTAGAGTGATCCTCGAGTGTCACCAGGAAAACCTGCATATCCCTATGGTTAGGGCCCTTTGTTCAAACATTTGCACTGCCACGCCACAGAGAATTGTCTCGGGTGAAATGCGTGAATTTAGGCTAAGCATGCAAGACATGCGATATCCTCTTGACGGGTGCACCACCCCTCAATTGTGCCTCGCGGCCCGCACCGCATCTACGAATTACGGGCGATGTCCCTATCCTATCCCCTATAGGGGGAGCTGCCTTACTTAGATTTATGTTATGCCTGCTAATGAATGCTTGCATGCTTGAATAAAAGGAAATATAATAATAAATAATAAAAAATAAAAATATGTGTATAATAAACTCAATTTCGGCCATCGAAGCCTACTTTCCTAGCACCGGCTCGTAGAGCCCAATCTGGGCCCCCATGGCCTACCTCTTGCCCTCGCGGCACGTTAATCTCCCAACTTCGGCTCCCCGCAGCCCGCTTCCAGCCATGGCTATTTTGGCCTCCCTTATCGGCCCCTGAGCCGACAGCTTTTCAATTATTGGCTCCCGTGCCAACAACTTTCAATCATCGGCCCCTGAGCCAACAGCTTTCTAATCATCGGCCTTTTGGTCGACAGCTTCTCAATTATTGGCTTCCCTGCCAACATCTTTCAATTATCGGCCCCTGAGCCGACAGCTTTCAATCATCGGCCTTCGGGTCGACAGCTCTTCAATTATTGGCTCCCATGTCAACAGCTTCCCCGCTGTGCCGACAGCTCTTATATCATTGGCATCCACGCCAACAGCCACCTGGAGTTCTTCAAAAAAAAAAGAAGGGAAAAAGAAAAGAAGAAAAAAAAACAACAACAAAAAGAACAAAAAAGGAGATGACAAAAAAGGAGAAGAGAAGAAAAAGAAGAGAAGAAGAGAAAAGAGAGAAGAAAGGGAAGAAAAGAGACAAAGAGACCAACAAGCCATGTCAGCTCCCGGCGTCCTGTCGGCACTGGCGAAGAGACCAAGAGATCAACAAACCGTGTCAGCTCCCGACACCCCGTCGGCACTGATGAAGAGATAAAGAGACTAACATACTGCTTCAATTCCCGGCATCATGTCGGCACTGATGAAGAGACCAATACACTGCTTCAATTCCCGACACCCTGTCGGCACTGACAAAGAGACCAAGAGATCAACAGACCGTGTCAGCTCCCGGCACCTTGTCGGCACTGGCGAAGAGAAGAAAAGACCAACATATACCATGTCAACGCCCGACACCCTGTCAGGCATTGGCGAAGAGCAGAAGAGACAAACAAACTGCGTCGGTCCTCCGACACCCTATCGGAACTGATGAAGAGAAGAAGATAACAAGTAAACCATGTCAACGCCCGACACCCCGTCGACACTGACGAAGAGAAGAAGAGACCAACATGCCATGTCATTCCCGACACCCCGTCGGCACTAATGAAGAGAAGAAGAGACCAACAAACCAGTTCAGCTCCCGACACCCTGTCGGCGCTGACGAAGAGACAGAGAGACCAACAAAACCATGTCAGCTCCCGGCACCCTATCGGCGCTGACGAAGAGACAAAGAGACCAACAAAGCATGTCAAGCCCCGACACCCTGTCGGTACTGATGAAGAGACAAAGAGGCCAACAAACTATGTCAGCTCCCGGCACCCTGTCGGCACTGACAAAGAGAAGAAGAGGCCAACAAACCATGTCATCTCCCGACACCCCGTCGGCACTGACGAAGAGAAAAAGGGACGAGCATATCATGTCAGCGCCCGGCACCCTGTCGGCACAGACAAAGAGAAGAAAAGATAAATAAACCATGGCAGCTCCCGACACCCTGTCGGTACTGATGCAAAAGGGAAGAAGAGGCCAACATGCTACGGTAACTCCCGACGCCCTGTCGGCACTAATGAAGAAGAGAAGAGACAAGCATGCTACGCCAGCTCCCGACACCCCGTCGATGCCGACAAAAAGAAAAGAGACCAGTACTCCCGCGAGCACCGCCCGGCTCATCCTTCGCCTACGCTACCCGTGGGTGGGGGGCATTTGTGGACACCAAAAAATTACACGCATAGATATCCTGCTCGGCCTCGTACCAACAACGACGCCGAGTGAAGAAGCCCCGGAGAGACTGGTCGCCCAGACTCCCCAAATATGCACACTGCCGAGAAGCCGTCCCCGGAGTCACGACAGCAAAGAGAAACCAACTCCCGGGAAGCTCATAACCTATGGGCTCCAAAGAAAATCAAATGGGCCACAACTCGTGCTCACAACGGGCTCAAAACTGCCCATTTAGCCCTTCAGCGGCACGCCCTTCAGCGACACGCCCTTTAGCGGCACGCCCTTTGAATCCTTCAGCGGTACGCCCTGCAAGCCTCTTAATGGCACGCTGGTAGGCCTGCCCAGCGGCACACCTGCTGAACCCCCAGCGGCACGCTCCGTGGAGCCTCTGCCCGGCACGCCCTAGAAGCCCCTCAGCGGCACACCCCCTGGGCGCTCCCCCGGCACGCCTTCAGTGGCCTTACCCGGTACAGCCCCCGCGCCACCTCTCACGGCACACTCCCACCGTGCCGGATGAGCCCTCTTAGGCCGTACCGGATGCCCCCTGGTTCTGGAAAAGAAGAAGCGGCAGGGAGCGGGGCCGGAGCTTGTCTTGTCAGGCAGTTGCGCGTTCACGGCCGGAATCGGTGGGCAATTCCTTTGGGTGCTCGGCATCCGGGGAGCGACTGGTGTCGGTTGCAAGGGAGGGAGATCTCCAAGAAGCCAAGGCTTTGCTGGAGTACAACCCTCGCCTTGCCAGAATGCATTAATACAAGCCTGCCAATATGGTCATTGGGAGTTTGTTCAGACTCTGATGCTTTTCAAGGCCAACATACACAAAACAGATTATCTCAATGGTGGAACAGCTCTTCACTTTGCAGCCCTAAATGGTCACACTCGCTGCATCCGCCTCCTCCTTGCTGACTATGTTCCCAGTACACCTGAGTTTGGCATATCGTGAGGAGAAGATCAATACTTGATGCTTCTAGGATGGACTTTGAGGAGAGTGCTCTGTCAAGGATAGGTAATAAATGGGCAGACAGTGGCATTACTGCACTTCACATGGCTGCACTAAATGGGCACACTGAGAGTGTTCAATTATCGTTGGACTTGGGAGCTTGTGTCCGAGGTCACTGTTGAAGATGGAACAACAATTGACCTAATAGGTGTTGGAAGCACGCCACTTCATTATGCTGCTTGTGGAAGAAATGCACAGTGCTGTCAAATTCTAATTGCCAGAGGTGCCAGCTTGAATGCAGAAAATGCAAATGGGTGGACTCCATTGATGGTGGTTCGTTCATGGCATAGAAGTTGGCTAGAAGGTCTTCTTAGTAGACAGCCAGAAGGTCGTGCACGCATTCTTCCTTCCCCTTACCTTTCTCTTCCCTTAATGAGTGCCTTTAAAATTGCAAGGGATTGTGGAGGGAGAAATACAGATCAATCTCCCGCATGCCTTGATCCATGTGCAGTTTGCTTGGAAGGACGACGCACAGTAGTAGCCAAAGGCTGCGGTCATGAATTCTGCACCAGGTGTGCACTTTACCTCTGTTGTCACCTCTCCACCCGGTGCACCCGTATGCCCCTCTAACCGGTGCACTAGTCAGAGCCTCCACCCGGCACACTTCTAGCGTCTTCTACCCGGTGCACTCCCATGCCCCCCATCCGGTGCTCCTTCAATGGTCTCCACCGGCACACCTGCAAGAGGCTCCAGCCGGCACACCCCAAGTGGCCTTTGGCTGGCATACCCGCAAGAGCCTCCACCCAACGTGCCTGACGTTCCCTCCAGCGGCACGCCCAGCGCTGCCTCCAGCGGCACACCCTCGTGGGAGTCCAGCGGCACACCCAAGGGGTGCCCAGCGGCACGCCCCCAGGCCGCCCAGCGGCACGCCCCCCCAGGCGCCCAGCGGCACGCCCCCCAGGGCTTCAGCGGCACGGTCCCAAGGCCCCAGCGGCACGCCCATCTGGGCCTTCGGCGGCACGCCCATTGGGTGCTCCCCCGGCACGCTTAGCCAGCCCTCCATCGGCACGCCCTTTTGTCCCTCCTGCGGCACACTTCTTGAGCCCGCCAGCGGTACAGCGTGAAGGCGTTTCAACGACCGAACGACGTGAAGCCCATGCCCTATATATCCTTGGCGCACAGTGAGCTGCCCGAGGTGTCAACCAACGGTTGGGCCACGCAGGCTACCCCCCTGACATCCAGTACGGGGGAAGTCAAACCCCATCATCACCAGCCGCTTCCCGCCTCCGACTGCCGTTCTCGAGGGCTCCCGCTGCTGGGAGTATAAATCCCCTCCCATTCCGGGGAGAGAGACAGACGGACAGACAGAGAAGAGACCCAGAGGCAGAGATGAATAGAGAGAGTTACAGACGAGAAGAAGAAGAAGAGAGAAGAAAAGGGAGAGGGCTCCGGCGTGGAGTCTTCCGACAGCCACCCAAGCAACGAGAAGAGAGAGTAAGAGAGAGAGAGGGCTCGATGTAGTAGGGGAAGGTGGGGGAAAGAGCAGTGGATGATTGTAGCAACCCTGATAAAATAAAGATTTTTAAATAAATCAAATTAAGATAAAAGTTAATTAAATAAATGATGAGTGCCTAAACAAATAAATAATAAGCCAAAAAAAAAAAATAACGCCTTGAGTCAAGGCGCTATTTCAAAAAGAAACGCACTTATACAAGGCGCGAATCCTAAAAAGGACGCCAACACCCAAGGGCGTCAATTCTCAAAACGACCCAAATAACTAAACGGGCAAGTAAACGTAACGCCCTTTACTTGGACGCGTTTTATACAAGAAACGACGCTTGACAAGGCGTCAATTTAAATTCAACGCCCTCACCTAAGGCGTTAATTTAGTTTGATTTTCGTTCAACCCAGGACTCTATCCAGAGTAAGTTCTGGATAACTACGTCGAAAGTTGAATATAGTAGGGACTCTATCATGGCAATACTACCCTTAATCAAACTATAACTCCAGTGCGATTCTAAAAACTCTATAAATACTCCCTAATCAAGCCCTGATCGCTATTTTGGCGTTCGTCTGCTGTTGCCGTGCACGAAGAACAGGTAGTGTTCTTCTTTTCCTTCAGTCACGGTTTAAGGAAGATAATGATCGTTCGTCTTTCCTTCTTCCTCTGCAGGATGCCTGCAACGTGAAGAAACTCTCATATAGTTGAAGGACGAGAAGTTCTTCATCTGGTTTTCTTCTTCTGGCGATCAGGAAACTCTGTTGCAAACAGAGTATCATCTCTTCACATCTTTTACGTATCTTCCTCTAAACCAGGTAGGTTTTCTCAAGGATTGTAGCCCAAACCAACGTAGTAATTATGATTAAATCATCTGTTAATTCATGCATATAGATTCTCTGCGTTTTCATAGTTTCTGGAAAATATTGTAAATAGTGACCCTCGTTAGGGCGCTAGTTTAAAAAGAAGCGACCCATCCAAGGGCGCTAATTTTCTTTTGACGCCCTTCCCAGGAGTCGTCAATTTCATGAATTTAATAATTACTCACATTTAAAATTTAATATTTATGAAACCATGATTCTAATATGTTGCATAAGTACACCTGTTGAATCCTGCTATTTTTCTGGTCCTGACCATGTACCATGTTTCCTGAAATTCTATTATCTGGAATATTGTAAAATCTTGAATTAACGACCTACACAAGGTCGTCTCTTATTGAACTGACGCCCCAGACTAGGGCGCTAATTGAAAAGTAATGCCCCTGTACAGGGCGCGTTTTTGTTAAAATTCTGTAAGAATTGAGATAAGGTTTGGACGACTGCTTCACAAGTCGTCAAATGATTAATAGACGTCCTTAAGTAAGGCGTTAATTATATGATTAATGACTTTGGTCAAGTTGCTATTTTTCCTGTATTATTATTTTTCCTCGGTTAACACGGTTTGATATATGTGTATAAGTATATTATCGGCACTATATTTTCATTCCGTGAATATAGTCCCATGTTTTATGATGTTTTATTGTATTACCCTCAATTCTCGGTGACATACAAGCTCTCCATTGGACATTCCGTTCCTTTGGACTAGCGAGTTAGTCATAGAGACCTCCGTAAGACTACTCGAGCCTTGGATTCCCTCAAGGCCGACTGAGCGGGTTGTACCATAAAAACCTATCACCCTATTTTTGCCATGTCACTCTATAGAAACATGGTATACCGGCCCTCATATTATGCTATGAGTATGATATGAGAATTTTCTTAATGAACGGGGAAAGCATGCCATCAATGTGATGTTATTGTAGACCCCAATTCTATAACAACTTTGTTATGATGTTCTTGTGGACCTCAATTCTATATTAAAGGAGTGACCATCTACTTGTGGGCATTTACTTGTCATGGTACCCAAGTTAGGGAACCAATTCCACCTAGTTTTATCGATAATCGTGATTGTACCGTTATTATCGCCATTCTATGTCAAGTGTCATATTTTTGGACTCTACTCTATCCAAGTTTATCCTACATGTCTACAAGCTTTATTCTTGAAATTCCATATTGGCTATACACAAAAGTGGATGTTAAAATACATGATTAATGCCTGCGCATATAGGGCCCGATCTGGTCCTGGGAGGAGCACCCGAAAGTACTTGTGCCCATGGGAGTTGATTGATCACGGTATTGGCATTATACCGAAGTGCATGACTAGCTTGATTGAACATTCCACAAATCTTGTACTTGACTTGATATTACATGACTTGCGTGGCCCGAAAAAGGGTAAGTTTATACTTGCGTGCTTGAAACGTGATAGCCAAGTTCCGACATGACATGATGCGTCTACTTGCTTGAGTATCTTGATAGCTTTTGATATAAGTTCTTGAAAGTTCATGACTAGTTCTTCTTGCTATCTTTTTGTTATATCCTCTTTTTATCTTGTCGTTTTATGCGAGCATGCATAGCTATAGTGCATTCATGAAAGATGTAATCACTTAAACCCCTTGCTAGTTCTTGAGATATAATTTCCTACTGAGCGTTCGCTCACTCAGTGTTTCCATACTTTTCAGGTAAGTCCGACGATGAGGGAACTCAATCTGACGGGGAAAGCCAAGAGTGAAAGAGATAGAGCTTCTCCAGTGTCATCTAGTTTTTTTTATATATTTTTCTTGAGTCAAGCTTTGTATTTTTCCTTTTTTTGAGTCTAGTATTTGCAAAGGGATTGTTATATACATATTCTTATTACAGTAATAAAATGGATTGGGTTATCTTTATAATTGCGCACTCTGTCTTTGTGTCGAATACACTACTACTCTGATTGACATGATTGATATAAACTCGTCACGCATTTCCGGGTATCTTCCGCGCTCGGGGCGTGACCGTTTTTGTGGTATCAGAGCCTAGGGTATTCAATTCCTAGGAAACCTAAGTCCAAGGATAGGTTTAACCTTTAACCGGTGAGATTGGGTAGAACCAAGGGTTAAAGTTAACATAAAAATGCTAGCTTCTAAATGAAATCACGTATTAATCTAGTTATTGTAATTGTAGGACGATGGCTGCCGAACGTGCTCAGTGGCGCAACATGCAGCGTACACTTCAAGGCATGACTCAGGTGCTGCAACAGGTAGCACAAGGAGGAGCACAACGAGCAGGGAGTCTCCACCAAGTCTTTAAAAACATGAACCCGCCTAAATTCACGGGTTCTACTGATCCGGACGACGCAGAGCACTGGATCAGGGAGACGGAACGTATATTCCGTGTTATGCAGTGCACGGATCAAGATAAAGTCTTATTAGCTACCTTTCAGTTGGAAAGGGATGCCCGATGCTGGTGGGAATCAATAGAAGCTACTTTAAATCAAGACCAAGTTACTTGGGAAGAATTCGTTGAACATTTCAACGCTAAATATTTTTCGGACCGAGTACAGGAAAAGAAAGCTGCAGAATTTGCTGCACTGAAGCAACGGTCCTTGACAGTGGCCGAGTACGAGGCCCAATTTTCTAGATTATCTCGGTATGCTAAGCACTTAGTTAGCACCGAGAAGATGAAAGCTAGGAGGTTCCTAAATGGGCTCAGGCCCCAATATATCACACAGCTGGCGCCAATGGATATCCAGGTCTACTCGAAAATTGTGCGCCGAGCTCAGCTATTAGAAGACGCCACGGAACTATCTGATAGAATCCGTGGGAAGGACAAGAAAGAACAAGTTACAAGTTCGGGTTCCTTTAAACCCAACTTCAAGAAGAGGCCTAGCAATGGAGGTACTTCCTCACAAGATCAGAAGTTTAAGAAGACCAAGCCCTTCTCCATCACCACTACCCCATCAAATATAGTGTGCAAGCATTGTGACAAGGCGGGCCATAGAGCAGAAGAATGCTGGAGGAAACTAGGAGCATGTCTCCGCTGTGGGAGTCGCGATCATCGAATTCCCGATTGCCCATTACTTAATGATCAAGTCGGGGACGGGAAGCGCCCAGTAACCAAGAATGCTCGTCTTCACGCAATTAAGGAGACCGAACAAGAAGAAGAAGGCGGACTAGTAGAAGGTACATTGAAAGTTTGTTCCAAGTCTGCATATGTCTTAATTGATACTGGTGCTTCACATTCAATTGTTTCCAAGAAGTTCGCTGATCCGTTACCCCTAGAACCGGAATGGATAAAATTAGTCTTGTCTACTCCTCTAGGAAACGAGACTGATATTACACACCATTACCAGAACTGTGAAGTATTGGTTCATGGTAAGAATCTCCCTATTGATCTTATATGTTTAGATCTAAAGGAGTATGATGTCATACTAGGAGCGGATTGGTTATCTAAATATCAGGCAACGGTCGATTGCCGCAATAGCAAGGTTACTTTCGAGGAATTTCCAGAACTGATCTTTACTAGCCCCAAGAGGCGAAGCAAAACCCCTCTTATTTCGGCTCTCCGAGCTAGCAAGCTCATCAGGAAAGGATGTGTATCTTTCCTTGCATTCGTCACGATTAAGGAGGCTAAGGAAACTAAGATAGAAGACATTCCGGTGGTACAAGAATTTCCGGACGTATTTCCGGAAGATTTGCCTGGATTACCCCCACAAAGAGAAGTGGCCTTCACCATCGATTTAGTTCCTGGTGCGGGTCCAGTTTCTAAGGCACCGTATAGAATGTCACCTGCTGAACTCAAGGAGTTAAAGGAGCAATTGATGGAACTCATTAAGAAAGGATTCATAAGACCAAGTACTTCCCCATGGGGAGCGCCTGTATTATTTGTAAAGAAGAAAGATGGATCCATGAGGTTATGCATCGACTATCGACAGTTGAATCATCTCACTATCAAGAACAAGTATCCACTGCCGAGAATCGATGAGTTGTTTGATCAAATTTCAGGATCCAAGTACTTTTCCAAAATTGATCTTAGGTCGGGATATCATCAGTTAAGAATCAAGGATGAGGACATTCATAAGACTGCATTCAGAAGCAGGTACGGCCATTATGAATTTGTTGTTATGCCTTTCGGACTAACGAATGCCCCTGCTGCCTTTATGCAGTTAATGAATAGTATATTCAGGCCTTATTTGGATCAATTCGTGGTGGTCTTTATTGATGATATATTGATTTATTCCGAGACCAAGGAAGAGCATGAGGAGCATTTAAGGATTGCATTACAAATATTGAGGGCAAACCAATTATATGCAAAACTCAGCAAGTGTGAATTCTGGCTTGAGGAAGTGACTTTTCTCGGACATGTTATATCAAAGGATGGCTTATCAGTAGATCCATCAAAAGTTGAAGCTGTAAGAAATTGGGAAAGACCGACCAATGCTAGCGAGATCCGAAGTTTCTTAGGTCTTGCTGGCTATTACAGGCGATTCATCAAAGATTTCTCTAAGATCGCCGTACCACTTACGAGGTTAACTCGCAAGGAGATCCGTTACGAATGGAGTGAGGAATGTGAAAGAAGCTTCCAAACTCTCAAGGATCATCTTACTACAGCTCCTGTCTTAGCTTTACCAATGGAAGGAGAGAAATTCGAGGTATACACTGATGCTTCTGGCATTGGCCTCGGATGTGTTCTAATGCAACAAGGAAAGGTTATAGCTTACTCTTCTCGTCAATTAAAGAAGCATGAAGAGAACTACCCCGTCCATGACTTAGAATTAGCCGCGGTAGTATTTGCACTAAAGATCTGGAGGCATTATCTATATGGAGTACAGTTTACTGTATACTCCGATCACAAGAGTCTCAAGTATCTTTTCTCTCAAAAGGAACTAAATATGAGGCAAAGGCGTTGGCTAGAATATCTCAAGGACTTCGACTTCAATATACAATATCATCCCGGAAAGGGTAATCATGTAGCAGATGCCCTTAGTCGAAAGCCGAGAGCACTGTTAGCCAATTGTATGATTCAAGAATGGAAGTTGCTGGAGCAATTCTCTAAGCTCAATATAAGCATGGACACGAACTTCAAATGTGTCACATTGTCTCATATAAGCATTCATCCAGACCTATTAACTGAAATACAAGCACTTCAGGATGATGACCCAATATTAGTGGAAATCAAGGGCAAACTAGAAGGACAGTCTGATTTCCAATTAGCATCAGATAGAAGGTTGTTATTCCAAAACAGAACTTGTATACCGGATTGTCCCGAGTTAAAGAAGAAGATCTTAGATGAAGCTCATAGATCAAGGTACACGATTCATCCTGGATCTACCAAAATGTACCAAGATGTGAAAAGAAATTTTTGGTGGCCCAACATGAAAAGGGAAATAGCGGACTACGTGTCGCGCTGTCTCACATGCCAACAGGTCAAGGCGGAACACCAAAAGCCTGCTGGAAAACTACATCCTCTAGATATCCCTAAATGGAAGTGGGAGGATATTGGTATGGATTTCATCATGGGTTTATCTAAATCAAAAGGAGGACATGATGGAATATGGGTTATTATTGACCGATTGACTAAATCGGCTGCATTTCTTGCCAATCAAGAGCCGATGGTCAGTCGATGTGTTGGCTGCATTATACATCAAGGACATAGTCAGATTACACGGTATTCCTATCTCAATCGTGTCTGACAGAGATCCCCGTTTTACTTCTCATTTTTGGAAGGGACTACAACATTCGTTGGGAACAAGGCTTAACTTTAGTACAGCTTTTCATCCTCAAACGGATGGTCAGACCGAGAGAACTAATCAGGTCATTGAAGATATGCTTAGGGCATGCATCATTGATTTTGGTGGAAGCTGGCATGATCACTTGCCTCTGGTTGAATTTGCATACAATAATAGCTACCAGGCAAGTATACAAATGGCACCTTTCGAAGCCTTATACGGAAGGAGTTGCCGATCACCCTTATGCTGGGACGAAGTTGGAGAAAAACAACTATTAGGACCAGACATGGTAAGGGATACCACTGAGAAGATACAATTGATTAGAGAAAGACTGCAAGTTGCTCAGTCTAGGCAAAAGGCTTATGCTGATACAAGAAGGAGAGATCTTGAATTCCAAGTTGGAGATCATGTATTTCTCAAGATATCGCCTGGACGTGGCATACGGAGATTTGGTGTCAAGGGCAAGCTTACACCAAGATTCATCGGACCCTTCGAGATACTGGAAAGAGTTGGCGAGGTTGCTTATCGCATCGCATTGCCTCCTCAATTGTCCGAAGTACATAATGTGTTCCACATATCTATGTTGAAGAAATATGTACACGACCCATCACATATTATTGATCATGGAGACTTAGTGATCCAGAAAGATCTCACATATAAACAAAAGCCTATGAAGATACTAGATCGTGAAGTACGAACCTTAAGGAATAGGTTATTCCCATACTAAAAGTACAGTGGAGTAAATGTTCTGAACATGAAGCCACGTGGGAGATCGAGGAATCCATGAGGAAGCGATTTCCAGAATTATTTTGAGGTATATGCTCTACACTCTCCACTTATATAAACTATTGAATTTGGGGACCAAATTCTTTTAAGTGGGGGAGGGTGTAGCAACCCTGATAAAATAAAGATTTTTAAATAAATCAAATTAAGATAAAAGTTAATTAAATAAATGATGAGTGCCTAAACAAATAAATAATAAGCCAAAAAAAAAAAATAACGCCTTGAGTCAAGGCGCTATTTCAAAAAGAAACGCCCTTATACAAGGCGCGAATCCTAAAAAGGACGCCAACACCCAAGGGCGTCAATTCTCAAAACGACCCAAATAACTAAACGGGCAAGTAAACGTAACGCCCTTTACTTGGACGCGTTTTATACAAGAAACGACGCTTGACAAGGCGTCAATTTAAATTCAACGCCCTCACCTAAGGCGTTAATTTAGTTCGATTTTCGTTCAACCCAGGACTCTATCCAGAGTAAGTTCTGGATAACTACGTCGAAAGTTGAATATAGTAGGGACTCTATCATGGCAATACTACCCTTAATCAAACTATAACTCCAGTACGATCCTAAAAACTCTATAAATACTCCCTAATCAAGCCCTGATCGCTATTTTGGCGTTCGTCTGCTGTTGCCGTGCACGAAGAACAGGTAGTGTTCTTCTTTTCCTTCAGTCACGGTTTAAGGAAGATAATGATCGTTCGTCTTTCCTTCTTCCTCTGCAGGATGCCTGCAACGTGAAGAAACTCTCATATAGTTGAAGGACGAGAAGTTCTTCATCTGGTTTTCTTCTTCCGGCGATCAGGAAACTCTGTTGCAAACAGAGTATCATCTCTTCACATCTTTTACGTATCTTCCTCTAAACCAGGTAGGTTTTCTCAAGGATTGTAGCCCAAACCAACGTAGTAATTATGATTAAATCATCTGTTAATTCATGCATATAGATTCTCTGCGTTTTCATAGTTTCTGGAAAATATTGTAAATAGCGACCCTCGTTAGGGCGCTAGTTTAAAAAGAAGCGACCCATCCAAGGGCGCTAATTTTCTTTTGACGCCCTTCCCAGGAGTCGTCAATTTCATGAATTTAATAATTACTCACGTTTAAAATTTAATATTTATGAAACCATGATTCTAATATGCTGCATGAATACACCTGTTGAATCCTGCTATTTTTCTGGTCCTGACCATGTACCATGTTTCCTGAAATTCTATTATCTGGAATATTGTAAAATCTTGAATTAACGACCTACACAAGGTCGTCTCTTATTGAACTGACGCCCCAGACTAGGGCGCTAATTGAAAAGTAACGCCCCTGTACAGGGCGCGTTTTTGTTAAAATTCTGTAAATTTGAAATTCTGTAAGAATTGAGATAAGGTTTGGACGACTGCTTCACAAGTCGTCAAATGATTAATAGACGTCCTTAAGTAAGGCGTTAATTATATGATTAATGACTTTGGTCAAGTCGCTATTTTTCCTGTATTATTATTTTTCCTCGGTTAACACGGTTTGATATATATGTATAAGTATATTATCGGCACTATATTTCCATTCCGTGAATATAGTCCCATGTTTTATGATGTTTTATTGCATTACCCTCAATTCTCGGTGACATACAAGCTCTCCATTGGACATTCCGTTCCTTTGGACTAGCGAGTTAGTCATAGAGACCTCCGTAAGACTCCTCGAGCCTTGGATTCCCTCAAGGCCGACTGAGCGGGTTGTACCATAAAAACCTATCACCCTATTTTTGCCATGTCACTCTATAGAAACATGGTATACCGGCCCTCATATTATGCTATGAGTATGATATGAGAATTTTCTTAATGAACGGGGAAAGCATGCCATCAATGTGATGTTATTGTAGACCCCAATTCTATAACAACTTTGTTATGATGTTCTTGTGGACCTCAATTCTATATTAAAGGAGTGACCATCTACTTGTGGGCATTTACTTGTCATGGTACCCAAGTTAGGGAACCAATTCCACCTAGTTTTATCGATAATCGTGATTGTACCGTTATTATCGCCATTCTATGTCAAGTGTCATATTTTTGGACTCTACTCTATCCAAGTTTATCCTACATGTCTACAAGCTTTATTCTTGAAATTCCATATTGGCTATACACAAAAGTGGATGTTAAAATACATGATTAATGCCTGCGCATATAGGGCCCGATCTCGTCCTGGGAGGAGCACCCGAAAGTACTTGTGCCCATGGGAGTTGATTGATCACGGTATTGGCATTATACCGAAGTGCATGACTAGCTTGATTGAACATTCCACAAATCTTGTACTTGACTTGATATTACATGACTTGCGTGGCCCGAAAAAGGGTAATTTCATACTTGCGTGCTTGAAACGTGATAGCCAAGTTCCGACATGACATGATGCGTCTACTTGCTTGAGTATCTTGATAGCTTTTGATATAAGTTCTTGAAAGTTCATGACTAGTTCTTCTTGCTATCTTTTTGTTATATCCTCTTTTTATCTTGTCGTTTTATGCGAGCATGCGTAGCTATAGTGCATTCATGAAAGATGTAATCACTTAAACCCCTTGCTAGTTCTTGAGATATAATTTCCTACTGAGCGTTCGCTCACTCAGTGTTTCCATACTTTTCAGGTAAGTCCGACGATGAGGGAACTCAATCTGACGGGGAAAGCCAAGAGTGAAAGAGATAGAGCTTCTCCAGTGTCATCTAGTTTTTTTTTTATATATTTTTCTTGAGTCAAGCTTTGTATTTTTCCTTTTTTAGAGTCTAGTATTTGCAAAGGGATTGTAATAGACATATTCTTATTACAGGAATAAAATGGATTGGGTTATCTTTATAATTGCGCACTCTGTCTTTGTGTCGAATACACTACTACTCTGATTGACATGATTGATATAAACTCGTCACGCATTTTCGGGTATCTTCCGCGCTCGGGGCGTGACAATGATCGTCCCTGCTTCGATCTCCAACACCTCATCCTCTTTTGTTCTTTGTTTTTCCCCACTCCGTAGTCGCGTTCTCTGGTTTTCTTCCTTGCCTATAGCCTTAGCTCAGGCATGTTCTGTAATGTATACGGCCGGTTATGGCACTTTCTTCGTCATGAATGAAAACTACCCCTCTTTGGGTCTCCTTTTTTTTGTCTCGTTGGTTTGAATCACTATATGCGTTTGGTCGTCTCCTTCTTCCCCTTTGGCGGCTACAGTTTCTTACACCGATCTTCTCTTCCTGTCGTGGTCCCCCCCGTAGAGCCTCTAGCCCTCACATTTGCTCATATGCCCAAAGGAGATGCCCTTCTTCTCTCCTCTGTGTACCCATGCCTCTGCCTTAAAGCCCCTTTTTGAACTTTCCCCGTCCTGTCAAGTTTCCTTTGAAGCCTGCCAAACCCAATACCCCAGCCCAGTGCACCCATGGCTCCCTGACCAGCACACCCTTTGGCCCTCCTAGCCGGCATACACATAACCCCTCCATATGCCCCCAGCGGCACACCCTGCCGGCACCTTGGCCGGCACACCCATAGTAGCCCCCCCCCAGCGGTACACCTCCCCCTTAGTGCCTCAGCGGCACGCCTGGCCTCTCCCTAGCCCGGTACACCCCTCAAGCACCCTGTGCTTGTCCTTGGCCGGCACGCCTTGACTAACTCCCAGCCCACCCTGTCCAATCTTGGAGGTCTCTGGCTCATTATTTTCCCCGTGTTTTCCGAGGTTTTATCAAGGTGTTACCGCCCTCGGGCGCCCACCTCCAGTTGTCGGGTTCTGCCACTGCATGTGGGCGCGTTCCCTTATCTCCCTTACGCTTGGGCCAAGGGGAGATGCTGCCGAATTTTTGTTAGAAAATAACAACACATAAAAAAGGGCAAAAGGATGCAACAAACGAATGGGATAAGAAATACATATCAAAAGACAACAAAACCATCAAACGAATATAACAACAACATATTGTAAGAAGAAGGAGGAAAGATTTGTATAAAACTACGCAAAAAAAAAATCAAAGAGAAGAAGAAAAGAAAAGCCTTAAAAACAAGTAACAGAGGAGGGGACCTTCATCGGCACGTCCGTTCCAGCCTTCGCCAGTACACCCTATCAGCCCTCCAGCGGCACACCCTATCAGCCCTCCAGCGGCACACCCCATCAACCCTTCAACGACACACCTTCTTGGCCCTTCAGCGGCACACTCTTCTCACCCTCCGAAGTGGAACACAATGTATAGACTTTAGATTGATGCACGAACATAGCAACAAGCAATGTATAGACTTTGAGCCGCAGTGTACAGACTTTGAGTTGGCCAACGTACAGACTTTGGGCTGACCAATGTATGGACTTTGAGCTACAATGTACAGACTTTGAACTGCAACGTACAGACTTTGGGCTGGCCAACATTCAGACTTTGGGCTGGCCAATGCATGGACCTTGAGCTGCAGTGTACAAACTTTGGGCTGGCCAATGTACAGACTTTGAGCTGCAATGTATAGACTTTGAGCTGCAGCCAATGAACAATGTATAGACTTTGAGTTGGCCAATGTATAGACTTTGGGCTGGCCAATGTACAGACTTTGAGCTGCAGCCAAGGGACAATGTATAGACTTTGAGCTGAACAACGTATAGACTTTGAGCAGCAATGTATAGACTTTGAGCTGGCCAACGTACAGACTTTGGGCTGGCCAACGTATAGACTTTGAGCAGGATGTATAGACTTCGGGCTGGCCAATGTATAGACTCTGAGCTGCAGCCAATGAACAACGTACAGACTTTGAGCTGAAGGATGTATAGACTTTGTGGGCTGGTTGCCAATGTATAGACTCTGAGCTGCAGCCAATGAAAAATGTACAGACTTTGAGCTGAAGGATGTATAGACTTTGTGTGCTGGTTGCCAATGTATAGACTTCGAGCCATAGCCAATAGACAACATACCGACTTTGAGCTAAACAATGTATAGACTTTGAGTTGGCCAACGTACAGACTTTGGGCTGACCAATGTATAGACTTCGAACTGCAGCCAAGGAACAATGTATAGACTTTCATGGACGATGTACAGACTTTGAGCTGGCCAATGTATAGACTTTAATAGACGATGTATAGACTTTGAGCTGGCCAATGTATAGACTTTAATAGATGATGTACAGACTTTGAGCTGGCCAATGTATAGACTTTAATAGACGATGTACAGACTTTGAGCTGGCCAATGTATAGACTTTAATAGACGATGTACAGACTTTGAGCTGGCCAATGTATAGACTTTCGTGGACAATGTACAGACTTTGAGATGATGAATGTACAGACTTTCTGTGCAGCAACCAGCCAATGTACGGACTTCGTGTCGCAGCGACTCGTCAATGTATAGACTTTGGGCTGAGGGACGTACAGACTTCGTGTGTGCTAGCAGCCAGTGTACAGACTCTGAGTTGTAGCAAATGGATAATGTGCAGACTCTAGCAGGCGATGTACAGACTTTGAGTTTTCCCCCGGCACACCCTCTTCTACCTTCGCCGGCACACCCTCCTCGGTGCCTTCCCCGGCACATCTTCTTCTCCCTTCACCGGTACACTTTGGGACGCCCTCATCGGCACACCCCCCATACCCCTTGCCGGTATGCTCTCTAGCGGCCCTCTCCCTCCGGGAAACATACACATATAACATATGATGATAATGACATTGGTGATAATAATAATAATAATAAATAAATTAATGAAAATTATGATAAATGAAGAAATCCGAATATATACAAGAAACAAACAAAAATGTGAAATAGCGATAATAAAAAAGGAAATAATAATAATAATAATAAACAAAATGGGGGAGGAATCATTCGGAACAAATGCATAAAGAAGAAATGAACAGCAAGAGGAAAGAGAGGAACATATAATTAAAATCTCAGATAAAAAAAATACCAGGGTCCACATTGCAGCCCCATCTCTCTCCGTGACCCGACGCAGAAGGAACAATGATGCCGCCCTCTCAGGCCGGGCCCGAGTCTTGGGAATTATCCCGACATGGCCAGGCCCCGACCTAGTCTTGGGCCGACATTCCAATCAGACCAGACTCGTTCCTCAGGCCGGATCCCTTCCGAGCCACTACTAAAACTGCCGCACGTTCGGCAAACATTTGAACGGGTTCGCCTCGATTTTCGCCACGTTTCTATTATGGACCTGTGTCTGAATATGAAAAGACCCGTGAGCAACCAACATGGCCGACGGCTCCTACCCTGACGTGGTCATGACCCAGTATTGCCCCGGGCCAATAGCTCGTCAAATTGGATTCACTCTATCGGGATTCGTTCCCGCCCTTTCATTGAAATTACCGCAAACTCGGCATACATTTGTACGAGATTGTTCCTATCTACGCGCACCTTCAATATGGACCCTTGTCCGAATATCAAGTGGTCCGCAAGTGACCGACAGAAATCTGAATAGAACGAGATGGCTCCTGTCGTCCCTGGACCCTATACACGGGAATATCAATAAGGCCTTTGTGGGCTATGCTTGGACCTCGGGTCCGTCCCGATTATGGTCACTGTCTGACCCACACCCTCGGCCTATAGCTCGCTTCCTTCGAACATGTTTTGGTTTTGGAATCTAGTCCCGGGACTCTTCCCCGTTGCCCTCCGGCACCGGGAACATTAATGATGCCCACGCAAGCCCCGTTTGGACCGCGGGAGGCGCCCCCGGTATGGGCCCGACTCGATCTCGCACCGGGCCAATAAATTCGCCAGTTTCCTGCTACACTAACCGAGATTTAACCGAATGTTTTCAGTGTCTCGGAATAATGTATTTGCCGTATCACGGCATACATATGTTCCAGGTCCTCCTGCGACGATTATGATATTTTCGAGCCGGACACACGTCCAAATATTAAACGGTCCCCCGAATGACCGACACGTTTCGAACTTCCACTTCCCTAGGCACAGGGCTTTTCAGCCGATTCAAGGGATACTCCCCGTTGCCCCTTTGCACCAGAAATATTAATGACGCTCATGCAAGTATTGTTTCGACCGCGGGGGGCCCACCGCAGTATGGTCGCAGCTTGCCCTTGCACCGGGCCAACAGACTTACTGGTTTCCGACCGCTCTAACCGAGGTTTGGCCGAACGTTCCCCGTTCTTCTGGATAATAAAATTGCCATATCCTGGCATACATATGCTCCGGTTTTCCCGTGGCGATTGCGCTTTTCTCGAGCCGAACATTCGTCCAAACATTAAATGGTCAATACACGACCGACATGACCGTGGATGGTTTTCTTCTCGCCCTCGGGTGAGGATTTCAACACCTCATAATAGACTTTTCATGCAATTAATTTCTTGGCCATGAGGTCATGAATCCCGACGATTAATCAAGGGTGTTCCCTCGTATGGGGGATGTAAAAGACGCCGTGACCTTTATGGCGCGGCGGGTTTTGGTCCCGACACGAACCACACAGTTGTCTGACCGAGTCAGATCGAGCGCACCATGGGCTCTTCGGAGCCCGAATAAATTGTCACTTTGTGACTGGCACGCCCACGCACTCAATAGACGAACCACCTGAATAAGCGAATTTTAGTGCGTCCACAACCACTCAGGCCCCCAGCGCCACGCCTCTCCCATTCGTCCGTTTGGCGGCACAGCCCTCCTTTCGCTGTCTCAGCGGTACGCCCGCCCCTCTTGTCTGCCCAGCGGCACGGCTGTCCCCGTGTCTGCCCAGCGGCACGCCTTCTTTGGCCACCAGCGGCACACCTCCCATTCGTCTGTCAGTGGCACGCTCTTTCTCTGGCTGCCTCAGTAGCGCACCCTTGGGCTGCCTTAGCAGCACACATTGATTATCGCCTCCCCGGTGTACTCATAGCTTGCATTAGTCTACTGGTTCCTCGTTCGATGTTTTCTCTGAGTTTTTCGAAGTTTTCCTAAAGGCGGCTGCCCAGGCACCCCCCTCAGCTGTTGGTTCATGCCACTCCTTGTGGGCATGTTCCTTGTTATTCCTTTACCCCCCCGGGTCAAGGGGAGGTGCTGCCGAATTTTCATCAGGAATAACAATAAATTTAAAAGATGAAAAGAAGCAGCAAACAGATGTACTAAGCAACAGTAAAACACTCTAATCAGCTAAAAGAACTATGTAAGGCTTCAAGAGTTGAACTGAACAAGACTCCAAGGACTGCACTATTGAACACGACTTGGGACTCAACCTCATGGCAGGGAACTGAAAGCCGGACCATCTAAGATTCTTCACCATGAGCTGGTTAAGGGGCCCTCTCTTGAATCCTGGCCCACCCCTTCAGCGGCGCACTCTGCTTGGTTTCGTTTGCCACTTTTCCCAGCGGTACACTCTCCTTTACCTTCAGCAGCACACCTCCTCTACCCTTCAGCGGTACGCTCTCCATTCTCCCATCGGTACACGCTCCCCTTTAACTTTCAGCGGTATGCTCTCCTCCCTTCAGCGGTGTATTACCCACCCACTTACCTTCAGCGACACACTCTCAATTTCACCAGCGGTACACTTGCTAATCCCCTGGCGGTACGTTTGCTAATCCCCCAATGGCACACCTTCCATTTTCCCAGCGGTACACCCTTAGATCCTTCAGCGACACACTCCCAACTCCACCAGCGATACGCCCCATCATCTCTTCATTAAATACACACACACACACACACACATATATATATATATATATATATTAAAAAGGGGGTAATAATGAACAGGAGAAGAACTCACGGTCACCGGGAGATAAAAGGCAATCAACAAAGAGAGGGCAGTGTCAATAAACAAATGATAATAGCAAGCGTCAACAATCATCGTGAATACGATAATATGGTAGCAGTCTCTCCTTCTTGGATTCCGAACCCGGGCATATTAATGATGTTCTTGTAAGCCGAACTCCACTCTCGGGAGTCCTCCCTCTCGTCATGGTGACCGTTCGGTCTTACTTCGGGCCAACATCTTATCAGGGTCCCCTCCCTCGTCGGGATCTGACTTGCCTCCCTGTATCAAAATTACCGTCCCTCGGCAGACATTTGTACGGATTCGTCCCCCCGAGTTATTGTCTCATTTTCCGTGTGAACTTTTGTCCAAACATAGAATGGTCCACCAGTGACTGACATGACCCGAGCATTCGTGCCCCCACCTCGGGCTCACTGTATAACCCGACGGCTGTTTCCTTCCTACGTTAATCAGTATTTCTTTAGACCGTGGAGCCCTTATTTCTGGCAATTAATCAAGGGTATTCCCCTCTCCGAGGGGATGTAAATGACGTTGTGACCTTCATGGCACAACGGGTCTCAGTCCCGACCTGAACTACACAATCGCCTGACTGAGTCAGATCGAGCGCACCATGGGCTCTTCGGAGCCCGAACGAATCGTCACTCCGTGACTGGCACGCCTACACACCTAAATAAACGAACAACGTAATAAGCGAATTTTAGTGCGTCCACAAGTCTGGCACGCCCGGTGGGACAGGATCACCCTTCATCACTTTGCCAGAACCAAGGGCTCCACGACCCCCTTCTTGTAGTATTGATTCCCTAATTTGCGAATGCAGGTTGCGTTACGAACGTCCCGATGGCCCTCACTTTCGGCCAGCAACCCGTCGAGAGTCACGTGCGGAACGGCTACCTGGCCGTCCCCCTCACTTTCGGGAGCTTCCCTCCCTCGGTTGGCTTCCCCAACTTTTTTGGGAGTGGCCTTCACTCACCTGTTGGACGTGGAAGCGTCTGACGGGATCAAGGATGACGCCTCCATCCAGGGGGCCACCAAAGTTGCTGCCGGCCGACCAATGGCCGAATCCCCCAAGGCTGCCCCTGTGAAGATATTAGGCTGCAACGTGCACCATGTGCGTGAAACCGTCGGCCCATCTCGCCCAGGCTCGGCTTCCTATCAGAGAAGGCTCCGGAGGAGCCATGCAACCACGTCACCTCGAGGTCGGGTCTCCAGCACCGGCAAGTCTACTGTCGTCGGAACTTTTCGGGTGCCTCTTTCCGGGCGGCGCTCCGAAGTGATCCCGTATCGCATCATACCCGCCGTTCTAGTGCGTAACTCCTTCCAGCCACAGGGGAAGATGAAGGGCAGGATGACGCTCGCATCTCTAGCTACAGTTCCACAGCACCAACCGGCCCCTAGGCCGACCAAGGGCAAGCAGGCATGGGTTCCCAAGGCAGCCCGGGTTACTTCACCAACCCAAGCAAGGCCCGACACCCTTCACCCGGCAAGGGCTCAACAAGCAGACCGGGTCAAGGCATCGGACCCCGTCTATCAGCCGACATCAGCCACACTGGCCCCGCCGGATAACACCTGCCGTCGACACCACCGACGTCACTATCAGGCTGCCCGTGCGGAGCCTGCGATCCACATGCCCGTTGCTGTCAACAGGGAAGCACCACCCGCTTCTCCTCCAGATCAAGACTGGGAAGGGGTGGAGAAGGCCATGAGAAACTATCTGCGGGGCCCGGGGAGCACTCCCCTGGGTCGTTAGAGATTATTGGGGGCAGTGGCCTTTGCATTTGAAGAAGAAGAAACCCGACCCGTGCCTAGTGCCGAGTCGAGGAACTGCTCTGAGGAGCGCTATCAGTCCCCGCCGAGGGAAGAGGTGAGGCCGCGGGGGTCGATCTTTGACAGATTGGTCTTCTCAGGTAGGCCGTCAAGAAGAGCAACAAGAAAAGGCAGGGACCTAAGGGTCTACACTTGCAATATGGCAGGAGTGTTCGGCCGGTACGGGGCTTTACCGACCGAGCCCGAAGAAATGGCCAGACTTGTGGCAAGGCCAAGACCTCTCACCAGAAGAGGGAAGGCAGCAACCGAAAAGACACAAGCTCACACTGAAGGAACTGACTACGGGGAGTCGTCGACGGCCCTGGCCGCCAATGTCATTATTGAAGGCACCACGGGAGGACCATCCACTTCGTCCGAAGAGGCGCCAGCCAAAGAAAGAGGGGGCACCCCTAGCCTCTCAATGAGTGACCCCGCTGTTGAGCCCGTCCAAGGAAAAATTTATATAAAACTACGCAAAAAAAAAATCAAAGAGAAGAAGAAAAGAAAAGCCTTAAAAACAAGTAACAGAGGAGGGGACCTTCATCGGCACGTCCGTTCCAGCCTTCGCCAGTACACCCTATCAGCCCTCCAGCGGCACACCCTATCAGCCCTCCAGCGGCACACCCCATCAACCCTTCAACGACACACCTTCTCGGCCCTTCAGCGGCACACTCTTCTCACCCTCCGAAGTGGAACACAATGTATAGACTTTAGATTGATGCACGAACATAGCAACAAGCAATGTATAGACTTTGAGCCGCAGTGTACAGACTTTGAGTTGGCCAACGTACAGACTTTGGGCTGACCAATGTATGGACTTTGAGGTGCAATGTACAGACTTTGAACTGCAACGTACAGACTTTGGGCTGGCCAACGTACAGACTTTGGGCTGGCCAATGCATGGACCTTGAGCTGCAGTGTACAGACTTTGGGCTGGCCAATGTACAGACTTTGAGCTGTAATGTATAGACTTTGAGCTGCAGCTAATGAACAATGTATAGACTTTGAGTTGGCCAACGTACAGACTTTAGGCTGGCCAATGTACAGACTTTGAGCTGCAGCCAAGGGACAATGTATAGACTTTGAGCTGAACAACGTATAGACTTTGAGCAGCAATGTATAGACTTTGAGCTGGCCAACGTACAGACTTTGGGTTGGCCAACGTATTGACTTTGAGCTGGATGTATAGACTTTGGGCTGGCCAATGTATAGACTCTGAGCTGCAGCCAATGAACAACGTACAGACTTTGAGATGAAGGATGTATAGACTTTGTGGGCTGGTTGCCAATGTATAGACTCTGAGCTGCAGCCAATGAACAACGTACAGACTTTGAGCTGAAGGATGTATAGACTTTGTGTGCTGGTTGCCAATGTATAGACTTCGAGCCACAGGCAATAGACAACATACCGACTTTGAGCTAAACAATGTATAGACTTTGAGTTGGCTAACGTACAGACTTTGGGATGGCCAATGTATAGACTTCGAACTGCAGCCAAGGAACAATGTATAGACTTTCATGGACGATGTACAGACTTTGAGCTAGCCAATGTATAGACTTTAATAGACGATGTACAGACTTTGAGCTGGCCAATGTATAGACTTTAATAGACGATGTACAGACTTTGAGTTGGCCAATGTATAGACTTTAATAGACGATGTACAGACTTTGAGCTGGCCAATGTATAGACTTTAATAGACGATGTACAGTCTTTGAGCTGGCCAATGTATAGACTTTAATAGACGATGTACAGACTTTGAGCTGGCCAATGTATAGACTTTCATGGACAATGTACAGACTTTGAGCTGATGAATGTACAGACTTTGTGTGCAGCAACCAGCCGATGTACAGACTTCGTGTCGCAGTGACCCGTCAATGTATAGACTTTGGGCTGAGGGACGTACAGACTTCGTGTGTGCTAGCAGCCAGTGTACAGACTCTGAGTTGTAGCAAATGGATAATGTGCAGACTCTAGCAGGCGATGTACAGACTTTGAGTTTTCCCCCGGCACACCCTCTTCTACCTTCGCCGGCACACCCTCCTCGGTGCCTTCCCCGGCACATCCTCTTCTCCCTTCACCGGTACACTTTGGGACGCCCTCATCGGCACGCCCCCCATATCCCTTGCCGTTACGCTCTCCAGCGGCCCTCTCCCTCCGGGAAACATACACATATAACATATGATGATAATGACATTGGTGATAATAATAATAATAATAAATAAATTAATGAAAATTATGATAAATGAAGAAATCCGAATATATACAGGAAACAAACAAAAATGTGAAATAGTGATAATAAAAAAAGAAAAAAATAATAATAATAAACAAAAAGGGGGGAGGAATCATTCGGAACAAATGCATAAAGAAGAAATGAACAGCAAGAGGAAAGAGAGGAACATATAATTAAAATCTCAGATAAAAAAAAAATACCAGGGTCCACATTGCAGCCCCATCTCTCTCCATGACCCGACGCAGAAGGAACAATATTGCCGCCCTCTCAGGCCGAGCCCGAGTCTTGGGAATTATCCCGACATGGCCAGGCCCCGACCTAGTCTTGGGCCGACATTCCAATCAGACCAGACTCGTTCCTCAGGCCGGATCCCTTCCGAGCCACTACTAAAATTGCCGCACATTCGGCAAACATTTGAACGGGTTCACCTCAGTTTTCGCCGCGTTTCTATTATGGACCTGTGTCTGAATATGAAAAGACCCGTGAGCAACCAACATTGCCGACGGCTCCTACCCCGACGTGGTCGTGACCCAATATTGCTCCGGGCCGATAGCTCGTCAAATCGGATTCACTCTATCGGGATTCGTTCCGCCCTTTCATTGAAATTGCCGCAAACTCGGCATACATTTGTACGGGATTGTTCCTATCTACGCGCACCTTCAATATGGACCCTTGTCCGAATATCAAGTGGTCCGTAAGTGACCGACAGAAATCTGAATAGAACGAGATGGCTCCTGTCATCCCTGGACACACGGGAATATCAATAAGGCCTTTGTGGGCTGCGCTTGGACCTCGGGTCCGTCCCGATTATGGTCACTGTCTGACTCACACCCTCGGCCTATAGCTCGCTTCCTTCGAACATGTTTTGGTTTTGGAATCTAGTCCCGGGACTCTTCCCCGTTGCCCTCCGGCACCGGGAACATTAATGATGGCCACGCAAGCCCCGTTTGGACCGCGGGAGGCACCCCCGGTATGGTCCCGACTCGATCTCGCACCGGGCCAATAAATTCGCCAGTTTCCTGCTACACTAACCGAGATTTAACCGAATGTTTTCAGTGTCTCGGAATAATGTATTTGCCGTATCACGGCATACATATGTTCCAGGTCCTCCTGCGACGATTATGATATTCTCAAGCCGGACACACGTCTGAATATTAAACGGTCCCCCGAATGATCGACACGTTTCGAACTTCCGCTTCCCTAGGCACAGGGCTTTTCAGCCGATTCAAGGGATACTCCCCGTTGTCCCTTTGCACCGGAAATATTAATGACGCTCATGCAAGTCTTGTTTCGACAGCGGGGGGCCCACCGCAGTATGGTCGCAGCTTGCCCTTGCACCGGGCCAACAGACTTACTGGTTTCCGACCGCTCTAACCGAGGTTTGGCCGAACGTTCCCCGTTCTTCTGGATAATAAAATTGCCATATCCTGGCATACATATGCTCCGGTTTTCCCGTGGCGATTGCACTTTTCTCGAGCCGGACATTCGTCCAAACATTAAATGGTCAGTACACGACCGACATGACCGCGGATGGTTTTCTTCTCGCCCTCGCGTGAGGATTTCAACACCTCGTAATTGACTTTTCATGCAATTAATTTCTTGGCCATGAGGCCCTGAATCCCGACGATTAATCAAGGGTGTTCCCTCATATGGGGGATGTAAATGACGCCGTGACCTTTATGGCGCGGCGGGTTTTGGTTCCGACACGAACCACACAATCGTCTGATCGATTCAGATCGAGCGCATCATGGGCTCTTCGGAGCCCGAATAAATTGTCACTTTGTGACTGGCGCGCCCACGCACTCAATAGATGAACCACCTGAATAAGCGAATTTTAGTGCGTCCACAAGTCTGGCACGCCCGGTGGGACCGAAACTACCCTCCATCTCTTCGCCGGGATTCAGGGCCTCATGGCCCCCTAATAAACGATGTTTGCCTGCTTTGATGAATTGCAGGTGCTGTCTTCGCCAACCCTATGGGGAGAAAATCCAGACTCGATGCAGCTGCCTTCGCGGCCTTGAGGACGCTGCTTCGAAGCATATGCAGCTTTCAGGAATCATGGGGGCTGTTATAAAAAAAGGGGAGAAGAGAAAGAGAAGAGAAGGGAGGGGAAATCAAGCCCCCCCCCTTTTTTTTTCTCAAGAAGAAAGAGAAGAAGAGAAGAAAAGAAGAAAAGAAGAAAAGAAAGAAACAAAAAAAGAGAAGAGAAAGAATTGGCGAGAAAGGGTTGTATGGCCACATCCGTCGAGACCCATGCTGAATAAAGATTACCATTGTGGGGTTTATGCGGTGGAGCGAACCACTCATCCCCTCCCTGAGGGGGTGAGCGCTCTCCTGCGTACCCACCTTGGTCTATTACGAACAAGAAGAGAAAAGAGAGAAAAGAAGAAAAGAAAGGACAAAAAAGAGGGAGAAGAGTTGGCAAGCATCGCCGACGAAGAGAACAAGGAGGCCAACATCCCGCCAGACTCTAGGAGGGTCCAAGTCCGCGGTGCAATGCCCCGGTCCGTTCTACCTCCCTTCTGCCCCTATTCGGCACAAGATGGTCCCTCGAGTGACTGTTCAAAGATCCAACAAGCCGCAAGTGTAGCTTGATGAATTTCTGCCCGCTGTGGGGAATGCTTTATAGCAATGGGGCCAAGCACGGCTGCCACTCTCGAAGAGAGCAGGCACATACCCCGCCATGGGGGATAAGAAGAGGAGATATACCCCGCCATAGGGGCATAAGAGGCAAAAAAAAAATATACACCCTGATCTAGGGGCATATGAAGAGAATCCGCCCAGGCTTGGGGGAACAACATACAACAAAGCTATACCCCGGCTTCGGGGCATTTGAAGAAGAATCCACCCCCATCTTAGGGGCATTCGAAGAAGAAACATACCCCGCCTGGGGGGGGCATAGAAGCCATAAAGAATACGCCCCGGCTTAGGAGTATTTGAAGAAGAAGGATACCCCGCCTCGGGGGACATTGCAAGCAGCGATACACCCTGCTTGGGTGCATAGGAGGCAAACCACACCCCACTCCTGGGGATACATAAAGAGAGTACACCCCGCCATGGGGGCACATGAAGAGAATCCACCCCGACTCGGGGGTACATGAAGCAACAAAGACTACACCTCGCCTTAGGGGAGTCTGAAGAAAAAAGCATACACCCCACTTTGGGGGCACAGGAAGCAAACATTCCCCAGCGTGTCGGGGCAGAAGAAGAAGAATTCCCCCCCCCCCCCCCCCCCAAAAAAAAAAGAGAGCAAAGATACACCCGGTGCCTGGGGCACATGAAGAGAAAGACACCTCCCTTTGGGGGCACAACAACCAACAAAGATACACCCCGACTGAGGGGCACATGAAGAGAAATACACCCCTGCTCTAGGGGCATATGAGACAAAACTATACCCCGATTTAGGGGCATTTGAAGCAAAGACTTCACCCCGCCTTAAGGAGGGGGCATAAGAAGCGAAAGATATACCCCACCCCGGGGGCACAAGAAGAAAACACACCCCACCTTAGGGGCGTAAGAAGCCAAGAGATATACCCCGCCACGGGGCAGTAGAGGCAAAATGCATTCCCCCCGGGGGCACCTGAAGCAACATACCCCTCACCTCGGCAGCATATGAGGCCAAGAGGCTACATCCCAGCTCGGGAGCATAAGAAACAAAAGATATACCCCACGTCGGGGGCATATGAAGTTAGGAATCACACCCCCGTCTTAGGGGTATTTGAAGAAGAAACATACCCCGCCGGGGGGCTTAGAAGCCATAAAGAACCCGCCCCGGCTTAGGGGTATTTGAAAAAGATGCATCCCGCCTCGGGAGCATAAGAAAGAGAAGAATACATCCCATCTTAGGGATATTTGAAGAAGAAATATACCCCGCCAGGGGGCATAGAAGCCATAAAGAATATGCGCCGTACCAGGGGCATATGAAGAAGAAACATACCCCGCCTGGGGGACGCAGAAGCAAAGAGACAGAGTACACCTCCACCCGGGGGCACCGAAGCAAAGAGGCATACATCCCGACATGGGAGCACATAAGCAAAGAAGAAGAGTTCACCCCGCCTCGGGGGCATAAGAAGCAAGACGTAACGTCTTGGGGGCATCTGAAGCAGCAATACACTCCACTCTGGGGGCACTAGAAACAGAATACATCCAAGCCTGGGGGCACATGAAGCCAAAGACATACTCCGCCATGGGGGCATAAGAAGAAAAGAATTCACCCCGGCCTGGGGACACTCAAAGAAAGAGCCACACCCTGGACTGGGGGCATACAAAGAAAGAAATTCACCCCACCTCGAGGGCACAAGAAGCAAAACACACCCCACCTTGGGGGCATAAGAAACCAAGAACATACCCCGCCATGGGGGCAATAGAAGCGGAATACATCCCCGCCCCGGGGGTATATGAAGCAACATACACCCCGCCTGGGGCATAGAAGCCATAGAGGAGACTCTCCGGCTCAGGGGCATCAGAAGAAGAAGCATGCCCCACCTGGGGGCATAGAAGCCATAAAGAACATACCCCGCCCGGGGCACTGAAGCAAGGAGGCAGGATCCGCCCCGCCATGGGGGCACACAAAGAGAGAAACCACACCCCGCCATGGGGGTATGAGAAGCAAGGAATGTACCCCGCCCCGGGGAGCATAAGAAGCAGAAGCCACACCCCGTCTGGAGGCATAGAAGCCGTGAAAGACACACACCACCCCGGGGCGCATGAAGAGAATACACCCCGGCTCCGGGGCATTTGACGAAGAATCCCCCTGATCCGGGGTATAAAGAGCAAAGAGTATACCCCGGCTTGGGGGCATATGAAGAAGAAACATACCCCGCCTGGGGGACGCAGAAGCAAAGAGACAGAGTACACCTCCACCCGGGGGCACCGAAGCAAAGAGGCATACATCCCGACATGGGAGCACATAACCAAAGAAGAAGAGTTCACCCCGCCTCGGGGGCATAAGAAGCAAGAAGTACACCCCGTCTTGGGGGCATCAGAAGCAGCAATACACTCCACTCTGGGGGCACTAGAAACAGAATACATCCCAGCCTGGGGGCACATGAAGCCAAAGACATACTCCGCCATGGGGGCATAAGAAGAAAAGAATTCACCCCGGCCTGGGGACACTCAAAGAAAGAGCCACACCTTAGACTGGGGGCATACAAAGAAAGAAATTCACCCCACCTCGAGGGCACAAGAAGCAAAACACACCCCACCTTGGGGGCATAAGAAACCAAGAACATACCCCGCTATGGGGGCATTAGAAGAGGAATACATCCCCGCCCCGGGGGTATATGAAGCAACATACACCCCGCCTGGGGCATAGAAGCCATAGAGGAGACTCTCCGGCTCAGGGGCATCAGAAGAAGAAGCATGCCCCACCTGGGGGGCATAGAAGCCATAAAGAACATACCCCGCCCGGGGCACTGAAGCAAGGAAGCAGGATCCGCCCTACCATGGGGGCACACAAAGAGAGAAACCACACCCCGCCATGGGGGTATGAGAAGCAAGGAATGTACCCCTCCCCGGGGAGCATAAGAAGCAGAAGCCACACCCCGTCTGGGGGCATAGAAGCCGTGAAAGACACACACCGCCCGGGGGTGCATGAAGAGAATACACCCCGGCTCCGGGGCATTTGACGAAGAATCCCCCCGATCCGGGGTATAAAGAGCAAAGAGTATACCCCGACTTGGGGGCATTTAAAGAAGAAACATACCCCGCCTGGGGACGCAGAAGCAAAGAGACAGAGTACACCTGCACCCGGGGGCACCGAAGCAAAGAGACATACATCCCGACCTGGGAGCACATGAAGAAAGAATATACCCCGACTTAGGGGCGTCAGAAGAAGAAACATACACCTTGATCCAGGGACATAAGAAGCAAGAGAATACGCCCTGCGAAAAGGGTATAAGAAACATGAAAAATGTACCCCAGCCCGGGGGCACAAAAAATACACTCCGCCCTTGGCGCATAAGAAGCAGAAGCATCTACCCCGACCCGGGGCACAGAAGCGAAGGGACGTACATCCCGATCGGGGAGCATAAGAAGAAAGATATACTCCGCCCAAGCGGCATTTGAAGAAACAACATACCCTGCTTCGGGGACACAGAAGCCGTAAAGAGATACACCCCCGCCTCAGGGAGGGGCATAAGAAGCAAAAGATACACCCCCGTCCCGGGGGCATTTGAAGAGAGCTACGCCCCGTACCAGGGCCATATGAAGAAGAAACATACCCCGCCTGGGGGCATAGAAGCCGTGAAGAGTATACCCCGGCTTGGGGGCATTTGAAGAGAGCTACGCCCCGTACCAGGGGCATATGAAGAAGAAACATACCCCGCCTGGGGGCATAGAAGCCGTGAAGAGTATACCCCGGCTTGGGGGTATTTGAAGAGAGCTACACCCCGTACTAGGGGCATATGAAGAAGAAACATATCTCGCCTCGAGGGCCTAGAAGCTATAAAGAACACGCCCCAGCTCAGGGGCATATGAAGAGAAGTCCACCCTGGATTAGGGGTATTTGAAGAAGAAACATACCCCACCTGGGGGCATAGAAGCCGTGAAGAGTATACCCCACCATGGGGGCATTTGAAGAGACCTACACCCCACCTCGGGGGCATTAAAAAAAAAATAAACACACCCTGGTCTGGGGACATAGAAGCCAAAAAAAATACACCCCGCCTGGGGGCACAGAAGCGAAGAGGCAAAACACACCCCCTCAGGGGGGGATGCATACCAAATGAAGCTACACCCCAACCTGGGGGCACATTAAGAGAAATACACTCCAGCATGGAAGCATTAATGAGAAAAGAATAGCAGAATAAAGAAAAAGACACGCACGAGGCAGACGTGGTCTTCGGGCCCGCCTCATCACGCAAAAGAAAAGAAGGAAAGAAAGAATACACATGAGGCAGACGTGGTCTTTGAGCCCGCCTCATCACACAAAAGAAAAGAAGAAAAGGAAGAAAAGACACATGAGACAGACGTGGTCCTCGAGCCCGCCTCATCACACAAAAGAAGAGAAGAAAAGGAAAAGAAGACACATGAGGCAGACGTGGTCTTCGAGCCCGCCTCATCACGCAAAAGAAGAGAAGAAAAGGAAGAAGAGACACATGAGGCAGACGTGGTCCCTGAACCCGCCTCTTCACATAAAAGAAGAAGAGCAGAACCAAAAGAAGACACATGAGGCAGACGTGGTCTTCGAGCCCGCCTCATCACACAAAAGAAGAGAAGGAAAGAAAGAATGCACATGAGGCGAACACGGTCTCTGCACCTGTCTCTCTACAAAAGAAGAAAAAAAAAGAGAAAGAGTCACGAGGCGAACATGGTCTCTGCACCTGCCTCTCTACAAAAGAAGAAGAGAAGAAAAAAAAGAGAGTCACGAGGCAGACACGGTCTTTGCACCCGCCTCTCCATAAAAGAAGAAGAGAAGAAGAGAAAGAACAATCACGGGGCGAACAACGGTCTCTGCACCCGTCTCTACATAAAAGAAGAAGAGAAGAAAAGAAAGAAATGATCACGAGGTAAACATGGTCCTTGCACCTGCCTCTCCATAAAAAAGGAAGAGAAGAAGAGAAAGAGCAATCATGAGGCAAACATGGTCCTTGCACCTGCCTCTCTACAAAAGAAGAATAGAAGAGAAAAAAAGAGACATGAGGTAAACATGGTCCCTGCACCCTGCCTCTCCATAAAAGAAGAATAGAAGAAGAGTCACGAGGCAGACGTGGTCTTCGCACCCGCCTCTCTACACAAAAGAAGAAGAGAAGAAAAGAAAGAAATGATCACGAGGCAAACATGGTCCTTGCACCTGTCTCTCCATAAAAGAAGAAGAGAAGAAGAGAAAGAGCAATCATGAGGCAAACATGGTCTCTGCACCTGCCTCTCTACAAAAGAAGAATAGAAGAAAAAAAAGAGACATGAGACGAACATGGTCCGTGCACCTGCCTCTCCATAAAAGAAGAAGAGAAGAAGAGAAAGAAGAGTCACGAGGCAGACGCGGTCTTTGCACCCGCCTCTCTATAAAAGAAGAAGAGAAGAAGAGAAAGAACAGTCACGAGGCAAACATGGTCTCTGCACCTGCCTCCCCATAAAAGAAGAAGAGAAAGAACAGTCACGGGGTGAACACGGTCCTTGAACCCGCCTCTTTACATAAAAGAAGAAGAGAAGAAAAGAAGGAAATGATCACGAGGCAAACATGGTCTTTGCACCCGCCTCTCCTCACAAAAGAGGAAGAAAAGAAGAGAAAGAAGAGTCACGAGATGAACTTTTACCTCCGACCTTCAGCCACCCAACAAACGGAAACCGACTAGACCTTCCGTCGGCGGGGCGTTAAACCGACTAGACCTTCCACCAACGGGGCGTTAAACCGACTAGACCTTCCGCCAGCGGGGCGTTAAACTGACTAGACCTTCCACCGACGGGGCGTTAAACCGACTAGATCTTCCGCTGACGGGGCGTTAAACCGACTAAACCTTCCGCCGACGGGGCGCTAAACCGACCAACTTTCAGCCATCGGGGCTTCAACCCGACAACTACCCCTTCATCGGCCTTCGGGTCGACAGCTATATAATCATTGGCTCCTAGCCGACAGCTACCTCATCATTGGCTCCTAGCCGACAGCTATCTCATCATCGGCTCATAGTCGACAGCTATCTCATCATCGACTCCTAGCCGATAGCTACCTCATTATCGGCTCCTAGCCGACAGCTATCTCATCATCGGCTCCTAGCTGACAACTATCCAATCATCATCGGCTCCTAGCCGAAAGCTACCTCATCATCGGCTCCTAGCCGATAGCTATATAATCATCGGCTCCTAGCCGACAGCTACCTCATCATCGGCTCCTAGCCGACAGCTATCTCATCATTGGCACCCCAGCCGACAGCTTCCCAGTTAAAAAAATAGACCTCTCGCTTTGGTTCGGATCCTTCCCCAGCCAGAGAACAAAAGAATAAACCTTCCATTTTGGTCCAGATCCATCCCTGGCCAGAGAACAAAAGAGACCCTTCTCTTCGACTCTCACGTCCCGCTACCCAACGCCCCTCTGCAGGGCCATTTCGGCCGGGGCTCACTCTCGAGATTAATCCATCCGTCCCACCGCGCTTCCCGATTCTGGCTCCCACAGCTCGCTCCCCAACATCTTTTAGCCCTTATGGCTCACTCCCGTGATGTCCCGCGGGTTCTATAGCCCGCTTCCCTAATATCCTTTCAGCCCTTTTGCGGTCTGCCTCCCTAATACCTTTACTACCACTACACATATACGTAACAACAATATTTTCCTATGCAAAAAAAAAACAACAACAACAACAACAAAAAATAAGAAAAAGAGAATGCATGATTGCCCTGTTTGCATGGTTGCTTAATATAGAATAATACACCTCCTTGGAATTTTCTAGGACCATGTTTCCTTGCTAAATAATAATATCGCCCCGATTCCGGATGCACGTGCGTCACGGCGTACGCTCGGAGGGAACCCGATTATGGCGAGTGCACACGTCAAGGGGAAGAGTCATGGCTGAATCGCTAAGCCCAACTCACAAAATAAACCTAAGGCAGCGCTCCCACACTTAGCACTTAATGTGTTCAATAGCCTTCGACTATAGGGATTGCCCGAATTTCTTCTTAGCACTCTACGGAGACTTGAATTCCTGCACTCCCGTGAAAGGTAATCGTGAGGAAAAAGCTGCCTACCCCCACTGTAAAAAAAAAGGGGGGGGGAGAAAGAGAGAGGAAAAAAATGATGCAAAAAAAAAGAGAGAAACGTGAATCCGAGTACCTGGGAATCCCCATAGAGACACATGAGGAGACTCACGCGAAATGGTGAAGCGAATTATAATAAGGACGAATCCTAGTAGCCGGGAATCTCCATTGAGACACATGAGGAGACTCGCGCCAAACGGTGGAATCCGTAATAGAATTATAATAAGGATGAATCCTAATAGCCGGGAATCCCCATTGAGACACATGAGGAGACTCACGCCGAACAGTGAAATCCGCTACCAAAAATAAATAGATGGGGGCTGTGTGAAGCTACCGAAAGTCGAAAGCCTGGAACTAATGTGCAGGCGCTAGAGTGATCCTCGAGTGTCACCAGGAAAACCTGCATATCCCTATGGTTAGGGCCCTTTGTTCAAACATTTGCACTGCCACGCCACAGAGAATTGTCTCTGGTGAAATGCGTGAATTTAGGCTAAGCATGCAAGACATGCGATATCCTCTTGACGGGTGCACCACCCCTCAATTGTGCCTCGCGGCCCGCACCGCATCTACGAATTACGGGCGATGTCCCTATCCTATCCCCTATAGGGGGAGCTGCCTTACTTATATTTATGTTATGCCTGCTAATGAATGCTTGCATGCTTGAATAAAAGGAAATATAATAATAAATAATAAATAATAAAAATATGTGTATAATAAACTCAATTTCGGCCATCGAAGCCTACTTTCCTAGCACCGGCTCGTAGAGCCCAATCTGGGCCCCCATGGCCTACCTCTTGCCCTCGCGGCACGTTAATCTCCCAACTTCAGCTCCCCGCAGCCCGCTTCCAGCCATGGCTATTTTGGCCTCCCTTATCGGCCCCTGAGCCGACAGCTTTTCAATTATTGGCTCCCGTGCCAACAACTTTCAATCATCGGCCCCTGAGCCAACAGCTTTCTAATCATCGGCCTTTTGGTCGACAGCTTCTCAATTATTGGCTTCCCTGCCAACAGCTTTCAATTATCGGCCCCTGAGCCGACAGCTTTCAATCATCGGCCTTCGGGTCGACAGCTCTTCAATTATTGGCTCCCATGTCAACAGCTTCCAATTATCGACCGCTGTGCCGACAGCTCTTATATCATTGGCATCCACGCCAACAGCCACCTGGAGTTCTTCAAAAAAAAAAAGAAGGGAAAAAGAAAAGAATAAAAAAAAACAACAACAAAAAGAACAAAAAAGGAGATGACAAAAAAGAGAAGAGAAGAAAAAGAAGATAAGAAGAGAAAAGAGAGAAGAAAGGGAAGAAAAGAGACAAAGAGACCAACAAGCCATGTCAGCTCCCGGCGTCCTGTCGGCACTGGCGAAGAGACCAAGAGATCAACAAACCGTGTCAGCTCCCGACACCCCGTCGGCACTGATGAAGAGATAAAGAGACTAACATACTGCTTCAATTCCCGGCATCATGTCGGCACTGATGAAGAGACCAATACACTGCTTCAGTTCCCGACACCCTGTCGGCACTGACAAAGAGACCAAGAGATCAACAGACCGTGTCAGCTCCCGGCACCCTGTCGGCACTGGCGAAGAGAAGAAAAGACCAACACATACCATGTCAACGCCCGACACCCTGTCAGGCATTGGCGAAGAGCAGAAGAGACAAACAAACTGCGTCGGTCCTCCGACACCCTATCGGAACTGATGAAGAGAAGAAGATAACAAGTAAACCATGTCAACGCCCGACACCCCGTCGACACTGACGAAGAGAAGAAGAGACCAACATGCCATGTCATTCCCGACACCCCGTCGGCACTAATGAAGAGAAGAAGAGACCAACAAACCAGTTCAGCTCCCGACACCCTGTCGGCGCTGATGAAGAGACAGAGAGACCAACAAAACCATGTCAGCTCCCGGCACCCTATCGGCGCTGACGAAGAGACAAAGAGACCAACAAAGCATGTCAAGCCCCGACACCCTGTCGGTACTGATGAAGAGACAAAGAGGCCAACAAACTATGTCAGCTCCCGGCACCCTGTCGGCACTGACAAAGAGAAGAAGAGGCCAACAAACCATGTCATCTCCCGACACCCCGTCGGCACTGACGAAGAGAAAAAGGGACCAGCATATCATGTCAGCGCCCGGCACCCTGTCGGCACAGATAAAGAGAAGAAAAGACAAATAAACCATGGCAGCTCCCGAAACCCTGTCGGTACTGATGCAAAAGGGAAGAAGAGGCCAACATGCTACGGTAACTCCCGACGCCCTGTCGGCACTAATGAAGAAGAGAAGAGACAAGCATGCTACGCTAGCTCCCGACACCCCGTCGATGCCGAAAAAAAGAAAAGAGACCAGTACTCCCGCGAGCACCGCCCGGCTCATCCTTCGCCTACGCTACCCGTGGGTGGGGGGCATTTGTGGACACCAAAAAATTACACGCATAGATATCCTGCTCGGCCTCGTACCAACAACGACGCCGAGTGAAGAAGCCCCGGAGAGACTGGTCGCCCAGACTCCCCAAATATGCACACTGCCGAGAAGCCGTCCCCGGAGTCACGACAGCAAAGAGAAACCAACTCCCAGGAAGCTCATAACCTATGGGCTCCAAAGAAAATCAAATGGGCCACAACTCGTGCTCACAACGGGCTCAAAACTGCCCATTTAGCCCTTCAGCGGCACGCCCTTCAGCGACACGCCCTTTAGCGGCACGCCCTTTGAATCCTTCAGCGGTACGCCCTGCAAGCCTCTTAATGGCACGCTGGTAGGCCTGCCCAGCGGCACACCTGCTGAACCCCCAGCGGCACGCTCCGTGGAGCCTCTGCCCGGCACGCCCTAGAAGCCCCTCAGCGGCACACCCCCTGGGCGCTCCCCCGGCACGCCTTCAGTGGCCTTACCCGGTACAGCCCCCGCGCCACCTCTCACGGCACACTCCCACCGTGCCGGATGAGCCCTCTCAGGCCGTACCGGATGCCCCCTGGTTCTGGAAAAGAAGAAGCGGCAGGGAGTGGGGCCGGAGCTTGTCTTGTCAGGCAGTTGCGCGTTCACGGCCGGAATCAGTGGGCAATTCCTTTGGGTGCTCGGCATCCGGGGAGTGACTGGTGTCGGTTGCAAGGGAGGGAGATCTCCAAGAAGCCAAGGCTTTGCTGGAGTACAACCCTCGCCTTGCCAGAATGCATTAATACAAGCCTGCCAATATGGTCATTGGGAGTTTGTTCAGACTCTGATGCTTTTCAAGGCCAACATACACAAAACAGATTATCTCAATGGTGGAACAGCTCTTCACTTTGCAGCCCTAAATGGTCACACTCGCTGCATCCGCCTCCTCCTTGCCGACTATGTTCCCAGTACACCTGAGTTTGGCATATCGTGAGGAGAAGATCAATACTTGATGCTTCTAGGATGGACTTTGAGGAGAGTGCTCTGTCAAGGATAGTTAATAAACGGGCAGACAGTGGCATTACTGCACTTCACATGGCTGCACTAAATGGGCACACTGAGAGTGTTCAATTATCGTTGGACTTGGGAGCTTGTGTCCGAGGTCACTGTTGAAGATGGAACAACAATTGACCTAATAGGTGTTGGAAGCACGCCACTTCATTATGCTGCTTGTGGAAGAAATGCACAGTGCTGTCAAATTCTAATTGCCAGAGGTGCCAGATTGAATGCAGAAAATGCAAATGGGTGGACTCCATTGATGGTGGTTCGTTCATGGCATAGAAGTTGGCTAGAAGGTCTTCTTAGTAGACAGCCAGAAGGTCGTGCACGCATTCTTCCTTCCCCTTATCTTTCTCTTCCCTTAATGAGTGCCTTTAAAATTGCAAGGGATTGTGGAGGGAGAAATACAGATCAATCTCCCGCATGCCTTGATCCATGTGCAGTTTGCTTGGAAGGACGACGCACAGTAGTAGCCAAAGGCTGCGGTCATGAATTCTGCACCAGGTGTGCACTTTACCTCTGTTGTCACCTCTCCACCCGGTGCACCCGTATGCCCCTCTAACCGGTGCACTAGTCAGAGCCTCCACCCGGCACACTTCTAGCGTCTTCTACCCGGTGCACTCCCATGCCCCCCATCCGGTGCTCCTTCAATGGTCTCCACCGGCACACCTGCAAGAGGCTCCAGCCGGCACACCCCAAGTGGCCTTTGGCTGGCATACCCGCAAGAGCCTCCACCCAACGTGCTTGACGTTCCCTCCAGCGGCACGCCCAGCGCTGCCTCCAGCGGCACACCCTCGTGGGAGTCCAGCGGCACACCCAAGGGGTGCCCAGCGGCACGCCCCCAGGCCGCCCAGCGGCACGCCCCCCCAGGCGCCCAGCGGCACGCCCCCCAGGGCTTCAGCGGCACGGTCCCAAGGCCCCAGCGGCACGCCCATCTGGGCCTTCGGCGGCACGCCCATTGGGTGCTCCCGCGGCACGCTTAGGTAGCCCTCCATCGGCACGCCCTTTTGTCCCTCCTGCGGCACACTTCTTGAGCCCGCCAGCGGTACAGCGTGAAGGCGTTTCAACGACCGAACGACGTGAATCCCATGCCCTATATATCCTTGGCGCACAGTGAGCTGTCCGAGGTGTCAACCAACGGTTGGGCCACGCAGGCTACCCCCCTGACATCCAGGACGGGGGAAGTCAAACCCCATCATCACCAGCCGCTTCCCGCCTCCGACTGCCGTTCTCGAGGGCTCCCGCTGCTGGGAGTATAAATCCCCTCCCATTCCGGGGAGAGAGACAGACGGACAGACAGAGAAGAGACCCAGAGGCAGAGATGAATAGAGAGAGTTACAGACGAGAAGAAGAAGAAGAGAGAAGAAAAGGGAGAGGGCTCCGGCGTGGAGTCTTCCGACAGCCACCCAAGCAACGAGAAGAGAGAGTAAGAGAGAGAGAGGGCTCGATGTAGTAGGGGAAGGTGGGGGAAAGAGTAGTGGATGATTGTAGCAACCCTGATAAAATAAAGATTTTTAAATAAATCAAATTAAGATAAAAGTTAATTAAATAAATGATGAGTGCCTAAACAAATAAATAATAAGCCAAAAAAAAAAAATAACGCCTTGAGTCAAGGCGCTATTTCAAAAAGAAACGCCCTTATACAAGGCGCGAATCCTAAAAAGGACGCCAACACCCAAGGGCGTCAATTCTCAAAACGACCCAAATAACTAAACGGGCAAGTAAACGTAACGCCCTTTACTTGGACGCGTTTTATACAAGAAACGACGCTTGACAAGGCGTCAATTTAAATTCAACGCCCTCACCTAAGGCGTTAATTTAGTTCGATTTTCGTTCAACCCAGGACTCTATCCAGAGTAAGTTCTGGATAACTACGTCGAAAGTTGAATATAGTAGGGACTCTATCATGGCAATACTACCCTTAATCAAACTATAACTCCAGTACGATCCTAAAAACTCTATAAATACTCCCTAATCAAGCCCTGATCGCTATTTTGGCGTTCGTCTGCTGTTGCCGTGCACGAAGAACAGGTAGTGTTCTTCTTTTCCTTCAGTCACGGTTTAAGGAAGATAATGATCGTTCGTCTTTCCTTCTTCCTCTGCAGGATGCCTGCAACGTGAAGAAACTCTCATATAGTTGAAGGACGAGAAGTTCTTCATCTGGTTTTCTTCTTCGGCGATCAGGAAACTCTGTTGCAAACAGAGTATCATCTCTTCACATCTTTTACGTATCTTCCTCTAAACCAGGTAGGTTTTCTCAAGGATTGTAGCCCAAACCAACGTAGTAATTATGATTAAATCATCTGTTAATTCATGCATATAGATTCTCTGCGTTTTCATAGTTTCTGGAAAATATTGTAAATAGCGACCCTCGTTAGGGCGCTAGTTTAAAAAGAAGCGACCCATCCAAGGGCGCTAATTTTCTTTTGACGCCCTTCCCAGGAGTCGTCAATTTCATGAATTTAATAATTACTCACGTTTAAAATTTAATATTTATGAAACCATGATTCTAATATGCTGCATGAATACACCTGTTGAATCCTGCTATTTTTCTGGTCCTGACCATGTACCATGTTTCCTGAAATTCTATTATCTGGAATATTGTAAAATCTTGAATTAACGACCTACACAAGGTCGTCTCTTATTGAACTGACGCCCCAGACTAGGGCGCTAATTGAAAAGTAACGCCCCTGTACAGGGCGCGTTTTTGTTAAATCTGTAAATTGAAATTCTGTAAGAATTGAGATAAGGTTTGGACGACTGCTTCACAAGTCGTCAAATGATTAATAGACGTCCTTAAGTAAGGCGTTAATTATATGATTAATGACTTTGGTCAAGTCGCTATTTTTCCTGTATTATTATTTTTCCTCGGTTAACACGGTTTGATATATATGTATAAGTATATTATCGGCACTATATTTCCATTCCGTGAATATAGTCCCATGTTTTATGATGTTTTATTGCATTACCCTCAATTCTCGGTGACATACAAGCTCTCCATTGGACATTCCGTTCCTTTGGACTAGCGAGTTAGTCATAGAGACCTCCGTAAGACTCCTCGAGCCTTGGATTCCCTCAAGGCCGACTGAGCGGGTTGTACCATAAAAACCTATCACCCTATTTTTGCCATGTCACTCTATAGAAACATGGTATACCGGCCCTCATATTATGCTATGAGTATGATATGAGAATTTTCTTAATGAACGGGGAAAGCATGCCATCAATGTGATGTTATTGTAGACCCCAATTCTATAACAACTTTGTTATGATGTTCTTGTGGACCTCAATTCTATATTAAAGGAGTGACCATCTACTTGTGGGCATTTACTTGTCATGGTACCCAAGTTAGGGAACCAATTCCACCTAGTTTTATCGATAATCGTGATTGTACCGTTATTATCGCCATTCTATGTCAAGTGTCATATTTTTGGACTCTACTCTATCCAAGTTTATCCTACATGTCTACAAGCTTTATTCTTGAAATTCCATATTGGCTATACACAAAAGTGGATGTTAAAATACATGATTAATGCCTGCGCATATAGGGCCCGATCTGGTCCTGGGAGGAGCACCCGAAAGTACTTGTGCCCATGGGAGTTGATTGATCACGGTATTGGCATTATACCGAAGTGCATGACTAGCTTGATTGAACATTCCACAAATCTTGTACTTGACTTGATATTACATGACTTGCGTGGCCCGAAAAAGGGTAATTTCATACTTGCGTGCTTGAAACGTGATAGCCAAGTTCCGACATGACATGATGCGTCTACTTGCTTGAGTATCTTGATAGCTTTTGATATAAGTTCTTGAAAGTTCATGACTAGTTCTTCTTGCTATCTTTTTGTTATATCCTCTTTTTATCTTGTCGTTTTATGCGAGCATGCATAGCTATAGTGCATTCATGAAAGATGTAATCACTTAAACCCCTTGCTAGTTCTTGAGATATAATTTCCTACTGAGCGTTCGCTCACTCAGTGTTTCCATACTTTTCAGGTAAGTCCGACGATGAGGGAACTCAATCTGACGGGGAAAGCCAAGAGTGAAAGAGATAGAGCTTCTCCAGTGTCATCTAGTTTTTTTTATATTTTTCTTGAGTCAAGCTTTGTATTTTTCCTTTTTTTGAGTCTAGTATTTGCAAAGGGATTGTAATAGACATATTCTTATTACAGGAATAAAATGGATTGGGTTATCTTTATAATTGCGCACTCTGTCTTTGTGTCGAATACACTACTACTCTGATTGACATGATTGATATAAACTCGTCACGCATTTCCGGGTATCTTCCGCGCTCGGGGCGTGACAGTTTTTGTGGTATCAGAGCCTAGGGTATTCAATTCCTAGGAAACCCAAGTCCAAGGATAGGTTTAACCTTTAACCGGTGAGATTGGGTAGAACCAAGGGTTAAAGTTAACATAAAAATGCTAGCTTCTAAATGAAATCACGTATTAATCTAGTTATTGTAATTGTAGGACGATGGCTGCCGAACGTGCTCAGTGGCGCAACATGCAGCGTACACTTCAAGGCATGACTCAGGTGCTGCAACAGGTAGCACAAGGAGGAGCACAACGAGCAGGGAGTCTCCACCAAGTCTTTAAAAACATGAACCCGCCTAAATTCACGGGTTCTACTGATCCGGACGACGCAGAGCACTGGATCAGGGAGACGGAACGTATATTCCGTGTTATGCAGTGCACGGATCAAGATAAAGTCTTATTAGCTACCTTTCAGTTGGAAAGGGATGCCCGATGCTGGTGGGAATCAATAGAAGCTACTTTAAATCAAGACCAAGTTACTTGGGAAGAATTCGTTGAACATTTCAACGCTAAATATTTTTCGGACCGAGTACAGGAAAAGAAAGCTGCAGAATTTGCTGCACTGAAGCAACGGTCCTTGACAGTGGCCGAGTACGAGGCCCAATTTTCTAGATTATCTCGGTATGCTAAGCACTTAGTTAGCACCGAGAAGATGAAAGCTAGGAGGTTCCTAAATGGGCTCAGGCCCCAATATATCACACAGCTGGCGCCAATGGATATCCAGGTCTACTCGAAATTGTGCGCCGAGCTCAGCTATTAGAAGACGCCACGGAACTATCTGATAGAATCCGTGGGAAGGACAAGAAAGAACAAGTTACAAGTTCGGGTTCCTTTAAACCCAACTTCAAGAAGAGGCCTAGCAATGGAGGTACTTCCTCACAAGATCAGAAGTTTAAGAAGACCAAGCCCTTCTCCATCACCACTACCCCATCAAATATAGTGTGCAAGCATTGTGACAAGGCGGGCCATAGAGCAGAAGAATGCTGGAGGAAACTAGGAGCATGTCTCCGCTGTGGGAGTCGCGATCATCGAATTCCCGATTGCCCATTACTTAATGATCAAGTCGGGGACGGGAAGCGCCCAGTAACCAAGAATGCTCGTCTTCACGCAATTAAGGAGACCGAACAAGAAGAAGAAGGCGGACTAGTAGAAGGTACATTGAAAGTTTGTTCCAAGTCTGCATATGTCTTAATTGATACTGGTGCTTCACATTCAATTGTTTCCAAGAAGTTCGCTGATCCGTTACCCCTAGAACCGGAATGGATAAAATTAGTCTTGTCTACTCCTCTAGGAAACGAGACTGATATTACACACCATTACCAGAACTGTGAAGTATTGGTTCATGGTAAGAATCTCCCTATTGATCTTATATGTTTAGATCTAAAGGAGTATGATGTCATACTAGGAGCGGATTGGTTATCTAAATATCAGGCAACGGTCGATTGCCGCAATAGCAAGGTTACTTTCGAGGAATTTCCAGAACTGATCTTTACTAGCCCCAAGAGGCGAAGCAAAACCCCTCTTATTTCGGCTCTCCGAGCTAGCAAGCTCATCAGGAAAGGATGTGTATCTTTCCTTGCATTCGTCACGATTAAGGAGGCTAAGGAAACTAAGATAGAAGACATTCCGGTGGTACAAGAATTTCGGACGTATTTCCGGAAGATTTGCCTGGATTACCCCCACAAAGAGAAGTGGCCTTCACCATCGATTTAGTTCCTGGTGCGGGTCCAGTTTCTAAGGCACCGTATAGAATGTCACCTGCTGAACTCAAGGAGTTAAAGGAGCAATTGATGGAACTCATTAAGAAAGGATTCATAAGACCAAGTACTTCCCCATGGGGAGCGCCTGTATTATTTGTAAAGAAGAAAGATGGATCCATGAGGTTATGCATCGACTATCGACAGTTGAATCATCTCACTATCAAGAACAAGTATCCACTGCCGAGAATCGATGAGTTGTTTGATCAAATTTCAGGATCCAAGTACTTTTCCAAAATTGATCTTAGGTCGGGATATCATCAGTTAAGAATCAAGGATGAGGACATTCATAAGACTGCATTCAGAAGCAGGTACGGCCATTATGAATTTGTTGTTATGCCTTTCGGACTAACGAATGCCCCTGCTGCCTTTATGCAGTTAATGAATAGTATATTCAGGCCTTATTTGGATCAATTCGTGGTGGTCTTTATTGATGATATATTGATTTATTCCGAGACCAAGGAAGAGCATGAGGAGCATTTAAGGATTGCATTACAAATATTGAGGGCAAACCAATTATATGCAAAACTCAGCAAGTGTGAATTCTGGCTTGAGGAAGTGACTTTTCTCGGACATGTTATATCAAAGGATGGCTTATCAGTAGATCCATCAAAAGTTGAAGCTGTAAGAAATTGGGAAAGACCGACCAATGCTAGCGAGATCCGAAGTTTCTTAGGTCTTGCTGGCTATTACAGGCGATTCATCAAAGATTTCTCTAAGATCGCCGTACCACTTACGAGGTTAACTCGCAAGGAGATCCGTTACGAATGGAGTGAGGAATGTGAAAGAAGCTTCCAAACTCTCAAGGATCATCTTACTACAGCTCCTGTCTTAGCTTTACCAATGGAAGGAGAGAAATTCGAGGTATACACTGATGCTTCTGGCATTGGCCTCGGATGTGTTCTAATGCAACAAGGAAAGGTTATAGCTTACTCTTCTCGTCAATTAAAGAAGCATGAAGAGAACTACCCCGTCCATGACTTAGAATTAGCCGCGGTAGTATTTGCACTAAAGATCTGGAGGCATTATCTATATGGAGTACAGTTTACTGTATACTCCGATCACAAGAGTCTCAAGTATCTTTTCTCTCAAAAGGAACTAAATATGAGGCAAAGGCGTTGGCTAGAATATCTCAAGGACTTCGACTTCAATATACAATATCATCCCGGAAAGGGTAATCATGTAGCAGATGCCCTTAGTCGAAAGCCGAGAGCACTGTTAGCCAATTGTATGATTCAAGAATGGAAGTTGCTGGAGCAATTCTCTAAGCTCAATATAAGCATGGACACGAACTTCAAATGTGTCACATTGTCTCATATAAGCATTCATCCAGACCTATTAACTGAAATACAAGCACTTCAGGATGATGACCCAATATTAGTGAAATCAAGGGCAAACTAGAAGGACAGTCTGATTTCCAATTAGCATCAGATAGAAGGTTGTTATTCCAAAACAGAACTTGTATACCGGATTGTCCCGAGTTAAAGAAGAAGATCTTAGATGAAGCTCATAGATCAAGGTACACGATTCATCCTGGATCTACCAAAATGTACCAAGATGTGAAAAGAAATTTTTGGTGGCCCAACATGAAAAGGGAAATAGCGGACTACGTGTCGCGCTGTCTCACATGCCAACAGGTCAAGGCGGAACACCAAAAGCCTGCTGGAAAACTACATCCTCTAGATATCCCTAAATGGAAGTGGGAGGATATTGGTATGGATTTCATCATGGGTTTATCTAAATCAAAAGGAGGACATGATGGAATATGGGTTATTATTGACCGATTGACTAAATCGGCGCATTTCTTGCCAATCAAGAGCCGATGGTCAGTCGATGTGTTGGCTGCATTATACATCAAGGACATAGTCAGATTACACGGTATTCCTATCTCAATCGTGTCTGACAGAGATCCCCGTTTTACTTCTCATTTTTGGAAGGGACTACAACATTCGTTGGGAACAAGGCTTAACTTTAGTACAGCTTTTCATCCTCAAACGGATGGTCAGACCGAGAGAACTAATCAGGTCATTGAAGATATGCTTAGGGCATGCATCATTGATTTTGGTGGAAGCTGGCATGATCACTTGCCTCTGGTTGAATTTGCATACAATAATAGCTACCAGGCAAGTATACAAATGGCACCTTTCGAAGCCTTATACGGAAGGAGTTGCCGATCACCCTTATGCTGGGACGAAGTTGGAGAAAAACAACTATTAGGACCAGACATGGTAAGGGATACCACTGAGAAGATACAATTGATTAGAGAAAGACTGCAAGTTGCTCAGTCTAGGCAAAAGGCTTATGCTGATACAAGAAGGAGAGATCTTGAATTCCAAGTTGGAGATCATGTATTTCTCAAGATATCGCCTGGACGTGGCATACGGAGATTTGGTGTCAAGGGCAAGCTTACACCAAGATTCATCGGACCCTTCGAGATACTGGAAAGAGTTGGCGAGGTTGCTTATCGCATCGCATTGCCTCCTCAATTGTCCGAAGTACATAATGTGTTCCACATATCTATGTTGAAGAAATATGTACACGACCCATCACATATTATTGATCATGGAGACTTAGTGATCCAGAAAGATCTCACATATAAACAAAAGCCTATGAAGATACTAGATCGTGAAGTACGAACCTTAAGGAATAAGGTTATTCCCATACTAAAAGTACAGTGGAGTAAATGTTCTGAACATGAAGCCACGTGGGAGATCGAGGAATCCATGAGGAAGCGATTTCCAGAATTATTTTGAGGTATATGCTCTACACTCTCCACTTATATAAACTATTGAATTTGGGGACCAAATTCTTTTAAGTGGGGGAGGGTGTAGCAACCCTGATAAAATAAAGATTTTTAAATAAATCAAATTAAGATAAAAGTTAATTAAATAAATGATGAGTGCCTAAACAAATAAATAATAAGCCAAAAAAAAAAAAATAACGCCTTGAGTCAAGGCGCTATTTCAAAAAGAAACGCACTTATACAAGGCGCGAATCCTAAAAAGGACGCCAACACCCAAGGGCGTCAATTCTCAAAACGACCCAAATAACTAAACGGGCAAGTAAACGTAACGCCCTTTACTTGGACGCGTTTTATACAAGAAACGACGCTTGACAAGGCGTCAATTTAAATTCAACGCCCTCACCTAAGGCGTTAATTTAGTTCGATTTTCGTTCAACCCAGGACTCTATCCAGAGTAAGTTCTGGATAACTACGTCGAAAGTTGAATATAGTAGGGACTCTATCATGGCAATACTACCCTTAATCAAACTATAACTCCAGTACGATCCTAAAAACTCTATAAATACTCCCTAATCAAGCCCTGATCGCTATTTTGGCGTTCGTCTGCTGTTGCCGTGCACGAAGAACAGGTAGTGTTCTTCTTTTCCTTCAGTCACGGTTTAAGGAAGATAATGATCGTTCGTCTTTCCTTCTTCCTCTGCAGGATGCCTGCAACGTGAAGAAACTCTCATATAGTTGAAGGACGAGAAGTTCTTCATCTGGTTTTCTTCTTCCGGCGATCAGGAAACTCTGTTGCAAACAGAGTATCATCTCTTCACATCTTTTACGTATCTTCCTCTAAACCAGGTAGGTTTTCTCAAGGATTGTAGCCCAAACCAACGTAGTAATTATGATTAAATCATCTGTTAATTCATGCATATAGATTCTCTGCGTTTTCATAGTTTCTGGAAAATATTGTAAATAGCGACCCTCGTTAGGGCGCTAGTTTAAAAAGAAGCGACCCATCCAAGGGCGCTAATTTTCTTTTGACGCCCTTCCCAGGAGTCGTCAATTTCATGAATTTAATAATTACTCACGTTTAAAATTTAATATTTATGAAACCATGATTCTAATATGCTGCATGAATACACCTGTTGAATCCTGCTATTTTTCTGGTCCTGACCATGTACCATGTTTCCTGAAATTCTATTATCTGGAATATTGTAAAATCTTGAATTAACGACCTACACAAGGTCGTCTCTTATTGAACTGACGCCCCAGACTAGGGCGCTAATTGAAAAGTAACGCCCCTGTACAGGGCGCGTTTTTGTTAAAATTCTGTAAATTTGAAATTCTGTAAGAATTGAGATAAGGTTTGGACGACTGCTTCACAAGTCGTCAAATGATTAATAGACGTCCTTAAGTAAGGCGTTAATTATATGATTAATGACTTTGGTCAAGTCGCTATTTTTCCTGTATTATTATTTTTCCTCGGTTAACACGGTTTGATATATATGTATAAGTATATTATCGGCACTATATTTCATTCCGTGAATATAGTCCCATGTTTTATGATGTTTTATTGCATTACCCTCAATTCTCGGTGACATACAAGCTCTCCATTGGACATTCCGTTCCTTTGGACTAGCGAGTTAGTCATAGAGACCTCCGTAAGACTCCTCGAGCCTTGGATTCCCTCAAGGCCGACTGAGCGGGTTGTACCATAAAAACCTATCACCCTATTTTTGCCATGTCACTCTATAGAAACATGGTATACCGGCCCTCATATTATGCTATGAGTATGATATGAGAATTTTCTTAATGAACGGGGAAAGCATGCCATCAATGTGATGTTATTGTAGACCCCAATTCTATAACAACTTTGTTATGATGTTCTTGTGGACCTCAATTCTATATTAAAGGAGTGACCATCTACTTGTGGGCATTTACTTGTCATGGTACCCAAGTTAGGGAACCAATTCCACCTAGTTTTATCGATAATCGTGATTGTACCGTTATTATCGCCATTCTATGTCAAGTGTCATATTTTTGGACTCTACTCTATCCAAGTTTATCCTACATGTCTACAAGCTTTATTCTTGAAATTCCATATTGGCTATACACAAAAGTGGATGTTAAAATACATGATTAATGCCTGCGCATATAGGGCCCGATCTGGTCCTGGGAGGAGCACCCGAAAGTACTTGTGCCCATGGGAGTTGATTGATCACGGTATTGGCATTATACCGAAGTGCATGACTAGCTTGATTGAACATTCCACAAATCTTGTACTTGACTTGATATTACATGACTTGCGTGGCCCGAAAAAGGGTAATTTCATACTTGCGTGCTTGAAACGTGATAGCCAAGTTCCGACATGACATGATGCGTCTACTTGCTTGAGTATCTTGATAGCTTTTGATATAAGTTCTTGAAAGTTCATGACTAGTTCTTCTTGCTATCTTTTTGTTATATCCTCTTTTTATCTTGTCGTTTTATGCGAGCATGCGTAGCTATAGTGCATTCATGAAAGATGTAATCACTTAAACCCCTTGCTAGTTCTTGAGATATAATTTCCTACTGAGCGTTCGCTCACTCAGTGTTTCCATACTTTTCAGGTAAGTCCGACGATGAGGGAACTCAATCTGACGGGGAAAGCCAAGAGTGAAAGAGATAGAGCTTCTCCAGTGTCATCTAGTTTTTTTTTATATATTTTTCTTGAGTCAAGCTTTGTATTTTTCCTTTTTTTGAGTCTAGTATTTGCAAAGGGATTGTAATAGACATATTCTTATTACAGGAATAAAATGGATTGGGTTATCTTTATAATTGCGCACTCTATCTTTGTGTCGAATACACTACTACTCTGATTGACATGAATGATATAAACTCGTCACGCATTTTCGGGTATCTTCCGCGCTCGGGGCGTGACAATGATCGTCCCTGCTTCGATCTCCAACACCTCCTCCTCTTTTGTTCTTTGTTTTTCCCCACTCCGTAGTCGCGTTCTCTGGTTTTCTTCCTTGCCTATAGCCTTACCTCAGGCATGTTCTGTAATGTATACGGCCGGTTATGGCACTTTCTTCGTCATGAATGAAAACTACCCCTCTTTGGGTCTCCTTTTTTTTGTCTCCGTTGGTTTGAATCACTATATGCGTTTGGTCGTCTCCTTCTTCCCCTTTGGCGGCTACAGTTTCTTACACCGATCTTATCCTCCTGTCGTGGTCCCCCCCGTAGAGCCTCTAGCCCTCACATTTGCTCATATGCCCAAAGAGAGATGCCCTTCTTCTCTCCTCTGTGTACCCATGCCTCTGCCTTAAAGTCCCTTTTTGAACTTTCCCCGTCCTGCCAAGTTTCCTTTGAAGCCTGCCAAACCCAATACCCCAGCCCGGTGCACCCATGGCTCCCTGACCAGCACACCCTTTGGCCCTCCTAGACGGCATACACATAACCCCTCCATATGCCCCCAGCGGCACACCCTGCCAGCACCTTGGCCGGCACACCCATAGTAGCCCCCCCCCAGCGGTACACCTCCCCCTTAGTGCCTCAGCGGCACGCCTGGCCTCTCCCTAGCCCGGTACACCCCTCAAGCACCCTGTACTTGTCCTTGGCCGGTACGCCTTGACTAACTCCCAGCCCACCCTGTCCAGTCTTGGAGGTCTCTGGCTCGTTGTTTTCCCCGTGTTTTTCGAGGTTTTATCAAGGTGTTGCCGCCCTCGGGCGCCCACCTCCAGTTGTCGGGTTCCGCCACTCCATGTGGGTGCGTTCCCTTATCTCCCTTACGCTCGGGCCAAGGGGAGATGTTGCCGAATTTTTGTTAGAAAATAACAACACATAAAAAAGGGCAAAAGGATGCAACAAACGAATGGGATAAGAAATACATATCAAAAGACAACAAAACCATCAAACGAATATAACAACAACATATTGTAAGAAGAAGGAGGAAAGATTTGTATAAAACTACGCAAAAAAAAAAATCAAAGAGAAGAAGAAAAGAAAAGCCTTAAAAACAAGTAACAGAGGAGGGGACCTTCATCGGCACGTCCGTTCCAGCCTTCGCCAGTACACCCTATCAGCCCTCCAGCGGCACACCCTATCAGCCCTCCAGCGGCACACCCCATCAACCCTTCAACGACACACCTTCTTGGCCCTTCAGCGGCACACTCTTCTCACCCTCCGAAGTGGAACACAATGTATAGACTTTAGATTGATGCACGAACATAGCAACAAGCAATGTATAGACTTTGAGCCGCAGTGTATAGACTTTGAGTTGGCCAACGTACAGACTTTGGGCTGACCAATGTATGGACTTTGAGCTACAATGTACAGACTTTGAACTGCAACGTACAGACTTTGGGCTGGCCAACATTCAGACTTTGGGCTGGCCAATGCATGGACCTTGAGCTGCAGTGTACAAACTTTGGGCTGGCCAATGTACAGACTTTGAGCTGCAATGTATAGACTTTGAGCTGCAGCCAATGAACAATGTATAGACTTTGAGTTGGCCAATGTATAGACTTTGGGCTGGTCAATGAACAGACTTTGAGCTGCAGCCAAGGGACAATGTATAGACTTTGAGCTGAACAACGTATAGATTTTGAGCAGCAATGTATAGACTTTGAGCTGGCCAACGTACAGACTTTGGGCTGGCCAACGTATAGACTTTGAGCAGGATGTATAGACTTTGGGCTGGCCAATGTATAGACTCTGAGCTGCAGCCAATGAACAACGTACAGACTTTGAGCTGAAGGATGTATAGACTTTGTGGGCTGGTTGCCAATGTATAGACTCTGAGCTGCAGCCAATGAAAAACGTACAGACTTTGAGCTGAAGGATGTATAGACTTTGTGTGCTGGTTGCCAATGTATAGACTTCGAGCCATAGCCAATAGACAACATACCGACTTTGAGCTAAACAATGTATAGACTTTGAGTTGGCCAACGTACAGACTTTGGGCTGACCAATGTATAGACTTCGAACTGCAGCCAAGGAACAATGTATAGACTTTCATGGACGATGTACAGACTTTGAGCTGGCCAATGTATAGACTTTAATAGACGATGTATAGACTTTGAGCTGGCCAATGTATAGACTTTAATAGATGATGTACAGACTTTGAGCTGGCCAATGTATAGACTTTAATAGACGATGTACAGACTTTGAGCTGGCCAATGTATAGACTTTAATAGACGATGTACAGACTTTGAGCTGGCCAATGTATAGACTTTCGTGGACAATGTACAGACTTTGAGATGATGAATGTACAGACTTTCTGTGCAGCAACCAGCCAATGTACAGACTTCGTGTCGCAGCGACTCGTCAATGTATAGACTTTGGGCTGAGGGACGTACAGACTTCGTGTGTGCTAGCAGCCAGTGTACAGACTCTGAGTTGTAGCAAATGGATAATGTGCAGACTCTAGCAGGCGATGTACAGACTTTGAGTTTTCCCCCGGCACACCCTCTTCTACCTTCGCCGGCACACCCTCCTCGGTGCCTTCCCCGGCACATCTTCTTCTCCCTTCACCGGTACACTTTGGGACACCCTCATCGGCACACCCCCCATACCCCTTGCCGGTATGCTCTCCAGCGGCCCTCTCCCTCCGGGAAACATACACATATAACATATGATGATAATGACATTGGTGATAATAATAATAATAATAAATAAATTAATGAAAATTATGATAAATGAAGAAATCCGAATATATACAAGAAACAAACAAAAATGTGAAATAGTGATAATAAAAAAGGAAAAAATAATAATAATAATAAACAAAAGGGGGGAGGAATCATTCGGAACAAATGCATAAAGAAGAAATGAATAGCAAGAGGAAAGAGAGGAACATATAATTAAAATCTCAGATAAAAAAAATACCAGGGTCCACATTGCAGCCCCATCTCTCTCCGTGACCCGACGCAGAAGGAACAATGATGCCGCCCTCTCAGGCCGGGCCCGAGTCTTGGGAATTATCCCGACATGGCCAGGCCCCGACCTAGTCTTGGGCCGACATTCCAATCAGACCAGACTCGTTCCTCAGGCCGGATCCCTTCCGAGCCACTACTAAAACTGCCGCACGTTCGGCAAACATTTGAACGGGTTCGCCTCGATTTTCGCCACGTTTCTATTATGGACCTGTGTCTGAATATGAAAAGACCCGTGAGCAACCAACATGGCCGACGGCTCCTACCCTGACGTGGTCATGACCCAGTATTGCCCCGGGCCAATAGCTCGTCAAATTGGATTCACTCTATCGGGATTCGTTCCCGCCCTTTCATTGAAATTACCGCAAACTCGGCATACATTTGTACGAGATTGTTCCTATCTACGCGCACCTTCAATATGGACCCTTGTCCGAATATCAAGTGGTCCGCAAGTGACCAACAGAAATCTGAATAGAACGAGATGGCTCCTGTCGTCCCTGGACCCTATACACGGGAATATCAATAAGGCCTTTGTGGGCTATGCTTGGACCTCGGGTCCGTCCCGATTATGGTCACTGTCTGACCCACACCCTCGGCCTATAGCTCGCTTCCTTCGAACATGTTTTGGTTTTGGAATCTAGTCCCGGGACTCTTCCCCGTTGCCCTCCGGCACCGGGAACATTAATGATGCCCACGCAAGCCCCGTTTGGACCGCGGGAGGCGCCCCCGGTATGGGCCCGACTCGATCTCGCACCGGGCCAATAAATTCGCCAGTTTCCTGCTACACTAACCGAGATTTAACCGAATGTTTTCAGTGTCTCGGAATAATGTATTTGCCGTATCACGGCATACATATGTTCCAGGTCCTCCTGCGACGATTATGATATTTTCGAGCCGGACACACGTCCAAATATTAAACGGTCCCCCGAATGACCGACACGTTTCGAACTTCCACTTCCCTAGGCACAGGGCTTTTCAGCCGATTCAAGGGATACTCCCCGTTGCCCCTTTGCACCAGAAATATTAATGACGCTCATGCAAGTATTGTTTCGACCGCGGGGGGCCCACCGCAGTATGGTCGCAGCTTGCCCTTGCACCGGGCCAACAGACTTACTGGTTTCCGACCGCTCTAACCGAGGTTTGGCCGAACGTTCCCCGTTCTTCTGGATAATAAAATTGCCATATCCTGGCATACATATGCTCCGGTTTTCCCGTGGCGATTGCGCTTTTCTCGAGCCGAACATTCGTCCAAACATTAAATGGTCAATACACGACCGACATGACCGTGGATGGTTTTCTTCTCGCCCTCGGGTGAGGATTTCAACACCTCATAATAGACTTTTCATGCAATTAATTTCTTGGCCATGAGGTCATGAATCCCGACGATTAATCAAGGGTGTTCCCTCGTATGGGGGATGTAAAAGACGCCGTGACCTTTATGGCGCGGCGGGTTTTGGTCCCGACACGAACCACACAGTTGTCTGACCGAGTCAGATCGAGCGCACCATGGGCTCTTCGGAGCCCGAATAAATTGTCACTTTGTGACTGGCACGCCCACGCACTCAATAGACGAACCACCTGAATAAGCGAATTTTAGTGCGTCCACAACCACTCAGGCCCCCAGCGCCACGCCTCTCCCATTCGTCCGTTTGGCGGCACAGCCCTCCTTTCGCTGTCTCAGCGGTACGCCCGCCCCTCTTGTCTGCCCAGCGGCACGGCTGTCCCCGTGTCTGCCCAGCGGCACGCCTTCTTTGGCCACCAGCGGCACACCTCCCATTCGTCTGTCAGCGGCACGCTCTTTCTCTGGCTGCCTCAGTAGCGCACCCTTGGGCTGCCTTAGCAGCACACATTGATTATCGCCTCCCCGGTGTACTCATAGCTTGCATTAGTCTACTGGTTCCTCGTTCGATGTTTTCTCTGAGTTTTTCGAAGTTTTCCTAAAGGCGGCTGCCCAGGCACCCCCCTCAGCTGTTGGTTCATGCCACTCCTTGTGGGCATGTTCCTTGTTATTCCTTTACCCCCCCGGGTCAAGGGGAGGTGCTGCCGAATTTTCATCAGGAATAACAATAAATTTAAAAGATGAAAAGAAGCAGCAAACAGATGTACTAAGCAACAGTAAAAACACTCTAATCAGCTAAAAGAACTATGTAAGGCTTCAAGAGTTGAACTGAACAAGACTCCAAGGACTGCACTATTGAACACGACTTGGGACTCAACCTCATGGCAGGGAACTGAAAGCCGGACCATCTAAGATTCTTCACCATGAGCTGGTTAAGGGGCCCTCTCTTGAATCCTGGCCCACCCCTTCAGCGGCGCACTCTGCTTGGTTTCGTTTGCCACTTTTCCCAGCGGTACACTCTCCTTTACCTTCAGCAGCACACCTCCTCTACCCTTCAGCGGTACGCTCTCCATTCTCCCATCGGTACACGCTCCCCTTTAACTTTCAGCGGTATGCTCTCCTCCCTTCAGCGGTGTATTACCCACCCACTTACCTTCAGCGACACACTCTCAATTTCACCAGCGGTACACTTGCTAATCCCCTGGCGGTACGTTTGCTAATCCCCCAATGGCACACCTTCCATTTTCCCAGCGGTACACCCTTAGATCCTTCAGCGACACACTCCCAACTCCACCAGCGATACGCCCCATCATCTCTTCATTAAATACACACACACACACACACACACACACACACATATATATATATATATATATTAAAAAGGGGGTAATAATGAACAGGAGAAGAACTCACGGTCACCGGGAGATAAAAGGCAATCAACAAAGAGAGGGCAGTGTCAATAAACAAATGATAATAGCAAGCGTCAACAATCATCGTGAATACGATAATATGGTAGCAGTCTCTCCTTCTTGGATTCCGAACCCGGGCATATTAATGATGTTCTTGTAAGCCGAACTCCACTCTCGGGAGTCCTCCCTCTCGTCATGGTGACCGTTCGGTCTTACTTCGGGCCAACATCTTATCAGGGTCCCCTCCCTCGTCGGGATCTGACTTGCCTCCCTGTATCAAAATTACCGTCCCTCGGCAGACATTTGTACGGATTCGTCCCCCCGAGTTATTGTCTCATTTTCCGTGTGAACTTTTGTCCAAACATAGAATGGTCCACCAGTGACTGACATGACCCGAGCATTCGTGCCCCCACCTCGGGCTCACTGTATAACCCGACGGCTGTTTCCTTCCTACGTTAATCAGTATTTCTTTAGACCGTGGAGCCCTTATTTCTGGCAATTAATCAAGGGTATTCCCCTCTCCGAGGGGATGTAAATGACGTTATGACCTTCATGGCACAACGGGTCTCAGTCCCGACCTGAACTACACAATCGCCTGACTGAGTCAGATCGAGCGCACCATGGGCTCTTCGGAGCCCGAACGAATCGTCACTCCGTGACTGGCACGCCCACACACCTAAATAAACGAACAACGTAATAAGCGAATTTTAGTGCGTCCACAAGTCTGGCACGCCCGGTGGGACAGGATCACCCTTCATCACTTTGCCAGAACCAAGGGCTCCACGACCCCCTTCTTGTAGTATTGATTCTCTAATTTGCGAATGCAGGTTGCGTTACGAACGTCCCGATGGCCCTCACTTTCGGCCAGCAACCCGTCGAGAGTCACGTGCGGAACGGCTACCTGGCCGTCCCCCTCACTTTCGGGAGCTTCCCTCCCTCGGTTGGCTTCCCCAACTTTTTTGGGAGTGGCCTTCACTCACCTGTTGGACGTGGAAGCGTCTGACGGGATCAAGGATGACGCCTCCATCCAGGGGGCCACCAAAGTTGCTGCCGGCCGACCAATGGCCGAATCCCCCAAGGCTGCCCCTGTGAAGATATTAGGCTGCAACGTGCACCATGTGCGTGAAACCGTCGGCCCATCTCGCCCAGGCTCGGCTTCCTATCAGAGAAGGCTCCGGAGGAGCCATGCAACCACGTCACCTCGAGGTCGGGTCTCCAGCACCGGCAAGTCTACTGTCGTCGGAACTTTTCGGGTGCCTCTTTCCGGGCGGCGCTCCGAAGTGATCCCGTATCGCATCATACCCGCCGTTCTAGTGCGTAACTCCTTCCAGCCACAGGGGAAGATGAAGGGCAGGATGACGCTCGCATCTCTAGCTACAGTTCCACAGCACCAACCGGCCCCTAGGCCGACCAAGGGCAAGCAGGCATGGGTTCCCAAGGCAGCCCGGGTTACTTCACCAACCCAAGCAAGGCCCGACACCCTTCACCCGGCAAGGGCTCAACAAGCAGACCGGGTCAAGGCATCGGACCCCGTCTATCAGCCGACATCAGCCACACTGGCCCCGCCGGATAACACCTGCCGTCGACACCACCGACGTCACTATCAGGCTGCCCGTGCGGAGCCTGCGATCCACATGCCCGTTGCTGTCAACAGGGAAGCACCACCCGCTTCTCCTCCAGATCAAGACTGGGAAGGGGTGGAGAAGGCCATGAGAAACTATCTGCGGGGCCCGGGGAGCACTCCCCTGGGTCGTTAGAGATTATTGGGGGCAGTGGCCTTTGCATTTGAAGAAGAAGAAACCCGACCCGTGCCTAGTGCCGAGTCGAGGAACTGCTCTGAGGAGCGCTATCAGTCCCCGCCGAGGGAAGAGGTGAGGCCGCGGGGGTCGATCTTTGACAGATTGGTCTTCTTAGGTAGGCCGTCAAGAAGAGCAACAAGAAAAGGCAGGAACCTAAGGGTCTACACTTGCAATATGGCAGGAGTGTTCGGCCGGTACGGGGCTTTACCGACCGAGCCCGAAGAAATGGCCAGACTTGTGGCAAGGCCAAGACCTCTCACCAGAAGAGGGAAGGCAGCAACCGAAAAGACACAAGCTCACACTGAAGGAACTGACTACGGGGAGTCGTCGACGGCCCTGGCCGCCAATGTCATTATTGAAGGCACCACGGGAGGACCATCCACTTCGTCCGAAGAGGCGCCAGCCAAAGAAAGAGGGGGCACCCCTAGCCTCTCAATGAGTGACCCCGCTGTATTACTTATGATGCAGCAATATCAAAGAGAGATCGAGTTGCTAAGAAAGCAGTTGACCGATAGGGCTGCTCAACCTTCAACATCCGGGCAGACCGAAGCACTACCAGAGACCCCTGGGGGTAACAGTCAGGCCTCGGAAGCTTCTCCACAGGCGACGGTGTCTCCACCGATCCCCGCCTACACCGGGGGCATACCCCTGCACCAGCCACAGCACACAACTCCGGCCCCGCCGCCGAACCTACCGTTCCAAGGATCCACCATTGCGCATCAGGTGACAGTGTTAACAACGCCACTGGTGCAACCGGCTCATTTCTACCCGAACCCGGTGGACCCGACGACGGTGAACAGACTTATGTTGGAACAGATGATAGACATGAAGCAGGCAGAAAGGGGTGATAGTGATTGCACGCCCTTTGATGTGTATCGGGTACCCTATCCGGCACACTATGCTGCAAGGAGGCTCCCGGCCGGCATCACCAAACCACCGAAATTTGAAAAGTTTAATGGGCAAGGGTCTCCGAGGGAGCACATCGCCTACTATGTGAATATTATGGGGGATTTAGCTGTAGATGAAGCCTATCTCCTCAAATTCTTTGGCTCAACACTTACCGGGCTTGCTTTCGAATGGTACTCGAGCCTGCCCACCGGGTCCATTGCAGACTGGCCCGACATGCAGAAGAAATTTAAAGAAAGGTTCTACATAGCTGAACGGGAGGTCACCGTGGCAGAACTCTACGCCACGAGGTAAAGAAGCGATGAGTCGGCACTCGACTATATAAAGAGGTGGAGGAACCTCAGCATGAGATGCAGGCGTCCCCCGCATTAGGAGGACGCGGTGCAAATTTGTAAACAGAACCTGAAGAAAGAAATCCTTGAGAGAATGATCGGTGCGGAAATAAAGTCATTTGACCGCTTAAACAATATAGTGGCGGAGATCGAGGCATTCCTTACTCGATACTCTTCCACTCTAACTGCATCAAGTCAAAGGGCCAGACAAGCCGAGAAGAAGCCGATGCCGCCAGAAGTCCACACATTGGACTTTCAAGCTTTTGAGAAACAGACGGAGAAGGCCAAGGAGACGGCCAACCCACCTCCAGCCAGGGCTACTGAACGGCGGGAAGGTCCTTCCCTGCGGGAGAAAATGAGGAATAAGTTGTATTCTTTTCCTTGAGATAAGTCCCGGATCTTGTTTGAATGGGCCACCAGGTACAATAAAATTACATTGCCAGAACCAAAGAGGCCTGGTGACATAAAAAGAAAGGATGATCCTCGTTTCTACCTGTACCACTAGATGCTGGGGTATACTATCGAGGAGTGTTATATCTTCAAGGATGTCATTGAATCCTTGATTAAGAAGGCAGAGCTGGACATGGGGGAGCACAAGGCGGATCCTCTGCAGCCGCATGAGATGCCAAACCTCGGCACTTCTGTTAACATGATCTCTCTTTACCAGCAGCTGCCTGAGGAATGGGCAGAGGCCAGTACAACTGCAACATATGAAGCCTTTGTCATGGCACCAGCTCAAGACCAAGGAGGTTGGCAGGCTGCACCGACGAGGAATAGAAGAAGAAGGCAAGCCCCCCGGCCCACGCCGGAGGTTCATATAAGGGGTGTCACACCTCGACCAGTCCCACCACCAGTGATGCATGTTTGGCATGATACAGCCCCCCGGCTAGTCGTGCGGTGCTTCACTAACAACAGGAAGAAGCATACCCCGATGCGGGTGCACAAAGAGACCAGTCCCGCAGTGGAAAGACTCCAGGCCATTATTGATGGGCTTGAAGATTATGAGCAGCCCGAGATCCGGTCTGTGGAGCTGAAGGAATATGTCCCTTGGAGGGAGTTCGAGTCACTCGAACTGGCTACAGAAGCAGAAGCCGAGGCAAAGGAAGAGCCCCTCTTGTGGGGTGAGCCTCCCCAAGGCCAGTTGCCAACCACTGAAGAAAAGAAGAAGAAAAGGCCCAGAAATAAGAAGAAGAGCGGGGTTGTTCTCTCCTGCAACACCTTGTTGGCGTTGTTTGACACTGCCCTCTCCCTGGGGGAGGAAGAGCAAGAGACGCCCATTGAGCCATTAGAAGTGAACCAGGCAGAGGCATCCACCTCCCAGCATGCCACCAGGTCGGGAAGGAAATGGGGACGCCCTACTCAGGCCAACCATAACATCCTGCTCAGGGAGAACAACCATATCATATCCCTGAACCTAGGATCCAAGGCATGGAGATTCCCCCTCCCTCGGGTCTCTACCCCGGAGAGCTGGTCGGCCAGAATATCCCTTCATTTATTGAGTTTCTCACGACTCAAGGGGGAAGGCAGTCATGCCCCCGAGAGTCCCGACAGGGCAAAGAAGCAAGTGGCTTCCCGGCCTCACTCGTGGCAACTCTTCCTCTGCCAAGGGAAGAACTTGACAACATCCCGAGCCTCACCGAGTTCATGCAAGAGAAGGTAGAAACCCAACAGGCCCCGCAAGCCCAAGTAATACCTGACCCGGCGGAGGAGGCGCCCCCTGAGCCGGCTCCCCAGGCCCAGTCTGGGTGCAGGCGTAGCAGAGCCGAAGAGATGAAGTTGCTCGAGGTCCGAGCTGGCAACAGAATAGTCAAGCACCTGAAGAAGATCCCAGCCAGGTTTACCGTCTGGGAGATTCTATCCCTAGATGAAGAGACACGACGGGCCGTCATCGCGGCACTCCAGACGCCAGCTTATGTGGAGGCTTGCCTCACAGAAATGTCACCCGAGGTAGCTGTGGCTTTCACGGAAGAAGATATGCTCCTGCCTACCTGCAGTCACAACAGGCCACTCTACATGAAAGGGCAGCTGAATGGGCACCCCATCAATAGGGTATTAATTGACCCTGGGGCGGCAGTGAACATACTCCCCTACCGAGTATATCAAAAGCATTACTTCGATGTGCACTTGATCGAGGTCAAGAATGTTAAGATCGCCGGCTTCAACCAGAAGTGTGAGGTCCCCATGGGGATTGCAGAGTTTAACCTCTCTCTCGGTGATTTCACGACTAAGGTCCAATTTCATGTGATCAACTCCAGTACCTCCTACAAAACATTGCTCGGCCGGCCTTGGCTGCACCAGAACAGGGTCGTGCCGTCTACTCTGCATCAAGTACCCCGGCGACGGGAAGGAGGAGAGAATCTTTGCTGACCTCCACCCTTTTGAGGTGTTCGAGCGCCATCTCCCAGACGCAAATTTGTATCTAGAAAAGCCGAAGCAAACTCCCCAAGTCACCCTGGACAAGGGAAAGAAGAAGGCGGAGCCGGACAGTTGGTTCCCTCCACCGCCGCCAGGCTATGTGGCTCCTCGTCAAGTGTCATTTGTTTCTGGGGCGGAAGGGGTATTCAAAGCGGCTCCCTTTTCCATCTACCCTGCACCGGGGTTGCCACCCCTTGAAGACTTGCTGGAGGACATCAGGGTCTCGCTTGGGATCGTCAAGCCTCTCGCAGAAGTTGACTGCCATGCGGTTGAACCATTGAAGACCTTTGAGGTGCCTAACCCCGGGGGACGTTCTACTATTTTCTATGTGGCTGATGAGCACCCGGTCAGAGGGGAAGATGATTGTAAACTCCCGGATGAACTACATGACCCATTCATCCCGATCACGGGGCTGCCTGACATAACCGGCCGAGTAGTCAGAATGACCAGAAAACAAGGGATCCCCTTTCGCCAGCTCTCCAGTCGGAAGGATATGTTCAGAAAAATGTGGAACCCACCAAACCTAGACCGGAGGTTGCTGCAAATCACCCGGCACCCTGGATTAGGTTTCTCATTAGAAGATTCCTACGAAGCCAACATTATATCAGTCTCGGCTCCGAATGGCAGCAGCCTCCCAGGCGCCCAAGGCCCACAGGAAGTGCAAGGTCGTCAGCACCTTAAGCCTTCAGTCAGTGAAGATCAGGACGAGGAGGTATTCTTATGGAAGCCGCCTCCCTGCAAGAACAAGGGGAAGGCCCCGTCCTCCTCTGAGGGATCGGCCCCGAACGACTCCAGCGACGGACCGTCATTGCCTTCGTCGAACACTGATGCAAGAGGTGAAGAAGCAAGTCGAACGCCAGGCCTCCCTCGGTGCGACTCCGCTCTGTTTTCCCTGTGCTATCAACAACAGCGAGAAATCGAGATGTTGAAGGCTTGGTTGGCCGAAGTGACCGTACTCATATCTGACTTGATCGGGGGCATCTTCCGCCAGTAGAATATCGGCATGCACCTGCCCCCGGGCGCCACCCCGAACATCCCTACGCACTGGAGAAAGCAAGCCAGAGGCGCAACTGTTTCCCCAGTCAGACGGCCGGTTGACCGGAATCCCACATTACAAGAGAGAATGCGGAGGCCCTACTCCTTCCCGAGGAATAAAACCCGAGGGATCTTTGAATGGGCTTGCTACTATGGCAAGGTTACCCTCCCAAGGCCCAAGAGGCCGCAAGATGCTCACAGAAGTGGTGACCCTTTGTTCTATCCGTACCACCAAATACTGGGTCACTCCATAGAAGACTGCTACGTCTTCAAGAACATTGCTCAGGACTTGATTGAGAAAGATGAGCTCAGAATGGGAGATTACGTTGTAGCTCCACCACGCCCTCATGCGATAGGCAACCCCGAAAGAAATATCTACATGGTGTTGGTCCAGCACCAGATTTTTGAAGAGGCAGTGGAGAATGGGCAACCCCGGTCACCGGCAGAGAATCGGCCCCCGGTGTGGCAATCAATTACTTCGGTCCTAGCTGGAGCCGTCTATGATGATTACCAGGAAGACCCCGGAGAGGTTCTTTGTCTTCCCGCATAGGAGGACCCCCCGGAGCCACAACCTGCAAGCCTGGAACAGGGGGATATTAGCAAAGCCTCATTGCCCAATGAGGCGGAGCAGGGTGACATCTATCGTGTCCTTGAAGCAGAAGATGACGAAGATCAAGATTTCGTCGACTTATTGCCAGCACCGCCAGAAATTGAAGATGGCGGTCAGGCCACAGTAGATGAACTTATCGAGATTAACCTGGGCACGGAAGGCGACCCCAGGCCAACCTTTCTAAGTGCCCTTCTTCCTCTACAGGAGAGGGAATAGTATATCAAGTTGCTGCGAGAGTTCCGGGACTATTTTGCCTGGAATTATAAGGAGATGCCCGGCCTGAGTCCTGGCGTGACTCAACATGTTCTTGCCATCGACCCCAAGGTTGAGCCAGTGAAGCAGTCTCCCCGGCGCATGAGACCGGAACTTATACACCAAATTTGTAAAGAAGTCGACAAGCTCATAGATGTCGATTTCGTAGCTGAGAACCAGTATACTACCTTGTTGGCCAACATTGTGCCAGTAAAGAAGAAGAATGGACAGATCAAGATTTGCGTGGATTTTCACGACCTGAATAAAGCCTGCCCAAAAGATGACTTCCCGGTGCCTATCACTGAAGTGATGATTGACGCAACCACTGGCCACGAGGCCCTGTCCTTCATGGACGGATCGTCCGGCTATAACCAAATTTGGATAGCTGAGCACGACCGAATTCATACGGCCTTCCGGTCGCCCAACGGAATATTTCACTACAAAAGAATGCCCTTCGGCCTCAAAAACGCCGGCGCCACCTACCAGCGGGTGATGACCAAAATATTCGACGAGCTGCTGTACAACAAAGTTGAATGCTACATTGATGACTTGGTCATCAAGATAAAGAAAAAGGAAGATCACCTGAAGGACCTTAGAGTCGTCTTCGAAAGGCTCCGGCAGTACGAGCTGAAGATGAAACTGATGAAGTGTGCCTTCGGCGTCTCCAGCGGGAAGTTCCTCGGCTTCATAGTCCGATATAGAGGGATCGAGATCGATCCTTTCAAAATAAAAGCCATCCAGGAGCTGCCTCCTCCGAAGGATCTGGGAGAGCTAAGATCCCTGCAGGGTCGGCTAGCCTACATCCGAAGATGATGTGACACAACCTCGGACTTAGTCAAACAAGCACATCTAAGCATCCAAATGGGCCTTAATGGGCCACCGCTCTCTTCGTTGCACTCTATTCCCGGGGTGACTATGTGATACCAAGGGTGACTTATGGGAATGGACCCTTGCTGGTAGAGGGCCAGCAAGGCCAAGAATTGATTCCCCAAGGTTGGTTGCCCAATTCGATTGGGGCCGACAAAGTGCACTCGGGCACCGGGTCACACTAACCCACGGCGATCACTCTAAGTCATGGACTTGAGGATCGGGCGCTCCTCACGAATTCAGCGGTGCATGAATCAAATATTGAGAGAGCTACACTAGGTGAGCAAGGAAGAGACACTTACTCGACCGGTTTGAAGAAACCGGTCCCGGTCGGAGACGAGGGCGAGCGGGGAGGCGGTGGTTCCCCACACGCCGCGGCGGTGTCGCTTGACCTGCCAAACCACTTACAAAACTACTCCTCTCGCAGGAGGGGGGATCTTGGGGTAGGGGTTAATATGATACATTCAAACACTACCACCACGCAGGGTGGGGCCTTCAGCCAGCCAAGCGGGGAGGGGTTGGTGGACCGAAACGAAGAGAAATGAGAACTAGGGAAGTTGCAGCTTCAATCTGGAATTCTGGACAGGGGGTCGCTGTGATGGTTATGTCGGGCTTGTCCGGACTCCAAATTGATCGAAACCAGCTCCTGAAGCTTCCTGACTGGAAGAGGTGGACTCCAGAATTTTTGGGGAAGCTCAGACGGTCGGAGGTGGCTGCACCAGCAACAGGAAGTAGCCTCCTCTGTCTGGCCGCAGGTACTGTCTAGACTGTAACAGCAAGTTGCAGAAGTGACTGAGCGCCCTCCCGAGCTCCGATCAGCACGAAACCAGCGGCATCATCTTCGTGGTCGAGGTAGCTTTCAGCAGGAGGTGACGGAGATGCATTCAGAGGTCGAGGATGGCCGGGGCACCCAGAAGAGTGGGTACTGGTCGGAGTAGACAGCAGAAAACAGAACTAGATAGATCGGGGGAGAAAATTCGTAACTTCTTCCTCCGGTGGCCGAACGGGGTTCTGTTTCTTGATCTTGAAAGATGACCGGTAGAGGAAGAACTTTGATGAAGGGGCTTCAGCCTGAATCCGCTAGGGTTTGTCGTGGCAGAAGGATCTTCCACGCTCTAGTCCAGGATGAAGACCTCTCTGCGCACTGTTGGGAGAATGGCTCTATCTGGCAGCTCCGAGCTCCGATCGTGTTGATTCCACCTCGCCTGCGAAGTAGACTGGAAGGCCTTTCCAGAAAGGTAGGCCACGCCTTCTGAAGAACTAGGATGAATCCGTGGTTGACGCTGCAACAAGGGCTGTTCTGCAGATCTGCACAGCTCCAACCTACTAGAAGAAATGAGAGGGAGATGTGGCTTCTTTGGTGGAGGGAAATGGTAGGAATGACCTAAGGGAGAGTGTGATGCGGGACAGGACTGAAATGGGCTATGACCTACGAATGCAACAAGTGCGGCCAGCACTCGCACGTCAAAGGTAAGCCGGGCGGCTGACCTCCGTGCCGTTCCTCCGGGTGGAGGCGTCTCTCAACAAGAAATCCAAGCCCACAGCTGTCCCTATGAGGGAAGCGTAGGGATCTCAGCGACTAAGGAGCCGCCGTGCGCCTATGGGAATCTAGTCCGAGCTCGGCACTCGACTAGGGCCACGGAATGGGTGCTCTCAACTCTCAACCACGCGGTGACTAGCAAAAGAGCTAGGATCCTATACGCACTCACGCTGCATGCTAGAGAGTATACTAGTAAAGCAAAATGCCAACGGTGAGGAGTATGGCACGTACCTCCACGCCTAGGCGTGGGGAAGGAACCCCGGCCGAGACCAACAACCCCGGTACACGAAGTCGAGCAATAGTACAATCTCAATCACAAATGCCCACTCCTCGCAGGGAGATAACAGGCTACACAAGGAGATCCGGGGCTGTCGATGCACGGGCTGACGGGCAGCACTCGGTGAAGGGTTGGCCGCGAGGAGGTCCTGTGCGGGGGTCGGCAGATTCGCAGCACTGCGTGACTCGGCGGTGGAAGCTCCCACGACCTGCTCCGACGTCCGATTGAAGCGCCGTCAGCGTTGGCGCGCAGCTAGGTCACGGGAGGAAGCCTCGGTCAAAGGGCGCGTGCAGATTCCGTCCGTGGAAGCCGGGGGCACACCTGCAAGTCGTGACTGGATTCTGCTCCCAGAACTGCGTGCTCGAGCGGGAAAAATAATAAGAAATGGATCCGGAGGGCGAACGGGGCTCCTCTTGTTGGAGGACGGAGAGGACGCAGAGCAGCAGGTGCCGCCCGAAGGGCTCGATCAGATCCAATCATGGCTGAGAGCAGCAGGCTCTGAAATCCGCTGGTGGTTCTGGCGCCGGTTGGGCAGGGCAGACCTGCGTGACTTCACGGGAACGGATGCCACGAGCAGCTCGGACATCGGAACGATGCGAGGTCGGCGGCGTTGGACAGAGGACAGGGAGGGGTACGATCGGTGAAGATCCCGCGCCCAAACTCGCAGACGTCCGTCCTGTGGGATTTTTGCAATGGGGCGAACAGAACCAGGCCCGCAGGGAGAGGGGTCCTGCGCACGCTCACGAGAAAAATTGCCACGGGCGGTGCCGATCTCTGAATGAGGCGAGACCACCTCGCACGCGTCGGCGACTCGTAGCAGAACCACAAAAAAATGGGCTGGTCGCCCAAGATCCTCACGAACAGGGGGTGGTCGTCGCTGCTCTTGGAGGAGAAATCTGGGCACACTGAACTAGAACTTGAGAAGGGATAGAAGAGAAAGGGGCCCTCGGCGTCGCACCGAGGGATGGGGAGTCACACCCCGGGCTTGCTCCCGTCGCAGGAGCAAGGAGGAACAGTGGATGGGTCGCAGCCACCTTCAGCAAAACTCTTTTCAATTTCATTCAATAATAATGCTCAAAAGAAAATACAAGCCTTTATATCGGGGGGGGAAAGCTAGGGTTTCACCTTGCCACATGGGAGGGGGGGGGCGACCCAACCCTTCCCCATTCAAGGGGGGGTGCGGCCATCCCTCCTCCAATCAAGGAGGGGATCAAGGGGGGGTGCCCAAGGGGGGCAAGGGGTGAGATGGAATGTGGAAAGGGGGGGGGCGCCCAAAAAGGAAAGAGGAGGGCCAAGGGGGGGAAGGTGGCGCATCCACCATGGATGAGGGATGCGCCCTCCTCCCTAAACCCTAACCCTAACCCTAATCCAATCAACTATGGGCCAAGCCCAAGCCCAATAATAAAAGTAGATAGCCCACTATTCCCTACACATAGTCTGATAACATAAAGAACTAGATAACGTGTCCACGCAGGGACTAAACCTAGGCCCAACATGGCCTCAAATGAGTATGAAGATCCACTAATAGATGCCGTAGTCGCCTAGCCAAAGAGATGCTGGCGTGCTCCGTGTGCTCCGTCGAGTGATGCGGCGCGTGTCCTCACCAATTCTCCCCGGGTGGGAAGAACTCGACCCCGTCGAGTAAGGGTCACGGTCGCTCAGGTAGCGCTCCAGCAGGTCCGGGTCGATCCTCTCCAGCTCTCCACGTGTGATCCAGGCGTCGTCTGTCGCAGGGCGCCCTCTCCAACGCACTAGGAAGCGTTGGTATGCTCCACTCCTGGTCGTGGTCACCTGCTCATCCAGTATACAATCTATATGCTCGCGTGTCTGTAATGGGGCTGGAAGAGGTGGACGCTCAGAAGGTGTAATACTCTCAACAGGAGGGGAAGGCCCAAAAAGCTCACTGGGAATCACCGCGGGATCCCGATATGCCACCAGATCTGAGACATTGAACGTCGAACAGATCCCATAGTCGTCTGGCAGCTCAATCTCATACGCATTCGACCCTATTCGCTTCAAGACTCGAAAGGGTCCAGCACCGCGGGCCTGGAGTTTCTTCACGGCCCCCGAAGGAAACCGTTCAGGTCTGACCCTGATCATGACGTACTCTCCCTCTCGGAACTCACGGGTGCGTCGCCAGCTAACTCCTTATAACGTGCGTTGCTGGCCTCTATATGACGACGTACATGCTCATGCAACTGCCTAATATGCTCTGCAAAGGACTCAGCTGACTCAGAAACACGGGCCTGGATGGGAGATGGAACCAAGTCTATCGGCTTCCTAGGTCTACGACCAGTAACAATCTCAAAGGGACTCAGACCTGTAGACCTATTGACCGAGTCATTATATGCAAACTCTGCTAGAGGTAGAACCAAGTCCCAATCCCCGACACGATCACGCACTAAGCACCTAAGAAGATCCCCTAGACTCCTATTGACTACCTCCGTCTGACCATCGGTCTGGGGGTGATAGGCGGTAGAGAACTTCAACTGGGTGCCCATCATGTGCCATAGGGTCTTCCAGAAGTAGCTAGTGAAGCGCACATCCCTATCAGACACTATAGTACGTGGAAGCCCAAACCTGGAGACACAGTGAGTAAAGAACAGACGGGCAACTCTAGAGGCGTCCGAAGTCTTGGAACAGGGAATGAACAAAGCCATCTTAGAGAACCTGTCTACCACCACAAAAATGGAGTCATGCCGACGGAGGGTACGCGGCAAACCTAACACGAAGTCCATGCTAATGTCCTGCCATGGACTGTCCGGGACAGGGAGGGGAGTATAAAGGCCGGTGTTCTGCTTCCTCTGCTTGGCCATAGCGCAAGTGCGGCACTGAGCCACGATGCGAGCAACATCCCTCTTCAAACTAGGCCAATAGAACCTATGCTCAACGGCCTCAATGGTCTTGTTCTGGCCGAAATGGCCAGCAAGACCCCCTGCATGCAACTCCCACGTGAGAAAATCACGAACAGACGTCCGTGGGATGCACAACCTACCACCCCGGAATAAATATCCCTCCTGAAGGACAAACTCACTATGGTCACGGGAGGGGCCCGACTGAAGGGCAGCATGGATCGGACCGAAGTCCGGGCAATCGACATAAGCCTCTTTCAGTCTCTCTAATCCCACCACCTCTACTCCCATGGTGGACAACATCATCATCCGCCGACTCAGCGCATCGGCCACCTTGTTCTCGACCCCTGCCTTGTGCCTAAGCACAAAGGTATACTCCTGAAGGTACTCCACCCACCGACTATGACGCGCATTCAGCTTCTTCTGAGTGTGGAGAAACCTCAAAGCCTCGTGATCAGAAAAGAGCACAAACTCCTGGTGTAGGAGATAGTGCCGCCAATATCTCAATGCCTGGATGACTGCATAAAACTCCTTGTCATACGTGGAATACCGCAGTTTGGCATCGTTCAGCTTCTCGCTGAAAAAGGCAATGGGATGAGACTCCTGACTCAAGACTCCCCCTATACCCACTCCAGAAGCGTCACAGGTGACCTCAAACACCTTAGAAAAATCAGGTAAGGTAAGAACAGGTGCCTGGGTCATGCGCTCCTTGATGCTCTGAAAGGCCGTGGCTGCAGCCTTAGTCCATGTGAATGTCCCCTTCCTAATGCAATCCGTGATCGGGGCAGTGATGGAACTGAAGCCGCGAATGAAGCGACGATAGAACGTCGCTAGGCCATGGAAGCTCCGAACATCGTGGAGGGTGCGGGGCTCCGGCCATTCCTGAATGGCACGTATCTTCTCCGGATCAGCGGAGACCCCATCGCGAGACACTATGAACCCAAGGAAGGAAACCTGATCGGTCATGAAAGCACACTTCTTCGGGTTGGCGAATAAGCTCTCTCGCCTTAGAACAATGCAGACCTGCCTGAGGTGGTCTAAGTGGTGCTCCCTAGTGCGGCTATAAATAAGGATGTCATCGAAGTAGACGACCAAAAAGACCCCTATCATAGGGCGCAAGACCTGGGTCATCAACCGCATGAATGTACTAGGGGCATTAGATAGCCCAAAAGGCATCACTAACCACTCATACAGACCATCCTTGGTCTTGAATGCAGTCTTCCACTCATCTCCAGGCCTGATCCTAACCTGGTGATAGCCACTTCGAAGATCAATTTTAGAAAAAATAGTGGCTCCCGACATCATATCTAGTAAATCATCCAGTCGGGGAATAGGAAAACGATATTTCACCGTGATCTTATTGATCGCACGGCTATCGATGCACATCCTCCATGTGCCATCTTTCTTCGGGGCTAGCAAAGCGGGGACAGCGCAAGGGCTTTTGCTGTCCCTGAGGGATCCCCTACTCATCAACTCCTCGACCTGCCTCTGCAACTCGGCATGGTCCGCGGGGCTCATCCTATAGTGAGGGAGGTTAGGCAAAGAAGAGCCCGGGACAAGGTCGATCTCATGCTGGATGTCACGCATAGGTGGAAGGCCTCCAGGGAGGTCCTCCGGAAAGATATCAGAAAACTCGCGTAGAATCGCAGCCAACTCGGGGTTTAGCTCACCCTCGGACTCTGAGATGACATCACTCACCTCTCGAACAACAACAGCAAAGAGGGGACTACCACTAGTGAACTCTCTCTCCATCTCACGGGGACTAATCACCATCAACCTCCTAGTGGAAGGCTCCCCTAGGGTGAGGGTAGTGGAGGTGGCAGTAGCAGGCACCAAGGGTGGGGTAGGAGGGCCGGCCTTCCCCTGACGAGGGGTGTTCGTGGCACTGGGGCCGGCTGGCCCGCGAACGGCAGGCTCCCTAGGCTGGGTGGGGTGAAGAGTGATCCTATGGCCAGCATGGTCGAAGATGCAAGTGTTCGACCGACCATGGAGGGTGGCATCCCTATCGAAGAGCCAAGGCCTACCTAGAATAATACTACCCACCTCCATAGGTAGCATGTCACACCAAATCTCATCATGGTAGGTCTGAAATTGCAATGGCACTAGACAACGAAGCCTAACCGGGATAGAGGTAGAATCTACCCAGGATACCCGATATGGAGCAGGGTGGTCCACAGGTGTCAACCCAAGACGAGTAACCGTACCGGTGGATATAGCATTAATGCAGCTCCCACTGTCAATGATCACCTTGCAGGCCTTCCCTCCAAGCCTACAAAAGGTGTGAAAGATGGTGGTACGACGCCAGTCGTCACTCACTTGGGGCTGGGTAAGGATACACCGGACTACCCCTAACTGCGCATCTCCCTGATACTGAATACTAGGGTCACCGTCCTGCTCTCCCTCAAGTAACTCATCGAAGAACTCCTCCGCCAACTCCTGGTCGGCCTCATAACTGACTGGCAGAAGCTCAGCCGTGGGATCAGTGGGTGAGGGGTCCGTCACTACAAGCGACTCTCTAGTGGGGCATTTGTTCGCATAATGGCCGACTCCACCACACCTATAACAATTGTTACGTGCCCCTGTGCTAGGAGATGCTCCACCAATCATCGGCCCTTTCCCCTTGTCATCATGACGGGCCGGGGGTGGTGGTAGCTGGGGTCGGGTAGGGAACGCGGGAGGCTGAGGGCGTGAGGTGGGGTAAGGTGGCTGCTGGCGAGGGGGAGGGAGAGTGTCCCTCGGCAAGGGAGGGCGAGGCCTAGGAACAGTGGGGTCCTGGCGAGGGGGTTCCGAGGGCCGAGCCGCCGGAAACCGACTGTAGGAACTGGGAGTGGTGCGTGGGTCGAACCCCCGCTGACTGGTGATCCCCTGACGCTGAGTAGGAGTGAACTCCGCCTCAAACTGTTCTAGCTCCATAGCGACCTGGTACGCGACCTCTAAAGTGGTCACATTACGGCGAAATAACTCATACTGGTAATGGGGCCGTAGACCACGACGGAAACGAGAGACGGGCATGGCGCTCTCCTCCGTGACTCCGCATCGCAAGAAATACTCATCAAACTCTGCGATGTACTCGGACACGGTCCGATCTCCCTGGGTGAGGCTCTGCCATTTGTCAATGAGCCTCTGGCGATAAGTGGCGGGGAGATACTTTTCTCGGAGTTTGACTTTCATCTCACCCCAAGACTCGATATGGGGGTCCTGACGCTGAAATATCAGACTCTCCACATTCCTCCAATACGTTTGTGCTCGCCCCAGCAACTTCATTTTGGCAAACTTAACTTGCCGGTGGTCTGACATCTCGACCCACTCAAAATACCGGTCCATGCTAGCCTCCCAATCTAGGTAGATCTTCGGGTCCAGGGACCCGTCAAAAGTGGGAGAGTCCGCACGAACGGTCCTAAGGGCCCGATCGTCCTCGTCATCCCTCCGTGGTCGGTGACCACGGTGGTGTCGGCCATTCCCCTCATAATCATTGTCGGATCCGTAATCCTCAAAGTCGGGGACTCGTGGCCGTCGCTCCTCAGCCCGATATGGTGGGGCCTGGGCAGCCGCCGCCTGTGGGGCACGATCAACTCTAGGGGGGTCCTGATGGGGCACTTCCTCTACCCTCCCTATCCGCCCAAGCAGACCCTGGATGGATCGGTCAGAAACCTCAGCGCGGTCCTCTATGGCCTTGAGTCGGCCCTCCAGACGGTTGGTCAGGTCCTTAGTGGCTTGTTCAGAACTAGCCAAGCGCTCCATGATCTCGGCCATGAAATCCTCTAGAGAAGGGCCTCCTTGGGTGTTACCACGTGGGTCACCCATGGTGTCCGGGCGATGGTAATGGGTACCACCCCGAGTGGGCATGCAAAGGGACCTAAATGGAGACTCACTAAGACCTATATGGGTGGACACATGCTAAATGGAATGCAAGACTCAACCCTAGACGCAAACCTATATGCTCTGATACCACTTTGATGCGGGACAGGACTGAAATGGGCTAAGACCTACGAATGCAACAAGTGCGGCCAGCACTCGCACGTCAAAGGTAAGCCGGGTGGCTGACCTCCGTGCCGTTCCTCCCGGTGGAGGCGTCTCTCAACAAGAAATCCAAGCCCACAGCTGTCCCTATGAGGGAAGCGTAGGGATCTCAGCGACTAAGGAGCCGTCGTGCGCCTATGGGAATCTAGTCCGAGCTCGGCGCTCGACTAGGGCCACGGAATGGGTGCTCTCAACTCTCAACCACGCGGTGACTAGCAAAAGAGCTAGGATCCTATACGCACTCACGCTGCATGCTAGAGAGTATACTAGTAAAGCAAAATGCCAACGGTGAGGAGTATGGCACGTACCTCCACGCCTAGGCGTGGGGAAGGAACCCCGGCCGAGACCAACAACCCCGGTACACGAAGTCGAGCAATAGTACAATCTCAATCACAAATGCCCACTCCTCGCAGGGAGATAATAGGCTACACAAGGAGATCCGGGGCTGTCGATGCACGGGCTGACGGGCAGCACTCGGTGAAGGGTTGGCCGCGAGGAGGTCCCGTGCGGGGGTCGGCAGATTCGCAGCACTGTGTGACTCGGCGGTGGAAGCTCCCACGACCTGCTCCGACGTCCGATTGAAGCGCCGTCAGCGTTGGAGCGCAGCTAGGTCACGGGAGGAAGCCTCGGTCAAAGGGCGCATGCAGATTCCGTCCGTGGAAGCCGGGGGCACACCTGCAAGTTGTGACTGGATTCTGCTCCCAGAACTGCGTGCTCGAGCGGGAAAAATAATAAGAAATGGATCCGGAGGGCGAACGGGGCTCCGCTTGTTGGAGGACGGAGAGGACGCAGAGAAGCAGGTGCCGCCCGAAGGGCTCGATCAGATACGATCGTGGCTGAGAGCAGCAGGCTCTGAAATCCGCTGGTGGTTCTGGCGCCGGTTGGGCAGGGCAGACCTGCGTGACTTCACGGGAACGGATGCCACGAGCAGCTCGGACATCGGAACGACGCGAGGTCGGCGGCGTTGGACAGAGGACAGGGAGGGGTACGATCGGTGAAGATCCCGCGCCCAAACTCGCAGACGTCCGTCCTGTGGGATTTTTGCAATGGGGCGAACAGAACCAGGCCCGCAGGGAGAGGGGTCCTGCGCGCGCTCACGAGAAAAATTGCCACGGGCGGTGCCGATCTCTGAATGAGACGAGACCACCTCGCACGCGTCGGCGACTCGTAGCAGAACCACAAAAAAATGGGCTGTTCGCCCAAGATCCTCACGAACAGGGGGTGGTCATCGCTGCTCTTGGAGGAGAAATCTGGGCGCACTGAACTAGAACTTGAGAAGGGATAGAAGAGAAAGGGGCCCTCGGCATCGCACCGAGGGATGGGGAGTCACACCCCGGGCTTGCTCCCGTCGCAGGAGCAAGAAGGAACAGTGGATGGGTAGCAGCCACCTTCAGCAAAACTCTTTTCAATTTCATTCAATAATAATGCTCAAAAGAAAATACAAGCCTTTATATCGGGGGGGGGGGGGGAAAGCTAGGGTTTCACCTTGCCACATGGGAGGGGGGGGGGCGACCCAACCCTTCCCCATTCAAGGGGGGGTGCGGCCATCCCTCCTCCAATCAAGGAGGGGATCAAGGGGGGGTGCCCAAGGGGGGCAAGGGGTGAGGTGGAATGTGGAAAGGGGGGGGGGGGCGCCCAAAAAGGAAAGAGGAGGGCCAAGGGGGGGAAGGTGGCGCATCCACCATGGATGAGGGATGCGCCCTCCTCCCTAAACCCTAACCCTAACCCTAATCCAATCAACTATGGGCCAAGCCCAAGCCCAATAATAAAAGTAGATAGCCCACTATTCCCTACACATAGTCTGATAACATAAAGAACTAGATAACGTGTCCACGCAAAAACTAAACCTAGGCCCAACATGGCCTCAAATGAGTATGAAGATCCACTAATAGATGCCGTAGTCGCCTAGCCAAAGAGATGCTGGCGTGCTCCGTGTGCTCCGTCGAGTGATGCGGCGCGTGTCCTCACCAGAGTGGGGGCTCTTGTGGGGTGGAGAAGGGAGCTAATGGTGATGGGGAATGAGGTGGAGAATGGCTGGAAGCAAGTGCTAGCAGGTGGAGGAGGAAGAGCTACGAATTTGGGGAAGGTGGGTGAGAGGAGAAGGTGAGGGGGGGCACAAGTGAGTGGAGGGAAGGGTGGATTTCAAATTCAAAAGGTCTTGGAAGGTGGGTGATTATGTTGGGAAGTGGAGTGCTTGCATTGGAATGGGGTAGATTTGGTTGGAAGGTGGAGGAAAGTGTTGGAATGGGGAGACTTCTACCTAGGAACTAGGGAGTGGAGTAATGGAGGCCATGGGGAAGTGGAGGGCATTAAAGGAGGTGGTTGGAGGTTGGAAGTGGATGGGAGGAGGGAGGAGAGAGAAGGAAATTCGGATTTGGGGTTGGAGGAGAGAGAAAGAGGGGTGAAATGGAGAGATTAAGAGGGGAATGGGTGGGGAATCTCTCCCCTAGGGTCTCTCACCCAAAAAACTAGAGGAATCACTCCAATTTGAACTCAAATGGCAAGTTTAACTCAAAAGGATGTAATCATTCATTAACTTCAAATGAGGGGAGTGGGGTCCTATATATAGGCAACCCACTCTTTACAATAAGTCCCTGACAAAATAAACAACTACAAATAACCAAGGGGGTTGGGAGTGCTAATGGGCCTAGTCCAACGAATGGGGCCCAATAGCTTACATTAGACATCATGATGATACCAAACATAGGAAAATAAGTGCTAGACTTAGGGAAATGACTCAAATAAAATGGAAATTCATCAAAATGACTCAAAGGAAAACTACAAAATGGATAAGGGGCCTTAATAGAGTGAGGCCCAAACTCAACTAGCTCCCGAATGTGAAGAAGTGGACCCGAGCCAAAGGGAGTCGTGGGTGATGCCTCCATCAAATCCCCTGGGCCGCAAAGAGCTCGACTCCGTCGAGTAAGGGTCCATCCGGCTAAGGTACCGCTCGAGGAGATCTGGATCCAATCGCTGTAGGTCCTCCCGACTTACCCATGAGTCTTCCAACGGAGGCCGATCCTTCCACCTGACGAGATAGCGCTCATAGACCTTGCTCCGGGTGGTAGTGACCTGCTCATCCAATATTTGTTCAATGCGATCACGCTGAGCTCTTTTGGCTAGTGGACTCTCCTCTCGGGTGGGTGCTCTCTCAAAGGAGGGAGTGGGCTCGATCTCCTCACTAGGTCTCACCGTGGGGCCCTTGTAAGACACTAAGTCGGCGACATTGAATGTAGGACTTACCCCATAATCCTCAGGGAGATCTAATTCATAAGCATTCGCACCAATACGCCTCAAGACCTGGAAGGGCCCAGTCCCACGTGGTCTCAACTTGGAGTTGGCTCCTGGGGAGAGCCTCTCCGTCCTTACCATCACAAAGTCACCCTCTTGGAACTCTAAGTGACGCCGGTGAGAGTCAGCCAACCTTTTATAAGCCTCATTTTTTATGCTAATGTGCTTGCGGATTTCCTCATGCAATTTTGTGAGTGCTGACCTTCTAGTGGTTATGGGTGGACCTGGACAACCATATATAGACCATTTATGCCATGATGCCATATGGACCTTGATGAGCCTTGGTGGGCCGGGGCAACCATATGTCGACTTATCATGCAATGTTGTCATGTAGACTTTGGTGGGCTTAGGTGGACCGGGGCAACCATATGTGAATCTATCATGCAAAGTGGTGATGCATGTCGGGAGACCCGGACATCCGTAGATGCCTTTGATATGCTTAAGACCCATGATGAATGAAGGTGGACCACTACATCCAAATTTGGACCACTCATGCTTTCTACTTGACATGTGGGTGATATGAATGAATGGACCCAACATAGTGTTCATGCCAAGGGGTGTGGAAAGCCTAGACACATGCATACTTTTCCCAAAAGTGACTTCCATGTGTATAGGGGTGGGACAACCTTTGAGTTCCCATTGGAACGGATCGAATGGATCTAAGAAGGTGGTCATCATGGGGTGGGGCACAACTTTATTACCTAGGGATATGTGGCCCAAGGTCTTGGCTCCCAAGGTGTAACCCGGGTCATGGATGAGATTGGTTTGGCCCAATATGATGGGTGAGGGTAGGAAAGGGTGGGTGGTGGGTAAGATGGTTGGGTTACATGGGGAACTAGACTCCCATATGAATGGATCAAAGGGGTCGTAGAAAGGTCTTCCTAGAGGGAGGCACTCTATGTCTTCAAGGTTCCCAAATTGTGAGTCATCCTCCTCCAAGGTAAGTGGGCCAAGTTTTCTAGTGGGTTGGCCGAACAAAGTGTTTGGGATCTTAATGGGTGGGTATAGGAAGGGATCGAAGGGGTCATGGTAAGGGTCACCTAAGGAGAGGAACCCTAGGTCCTTTTGGTCCTCACAACCCCTTGATGGTGGATTCTCCTCCTCTAGTAAAGTGATCGGGCCAAAGTTTTTGGTGGGATGGTCGGCCATGAATGGAGGACTAGGCTTTCTACCCGAGATAAGAAGCTCTAAATCGAGGAGAAGGTTGGGCTCATCGGGTGTAGGGAGGAATAGAAGGAGGTCACTAGTGTAGCAACCAATGGTGCAAATCGAGGTGATAGACCCTATGCATAGGTGTAGGAGGCCAAGGCTCTTAGGTGGTTTGGCCATAGGGGTCAACATGCTAGTGAACTCAATTTGCCATGCTACGCCCTTAAGAAGATTCTCTAAGGTTTCCACTTGGTAGGATGTTTGGATTATGGTGTGATAGGAGTTAATGGGTGCAATGGGAATGTTTTTCTCCATGGGTGGGTAAACATAGGACACGATGGGGTGAAGTGGTCTCTCCTTTAGCCATCTAGCTAGGGGCCCATCTATGATTATGGTGCTATTTGTGAAGGCTTGTGGCTCTTGGGGGTCCAAGCTAGGGGACATTTGTGATTCTTCCTTACCACGGATATGAACTTGGGTTTCCTCAATGATGGGGATGGGTTCATCTACTCCCATGTGGATGGTTGTGGTCTCCTTTCTCAAGGGAATGGGAAGGTCTATTGGGGGTGGGGTGATGATGGTTGGTGCATGGTGTACCCGGGGTGGTGGGTGATGGGAAACTTTGGCTTGGATAGGGAGGGGAAGTAGTGGAAGCCTAGGACTTTGGACTTTTGGGGTAGGGAGTGGGAGATGGGTTGGTTGGGGTGGCTTGGGTTTATTGGTTTTGGGGGGAATGTCCTTTTTTGGGGACAAGGGAGGGGTGGTGGTGGGGACCAAGGGGTTTTGTGGGGTAGGGGTTTGGTGGGAGCTTCTGGATTGGAGGGTGGTGACAATCATGGGCCTAGGTGGAGGGGTGGACACGGTGTCCACTTGGTTTTGAATGGTGAGGGTTGGTTGAGTGGTGGTCATCATGGAGGGGATTGGGTCGATTAGGGTCTTGGATTGACCGGGTGGGGATGATGGAGTTGAAGTGCTCCTTGGACTTTGGTGATTTGAGTAGGAGGGAGAGGGTTGGAGAGTGTAGGGTTTTCTAAGCTCGGTCTTCATCTCATCCCAAGTGCTAATTGGAGCCTCCCTACGGATCTTTCTCAAACCTTCCACAACTAACCAATGAGTTTTAGCTTGTTTGGAGAGGTGTGCCTTGGCTAGCCTCATTCTCCTTTCTTCGTTCAAGGGGAAACTTTTAAAGAATTGGTCGAGAGAAATCTCCCAATCTAGGTAAAGACTTGGGCTATTGGATCCATCAAAGGGGGGGGTTTTAATTTTCAAGTGTTCTAAAAATATGGTTTCTAGATTTCCCCAAAGGTCACTCTCATTTACTCTTGGTGCACGGCTATTTCCTTCAAGTCGGTCGAGTCGAGACATGATATCTTCAAGCCGATTAAGGACATTAGGTAGGGCTTCTATGATAGAGGTGTTGCTACCCACTTTGTTGGTAATGGAACTTCCATGAGGATTTGGGCTTCTTGGGAAAGTTGATGGGGATGGATATGACGGGTATGAAGCGGCCATTCTAGTGGACATGGGAGATGCAACTGAGGACTCTAAATGCATAAAAATGGCCTAGGACCAACTTGATAGAGACAAGTTGTGAACTTGCTCTGATACCACTTGATGTGACACAACCTCGGACTTAGTCAAACAAGCACATCTAAGCATCCAAATGGGCCTTAATGGGCCACCGCTCTCTTCGTTGCACTCTATTCCCGGGGTGACTATGTGATACCAAGGGTGACTTATGGGAATGGACCCTTGCTGGTAGAGGGCCAGCAAGGCCAAGAATTGATTCCCCAAGGTTGGTTGCCCAATTCGATTGGGGCCGACAAAGTGCACTCGGGCACCGGGTCACACTAACCCACGGCGATCACTCTAAGTCATGGACTTGAGGATCGGGCGCTCCTCACGAATTCAGCGGTGCATGAATCAAATATTGAGAGAGCTACACTAGGTGAGCAAGGAAGAGACACTTACTCGACCGGTTTGAAGAAACCGGTCCCGGTCGGAGACGAGGGCGAGCGGGGAGGCGGTGGTTCCCCACACGCCGCGGCGGTGTCGCTTGACCTGCCAAACCACTTACAAAACTACTCCTCTCGCAGGAGGGGGGATCTTGGGGTAGGGGTTAATATGATACATTCAAACACTACCACCACGCAGGGTGGGGCCTTCAGCCGGCCAAGCGGGGAGGGGTTGGTGGACCGAAACGAAGAGAAATGAGAACTAGGGAAGTTGCAGCTTCAATCTGGAATTCTGGACAGGGGGTCGCTGTGATGGTTATGTCGGGCTTGTCCGGACTCCAAATTGATCGAAACCAGCTCCTGAAGCTTCCTGACTGGAAGAGGTGGACTCCAGAATTTTTGGGGAAGCTCAGACGGTCGGAGGTGGCTGCACCAGCAACAGGAAGTAGCCTCCTCTGTCTGGCCGCAGGTACTGTCTGGACTGTAACAGCAAGTTGCAGAAGTGACTGAGCGCCCTCCCAAGCTCCGATCAGCACGAAACCAGTGGCATCATCTTCGTGGTCGAGGTAGCTTTCAGCAGGAGGTGACGGAGATGCATTCAGAGGTCAAGGATGGCCGGGGCACCCAGAAGAGTGGGTACTGGTCGGAGTAGACAGCAGAAAACAGAACTAGATAGATCGGGGGAGAAAATTCATAACTTCTTCCTCCGGTGGCCGAACGGGGTTCTGTTTCTTGATCTTGAAAGATGACCGGTAGAGGAAGAACTTTGATGAAGGGGCTTCAGCCTGAATCCGCTGGGGTTTGTCGTGGCAGAAGGATCTTCCACGCTCTGGTCCAGGATGAAGACCTCTCTGCGCACTGTTGGGAGAATGGCTCTATCTGGCAGCTCCGAGCTCCGATCGTGTTGATTCCACCTCGCCTGCGAAGTAGACTGGAAGGCCTTTCCAGAAAGGTAGGCCACGCCTTCTGAAGAACTAGGATGAATCCGTGGTTGACGCTGCAACAAGGGCTGTTTTGCAGATCTGCACAGCTCCAACCTACTAGAAGAAATGAGAGGGAGATGTGGCTTCTTTGGTGGAGGGAAATGGTAGGAATGACCTAAGGGAGAGTGGGGGCTCTTGTGGGGTGGAGAAGGGAGCTAATGGTGATGGGGAATGAGGTGGAGAATGGCTGGAAGCAAGTGCTAGCAGGTGGAGGAGGAAGAGCTACGAATTTGGGGAAGGTGGGTGAGAGGAGAAGGTGAGGGGGGGCACAAGTGAGTGGAGGGAAGGGTGGATTTCAAATTCAAAAGGTCTTGGAAGGTGGGTGATTATGTTGGGAAGTGGAGTGCTTGCATTGGAATGGGGTAGATTTGGTTGGAAGGTGGAGGAAAGTGTTGGAATGGGGAGACTTCTACCTAGGAACTAGGGAGTGGAGTAATGGAGGCCATGGGGAAGTGGAGGGCATTAAAGGAGGTGGTTGGAGGTTGGAAGTGGATGGGAGGAGGGAGGAGAGAGAAGGAAATTCGGATTTGGGGTTGGAGGAGAGAGAAAGAGGGGTGAAATGGAGAGATTAAGAGGGGAATGGGTGGGGAATCTCTCCCCTAGGGTCTCTCACCCAAAAAACTAGAGGAATCACTCCAATTTGAACTCAAATGGCAAGTTTAACTCAAAAGGATGTAATCATTCATTAACTTCAAATGAGGGGAGTGGGGTCCTATATATAGGCAACCCACTCTTTACAATAAGTCCCTGACAAAATAAACAACTACAAATAACCAAGGGGGTTGGGAGTGCTAATGGGCCTAGTCCAACGAATGGGGCCCAATAGCTTACATTAGACATCATGATGATACCAAACATAGGAAAATAAGTGCTAGACTTAGGGAAATGACTCAAATAAAATGGAAATTCATCAAAATGACTCAAAGGAAAACTACAAAATGGATAAGGGGCCTTAATAGAGTGAGGCCCAAACTCAACTAGCTCCCGAATGTGAAGAAGTGGACCCGAGCCAAAGGGAGTCGTGGGTGATGCCTCCATCAGAAGATTTATTTCCAATTTTTCGGGACGCTGTCAGCCATTCCACAAATTGATGATGAAGAATGCACCTTTCAACTGAAACCAGGAATGCCAGAAGGCCTTCGATCAACTGAAGGACTACTTAAGGACCCCGCCTGTGCTGGGGGCACCTGTCAAGGGGACGCCGCTTATTCTGTACATAGCCGCCACCGAATGCTCCCTGGGGGCAATGCTCGCTCAAAACAATGATGAGGGGAAGGAGCAGGCCCTCTATTATCTCAACCGGAGGCTAGTGGGGGAAGAAGCAAAATACACCCCGATCGAGAAGGTCGGTCTTGCCCTGGTCTTCACAGTCAAGAAGCTGAGGCATTACATGCTCTCCCATGAAGTGAGCCTGATCTCCAAGGCCGATCCAGTTAAACACATTCTCTCCCAGCCAGTCTTGAAGGGACGTCTCGGCAAGTGGGCCGTGCTGCTAATGGAATTTGATATCACCTACGTGCCGCAGAAGGCCGTTAAGGGTCAAGCCGTGGCCGAATTCTTTGCAGCACATCCTGTGCCCAAAGATTCCCCATTGGCTACAGAGCTGCCTGAAGATGAAACCCTGGAGGTGGACCAAGTCCAACAGATCACTTGGCAGCTGCACTTTGATGGAGCTTCGAGAACAGAAACGGCCCCGTCCGGACATACAAAAGTACGGGCAAGGGCCGGCATCGTCCTAAAATCCCCCGAGGGAGAAGTATTGCATACATCTTGCTCTATCAATAAGCCTTTCACAAATAATGAGGCGGAGTATGAGGCTCTGATTATTTGTCTCCAAGTTGCATTGCAGATGGAGATTAGAATGCTGCAAGTATTTGGCGATTCGTTACTAGTCGTCAAGCAAGTCCAGGGGCAGTTTGATGTCCGAAAACCTGAGCTGCTGCCTTACCATGCTAAAGCAAAGTGGCTCATGGAACAATTCTACCTTATTGAGATAGGCCATGTTGCCCAGGGAGAAAATGCACAAGCCGACGCACTGGCGAAATTGGCAAGCTCATTAGTAGTCCAGCCTGATGGATCTCTTAGCATCTGGGTGGTGAATCAGCGCCAGGTGCCTAGCATGATAGAAGAGCCAAAAGAAGAAGAACTGAAGGTCACTACAGTAGAAGCTGTCGGCCTACCGGACTGGAGGGATTCCCTCATGCAATGGTTTAAATACTAGCAATTGCCCAAGCAGAGAGAAGAAAAGATCAGGCTGATCAGAACAAAGGACTCTTACGAGGTCCGGAACGGGATCCTATTCCGAATTATGGCGGATGCCAAACGGAAAGTGCTCCTGCGGTGCCTATCCACGGAAGAAGCTTGGAGGGTCATGAAAGAAGTCCACGCCGGAACATCAGGTGCACACCAGGCGGGACCAAAGATGAAAATTGAAATAAAGAAGCTTGGCTACTACTGGCCAACCATGTTTGATGACTGCTGCAAGTACGCCAAGTCTTGCCAGAAATGCCAGCAGCATGCCACAGTACCCAGGAGGCTGCCCGTGCCGCTGCATCCGACATTGCCCAGCTGGCCGTTCGCCCAATGGGGAACAGACATCGTGGGCCCACTACCCGCATCATCCACCGAGTGCAAATACTTTTTGGCGGCAACTGATTACTTCTCCCGTTGGGCAGAAGCCGTTGCTTTGAGAGAAGTGACTGGGGAAATCGTCGCCAGATTCGTCCGGCGTAATATTATATTCCGATTTTTGCATGCCAAACTGAATCATCTCAGACAATGGAAGTCACTTCCGCAACCAGAAAGTCTACCGGCTGGCCGAGAAGTACAAGATTGACTGGAGAATGTCAACCCCCTACAACCCACAAGCCAATGGTTTGGCTGAAGCTTTCAACAAGACTCTTTGTACTCTCCTGTCCAAAATTATTAATTCTAACAAGAGGGACTGGGAAGAGAACATGTATGAGGCCCTGTGGGCGTATCGAACTGTATACAAAACTCCGACGGGTTGTTCACCCTTCTCTTTAGTGTATGGCTCGGAGGCACTCGTCCCCATTGAGCTGGAAATACCCTCCCTTCGGGTCGTAATCCAACACGGGCTAGTCCAGGAAGAGCAAACAAATGTCGAGCGAAGGCTCGAAGAGCTCTCCGACCTGGAGGGGAAGCGGCTTCACGCCCAGTAGAACATCCAGATCTATCAAGCCCGAATAGCTCGCGCTTTCGACAAGCTCATCAAAGAGCGTGAATTCAAGAAGGGTGACCTCGTTATGGTCAAAAGGAGGGATGTCATGGCTTCCAACCCCAAGGGCAAGCTGAATGAAAATTGGCTTGGACCCTATGTAATCCAAAAGGTTTATGAAGGCGGGGCATATGTGATAGTCGATCATCGGGGGGAGGTCCAGTTTCCACCCCTTAATTGTTGTGCATCCCTTAGTTTTGATGATGACAAAAGATATGTTTGACTAATCAACAATCTACTATCTTCATAACACGTGCAAGTCATTTGATTGATCCTTCAATATAAAGCAATGAACTCATGGCAAGTTGATGATGAACAAAAGATATGTTTGACTAATTCAATGTAAAAATGATAATTCAAGTCACTTCTGATAGTTCAAGTAATTTCAGGTCTACTGAAGTATAAGTGAAATCAGTAAATCAGAAGAAATGTCAAAGGTTGCTTGTCGACCAGAGAAGTGGTCATTGTCGACCAACGAATCCAACCAAGCACAGCCCAAGTTATTTCTCCTCTGTACGCACTCTGGTTGTCGACCAGAGCCCTGCTCGTTGTCGACCACGGAACAGACTGAGCATCAGACAGAACTGCCCGTCATCTGGACATTGCCCCTTGTCGACCAGCGACAGGGCTATTGTCAACAATGAGGGATACGAGCATCAGCCCGAAGAACCAGCCGTCTGGACATCGCTCATTGTCGACCAGAGACAGGGTCGTTGTCGACCACAAGCGGTTCAGCGTCCAGAACCGAAATCCAACCGAATTCAGTTTCGGTTCCTTGAAACCTGCAGGTTGCTGTTGCAGGTTGTTGGGCTGTTCAGAGGATAAGATTCCGCACGGGATTCAAGGAGAGAATCGTGCTAAGAACCGGTCAAACCTCTTCTAGATTTTACTTAATCTTCTCCCTGTTTTTTAGCGGGTAATCGAACAGGTTTGCACTTGCGCGGGAAACAGCTCCGAGCTTGATAAGAACTGGTGCAAAAAGAAAAAAAAAGAGAACTGAATATGGAAAAACAGAGAAGAAGCTAAGGAAGATCAGGATCAGAAGTTTCTCTAATCAGAAAAGGAAGAGTGGCTCTCCTACAATCAAAAAGCTGCAGAAGACAGAAGTGCTCTTCGGTGCTGCAGAAAGAAGACCTGGCTCAAGGCGTTGCAAGTTCCAGCAGCAAGGCAGCTGAAGGCATCCTGCTGGAAGTCCTACAGGGAGTCTTGCCTTGTTCTCTATGTGATTGAGTCCCAAGCTGAACTCCTTAATTACTCTGCTTCAAACGTTTATGTTCAGCTCTGTTACAAGTTTTTCTACTCATCTTTACAACTAGTGTCAAGCTGTGTGGCAGCGGGTACAAGCTGTGTGTCAGCAGGAAGAAGCTGTGTATCAGCGGTGTATTGATTGAGATCAGGATTTCTCATTAGTGAAGCCTTGCTCAAGTTGAGCAAGGGGTGGATGTAAGTCTCAGGAAGAGACTGAACCACCTAAAAATCCTGTCTTGTGGTTTTGCTTGTGGTGTGTGCTCTTCCTATTGTTTGCTATCGCTATAGTTATCAGTTTTATCTTTGCAATCCATCGTTTGCTTAAGGTCTAGTTGATCCTTGGTTTATTAATTGAAAAAAGGGGCTAGATCTATTCACCCCCCCTCTAGATCTATTCAGTCCGTACTCAACACGTGGTATCAGAGCCAGACTCTCCAAAAATGTGGTCTAACAACCAGGAGAGGCCTGCCGGACTGAACTCTAGAAGTCTAATGGCTGAGGGACACTCAGTAACTAGACCACCATATTTCGATGGAAATGATTTCTCATACTGGAAAAATCGTATGCAGGTGTTCTTGAGAGCACAAGATCATGAGATGTGGAGAGTAGTAAGCCGAGGACCCTACGAGCTGCCCGAAGATGAGGATACCTGGACCAGAGAACAGGTCAGAAAATCAACCATCAACTGGGGAGCCATGAACGTAATGCAATGCGCACTACACCCCACGGAGTTCTCACGAGTTTCACAATGTGCAACGGCCAAGGAAATGTGGGATCGACTAGTAGTAATCTATGAAGGTACTTCAGAGGTAAGGGAGTCAAAAGCAAATATGCTAGTTTCAGAATATGAAATGTTTAGAATGAAAACTGACGAAAATATTTCTGAAATGTATGCTAGACTAGTGCAATTAACGAATAGTTTAAAGAGTCTAGGGAAAACCTACAAGGAACAGGAATTAGTGAGGAAGATCCTAAGATCCCTCACTCCTATGTGGCATACCAAGGCCACAGTAATTGAGGACTCAAAGAACCTCACCACTATGACTGTGGATGAACTAGTGGGATCCCTAATGGCCTATGAGGTTAATCTGAAAAGAAAAGAAGATGAGGGCAAGAAAAAGAACCAGCTCGCCCTAAAAACTAAAATAGGCACCTCTGAACTATCTGACACTGATAACTCATCTAGCACAGGTGAGGAAACTGGTGAGCTAGCCATGTTAACAAGAAAATTCAAAAAGTTTCTGCGGAAGGAAGGTAAGGGATTCAGGAATCCTAAGGGCATGGTAAGAAAGTCATCTCAGTTTAAGTTTGATAAAAATAAAACTTCATCTAACAAACTTGTCTGCTACAACTGCAGGAAACTAGGACACATAAAGGCTGAATGTCCAGAGACTCCTAAGAAATCAAGCTTCAAGTGGAAAGGCAAGCAACTAAAAGCAATGATAAGCACATGGAGCGAGGAGGAGGAAAGCAGTAAGGAGGAAACAACTTCCGAGGAAGAAGAAGGAAACATCTGTTTGATGGCCAAAGGAGATAGCGATGATCTTGAGGTAATCCCCCCGTTTCAAGATTTTTCTAGCTCAGATTGGGAAGAAGTCTACTCAGACTTACTTGATGCATATGAAAGAATTAGAAAGGAAAATAAGAGTTTGAAGAAAAAGCTTAATCAGGTCAATAATGACAGCAACCCATTTGCCAACAGAACTGAACTAGAATTAGAAATCACCACCTTGAAAAATAAGCTGAAACAATACGAGACAGATGAAGAAAATGTCAAATGGCTGTTAGAAGAAAATGAGTCACTGAAAAACACAATTGATGAGGTGAAATTAAAGACTCAAGAAAGTGAACAGCAAACTAAGGTAACTCAAGAAAGAAACAACTCACTCAAGGAGGAAAACTGTCAACTTCTGGAAGAAATAGAAAGAATCCAGAGTGAACTGAAAAACAAACAGGAAACCTTGGAAAAAATGACTAAAGGTCAAGAAAACTTAAATGCTGTCTTGGGAATAAAAGTAAACTTTCAAAAAGAAGGGTTAGGATACAATCCTACGGCTAAAAAGGAATTCCAAATAAAAACCGTAACTGGGATTGCTGACTCAAAAGGAAAAGGGCCCCTAATCAATCTATACCAAGACAAACAAGAGGATGTAGCTGAATGCTCCTCCAAAAGGAATAATGTCACCAAGGAAGAGAGAAACATTAAAGAGAAAACAGTCAATCAACATAAGCTTAAAAATAATAGACAAGAAACTCAAATTCACAGAAATAACCAAACAAACCAAGTACTAAATCAAGTTAAAGGACATAAATCTGGAAAACAAGGTGTCTGGAGACAGGCTGGTCGACAACCGACCCCTCCTCTGTCGACCAGAGGATCTGCCAGAACAGGCGCTGGCGTCTGGAGAAGCAGTGGTCGACCACAGACATACCAGATGTCGACCAGAGGAACTGCCAGAACAAGCGCTGGCTTCTGGAAAAGCAATGGTCGACCACAGACACACCAGATGTCGACCATGACCAGACACGCAAACAGAAACCACAGATTTTCTCAGGTGAAACAAAATGAAAATTGGAAATCAAAAAGGTGGATTCAGATTAAAGAAACATTAGAACAAAAGCCACCCAATCTGAACAAGTTCAGAGACGAAAAATTAAACTGCTCTAAGAAAATCTGGGTTCCCAAAGGATTGTTACAGCAATTTCACAATTTTACAAGTTATCTTGGACCCGGGTACCATTGGGGTCCAAAAATTTCTGTGTAATTCATGATGCAGGAATGTCTGGCAGCCATGCACAATAAGTGGTACTTAGATAGTGGTTGCTCAAGACACATGACGGGAGACAAGACCAAGTTCTCCCAACTAAGCTCAAAAGATGGAGGTTATGTGACCTTTGGAGGAAATAACAAAGGTAAGATCATCGGGACAGGTAAAATAGGTAAGAACTCCTCAAACAGTATTGAAAATGTACTGCTGGTAGATGGACTGGAATATAACTTGCTGAGCATCAGTCAGCTTTGCGACAAAGGCCATAAAGTAATATTTGACTCCAAGATCTGCAAGATTATTGAACCAAATTCAGATATAGTCAAGTTTATGGGCCAGAGAGTAAACAATGTCTACATGATAGACTTGGATGATCCAGCCCACTCCAACTTGTGCCTAACCGCCAAGAAGGAGGACTTAACCTGGTTGTGGCACCGAAGGCTAGGGCACGTTAGCTATAGGGTGCTGCACAAACTTGTGAAAAATAAAATGGTTCTTGGTTTGCCTGAAATTTCGTTTGCTCAAAATGTCAAAGTATGTAAAGCATGCACCCAAGGAAAGCAAACAAGAAAATCATTCAAAGGTAGAACTGAAAGTCAGTCATCTAGACCCCTAGAACTTGTACACATGGACCTTTTTGGCCCAACCAGAATTGCCAGTCTGAGTGGTAAGAAATATGGTTATGTTCTAGTGGATGATTTTTCCAGATTTACATGGGTAATGTTCTTATCACATAAAAGTGATGCCTTTCATGAATTTCAGGAATTTTACAAAAGAATGAAGCAGGATGGTAAGTCCAAAGTGTGTACAATCATATCTGACCATGGGGGGGAGTTTGAAAATTCTGATTTTGATGTATTCTGCAGAAACAAGGGCATAACCCACAGATTCTCCTCACCAAGGACACCGGAGCAAAATGGAGTTGTAGAGAGGAGGAACCGCACTCTTGTCGAGATGGCTAGAACCATGTTGGTTGAAGCTAATCTTCCAAGGAAGTTTTGGGCTGAGGCTGTCAACACAGCATGCTACATTGTAAACCGGGCAATGGTAAGACCATCTAGTGCAAAAACTCCATATGAAATGCTCAAAGGTAAGAAACCATCTCTAGCTCATCTTAGAATCTTTGGTGCAAGATGTTTCATTCATAACAACGATAAAAGAGTGTTGGACAAGTTTGAACCAAAGAGTGACTCTGGAATATTCTTGGGCTATTCTGACCGATCAAGAGCCTATAGGGTTTTTAACACCAAAGATCAAATTGTTGAAGAATCCCCTCATATCTCATTTGATGAAGTCAATGATCTTATTAAAAATGAACAGGTCAGCAAGGAGGAAGAAGATGGAGAATTTCTGAAAGACAAAGAAGAACCGAAGGAGAATGAAGAAGCCCAGAATCAAGAAAGAAACCAAGGTAATTCTAATGATCAGACCGAAGGAGAGATCATCTCAGGTAACAATCTTGAAAACTTGAGACTTCTTAGAGATCATCCCTTAGATAACATTATTGGTGGAATACATGATCCTAGGAAGACTAGATCTCAAATTAAGGCCATAAATGAACTGGATCAACTTGCTCTTGTGTCCCAAATAGAGCCCAAATCTGTAGAGGAAGCCTTAAAAGATGAATCATGGATAAATGCTATGCATGAAGAACTAAATCAATTTGAAAGAAATCAGGTGTGGAGCCTTGTCCCTAGACCTACATCTCACCCTGTAATTGGAACCAAATGGGTATATAAAAACAAGTTGAATGAAGAAGGGGTTGTAATGAGAAACAAGGCTCGGCTTGTGGCTAAAGGGTACAACCAGGAATTTGGGGTTGATTTTGAAGAATCATATGCTCCAGTTGCTAGATTAGAAGCCATCAGGATATTGTTAGCCTTTGCAGCATCTCATGGAATCAAATTACAACAAATGGATGTAAAAAGTGCTTTTCTAAATGGCATTATAAAAGAAGAGGTCTATGTGGAACAACCCCCTGGTTTTGAAAATGATGAACTTACTAATCATGTTTTCAAATTGCACAAAGCCTTGTATGGATTAAAGCAGGCTCCTCGGGCTTGGTATGAAAGGTTGAGCTCCTTCCTCACCAAAAAGGGATACTCAAGAGGTAAAATTGATCAAACATTATTTTCCAAGACCCAAGGTAAGCATATACTGATTGTACAAATCTATGTGGATGATATTGTGTTTGGATCTACTGAAACCTCTTTGTGTACTGAATTTGCAAATTTAATGACTAATGAGTTTGAAATGAGCCTAATGGGTGAGTTACAATTCTTTCTTGGATTGCAGATCTCACAATGCAGAGAAGGATATTTTATAAATCAATCCAAGTACATAAAAGAAATGTTGAAGAAATTTGGCATGGAAAGCTGCAAGCCAATCGAGTCACCCATGGGTACAAGTGCAACCTTGGAAGCAGATACAAAAGGTAACATGGTAGATGCCAAGAAATACAGAGGTATGATCGGATCCCTACTATACTTAACTGCATCAAGGCCAGATATTCAGTTCAGTGTATGCATGTGTGCTAGATATCAGTCTAGTCCTAGAGAATCACATTTAGGAGCTGTCAAGCGCATCTTTAGATACCTTGCCGGCACCCAAGAATTGGGTTTGTGGTATCCTACCTATTGCAAACTAGATCTGATTTCATATTCGGATGCTGATTATGCTGGTTGCAAAATTGATAGGAAGAGTACTAGTGGATATTGTCAATTCTTAGGTGGCTGTTTAATATCATGGGCTTCTAAGAAGCAACACTCTGTGGCACTCTCCACTGCTGAGGCTGAGTATGTCGCAGTAGGAAGTTGTGGTACACAGGTTATGTGGATAAAACATCAACTCCACGACTACAATGTAGATCTTGGCTGTGCACCCATTTTATGTGACAACACTAGTGCTATTAACTTGTCTAAAAACCCCATTCAACACTCTAGGACAAAACACATTGAGATCCGTCATCATTTTCTGAGAGATGAGGTATCCAAAGGAAATTTCATGCTTCAATTTGTAGAAACTGAAAAACAATTGGCAGATATCTTCACTAAACCCCTTAACAATGACAGATTTTCCACTTTAAGAAGGGAGTTGGGTTTATGCAGAACATCATCTGAAAATTATTGAAATATTGATATGTTCTGTTTATGGCTTTCTGTCATTTCTGCAAGTAGTTGTGTCAGTTAAATGTCTACTACCGGTAGGATTGGGGGTTCAACTGTTTACTCCAGCAAGTTCTGCAAATTCCTGGCTTTGCTACTGGTTAGCTCTGGTGGTCGACCCAAGACAAGGCATTGGTCGACCAAGACATCAGGACAGGAGACTGTTTGGTTCTGTGATTATGCAGGTGTCGACCATAGGCGGTCCCATTGTCGACAACAGACTTGTCAGCAAGCAGATGTCAACTTCAGGCAGGATCTGTGACTGCGCAGATGTCGACCAGAGACAGCTCCATGGTCGACAATGGAAGGTAGAAAATCGTCTGATTTGATTAAACTAAATTGGGCACTGATCCGTCTTCACTCAATCATCTTCATCCATACTTTCCATTCCTTGTGTCTTTCTATCTCATCCTGGCCAACATAATTGTTTATTTCAGCATGGATTCTCAAATTGAGGGGGAGAAAAAGTGTAAACTCATTCCTTGGTAAAACATTGAATAACCTAACCATATCTTCCACTAAAATCACCAAAGTAATCAATAAGAGTAGCGGTTGAGTGTAGTAATGAGGATTTGGACTGTACTACTTCAATAAAGTCAAGCCATAACTATGATTCTGTCACATGATTTTGAAGACTTATGATTTTTAGTAGTGAGTCGGTTTCTCTACCTGTGCTAATTCTGAACAGTTAATATAAATCCAATAATATAGCATGAATGCACGTGGAATACGCCATAATTCTGTCTTCATGGTAGAGCAATGGATTGGATTCTGAGAAACTACTGCCTCCCATGTTAAAGAAAAAATTGGATGAAAAATAAGTGAGAGGCATGTGTGTCATGAAGAATCAATCTATCTCTGCTGCTCTCAAAAATTATTGAGATTGGGCATACTGAGTAACTGGGGATATTGGCGTCTGATAAACGTATATCCTCACGGATAAAAGGTGTGTCCCAGTTAAAAGTGGAATGGTTAGACATGCTAAGTAGCCGAGGTTTCTGGCGTGTAAAAAGCGTGTCTCCTCGTGTAGAAAAGCATGTGATAAACCTGACCACAGCTTTCAAAATACTTCAAAAAGCAAAACTCAAAATTATCCAAAATGACAGAGGAACATGGTTGACCAAAGGCATGACATGCAAAGACAAACTGAAAACACTATTCAGCTAGCACAGTTAGTAAAACAGCCTCACGAATTCTATTATAAGTTTGAGAAGTCATATGGAGGAAAATTAGATATGGGGCGCAAGTTTATTGGTGCAATACCTTCAAATTCAATGAACCACAAGGCCCACTCTACTTGTTTACAAGGTGGTCTTTGCTATGAGTGGATGGGTTAAATAAATGTTTCATTAAGGAAAGGGTGTACACTTTAATTAAACCCCCAATTTTATTTCGGCTGATTTATTCCTGTCCTCTCGTTTTCCACATCGCGTTGGTTCCACTACCCTAGGTTTTAAGACCCCGGTCCTACTCTCTGATATCCTGCCCTATAAATTACACCGACTGGGTCCCCAATCTTCTCACCCTCACCGTTTTCACCATTCACGGTCGTCCTCCGTCTCCAGTCCCCTTTTCGACCCTTGTGCATCCCTCTCTCGCCTCAACTCGTTCTCTCGCATCCCTCCACCATGGTTCCGCCGCGTGCTCAGAGGTCGTCCAAGCGAGCAAGGGATAAGGTTCCTGCCGAAGCGCCGCCGCCGTCCAAGCACTCCAAGCAGACGGTCACGCAGGGTCAGCCATCGACCCCTCAGCGGTCGACAACGGATGCGACCGCAACTTCAGATATGCCCATCGTCCATCCCGTATCTGGTTCACTGAAGCCCCGGACCATCTTACCACCGAGAATAGTAGATTTCTCCGATCAGCAGCTGATGGAGATGTTCCCGGAGCTGCGGGAAGTTTTGGACGCCCAAGGCTGGACAGAGTTTGTCTCTGCACATACTATGTATTCCCCACAGCTTGTGCAAGAGTTTTACCACAACCTGCAAGTCGTGGATGATAAGGTCTATTCAGTAGTTCAAGGTGTCGTCGTCAGCCTCGACTTCAAGCTACTCCACAAGGCGCTGCACATCTCCCGGCATGGTGCTGCCTTCAATCCTGAGGATTTTGACTTCAAAGCAGCTTATGCCGTGGTCACCGGCCAACCAGTTCCTGAGGTTCTCCCAAAATCCCTCAATGCCAACACTTTTCCTCCTCTTCATCGGTTGCTCCATCACCTTCTTACCACCATAATCCAACCACGAGGAGGCGCCAGGGAACATGTCAGTCGACTTCACCTATTTCTTCTCCATGGCCTCATCACACGTCAACCAATCTGCCTTCCCAAGCTCATGCAGAACACTTTCAAAACCCTCTTGCATTATCCCCTGAATTCTCTTCCATATGCTGCCCACATAACTGCCATTTTGGAAGCAGCAGCTATACCCATTCCTCACGCTCCGCGCGTTGTCATTCCCAAACGGCACGTATATTCGTTCCATTACGTGACCACATTTTTGGGCTATAAGAAGATAGGAGATCAAGTCCAGCGCACCCTACCATCCAAGGGTAAATCCACAGCACCATTGTCTCCCTCTTCTCCACCACAGACACCAATTCATGTTAGCCCTGCTGCAACCCCTCCACCTGTGGTGCTTCCCACTCACACTCCCACTTTTACCACCACTGCTACCCATCCTCCACCTTCACTCGCTATTGTGCCATGGCTACCAGGCACTGCAGCCACTCATATTCCATCTACGTCTGTTCCACCTACGTCTACTTCTGCTCCACCACCTCCTTCCACCTCCAACACTGAGTCTCACGGAGTGCTTCTCCAGATAGCATCTCAGCTGACCTCCCTCTCAACTCAATTCCAATCCTTTCAAGAAAGTATGAATGCTGCAACCGGGCGCTTGGAGCTGAAAGTCCAAAGACTAGAGCAGCAGATGGAGACCAGGTTCATCAAGCAACAGGAACACTCAGAACATGCTAGTTCTCGGTTTAACAGACTGGTTGCCACATTAGCTGAAGTGTCAGCAGAGATGGGGACACGCATTGAGTTCACCAACCAGCAGATTAAACAGAATCACCATGCTACTATCTCAGAGATCCAGAAGCTTAGGCTTTCTTATGCCCACATAGTTGACAAGCTGGATCGGATGGCAGAGAATGTGAAGCCCGAGACTTCTTCGTCCTCCTCCGAGTGAATGTCTGGATACTCCTCTTTTTGCTGTTGACAAAGGGGGAGAGAGAGTCTTTGTGTGTCATTGTGTGTCTAGGTGTCCTTGCCTTTGTTTTTGAGTCATTCATGTAACTCATGTTATGATACTTTTGAAAGGCATATCAAATGAATTTTTTGGCTGAAATCTGTGATAATGATACATGTTCTGATAGTTTCTGAATGGCATATCAAATGCATTTTCTGGTTGAAATAATCTCCTGATGATCACAATGACTCATGGTTGTCATCATCAAAAAGGGGGAGAATGTTGTGCATCCCTTAGTTTTGATGATGACAAAAGATATGTTTGACTAATCAACAATCTACTATCTTCATAACACGTGCAAGTCATTTGATTGATCCTTCAATATAAAGCAATGAACTCATGGCAAGTTGATGATGAACAAAAGATATGTTTGACTAATTCAATGTAAAAATGATAATTCAAGTCACTTCTGATAGTTCAAGTAATTTCAGGTCTACTGAAGTATAAGTGAAATCAGTAAATCAGAAGAAATGTCAAAGGTTGCTTGTCGACCAGAGAAGTGGTCATTGTCGACCAACGAATCCAACCAAGCACAGCCCAAGTTATTTCTCCTCTGTACGCACTCTGGTTGTCGACCAGAGCCCTGCTCGTTGTCGACCACGGAACAGACTGAGCATCAGACAGAACTGCCCGTCATCTGGACATTGCCCCTTGTCGACCAGCGACAGGGCTATTGTCAACAATGAGGGATACGAGCATCAGCCCGAAGAACCAGCCGTCTGGACATCGCTCATTGTCGACCAGAGACAGGGTCGTTGTCGACCACAAGCGGTTCAGCGTCCAGAACCGAAATCCAACCGAATTCAGTTTCGGTTCCTTGAAACCTGCAGGTTGCTGTTGCAGGTTGTTGGGCTGTTCAGAGGATAAGATTCCGCACGGGATTCAAGGAGAGAATCGTGCTAAGAACCGGTCAAACCTCTTCTAGATTTTACTTAATCTTCTCCCTGTTTTTTAGCGGGTAATCGAACAGGTTTGCACTTGCGCGGGAAACAGCTCCGAGCTTGATAAGAACTGGTGCAAAAAGGAGAAGAGAACACAGAGAACTGAATATGGAAAAACAGAGAAGAAGCTAAGGAAGATCAGGATCAGAAGTTTCTCTAATCAGAAAAGGAAGAGTGGCTCTCCTACAATCAAAAAGCTGCAGAAGACAGAAGTGCTCTTCGGTGCTGCAGAAAGAAGACCTGGCTCAAGGCGTTGCAAGTTCCAGCAGCAAGGCAGCTGAAGGCATCCTGCTGGAAGTCCTACAGGGAGTCTTGCCTTGTTCTCTATGTGATTGAGTCCCAAGCTGAACTCCTTAATTACTCTGCTTCAAACGTTTATGTTCAGCTCTGTTACAAGTTTTTCTACTCATCTTTACAACTAGTGTCAAGCTGTGTGGCAGCGGGTACAAGCTGTGTGTCAGCAGGAAGAAGCTGTGTATCAGCGGTGTATTGATTGAGATCAGGATTTCTCATTAGTGAAGCCTTGCTCAAGTTGAGCAAGGGGTGGATGTAAGTCTCAGGAAGAGACTGAACCACCTAAAAATCCTATCTTGTGGTTTTGCTTGTGGTGTGTGCTCTTCCTATTGTTTGCTATCGCTATAGTTATCAGTTTTATCTTTGCAATCCATCGTTTGCTTAAGGTCTAGTTGATCCTTGGTTTATTAATTGAAAAAAGGGGCTAGATCTATTCACCCCCCCTCTAGATCTATTCAGTCCGTACTCAACATTAATGGTAGGCATCTAAGATTGTATCACGCTCCAATTCTTCCATTCAATGAATAATACATTTCCCCGTCCCACGACGGGCGGATTTGCTTTCAATTGCTTGAATGGTTTGCTTGCCGCCTGTTACGAACCACAAGAGAAGCGACCAAAGGGAACGCGCGCATACCAAAAAAAGAATGAACAAGAAAAAAAAGAAAGGAAGAAGAAGAGAAGAAGAGGGAAGAGAAGAAAACAAAAAAAAAGAAAAGAAAAGAAAAGAAGGAAGGAAAAGGTAAAAAGGAGAAAAAAAGAGAAAAGAAAAGAAAGAAAAAAAAAGAAAGAAAAGAAGAGGAGGATTCAGCCCCTTCCAATAAACGAATCAACCCTGTCAGCCCTTGACATTCTGTCGGCACTCACGAAAAATACCCCACCCGGACCTCTCGTCCGAGATTGGGGAATCAACCCATCTCCTTGCGTCGGCACTCACCCGTACCGGCGAATATTCCAATAAACGAATCAACCTTGTCAGCCCTTGACATTCTGTCGGCACTGACGAAAAATACCCTATCTTTTGACCAAGACCAGCCCTTGACATTCTGTCAGCCCTTGACATTCTGTCGACGGGAGGAGCACTGTCAACCCTATCTTTTGACCAAGACCTCCCGTCAGAACAAACTCTTCTCTCCATCCCTTCGGGTGACGAACAACCCCTTCTGACCAATACCTTCAGTCTGGGTCACCGGATGAACAAACTCTTCTCTTTGCCTCTCCAAGGTCAGATCAACCTACTTGGGTTAAACGTACCGACGACATCATTCGACTGAGTCGCTTTATGGACATGGTGGAGTGGTCCCCTCGTCCCTCCTCTGGAAGGGGCGAGGACTCTCCTATGCTCATATGCAAATCTCACCAGGCTCTCCCTGAATAAACTGTTAGCGTGAACTTGCGTTCCATCACATAGCAAGAAAAGAGAAAAGGAGGGAAGAAATCGCCCGACACCACACGCATACCATAGACACATGGAATAATTGCGTTGTATTCTTTTAAGAAAATTTACATCGGCTTCGAGGCATACCCCGGTGTTACATGCAAAGAAAGGAATGGAAGGGGAATCGGCGGCTATTCTAGCCCTCGGAAGATGTCCTCAAAAGGGAGGATCCCGACGCAAGGGAAGCTTATCATCTCACGTAGACGGCCCTCCTGCGCGTCGAGGCGTTCCAATTTTGTCGTCACAGAGGCCACGGCTGCCTCGGCAACGGCCAACTCTTCCGCCTCCTGGGCCTTACCCGTCTCTGCCTTGAGCAGTCAGACTCCGCCTGAGTAAGCCAGCCCCGGAGTTTCTCTATCCGGTTCCCCAAAGCGTCGATGTCGGCATTGTACCTGTCCAAGGCTCCTTGATGTTGCTCCCGGCTGTCTCTCCGAATAGCCAGCGCCTCCAGATATTCGTCCCTCTGGGCACCGATAGCTGTGAGCTCAATCGGGGCTTGCGTCTCGAGGAATGCACGACGGTTTACGTATTTCAATAATAAGAGAACACGTCGCGACCATTCTTCGAGCGGGCAGCTCCACGATGGCCCTGGCATCTCGATAGGTGAGCGTGGGATCGGCGACAACCATGGAGCGCAATACCAACAGGGTCTGTCGGACTGGCAGATCCGAACTCACGCAGCCGATAGGAGGGATGGCTGGTGGGTCGAAGCTAACTTCGCTGTCCACGACCGCCCACAGCTCTGCGTCGACCACGGCCGAGCTACCCGGAAGGGCCAGCGCCGAAAGGAGGGAGCTCGCGGGCTCCGAGGTCGACCCCTGGCTAGCCACCACCATAGGTGAGGGAGAGACCATAACGGAGACGTCTGGCACCACCATGATGAGCGGCTGCCCCAGCTCCATAGACCGGGCAGGTTCCGGACCCGACAATGCCGCCTCTTCCATCATAACCAGAGCCCCGGCAGACAAAGTTGTTTCGGCCTCCGCCGCCTCCGCTGACAAAGTCTCTATGGCGGGCGGGTCCAATGTCGCTCCCGGGAAGTCTTCATCTCCCCCTGCCTGGAATTCCTCTGAATGCTCACTAAGGATCATCAATATCCTCCCCAGGAGCCGGGCTTCCTCGGGTATCACCGGCGTCGGGATCGGTGGCAGCGGGATCACCAAATGCGGGACGACTCCCATCTGTAGAAGAGACGTCAAGGACCCCACGTCCGGCCCCAGAAGCATCTTCAGCCTTTTAGCCGCATGCACGCGGAAGGAGGAGCTCCACCTGGGGACGGCTTTACGAGCCCGAGGGGCACGCGCCCCGCGGGGCGTTGTTGTTACCTGACCATGTAAAGAAAGGTCAGCCGCTTGCCAAGTGGAATAAATATTTGAATCCTCGAGAAAGCCGAGCGTATTCCCCTGCTTACCTCACCCGCCGGCACTATGCTGCTCTCCGGCGTTACCTCTCTCCGGGCATCAACTTCAGAAATTGTCTCCTCCCGAGTCTCGGCCTCGGGTACCACCGGCACTTGCACCTCGGTCCCTGGTGCTATCTCCCCCTCCTCCAAGGCTTCGGTGGCAGGGATAGCAACCTCCGCAGCTCCTTTCGGGGCATGAGTCTGTATTACCTCAAATAAATCAACAACCTCGAGGGGAAAGCTTGGGGGAAAAAAAAGAGAAGGGGGAGGAAGACATGCACTTACAGTCGCCACCGCTCCTTCCCGGAGCGGGACCTCGGATGTCGAGGTAGAAACACCTGAGCTCGCCGCGGCCTCCTCTCGCCGCACAACCTCGGCTAGGAATGCCAATTTATCCAAATCCGCGACAGCTGCCTCTCACCTGGTAGCTTCTGCCCCCGGGACGTGGGCCTCTGCATCTTCTGGCAGAACCTGCTCCTGTTGGAAGCCGAGAATAATGATATCGAGAAGGTTAGTGGGCGACCTCGAGAAAGAGACCTGAATTAACAGGTTTGCACTTACAGGCGCCTGCTTCACCAGGCTAAAAGACACAGACAGTACCGGGGCTTTCCAGGCAGGAACTTGAAATCTGGGCTCCTCGGGGACACCCTCAGTTGAAAGTACTTCGTCGGAAGAGTAGCCGTAGTCTACCTTTTCACCCGACGAAGATCTAGGGCTGGTGGGTGCCTCCTTTGCTGGCAAGGCAGCCCCCACCTCGACATCCGGGGTCGACAGTCGCGACTTCCTTGACCGCCGCCCCTTCTTCCGATATATCTGCCCGAACCGGGATGCCTCCGGGGCCGCCTCTGGTTCTGGGACCGCTACATCAGCTCTTGCATAAGCAAGGCAAAATCCAGATTCGGTCATGCCCGTAAAGTTTCGAAGAACGAAGAAATTGATCAAATGACCGGCCAAGAGAGTGTTATACCTCCTTCGGCTTTGGCAGCAGGAGCCGGGGCGAAGAAGGTCTCCCCGACGAATTCCACGGCCTCATGGGTCACAGTTTCACCCACGCCTGGGATAGCTACGGGCACAGGCCTCTCGGCGACAGCTGAAACAAAGATGTGTGTGTTACAAGAAACGCCCCTCTTAGCATCTCAACAAACTCTGAAGAGCCTCGAAGAGCAGAAGGGACCCAACCTGTAGGCCAACTCGGCTCGGCCTGAGCAGCTTCGAATTCCTCGAATGAGGAGATTACGGGTGCCGGGGACCGCTCGGTATGGCTTTGGCGGCCTCTATCTTTCTGCGTTTGGCCTCCCGCCGCCCAGCTGCCTTAGCAGCATCCACAGCCTTCTTCACGGGCGATTTCGCCCGGGACCTCTTCGCAGGTGGGGGCAGAGGGGTCGTGGTCGGAGCCGCTGGCGCCTCCTTGAAGTAACCAGGTTTCCCTGCCTGCCGCAGGAGATTGCGATACGTCGCTAGTTGAGTGCTGTCGGGGTGATCTGTCAAAAAAAAAAGGAAAACAAAGGACCCGATCAACGTCCAATATTCAAGAGAGGTCAGCACTGAAGAACACAAGGGAAGGAAGAAAACACTAAGTACCGTGGGGGCCGGAGTACAGCCGTAGCGTTATCGGCCAATAGCTAAGGGACGGTTCCTTGTCCCGACGAGCCGCCTCTCGGACCAGCCAGCATACATCTTCAATTTTCTGGCAGCGATCCGAGAGGGCAGCCAGGTCTGCATGCTTCTTGGCGGCCAGGTGACAGAAGAGGTTGAAATGGTCCATCCCCCATCCCTCGGCATAGTAGTAGGCGATGTGGAGGTGCTTGCCCAAGATGACCACGGCTGAATCTTCAATCTTCAACCCGTGCACTCGAAGGAGAATGTAGAGCCATGTGGTGTCCTTGTAATTCTCTGGGTTCCGTTCCTCCCTCCTCACAAATATGCGATAGGGACAAAGTGCGTCCCTCTCCGGTTGCCAGCTCCTCGCCGGGGTGCCTTCTTCCTTCATGGGGAATGGATAGTTGATCAGTTCCAGATGGTCGCCCTCGATGTGGCAGAGGTCCCGCAAGGTCTTCTTGAAGTCATCCTTTGCCACAGGAGGCAGTTTGACCTGTGGCGCTGGCTTGGTCTCGTGAGCTGCCTTGCGCGCGACCATGTATGCGGCAACTTCTTGTTCTTTGCTGCGCCTCAGTCGGAGTAGGTGCTCCGGGTCAATATCCAGTACCGGCACTGGCTGTCGGCTCAGAAATTTCCTCTCTGCCCTGTCCCAGCAGTCGGTCCTGCATAGTCTGTAAAAAGCTGTTCGGGCGTTCCACCACTTCACATACTCGGGGGTCACCTATGGAACCCGACCCGGGGCTGGCACCCTGAAGCTGGCAGTGTCTGCCCGATGAAAGAAATCCCACCAGGTACGGGCAGCTTCGGCAGTAGGACTCCCCCGGAGACTTCGCACCGGTAATTCAAAGTGAGCACTGTGCACCGGGATATGCTGGTCATATCCAAAATTCTTGCCGAAGCAAAAGGGGTAATATGGCACCAACAGCAAACTGTCCCCTTTGCGGAAGGCCAGCACACTTGGACGGATGGACAATGCCCAGGCCCTGAGTTCCGGCTCCAATAGCGGGCGAACCACGTTCTCCTGACTGATCGGGTGCACATATTTCTCCACTTGGTCATCTCGGCACTCCCGGTTACTGTTTACTAATGGACTTGAGTGAGCGGCCAGGGTCCAAAAGTGGATGGTGCCCGCGGCATCAAGGGGCACCGTCGTCAACTTGCCTCGAATGTCGCATAGCCGCATGGACATCGAGCTTGATGCCACGCTCGTGAACTCCAACATCCGTGGAACCAATCCCCAGCATTGAATAGTGCGTGGGGCGAATTCCAGGAATAAGGAACAGACCCACGCATTGAAAAAATGCAGTGGGCACACATACCGCGCTTGCCGCGGGAATTGGTGACTGCTGACATCCCCAAGCGCTTTGTATATCAGACACAGCGTGGCCGGGCACAAAGATAGCTTAATACCCCAGACCATCTGATAGGCTAGGTAGATGGTGTCTGGGCGAATGACGGTCTTGTCCCCGTAGGGCATGGCGAACGAGCACAGCCAGTACGTCAGATACGCCGCGCAATGCGTCAATGGGTCGACTCCCATCGGGTTCGGCCCGCCGCGGCGCCCTCGAGAATGGATCTTCACGTCAACCTTTGACTTGGCACATTTTTTCCGGGCGGCGGCAGTGCCAATGTGAGGGAACTCCCCGTATTGCTTCAACCCATCATAAAAATACTGCACCCAAAGGACCATGCGGACCCTTTTCCGTTCCCCTCAGGGGGGTTGCCTCCCGCCATGCGACAACTGATACAATTCCCGGTACGCCTTCATAAGGTACCGGTATGAATAGCCCAGGGAATAGTAGCCATCCCCGTTTGTTTCATCCTTAATCATATCCGGGGGGCAGACTTCTTCATAAGGCTCCCCGTCAATGGGCAAGCCACTGAGCTGACTGAGACTCCACAAGTCCAACGAAGTCTCGCCCTCTGCGGTGTAAAAGGTGTTGGTCTCTGCATTGAACACCTCGATCATCCCACAGCAGAGACCCCTGGAGATGGGGTAGCTATACTGGGAGGTATACACACTGTGATAGACGCCAGCCCGGATGAGGATCGGCGCATAATTGAACAGCATGTACTCAGTAAACTCCACGACCCCTTCCCGGAAGTTGTGTGCATCCTTAAGCCTCAGCTCCCCGAACCAGCCCAGCGCCAGCTCATACTTGAAGCGGATGGCCAGGCAATCCAGCAAGAAGGGTTCCTCTCTGTACCCCCACTTCAACAGAGCCAAGAACAGTCCGAACTGGGGGTGCTCATTCTGAACCCGCTCGGTAGACGTGTCCCACCGAGCAGGGGTGAACTGAGGCACCCGCACCAACTTGTCCTCTGCCGGTAGCACGGCTTCGAGCCCCAAGATGGGCTTCCACTCCCGAGCTTCTCCCACTAGGTACATCGGGATGCTCCTCGAGACACTGTAGAATAGGTTGTCCCGGGATTGTAGAATCACCCGCTCGGCCTCTTTGACAACCCGAAAGTTCCGCCTCTCCTGGTGACTAAGGTGCTTCAGGAAGCGAATGAGGTGCCTGTCCTTTGGGAAGTCCTTCTGGTACCCCCCCGTAGCCCGGTCAAAAGTCATAACGCCGTCAACCCGAGTAAGCCTGCGAAAATCCATTGTCTCAGTGTCCGAGCCCGACGATCCGGCCAGTGCTGCTATCTTGGTGTGCTCCCTGTCCAAGTCTTCTACGTTGAACCAAGTAAATGTTGGCACCAGAGGTGGGGGAACGTGCTCGGCCCCGGAAGCAGCAGAATCTCTCGGGGCAGCCATTTCTCTGCAAGGGGCAAGGTACCTCAAGTCAGAACAAGGCACAAGTAAAGAAAAAGAAAGGGAATTATAAAGGGGGCTACACTACAGTTGAATTAAAAGAATGCCAATAATTTCTGACGAAATTTCGACAGAGTTTCCCCTAGGCCGGAGGCGTAAGGGAAAATACGGGTGCACGCCCACAAGGAGTGACGGCCCCAACAAAGTCACGGTGTGCCCAAGGGCGACACGGAGGTCCTCCGGTTGAAGAAGTCTTCTTTCCTCTCTTCAGCGGTACGCCCAAGCCAAGGCTCCCAGCGGCACGCCCAGGCCACACCCCTTGGCCGTCCAGTGGCACACCCTCAGTGCCTCCCAGCAGCACACTCCCATCAGCGCCCTAGCGGCACGCTCCCAGTGGCCGCCCTAGCGGCACACCCTCAGTGCCTCCCAGCGGCACACTCCCATCGGCGCCCAGCGGCACACTTGTGCCCTTCCTCCAGCGGCACGCCCGTGCCCCCCCTGCCTCCAGCGGCACACTTGTGCCCCGTCTCCCAGCGGCACGCCTGTGCCCGCCCCCAGCGGCACGCCCCGATGCCACAGTGGCCTCCACCCCACACCGAAGAGAAGAAGGAGAAGAATAAAAAAAGGGGGAGAAGAAGAGAGGAGGATGAAGAAGAAGAGAAGGGGAAAGAGGAAGAGGACGACGGAGAGCCTAGGGCTCCGTCGTCCCCCGAGGAAGAAAAAAGAACGAGAAGAAGAAGAGAAAGGAAAGGAAGAGGAAAACAGAAAGGGAAGGGAAGAGGAAGAGAAGAAGAGAAGAAGGAGAAGAGAAGAAGAGGGAAGGGAGAGGGGCACGGTGGCCTCACCCCAGGCACCGGTGACGACGGCAAGCGGCGGTGGCGACAGAGAAAAGAGAAGAAGAGGAAGGGGGAGCGACGGTGGCGGTGGTGATCGAAGAGACAAAGGGAGAGAGAGAGAGAGAGAGAGAGAGAGAGTTTGAAAAGAGAAGTAAAGGGGGGGGAGTTTCGAACTCCCCCTCCCCCTTTTATAGCCGTCTAAAAAAAGGAGAGAAAAAAAGGAAACGAACGAACAGAAGGGGGAATAAAAAAGGTGAGAAAAGAAAAATGAGAAGGAAAAAGAGAGAGGAAAAATGAAGAGAGAAAAGAAAAAAAAATAAATGGAGGGAATAAAAAAAAGGAAGAAAATGAGAAGAAAAAAAAAGAGAAAGAGAAAGAGAAGAGGGAAAAGAAAAAAAAAGAGAGAAAAGAAAAAAGGAGAAGAGAAAAAGGAAGAATAAATACACATGTATATATAATAATAATAATAATAATAATAATAATAATAATAATAATAACATAACACATATATAATGGTAATACAATAAATATACAATAGAGATAATGATGTCCGCATCACACGTCTTATGAACGTATGTCCAATAATGTACGTTAATTCCCCAGACACACCCGCGGGCACTGTGGCGACCCGGATCCCGGATACCAGGTATACCCGGTAGGACTATCGAATACACGTGATACCACTTGGAACCCGCGAGGCCTCCCAAGAGCGGTAAAGCTCCGAAGGGAAAAAGGATTGTCGTGTAGTACATTGAACTGACAGATATAGCAGCAAGCAATTAAATTTCATTAGATTGGGTTGCTAAAGTAGCAGAAATAAAATTATATTTTTAAATTAACAGATTTTAAGCAATTATATACCAGAGTCAAGTACAAAGCTAAAGACAGCAGTCTAGCAGTACAGTCGATAGAAAGAAAAGACGTACCGAGAAGTCGGGGGAAGCCCGACAGAGGTACCAGCTGGCAGCTACGACTCGAACTCCAGGACCCGCGGAAGCAGAACGAACATGTCACCCCACTTGAAAAGCAGGGGTGAGCCTCGTGTCAGTGGCTCAGTAGGGGTCATGCGGATCCCCACTGAAAAATACGCAGTAACACGGAACAACAGGAATAGCAGCAAGAAACAACGCTAGAAAGTTGCAAAAGAAAGGGAAGCAGGAGTAGGGAACAGGTAAGGATGAGGGGAATAACCCGAACAGGCAAGTAGGCCTAGAAAGGGAAAGAGGAGTAAGGAGCAACGAGGAAAAAAGGGAAAAAAAAAATCACGCACAAACGCCCCAACCTGCACCTACAATAGGCATGCAAAAGAAAGTCTAGAAAAGACCTAGACAGGCACAGACAACACGACCGGAGCGTCGTGCACCAGACAGGACACAGACCTCGAGTACAGCCACAGAAAGGCCAACCCGGACAGGTCACGACAAACCCCACAAGTGTCTCGACTACCCGCCGATCGCGACCAACACGAGCACGGCCGAGTCGCAGACCCACGTGGAACCACAAGTACAAGTACTAGTCAGGGTCACGCCCGTCGGCGTCAGTCCTCCGCCCCCGACCACGTGTGCACACACTGGCTCCAGCCTAGAGCCAGGCCTCTAGCTAGTTTTCTCCCCCCGTAGGACGCTACGGTAACCGCAGGAGCCGATGGAAACTGCTGGAAGTCTAGGGCGAAGAGGAAGGGAAACTCGAAAAGTGGCGCTGAAGTACAGACAGTCGAACATGCACTGTCACCCGTACCTCAAACACCAAAGGCAGCACAAGAAACTGCCGACAGACTCGGAATCGTAGTCTTAGCCTTCATAGGAACATCGACCGATGCCCACGGGGAAAGCGGCCAGACCACGAGAGCAACAGACAACCCAAACCTAGACAGACACACACACAGCCACGCCACAAACCTACCTCTAACAGCCCCTAACATCACCTAGACGGCCCAACACAGAACAAAACAAACTAACGGCCATCACGGCCACAAGGAATGTAACGGCCTAGCACAGGCGCGTTACACCGCTCTGACGCACCAGGACAGGGGCGTCAGGGCCAACGGGCTCAAACCCAAAACGCGAGCCACGTAACGGTCCAGGGCGGACACGTTACAGCAGCCTAACCCGCGAGCGCAGATGTGTTACGCCCACCTATCGCGTGAGGACAGGCGCGTTACGCCAACCGACCCAAAACAAAAACTCGGACAGACAGCACGTAACGGCCTGGGGCAGGCGCGTTACAATGCTGTGACGCACGGGGACACTACCGTTAGACAAACCGACTCAACCGGTCAAAATTGGTCAACCAGAATGTAACGGCCTGGGGCAGGCGCGTTACACTCAATTGACGCACGGGGGCAAGCGCCTCAGAGGAACCGACTTAACCCAAGCATAAAATGACAAAATAGGCGTAACGCGTCGCACGGGACGCGTCAGGGGAGTGTAACGGTTAAGGGCATGACCGTTACTCTCACTCAGCCACGAAAAATTTAAAATGAACAGATGCTGTGACGGTCTATCATAGGGCCGTCAGAGACATGTGACGGTCTCTGAAACGACCGCTACACCGGTCACGGCGGGAAAACAGTGGAATCACCAAATCGGGCTGTTCCACGCCCCATTAACGCCGAAGCGCAGGGGAAACAAACCTAGACGACGAAAAACAACCCTAAGAGGCTCAAAAGCCCACAGGCAAGCCCTAAAACGAGAGATCGGGGCGATTTCATCAAATCGACCCAAAGCGGGTCACCGGGGTTCCCGGACTCCTACCGGCCTCGAATGACAGCCGAACGACACGAAACTGACATGAATGGGATCCAGACATCCCAGCGGTCATTTTGATACTAACTAGACCAAGAATGGTTGCCGTTTTCCGACGAACCCTGAAAACCCCAAAAACGACGATTTTCACCAAATCGGCCCGATCTCCCCCGATCGGGCACCAAACAACGCACAGAAGCAGGGAAAACGTGCAGAAGGAAGTGGCGGTCCATCTCCCTACCTCCACCGAAGAAACCGTGCCCCGAAGGGACTAAACCACGCCAAAAACCACCGAATCACGAACGACGCCCACTCGGATTCCACCGAGGGATCGCGCCAGCCACGCTCCATCCGCTGCTCCTTCCCGCAAACCGATCACTCGAGCACGTCCACGCCTCAGCCAGCTTCGCAACGGTGCGCGCCCCGCGCCGAACGGACCAGAGACGGGAGAGAACGGAGTGAGATAGCGTGAAGTTAAAAATGAGCAGGAGAAATAGTGGAATTGAATTTATAGAAAGAACTTAGGAAATTTTCCTAATTTCTGAAAAATTTGATTTTTGGCCCGATCTTAGAAAAATACACAAAAATAGTCGAAATGACCGGCTCGAAGAGCACATCGTCGCTGTATCGTCCACGAGTCGATGACTTGAGAAATAAACTCACCGCAGGGTTCCGTAACTAGTACGAGAGAAAAATCCACACAGATCGTAAAACTCAACTCGGGAGCTACAAAAGCGAACCGAAACTCACCGAGAAGGATCCGAAAGACCCAATAAAGATCCAACAAAGATCCGGGACATTACATCCTCCCCTCCTTTAAGAAATTTCATCTTCAAATTTTAAGGACTAGCAAGGTAAGCAGGGAAGAACAACCCGACAACGATAAGAAACGAAAATCACGAAACCTAACGCCAGCTGTAGACTGTACTGGACTTAGCGACTCTGGACACTGTATATCTGAGATTCCCATGTACTTCACACAACAACGCTCTGATACCAACTGTGGCGACCCAGATCTCGGATACCAGGTATACCCGGTAGGACTACCGAATACATGTGATACCACTTGGAACCCACGAGGCCTCTCAAGAGCGGTAAAGCTCCGAAGGGAAAAAGGATTGTCATGTAGTACATTGAACTGACAGATATAGCAGCAAGCAATTAAATTTCATTAGATTGGGTTGCTAAAGTAGCAGAAATAAAATTACATTTTTAAATTAACAGATTTTAAGCAATTATATACCAGAGTCAAGTCCAAAGCTAAAGACAGCAGTCTAGCAGTACAGTCGATAGAAAGAAAAGACGTACCGAGAAGTCGGGGGAAGCCAGATGGAGGTACCAGCTGGCAGCTACGACTCGAACTCCAGGACCCGCAGAAGCAGAACGAACACGTCACCCCACCTGAAAAGCAGGGGTGAGCCTCGTGTCATTGGCTCAGTAGGGGTCACGCGGATCCCCACTGAAAAATACGCAGTAACACGGAACAACAGGAACAGCAGCAAGAAACAACGCTAGAAAGCTGCAAAAGAAAGGGAAGCAGGAGTAGGGAACATGTAAGGACGAGGGGAATAACCTGAACAGGCAAGCAGGCCTAGAAAGGGAAAGAGGAGTAAGGAGCAACGAGGAAAAAAGGGAAAAAACCACGCACAAATGCCCCAACCTGCACCTACAACAGGCATGCAAAAGAAAGTCTAAAAAAGACCTAGACAGGCACAGACAACACGACCGGAGCGTCGTGCACCAGAAAAGACACAGACCTTGAGTACAGCCACGGAAAGGCCAACGCGGACAGGTCACGACAAACCCCACAAGTGTCTCGACTACCCGCCGATCGCGACCAACATGAGCACGGCCGAGTCGCAGACCCACATGGAACCACAAGTACAAGTACTAGTCAGGGTGACGCCCGTCGACGTCAGTCCTCCGCCCCCGACCACGTGTACACACACTGGCTCCAGCCTAGAGCCAGGCCTCTAGCTAGTTTTCTCCCCCCATAGGATGCTACGGTAACCGCAGGAGCCGACGGAAACTAGCTTACGAACCGTATATTGGGGTCAACCCTCGACTGCTGGAAGTCTAGGGCGAAGAGGAAGGGAAGCTTGAAAAGTGGCGCTGAAGTACAGACAGTCGAACATGCAATGTCACCCGTACCTCAAACACCAAAGGCAGCATAAGAAACTGTCGACAGACTCAGAATCGTAGTCTTAGCCTTCATAGGAACATCGACCGATGCCCACGGGGAAAGCGGCCAGACCACGGGAGCAACAGACAACCCAAACCTAGACAGACACACACACAGCCACGCCACAAACCTACCTCTAACAGCCCCTAACATCACCTAGACGGCCCAACACAGAACAAAACAAACTAACGGCCATCACAGCCACAAGGAATGTAACGGCCTAGCACAGGCGCGTTACACCGCTCTGACGCACCAGGACAGGGGCGTCAGGGCCAACAGGCTCAAACCCAAAACGCGAGCCACGTAACGGTCCAGGGCGGACGCATTACAACAGCCTAACGCGCGAGCGCAGACGCGTTACGCCCACCTAACGCGTGAGGATAGGCGTGTTACGCCAACCAACCCAAAACAAAAACTCGGACAGACATCACGTAACGGCCTGGGGCAGGCGCGTTACAACGCTGTGACGCACGCGGACACTACCGTTAGACGAACCGACTCAACCGGTCAAAATCGATCAACCAGAATGTAACGGCCTGGGGCAGGCGCGTTACACTCACTTGACGCACGGGGGCAAGCGCGTCAGAGGAACCGACTTAACCCAAGCATAAAACGACAAAATAGGCGTAACGCGTCGCACGGGACACGTCAGGGGAGTGTAACGGTCAGGGGCATGACCGTTACGCTCACTCAGCCATGAAAAATTTAAAATGAACAGATGCTGTGACGGTCTATCGTAGGGCCGTCAGAGACATGTGACGGTCTCTGAAACGATCGCTACACCGGTCACGGCGGGAAAATAGTGGAATCGCCAAATCGGGTCGTTCCACGCCCCATTCACGTCGAAGCACAGGGGAAACAAATCTAGACGACAAAAAACAACCCTAGGAGGCTCAAAAGCCCACAAGCAAGCCCTAAAACGAGAGATCGGGGCGATTTCATCAAATCGACCCAAAGCGGGTCACCGGGGTTCCCGGACTCCTACCGGCCCCGAATGATAGCCGAACGACATGAAACTGACATGAATGGGATCCAGACATCCCAGCGGTCATTTTGATACTAACTAGACCAAGAATGGTTGCCGTTTTCCGACGAACCATGAAAACCCAAAAAATGACGATTTTCACCAAATCGGCCCGATCTCCCCCGATTGGGCACCAAACAACGCACAGAAGCAGGGAAAACGTGCAGAAGGAAGTGGCGGTCCATCTCCCTACCTCCATCGAAGAAACCGTGCCCCGAAGGGACTAAACCATGCCAAAAACCACCGAATCACGAACGACGCCCACTCGGAATCCACCGAGGGATCGCGCCAGCCACGCTCCATCCGCTGCTCCTTCCCGCAAACCGATCACTCGAGCACGTCCACGCCTCAGCCAGCTCCGCAACGGTGCGCGCCCCACGCCGAACGGACCAGAGACAGGAGAGAACGGAGTGAGATAGCGTGAAGTTGAAAATGAGCAGGAGAGATAGTGGAATTGAATTTATAGAAAGAAATTAGGAAATTTTCCTAATTTCTGAAAAATCTGATTTTTGGCCCGGTCTTCGAAAAATACACAAAAATAGTTGAAATGACCGGCTCGAAGAGCACATCGTCGCTGTATCGTCCACGAGTCGATAACTTGAGAAATAAACTAACCGCAGGGTTCCGTAACTAGTACGAGAGAAAAATCCACACAGATCATAAAACTCAACTCGGGAGCTACAAAAGCGAACCGAAACTCACCGAGAAGGATCCGAAAGACCCAATAAAGATCCAACAAAGATCCGGGACATTACATCCTCCCCTCCTTTAAGAAATTTCATCTTCAAAATTTAAGGACTAGCAAGGGTAAGCAGGGAAGAACAACCCGACAACGATAAGAAACGAAATCACGAAACCTAATGCCAGCTGAAGACTGTATTGGACTTAGCGACTCTGGACACTGTATATCTGAGATTCCCATGTACTTCACACAACAACGCTCTGATACCAACTGTGGCAACCCGGATCCCGGATACCAGGTATACCCGGTAGGACTACCGAATACATGTGATACCACTTGGAACCCACGAGGCCTCTCAAGTGCGGTAAAGCTCCGAAGGGAAAAAGGATTGTCATGTAGTACATTGAACTGACAGATATAGCAGCAAGCAATTAAATTTCATTAGATTGGGTTGCTAAAGTAGCAGAAATAAAATTACATTTTTAAATTAACAGATTTTAAGCAATTATATACCAGAGTCAAGTCCAAAGCTAAAGACAGCAGTCTAGCAGTACAGTCGATAGAAAGAAAAGACGTACCGAGAAGTCGGGGGAAGCCCGACGGAGGTACCAGCTAGCAGCTACGACTCGAACTCCAGGACCCGCAGAAGCAGAACGAACACGTCACCCCACCTGAAAAGCAGGGGTGAGTCTCGTGTCATTGGCTCAGTAGGGGTCACGTGGATCCCCACTGAAAAATACACAGTAACACGGAACAACAGGAACAGCAGCAAAAAACAATGCTAGAAAGCTGCAAAAGAAAGGGAAGCAGGAGTAGGGAACAGGTAAGGACGAGGGGAATAACCCGAACAGGCAAGCAGGCCTAGAAAGGGAAAGAGGAGTAAGGAGCAATGAGGAACAAAGGGAAAAAACCACGCACAAACGCCCCAACCTGCACCTACAACAGGCATGCAAAAGAAAGTCTAAAAAAGACCTAGACAGGCACAGACAACACGACCGGAGCGTCGTGCACCAGACAGTACACAGACCTTGAGTACAGCCACGGAAAGGCCAACGCGGACAGGTCACGACAAACCCCACAAGTGTCTCGACTACCCGTCGATCGCGACCAACATGAGCACGGCCGAGTCGCAAACCCACATGGAACCACAAGTACAAGTACTAGTCAGGGTCACGCCCGTCGGCGTCAGTCCTCCGCCCCCGACCACGTGTACACACACTGGCTCCAGCCTAGAGCCAGGCCTCTAGCTAGTTTTCTCCCCCCGTAGGACGCTACGGTAACCGCAGGAGCCGACGAAAACTAGCTTACGAACCGTATATTGGGGTCACCCCTCGACTACTGGAAGTCTAGGGCGAAGAGGAAGGGAAGCTTGAAAAGTGGCGCTGAAGTACAGACAGTCGAACATGCACTGTCACCCGTATCTCAAACACCAAAGGCAGCATAAGAAACTGTCGACAGACTCGGAATCGTAGTCTTAGCCTTCATAGGAACATCGACCGATGCCCACGGGGAAAGCGGCCAGACCACGGGAGCAACAGACAACCCAAACCTAGACAAACACACACACAGTCACGCCACAAACCTACCTCTAACAGCCCCTAACATCACCTAGACGGCCCAACATAGAACAAAAAAAACCAACGACCATCACGGCCACAAGGACTGTAACGGCCTAGCACAGGCGCATTACACCACTCTGACGTGCCAGGACAGGGGCGTCAGGGCCAACAGGCTCAAACCCAAAACGCGAGCCACGTAACGGTCCAGGGCGGACACGTTACAGCAGCCTAACCCGCGAGCGCAGATGTGTTACGCCCACCTATCGCGTGAGGACAGGCGCGTTACGCCAACCGACCCAAAACAAAAACTCGGACAGACAGCACGTAACGGCCTGGGGCAGGCGCGTTACAATACTGTGACGCACGGGGACACTACCGTTAGACAAACCGACTCAACCGGTCAAAATTGGTCAACCAGAATGTAACGGCCTGGGGCAGGCGCGTTACACTCAATTGACGCACGGGGGCAAGCGCCTCAGAGGAACCGACTTAACCCAAGCATAAAATGACAAAATAGGCGTAACGCATCGCACGGGACGCGTCAGGGGAGTGTAACGGTTAAGGGCATGACCGTTACTCTCACTCAGCCACGAAAAATTTAAAATGAACAGATGCTGTGACGGTCTATCGTAGGGCCGTCAGAGACATGTGACGGTCTCTGAAACGACCGCTACACCGGTCACGGCGGGAAAACAGTGGAATCACCAAATCGGGCTGTTCCACGCCCCATTAACGCCGAAGCGCAGGGGAAACAAACCTAGACGACGAAAAACAACCCTAAGAGGCTCAAAAGCCCACAGGCAAGCCCTAAAATGAGAGATCGGGGCGATTTCATCAAATCGACCCAAAGCGGGTCACCGGGGTTCCCGGACTCCTACCGGCCCCGAATGACAGCCGAACGACACGAAACTGACATGAATGGGATCCAGACATCCCAGCGGTCATTTTGATACTAACTAGACCAAGAATGGTTGCCGTTTTCCGACGAACCCTGAAAACCCCAAAAATGACGATTTTCACCAAATCGGCCCGATCTCCCCCGATCGAGCACCAAACAACGCACAGAAGCAGGGAAAACGTGCAGAAGGAAGTGGCGGTCCATCTCCCTACCTCCACCGAAGAAACCGTGCCCCGAAGGGACTAAACCACGTCGAAAACGAGCGAAACACGAACGACGCCCACTCGAAATCCACCGAGGGATCGCGCCAGCCACGCTCCATCCGCTGCTCCTTCTCGCAAACCGATCACTCGAGCACGTCCACGTCTCAGCCAGCTCCGCAACGGTGCGCTCCCCGCGCAGAACGGACCAGAGACGGGAGAGAACGGAGTGAGATAGCGTGAAGTTGAAAATGAGCAGGAGGGATAGTGGAATTGAATTTATAGAAAGAAATTAGGAAATTTTCCTAATTTCCGAAAAATCCAATTTTTGGCCCGGTCTTAGAAAAATACACAAAAATAGTCGAAACGATCGGCTCGAAGAGCACATCGTCGCTGTATCGTCCACGAGTCGATGACTTGAGAAATAAACTCACCGCAGGGTTCCGTAACTAGTACGAGAGAAAAACCCACATAGATCGTAAAACTGCACTCGGGAGCTACAAAAACAAACCGAAACTCACGGAGAAGGATCCGAAAGACCCAATAAAGATCCAACAAAGATCCGGGACATTACAGGCACCGTCTGGCTCATCCTTCGCCCGCGCTGCCCTCGGGTGAGGGGCATTTGTGGACGTATAAAATTACACGTCCATATGTCCCGCAGAGCCCCGCATTAATGTCAAAGTCAAAGGAAGAAGACCCGGAGAGACTGGCCATCCAGGGCTCCGGGAAGATACTACCGCCCGGTAAATCCCCGCATTTGCACGGGCGCATTAAGAGACCGAGAAATCACAGAATGTCCTCCTGAATTGACACACTGCTATGGACCCACCCTCGGGCCCCTAACGGTGAAGAAATATCCCAAAGAATGCCCAGCTTCAAGTTCCTGAAGCAAAAGCGAAGGCCCCTGTCAAAACGGCACCTTTGGTGCCCCCAGCGGCACGGGCCTGAGGCCCTCCAGCGGCATGGGCCTTAAGCCTTCAGCGGCACGGCCTCAAGCTCCCAGCGGCACGGCCCTTCAGCCCTTCAGCGGCACGGCCATTTGGCCCTTCAGCGGCACGCTTCATTCAGGGTTTCTATCAAGGTTGCACACCAAGTCTATACATCCGTCAGTTCAAGTCTATACACTCTTAGACCAAGTCTGTATAGCACGTGTGCTTCATGCATTCAAAGTCTATACATCCTGCAACACAAAGTCTGTACGTTGGCTGATTGCACGAACGAAGTCTATACATTGGCTAGTTGCTGTAACGCAAAGTCTGTACATTGGCTGGCTGCTTCGAACGCAAAGTCTATACATCCAAACTCCAAGTCTGTTCATTGGCTGACTGCTTCGAACGCAAACTCTATACATCCAAACTCCAAGTCTATACATTGGCTGCCTGCTTCGAACGGAAAGTCTATACATTCAAACGCAAAGTCTATACATTGCTCTCTGTTGTGCTCGTGCATCAGTTTACCAAGTCTGTACATCGTGTTCCATGCACGCAGAGTTTATACGTTCATGTGCATAGGCAGTGCATCAGTTCATACATGCATACACGAAGTCTATACACTCATGTGCCAAGTCTGTACAGGCTCATGCATGCTCATGGTATAAAGTCTGTACAGAGTTCATACATGCACACGAAGTCTATACACTCATGTGGCAAGTCTGTACATGCCCATGCATGTTCACGGTATAGAGTCTGTACAGAGTTCATGCACACAAAGTCTGTACACTCATTTACCAAGTCTGACCGCCAGTGGCACGGCCTCAAGCTTCCCAGCGGCATGGGCGTTCTGCCCTCAACGCCCGCACCTCTTCCCCAGCGGCACAGCGCTGAAAGCCTCGCGACGGCACGCGCCGGCAGAAGATACAACGGTCAATAGGCAGACCCATTGGCGCACAGTCCAGCCACTTCAAAGCCAGCTAGCGCCTGTCTCCGTGTCACCTTCTGGCTGGAGGAGGGGAGATCTTCACCTTACGAGGAAGATACCGAAGTCAACCTCGGATGGCAGTGCCATCATGAGGCTCCCCCGTCAACCGTCCACGTATAAAAAGGCCCTCCAAACAGATAGAAAAGGAGAGAGGATCTGCATGAGAAGACACCCGTTCGAAGAGTGCTCCAGAGAAGAAGAAGAAGAGAAGAAGAAGGTAGAATAGAAGAAGGAGAGGATAAGAGAGCATACGCTGTAAGGTGGAAAAGCGAAGGGTGGCGGTGAAGGGAACAATGGCCCTTCCTCATCCTATCCCTCTCCCCCGAGTTTTCTTTCTTTCTTTCTCCTTGTGATTCTTTTGTTTGTTTGGATGTACTAGGCTACATTGGGTCTTCTGGCCATGGCCTTTTTCGTTTTGAGTTTCTCATGAATAAAACACCGTTTGATCTTGCCTTCGTTCGGTACATTTGTAGTTTTCTCCTTCCTGCTAGTTTGTGAGTCTGGCGTTTGTTTCTGGTTCCCCAACTCCTTGCTTAATCTTCCCTCCCATGGCTTGGGTCTACTCGATTGGAAGGTTTAGCTCTTGGCTCGATGAGGCAAGGCTAACCTCTCCCTCCTCTTGGTGACACTCTGCAATGTAATCCTTTCTTTTTTCTTTACCTTCTTGCAGCCTGTCGAAGTTTGTGGACCTCCACTTGGCGTATTGCCCGTCCACTAGCTAGAAGAATCCTTAGTCCTTCCTTCAAAGTCTGCAGCACCCTACACCCATTCCAGCCTCCTAGTCATCCTACCACTCAGGCCCCCAGCGGCACACCTCTCCCATTCGTCCGTTTGGCGGCACATCTCTCCTTTCGCTGTCTCAGCGGTACGCCCGCCCCTCTTGTCTGCCCAGTGGCATGGTCGTCCCCGTGTCTACCCAGCGGCACGCCTTCTTTGGCCACAAGCGGCACACCTCCCTTTCATCTGTCAGCGGCACACTCTTTCTCTGGCTGCCTCAGCAGCGCACCCTTGGGCTGCCTTAGCGGCACACATTGATTATCGCCTCCCCGGTGTACTCATAGCTTGCATCAGTCTACTAGTTCCTCGTTCGATGTTTTCTCCGAGTTTTTTGAAGTTTCCCTAAAGGCGGCTGCCCAGGCACCCCCCTCAGCTGTTGGTTCATGCCACTCCTTGTGGGCATGTTCCTTGTTATTCCTTTACCCCCCCCCCCCCGGGTCAAGGGAAGGTGCTGCCGAATTTTCGTCAGGAATAACAATAAATTTAAAAGATGAAAAGAAGCAGCAAACAGATGTACTAAGCAACAGTAAAAACACTCTAATCAGCTAAAAGAACTATGTAAGGCTTCAAGAGTTGAATTGAACAAGACTCCAAGGACTGCACTATTGAACACGACTTGGGACTCAACCTCATGGCAGGGAAATAAAAGCCGGACCATCTAAGATTCTTCACCATGAGATGGTTAAGGGGCCCTCTCTTGAATCCTAGCCCACCCCTTCAGCGGCGCACTCTGCTTGGTTTCGTTTGCCACTTTTCCCAGCGGTACACTCTCCTTTACCTTCAGCAGCACACCTCCTCTACCCTTCAGCGGTACGCTCTCCATTCTCCCATCGGTACATGCTCCCCTTTAACTTTCAACGGTACGCTCTCCTCCCTTCAGCGGTGTACTACCCACCCACTTACCTTCAGCGACACACTCTCAATTTCACCAGCGGTACACTTGCTAATCCCCTGGCGGTACGTTTGCTAATCCCCCAGCGGCACACCTTCCATTTTCCCAGCGGTACACCCTTAGATCCTTCAGTGACACACTCCCAACTCCACCAGCGGTACGCCCCATCATCTCTCCATTAAATACACACACACACACACATATATATATAATAAAAAGGGGGTAATAATGAACAGGAGAAGAACTCACGGTCACCGGGTGATAAAAGGCAATCAACATAGAGAGGGCAGTGTCAATAAACAAATGATAATAGCAAGCATCAACAATCATCGTGAATACGATAATATGGTAGCAGTCTCTCCTTCTTGGATTCCGAACCCGGGCATATTAATGATGTTCTTGTAAGCCGAACTCCACTCTCGGGAGTCCTCCCTCTCGTCATGGTGACCGTTCGGTCTTACTTCGGGCCAACATCTTATCAGGGTCCCCTCCCTCGTCGGGATCTGACTTGCCTCCCTATATCAAAATTGTCGTCCCTCGGCATACATTTGTACGGATTCGTCCCCCCGAGTTATCGTCTCATTTTCCGTGTGAACTTTTGTCCAAACATGGAATGGTCCACCAGTGACCAACATGACCCGAGCATTCGTGCCCCCACCTCGGGCTCACCGTATAACCCGACGGTTGTTTCCTTCCTGCGTTAATCAGTATTTCTTTCAACTGTGGAGCCCTTATTTCTGGTAATTAATCAAGGGTATTCCCCTCTCCGAGAGGATGTAAATGACGTTGTGACCTTCATGGCACAATGGGTCTCAGTCTCGACCCGAACTACACAATCGCCTGACTGAGTCAGATCGAGCGCACCATGGGCTCTTCGGAGCCCGAACGAATCGTCACTTCATGACTGGCACGCCCACGCACCTAAATAAACAAACAACGTAATAAGCGAATTTTAGTGCGTCCACAAGAAGCCATAAAGGATACACCCTGCTTGGGGGAATAAGAAGCCAAGAATCTACCCCGACCTGGGGGCATAAGAAAAGACAGAGTTACGCCCCGGCTTAGGGGCATATAAGTCATAAAGGATATACCCCCGGCCTGGGGGGCACATGAAGAGAGTCCACCCCGACTCGGGGGCACGTAAAGCAAAGTTACACCCCGGCTTGGGGGCATTCAACAAAGAAGTGCACCCCGCCATGGGGGCATAAGGGGCAAAAGAATACACCCCAGTTTAGGGGCATTTGAAAAGTTACACCCCGTCAGGGGGCATAGAAGCCACAGAGAATACACCTCGGCTTAGGGGAATACGAAGAGAAATATACCCCACTCTGGGGAAGAAGAAGCAGAAGAATCTACCCCGTCTGTGGGCACAACAAGCAGCAGAGAATACACCCTAGCTTAGGGGCATTTGAAGAGAAACATACCCAGCCCGGGGGCACAAGAAACAGAAGAGCACACCCCGCCATGGGGGCACACGAAGAAAAATTCACTCTGCCTCGGGGGCATAAGAAGCAAGAGTTATACCCCGCTTTGGGGGCAGCAATACACTCCACTCTGGGGGCACTAGAAGCAGAATACACCCCGTACCGGGGCCATGTGAAGGGAAAGATACCTCGCTCTGGGGCATCAAAAAGCAGCAATTACACCCCACCTTGGGTGCACAAGAAGCAAACATCCCCCAGTGTGTCGGGTCAAAAGAAGAAGAATTCCCCCCGCTTTAGGGCATAAGAAGCAAAAGATACACCCCGGCTCAGGGGCACATGAAGAGAATACACCCCGGCTTTGGAGCATTTGACGAAGAATTCAACCCACTCTGGGGGCATAAAGAGCAAAAGAATAAACCCCAGCTTGGGGATATTTGAAGAAGAGACACGCCCCGTCCGGGGGCATAGAAGTCATGAAGAATGCACGCCACCTTGTGGGGGCACAGAAGCAAAGAGACAGACATCCCGCTCTGGGGGTATGTGAAGAGAAATATGCCCAACCTTGCAGGGTAGAAGAAGCAGAACCTACCCCGGCCCAGGGGCATAAGCGGCAAAAAAACACACCCCGCCTGGGGGCACACAAAGGAAGAAACCCACCCCCGCTCTGGGGGCATATGAGATAAAACTATACCCCAGTTTAGGGGCATTTGAAGAAGGAATATACCCCATCATGGGGCCATGAGGAGCAAAGACTATACCCCGCCTGGGGGCACACAGAGAAAGAAACACACCCCCGCCTTGTGGGGGGCATCAGAAGCAAGGACTCCACCCCGCCTCAGGGGGCGTAAGAAGCGAAAGATATACCCCACCCTGGGGGCACAAGAAGTAAAACACACCCCACCTTGGGGGCGTAAGAAGCCGAGAACATACCCCGCCATGGGGGCATTAGAAGCAGAATGCATCCCCGCCCCGGGGGCATATGAAGCAACGTACACCTCGCCTCGGCAGCATATGAGGCCAAGAAGCATGCCCCGGCTCGAGAGCGTAAGAAACAAAGGATATACCCCGTGCCGGGGGCATATGAAGAGAAACACACCCCGTCTTGAGGGGCGCAAGAAGAAGAAGGACTCACCCCGTGTGGGGGCATCTGAAGTAACAGCACACCCCGCCTCGGGTGCACAAGAAGCTAAGCTCACCCCGTATGGGGGCATGTAGGGCACAGCTACGCCCCGACTCACGGGCACTCGGAGAGGAGTCCACCCCGGCTTAGGGGCACAAGAAGCAAAACATGCCCCGTCCGGGACATAGAAGCCATAAGAGAATACACACCCGCCCAAGGGGCGCTTGAAAAAGAAACATACACCCCGATCCGGGGGCATAAGAAGTAGAAGAATCCACCCTGACCTAGGAGTATGAGAAGAAACAGAGTTGCACCCCGGCTTAGGGGCATTCGAAGAAGAAATGTACCCCACCATGGGGGCGGATGAAGCAAAAGAAACACGCCCCGCATGAGGGGTATGAAAACAAGAATTTACACCCTGCCTGGGGGCATAGAAACCATGAAGGATATACCCCCGCCACGGGGGCGCATGAGGAGAACCCATCCCGCCTCGGGAGCGCAAGAAAGAAAGAATACACCTTGGCGTGGGAGCTTTAAATAAGAAACACACGCCCTCCATGGGAGACAAAGCTGCACCTCCACTCAGGGGTATCTGAAGAGAGAGCACCCCGCCACGGGGTCATAAGAAGCAAAAGAATACACCCTGACCTGGGGACACATGAAAAGTATCTACCCCGCTCCGGGGGCACAAAAAAGAGATACACTCCACCCTTGGCGCATAAGAAGTAGAAGCATCTACCCCCGCCCGGGAGCACATAAGCGAAGAGGCATACATCCCGATCTGGGAGCACATGAAGAGAGGTATACTCCTCTCAAGCAGCATTTGAAGAGACAACATACCCTGCTCCGGGGGCACAGAAGCCATAAAGGGACGACATACATCCTGTGCCGGGAACATATGAAGAAAAGTTTACCCCGGCTTAGGGGCATAAGAAGCAGCAGAACCCACCTCCGCCATGGAGGCATAAGGAGCCAAGACTCCACCCCACCGTGGGGGCGTAAGAGGCAAAGACTCTGCCCCGTGCAAATCTGCCCTGCATGGGGGTATAAGAAGCAGAAGACACACCCCGCCTGGGGGCAAAGAATCCATCAAGAATACACCCCGGCTTAGGGGAATATGAAGAAGAAGCGCACACCCCACCTGGGGGCACAGAAGCCATCAAGAATACACCCCGGCTTAAGAGAATATGAAGAAGAAACGTACACCCCGCCTAGGGGCATTGAAGCCGTAAAGAGTACATCCCGCTCTGAGGGCACATGAAGAGAATATACCCCGACCCAGGGGGCATATAAAGAAAGCTATACCCCGGGTTAGGGGCATGTGAAGAGAAATATCCCTCAGGCCTGGGGGCACAAGAAGCGTGAAGCACACCCCGACTTAGGGGCACTCGAAGAGAAACATACCCCGCTCGGGGGCATAAGAAGCAAGGAATTTACACCCCATCTAGGGGCACAGAAGCCATGAGAAACACACCCCGTCTGGGGGCACAGAAGAAAAGCTACACCCCAACCTGAGGGCATGTTAAGAGGAAAAAAAACACCCTAGTCCGGGGGCATCAATGAGAAAGGAAGAGCAGAACAAAGAATAGTCACGAGGCAAGCATGGTTTTTGCACCTGCCTCTCCACACAAAAGAATAAGAGACGAAGAGGAAGAGCAGCCACGAGACAAACATGGTCTTTGCACCTGCCTCTCCACACAATGAAAAAAAAAAGAAGAGAAAAAAATCTTTATGATGTAAACTTTTACCTCCGACCTCCAGCCATCCAACGAGTAGAAACCAATCAGCATTCCGCCGACGAGGCGTTAAACTGGAAGATATCCAGCCATCGGGGTTTCAAGCCGACAGATACTCAGTCATCGGGGCTTCAAGCCGATAGATATTTAGCCATCGGGGCTTCAAGTCGAGAGATATCCAGCCATCGGGGCTTCAAGCCGAGAGATATCCAGCCATCGGGGCTTCAAGTCGAGAGATATCCAGCCATCGGGGCTTCAAGCCGAGAGATATCCAGCCATCGGGGCTTCAAGCCGACAGATACTCAGCCATCGGGGCGTTAAACCGACCAAACCTTTCACCGACGGGGCGTTCAACCGACTAAACCTTCCGTCGACGGGGCGTTAAACCAACTAAACCTTCCGCCGACAGGGCGTTAAACCGACTAAACCTTCCGCCGACGAGGCGTTAAATCGACAAAACCTTTCGCGGACGGGGCGTTAAACCGACTGAACCTTCCGCCGACGGGGCGTTAAACCGACAGAACCTTCCGCCGACAGGGCGTTAAATCGACTAAACCTTCCGTCGACGGGGCGTTGAGCCGACTAAACCTTCCACCGACGGGGCGTTAAACCGACAAAACCTTTCACCGACGGGGCATTAAACCGATTGAACCTTTCGCCGACAGGGCGTTAAACCGACAAAACCCTCCGTCGACGGGGCGTTAAACCGACTGAACCTCTCGCCGACGGGGCGTTAAATCGATAAAACCTTTCGTCGATGGGGCGTTAAACCGACTGAACCTTCCGCCGACGGGGCATTAAACCGACAAAACCTTCCGCCGACGGGGCGTTAAACTGACTAAACCTTTCACCGACGGGGCGTTGAGCCGACTGAACCTTCCGCCGATGGGGCGTTAAACCGACTGAACCTTCCGCCGATGGGGCGTTAAACCGGAAAATATCCAGCCATCAGAGCTTCAACCAACAGATATTTCACTTATCGGCCTCCGGGTCGACAGCTGCCTCATCATTGGCATCCCAGTTGACAGCTTCCCAATCAAAGAATCGACCTTTCACTTTGGCTCGGATCCTTTTTCCAGCCAGAGAATTAAAGAATCGACCTTTCACTCTAGTTCGGATCCTTTTCCCGGCCAGAGAATCAAAGAACCAACCTTTCACTTTGGTTCGGATCCTTTTACCGGCCAGATAATTAAAGAATCAACCTTTCAATCTGGTTCGGACCCTTCCCCGGCCAGAGAATCAAAGAATAAACCTTCCATTTTGGTCCAAACCCTTCCCCGGCCAGAGAACAAAAGGGGACATTTCTCTTCGGCTCTCATATCCCGCTACCCGACGCCCTTCGGATCAGCCATTTCGGCCAAGGCCCACTATCAATTTAATCCATCCGTCCCACCACGCTCTCCGATATTTTTTGGCTTTATAGCCTACGTCTAACATCTCTCGGCTTGTCAGCATGCTCCCAATATCCCTTGGCTTTTTAGCCTACTTTTCAGTACCCTTTGGCTTTTATAGCCTGCTTCCCAACTTTGGCTCTTACAGCTTACTCCCCTTTGGCCTCCGTGGCCTGCTCCCCAATTCTGGCTTTTATAGCCCGCTTCCCAACTTCGGCTCTCGCAGCCCGCTTCCCAACTTGGGTTCTCGTAGCTTGCTTCCTTTTGGCCTTTATGGCCTGCTTCCCCAATGTCCCTCGGCTTCTATAGCCCGCTTCCCTGATGTCCTTTCGGCCCTCCGTGGTCTGCTTCCCTAATACTTTTATTACCACCACACTTATACGTAACGACAATACATTCTTACGCAAAAAAAAGAGAACAAAAAAAGGAGAAAGAGAAGAAAAAAAGGGGGAAAAAAGGAAGAGAGAATGCTTGATTGCCCTGTTTGCATGCTTGCTTGTAATATAGAATAATACACCTCCTTAGAATTTTCTAGGACCGTGTTTCCTTGCTAAATAATAATGCCCCGATTCCGGATGCACGCGCGTCACGGCATATGCTCGAAAAGAACCCAATTATGGCGGGTGCACACGTCAAGGGGAAGAGTCATGGCTGAACTGCTAAGTCAAATTCACAAAATAAACCTGAGGCAACGCTCCTACACTTCGCACTTAATGTGTTCGATGGCCTTAGACCATAGGGATTGCCCGAATTTCTTCTTAGCACTCTACGGAGACTTGAAGGTAATCGTGAGGAAAAAGCTGCCTACCCCCACTGTAAAAAAAAAAGAGAGAGAGAGAAAAAAAGAGAGAGAAGCGCGGATCCGAGTAGCCAGGAATCCCCACTGAAACAAATGAGGAGACTCGCGCGAAATGGTGAAGCGAAGCACAATAAAGACGAATCCTAGTAGCCAGGAATCCCCATTGAGACACATGAGGAGACTCACGTCGAACGGTGAAATTCGCTACCAAAATAAACAGGTGGGGGTTGTGTGAAGCTACCGAAAGTCGAAAGCCTGAGACTAATGTGTAGGCGCTAGAGTAATCCTCGAGTGTCACTAGGAAAATCTGCATATCCCTATGGTTAGGGCCCTTTGTTCACACTTTTGTACTGCCATGCCATAGAGAATTGCCTCAGGTGAAATGCGTGAACTTAAGCTGTGCATGCAAGACATGCGATATCCTCTTGACGGGTGCACCACCCCTCAGTTGTGCCTCGTGGCCCGCACCGTGTCTGTGAATTGTGGGCGATGCCCCTATCCCTTCCCCTATAGAGGGGGCTACCTTACTTATACTTATGTTATGCCTGCTAACGGATGCCTGCATGCTTGGATGAAGAAATGAATAATAATAATAATAAATCAATCAAAAAAAATCAATCAATTTTGGCTACCATAGTCTGTCTTCCCCAATTTTGGCTCGTGGAGCCCAACCTTGGCCCCCCGGCCTACCTTCCTGCCCTTGCGGCTCGCTAATTTCCCAACTTCGGCTTCTGTAGTCCGCTTCCCCAATCTGGGCTCTCATAGCCTGCTTACCAGATTCGGCTCTCGTGGCCAGCTTCCCAACTTCGGCCCTGGTAGCCCGCTTCCCCGATTTCAGCCTTCACGGCCTACTTCCGCAACACCGATTCTGGCCCTTGCGGTCCACTGTCCCGGGTTCGAATTTCACAGCCGATGCTCCCAACGCATTAAAGAATATCAAATCCTTTCACTCTAGTTTGGACCCTCTGTCCGGCTGGAGAACTAAAAGATGCTCTCCACTCTAGATCGGACCTTCCGTCCGGTTGGAGAATAAAAAGATCCCTTTCACTTTAGCCCGGACCTTCCATCCGACTAGAGAATAAAAAATACTCTCTCCACTCTAGACCGGACCTTCCGTCCGGTTAGAGAACAAAAGATCCCTTTCACTTTAGCTCGGACCTTCCATCCGGCTAGAGAACAAAAAGATCCTTTCACTCTAGATCAAACCTTCCGTCCGGCAAGAGAACAAAAAAGGTCCTTTCACTTTGGTCCGGGCCTGTCACCCAGCCAGATAACAAAAAGAGCCTTTCACTCTAGATCGGACCTTCCGTCTGGTTAGAGAATAAACATCTCCTTGTCACTTCAGCCCGGACTTTCCATCCATCCGAAGAATAAGGGACTCTCTCTCTCTGATCTGGCTCGTAGACTTTCCGTCCACTTGGAGAACTAAAAGACTTTTCTTAGCCGTCTCCCCCGGCCCATTAAAGAACAAAGCAACCTTTCACCCTGGCCCGAGCCTGCCATTCGGGTAAGGGATCACCTCTTTTCCTGGCGCTAACACTAGCCCGTGTCAGTGACTTGACCACCCCTCCGTCCCTTCGGGGTCACGAACAACCCATTTTTACCGAGACCTGCAGTCTAGGTCATTGAATTAACAAATTCTTCTCTCCGTCCCTTCGGGCGACGAACACTTCTCTTGAATCAACGAATTCTCCTCTCTGTCCCTTCGGGTGACAAACACTCCTTTTGAATCAACAAAACTCTTCTCTCCACCTCTTACGGTGACGAATAGTCCATTTGATCCGGACCTCTCGTTCAGATCTTTGAATCAACAAGTTCCTCTCTTCGTCCCTTTCGGGTGACGAATATCCCCGTTGAATCGACAAACTCTTCTCTCCGTCCCCTCGGGTGACGAATACCCCTCTTGATTTGGACCTTCCGTCCAGTTCATTGAAGCAACAAAACTCTTCTCTCCATCCCTTTGGGTGACGAATCCCCCTCTGATTTGGATCTGTCGTCCGGATCATTAGAGGAATAAACCCTTCTCTCCACCCTCGTGGCTCACCTTCCAACAACTTCGGCTCCTATAGCCGCCTTCCAACATCCTTCGGCTCTTGCAGCCCCGCTCTCCACGTCGTGTCGATGAATCTCTCAGCCGATCTGCACCTGCAGGCACTACTCTCTCATCCCTCGCTTGCGCCGCCTGCAGGTGGGGGGCATTTGTGGACACTAAAAATTTCTCACCCCATGTTTACGTATAGGGGAATAAAGAAGGGGAGAAAAGAGAAGAGAAGATGAGATAAAGGAAAGAAGAAGAGGAAAACACACCTTCAACTGCCTTCCAACGGCACAACCCCAAACAGCCCCCAGTGTCACACTCTGAAGTACCCCAGCGGCACACCGTCCTCAAGGCCCCTCTAGCGGCACACTTCCAAAGTGTCCCAGCGGCACACTATGCATGCCTCCAACGGCACACCCTTGAAGCCTCCAACAGCACACCCTGAAAGCCCCAGCGGCACACCCCTGCCAGTGCCCAGCGGCACACCCTCAAGTGCCCTCCAACGGCACACCCTCGGGTGCCTCCCAGCCGCACACTTGTTCGGCCCCCCAACGGCACACCCCTGGTGCCTCCCAGCGACACACCCAGGGCAGCCCTTCAGCGGCACACTTGTTTGCCCCCCCCCCAGCGGCACAGCGTCCCATCTCATTACGATGCTCTGTTTTCACTCAAGCACGGAGCATTTCATGCTCACGCCGCTGGCTCGTGCTCCGGCCGACAGCGTAGCGACAGCAGGCCGTCGACGTCAACCTCGGCCAACTAGGTGAAGGCACGCCAGCTCCCTCCTGCTGTCCCTACGTACAGGCCACTTGATGGCTTCAGACGGGAGAAGAAAAAAGAGGAGAAGAAAAAAGGCTTGGCCTTCGAAGCGGCCAACCCCCATTCAATATAAAAGGAGGCTGGCTCATTGGCTGGCCAAAATGACACAGAAGCCAGAGAAGAAGAGAAGAGAGACGAAGAGGCAAGGAGAGAGAGACACCGCCAGAAAAGAGTAGACAGAAGAAAAAAAAGAGAGAAGAGAAGAAGGAGGGCTCCGGAGTGGGGTTTCTCCGACCGCCGTCGAGCAAGAGAGAGTAAGAGAGAGAGAGAGAGGGAGCTTGATGTAGTAGGGGGAAGTGGGGGAAAGTGCAGAGGGTGGTCACCCTGCTCCGATCCCCAACACTTCTCCCCCTTTTTCTTCTTCTTCTTCCCCGTTCCTTTGTTCTTCCGTTTTCTTTCTTGTTCGTAGCCTTAGCTTGGGCATGATTTGTAATGTGTATGGCCGGCCATGCCTTTTGTTCCCCCATGAATGAGTATTGTCCCCTTTGATGGGTTTTCTCGTCATCTTGATTGATTTGTGCCACTGTGGGCTTGATCAGCCCAATGCCCCTGCCCCATTAGCACGCCAGCCCCTTTTGGGGCCTTGCCCGGTGCGCCTGCACCCCCGTCCAGTGGTACACCTTCTGGCTCCTTGGCCGGCACACCTCTCTGCGCCTTCGGCGGCACATCTGCCCGTGCCCTCAGCGGTACACCCCACTTGTCCTTCAGCGGCACACTCTTGTGTGCCTTGGCCGGCATACACCCTTAACCAGCTTCCACCGGTACACCTTGCTCAGCCCTCCAGCGGCACAACCCCTCACTTGAGCCCAGCCCGGCACAGCCTTGCACTTATCTTCAGCTGGCACACCTTGGCCAAGTTCTTCCCCGGTGCACTCTCAGCTAGTCTTAGGAGTGTCTTCCGCTCGTTGCTTCTTCCAGGTCTTCCGAAGTTTTATCGAAGGTGTTGTCGCCCTTGGCGCGCACCTCAAATTGTCGGGTTCCGCCACTCCATGTGGGCGCGTTCCCTGTATCTCCCTTACGCCCTGAGTCAAGGGGAGATGCTGCCGAATTTTTTATTAAAAGTAATGCCATGATAAAAGACAAAGTGAAGTAACTAATGAACGAATGAATAATGATAAGACATCCTAATCAAAACAATGGAACCGTACGAGACTCAGAGGATTGGGCTGCTGAACATGGCCCCGGACTTAACCACTCAATGAAGAATTGAGAACCTGGCCACCCAGAACTCCTCCATCTGAACTTCATATGCCAAAAGGGACCCCCTTTTCAACCCTCACACCAGCCCATCCTTCTCTCTTGGCCTTCAACGGCACACTCTCCACTAGCCTCCAGCGGCACACTCCCTTGGCCTTCAACGGCACACTCTCCACCAACCTCCAGCGGCACACTCTCCACCAGCCTCCAGCGGCACACTCCCTTGGCCTTCAACGGCACACTCTCCACCAGCCTCCAGCGGCACACTCCCTTGGCCTTTAACGTCACACTCTCCACTAGCCTCCGGTGGCATACTCCCTTGGCCGTCAACGGCATACTCCCTTAGCCTTCAACGGTACTCTCTCCACCAGCCTCCAGCGGCACACTCCAATCAGACCCTGCTGTGAGCTGCTCGGGCCCTACCCTAGCTATACCGACTCGGTCCGAACCCACACGGACCTCCCTTTGGCCCTCCGATGGCCCACTCCTCCACATACGCCCTAAGTGCAAATAAGAGAAACACGATAATAATAATCATAAAAAAATATAGATCCAAAAATACATATAAAAGATGCAATAGAAGAAATAAACCAAATACACATATAAACACATGGCAAACAAAAAAGGGAAATGCACGTGATAAAAGGTAATAATAATAAAATAATAAAACTACCCAAAAAGGCATAAAGGAGAAATAAGCAACTAAAAAAATGAAATGACTAGAACCCGGATAATAATAATAAGAAATAGAAAATGCCACCTCGCAGCCTCGCTTCTCCCCGTGACCCGGTGCAAAAGGAGTAATAATTCCGCCCTCACAGGCCGGTCTTGAGTATCGGGAATTACCTCGGCATGGCCATGACCCGACCTTATTCTGGGCCAACATTCCGATCAAACCAGGCACGTCCTTCGCCCGGATCCTCTCCGGTCCGTTATTGAAATGCCGTGCATCCGGCAGACATTTGTACGGGTTTGTTTCCGTCGCGTATCTATTACGGACCTTTGTCCAAACATAAAGTGGTCCACGAATGATCGACAAATCTGAATAGAACGAGGCGGCCCTCGTCCTCCCCAAACCCTACGCATGGGAATGTCAATAAGGCCTTCACGGGTCACGCATAGACCTCGGGTCCGTCCCGATTATGATCATCGCCCGACCCGTGTCCTCGGCCTACAGTCCGCTCCCTCTGAATACATATTGGTTCCGGGATCTAATCTCGGGATGCTCCCCCGTTACCCTTTGGCACCGAAAATATTAATGACGCCCACGCAAGTCTTGTTTAGACCGCGGGGGGCCCACCGCAGTATGGTCGAGGCTTGATCTTGCGCCGAGCCGACAAACTTGTTGGTTTCTGACCATTTTAATCGGGATTTAATCGAATGCTTCCAGTTCCTCTGAACAATAAATTTGCCGTACCCCGGCATCCATATGTTCCGGTTTTCCCGTGACGATTGCGTCTTTTCTCGAGCCGGACATTCGTCCGAATATTAAATGGTCAGCGTATGACCGACATGATCTCGAATGTTTTCTTTTCACCCTCGTACGAGGACTTCAGCATCTCTTAATAGATTTCTATGCAACTAACTTCCTGGCCATGAGGCCCTAATTCCCGGCGATTAATCAAGGGTGTTCCCCTCTCCGAGGGGATGTAAATGACGTCGTAGCCTTTATGGTACAGCGGGTTCTGGTCCCGACACGAACTACACAATCGTCTGATTAGTCAGATCGAGCGCACAATAGATCGTCACCTAGGTGAATGGCACGCCCACGCACTTAATAAACGAATAAACCATAGATCTTAATTAATTAATAAAAAGTGCGTCCACAGCTGTGCGGTACCCGTGACCTGGTGGTCGGGGTTACACCTGGGACAGCGTGTCCTGGTTGACCGTGTCCTGGGAGACAGGCCTCTACGGCGTGATTGCCGTGGGTTTTTACTTTGGTAGGTGGTACTAGTATGGTTCGGTAGCCTCGACTGCGAGATCGGGGTGTGCTTTCTAGTACAGTAGGAGTAGTTGTAGTGCCGAGTTTCGACTGGCCACCGGGTTCACTGTTCCTACTGTTATTGTTGCTCTCGTAGTTACCGCTTTCTGTGCCGTCGTTGTTTCCGGGTGGGGTTCTGCGGGATCCCTGCTGAGTCTCTATTTTTGGAGACTCATTTCCTACTTTTCAGGTGTGGCGGTTCTTCCTCGAGGTTCGAGGGTGCTGTTCGAGGGTTCTCAAGTTGCCAGCTCATCGGGCCGAGTGTTCAGTTGGCACGTGGTACGCTTTACTACTTTAGACTATACTTTCTGTTGGACTGGACTCTATTGTAGATATAGTTGTTTATTTATTTCTATTAATTGTTGAATTGTCCTGCTTTATTTCTTATTTCTTTGTGCCTCTACACTCCTTTCAGCCCTTCCGAGCCCTCCCGGCTCGTGGGCGGCGGTTCGAGTCTCGGGTTATTGGGTCTCTCCCGTTAATCAGATTCTCGGGTCGTTACAGCTGGTATCAGAGCAGTGGTTGTGGACGTACATGGGAATTTGAAATATTGCAGTGATCAGAGTCCATAAGGTCCATGATGTGACACCACCTATGGACCTATTTTGCAAGCATTCAAGTTTGAGCAGCGGACTCACACTAGCGAGCTCACCCGTATGGCGCATACTAGTGCCCGATGGCGACTAGGCGATGTTGGAGAGGGTCCGAGGCGGGACCTTGAGGCTCCAATGGTTGGCTAGATTGGGGAGAACCCCAAATGGGCCTAGGATGCCCAAATCATGGGCGGCCAACACACAAAGGGTGTGGGTTAAGTGGATGCTCTCACAACTCGCCCGCGGTGGTCGCTCAATTTGGGTAACAATTTAAAATCGGACACTCTCTTACCGCCAACGGAGTAACTATAGCAATACTAAGCTAAGCAAGTCCATTACAGCAATGAGAGATGTTCAGGAGCTCACCTAGCCGGCGTGAAGACGCCGACTCTGGCCGGAGACGGGGGCGAGCGGGGAGGCGAGGGTATGCACCCGCACGCCGCGTCGGTGTCGCTTCAACCTGAAATGGAAAGATTACACCACTACACCTCTCGCAGGAGGGGTGATCTTGGGGTGGAGATTAATCTTATTACATCCAATACTACCTCCACGCAGGGAGGGGCCTTCAGCCGGCCAAGCGGGGTGGGGACTTATGCTAAGGAAACCCGATTTGCCGATCCCCGCCGGTTCTGCCAACCTTCAGAATTGTTGGACAGGGGGCCGGTGATGTCACTGCCACAAATTCCACAGAGCTCAGATCTTGACGAAACCTACGCCAAAAGTTTTCCAACTGACATAGGATGATGCCTGAATGTTTTGGGAAGCTCTGGACCTCGGGGCTGATCGGACCGGCGACTGGAACAGGACAGCAACACTCTGCTTCGGACTGATGTAGAACTGATGCAGTGGATTGCAGAAGGCGCTGCAGGTCGCTCCCGAACTTCAAATTGAACGAAACTGGCAGTGACGCGATCGTGGTCGGAGTAGCTTCGAGCAGAAGTTGACGGGGCCACAATCCGAGGTCGGAGATGAGAATGGTTGCCAGATAAATGAAGATAGGTCAAACCTGAGTCCACTGGTGGCAGACTGCACACTCCGACGAAATAATTCAGAACAAATAGCTCGGGTAGGCGATTGGCATCGTTCTTTCTGCTACTGATGGAGGACTAGACGAAGAAGAATTTCGTAGAAGGAAGTGTGCTCGAATTCCTCCAAGGTTGACCGCAGAACAGCTTCCAAGATCGCTCTGGTCTTCAGTCTGGGACAGATTGCATAGTCGTTGAAGATGATGCTCCTCCGGACAGCTCCGAACTTGGAAGCTGGCGAGACCACCACCGTTGGAAAGCTATCTCGATGACGATTCCAGCAATGTAGGCCTTGCCACCTGAATCTTTGAGAGACAGTCGTGGCTGCCTCTGCAAGTTGCTACAACTCTGCTGCCTGAAACAGAGGCTGAATGAGAAGAAGATGAGGGGGTGGGGAAGGGGATGGCCAAGAGAGTAAGAGGTGGAGGGTGAACTTGGCTGGTATGGGGAAGGGGGGCTGCGACTTTGGGGTTTGGGAGGTGGGGAGATGGAAGGGCACTGCCCTAGGGAGAGGGAAATTTGAATTTGGGCTTAGGGAAGAGCCCCTTCAACCTTGGGGAGAGGAAGGGGTGCTTAGGAAGTGGTGTTGGGTAGTTGGGGGTTGGGAGGTGGGGTGTGGATTGGAGGATGCCACCTTGGGTTGGGGGGGAGTTAAATGGGTGTATGGGGAAGGGGAGAGGTCTTAATGAGGGGTGAATGGGGAGGAGAGAGAAAATTCCGAAAATTGGGATGGAGGGAGAGAGAGAGAGAGGGGGGGGACCCCTTAGAGAGAGAGAGAGTGAGAGAGAGAGAGATCTAGTGGGATTTGGAAGTGGATTTCAATTTTCATTCAATTGTTCATTACTTCAAAATGAGGGGAATGGGGTCCTATATATAGGTAACCCACATTTCTACAAAAGTCCCTGACATTTGACTCAATGACAAATAACCGAAGGGATAGGGGTGCCCTTGGTCCAAGCCCAATGAATTGGGCCCACTAGCCTAACAAACCAACCTAATGACACAATACTTAGGAAAATGACTCACTAACCTAGGTACATGACTCAAATAAAGGGAAACTTACATGATATTGACTCAAATAAAATGTGAAGATTACATGACTAGACTCAAAAATACATGACTAACATAATGGCGCTTGTCGACGAACAATCTAAGTCCGGAGAAAATGTGAAGGGGCAAGGGATGCCCTCATCATACCCCCGGGGTGGGGAAAACTCGACCCCGTCGAGTATGGGTCCACCAGGGAAGTAGTACATCGAACTGCGGCTCTGGGTGATCCATGATCTCCATACTCAACCCGCGACCATAGTCGGGGAACGGCGCTTCAGCTCGACAAAGTGGCTTGGTCATACCCTCATGCTGGCGATGAGATCTTGCTTGCCTAGTATTGCCGCTGTGTGCTCACGTCGGGCTCTCAGGCTATTTGTGGTGGCACTCCGAGGGTGTCTCTCACAAGGGTAGGTGTAAGTTCGAGGCACTCACTAGGATCCATCGCGGTGCCCTTAGAGCGTGCTGGATCTGCCACATGAGAAATGGGGAGAATCCCAAAACCCTTTTGAAAGTTCAACCCATAAGCTTGGTTGCCAAAGCCACTCGGAACTTGGCAAGGTCCAAGTCCTCGTGCCCTCAGATTGGAGGTGACCCTAAAGTAGAGCCACTCCAAAGCCATCATCGCCAAGTTGTCAACTTGGAACTCAAAGTGGTGCTTAAGAGTTTGTGCTCGTTTCTTGTGAATCCCACCGCTTGTTGCTTGATACTTGCTTGAATGCATATGCCATGTACTATGAGGCGGTGTGAGTTGACAATGTATGCTATGCAAAGGGGGTCCAGGACAACCACATATAGACCTATCATGCATTGATGTTATGAAGACTTTGAAGGATTTGGGAGGACCGGGGCATCCATAGGTGTCCCTCTTGTGAGTGAGTGTGATGAATGTTGGAGGACCCGGACATCCATGAATGCTCCTAACATGCTTGAGATTTATGATGAATGATGGTGGACCATTACAACCAAATATTGACCACTCATGTTTTCTTATTGACATGTGGGTGATATGGATGAATATACCCGACGGACTAATCATGCCAAGCGGTGTGATGTGCCAGGACATATGAATTCCTTTCCCAAAGATGACTTCCTCATGTGGGATGGTGGGGTGGTCTTTGAGCTTCCACTCAAAAGGGTCGAAGGGATCTAGGTAGGTGGATATAGGGTGGGGCACCTTCTTGATCTCTAGGCGGGTGTTGCCTAAGGTCATGATTCCTATGGTGTAACCTGGGTCATGGATGAGGTGGGCTTGGCCAACATGGTGGGTGGGGGTAGGAAAGGGTGGGTGGCGAATAAGGTGAGTGGGTTACATGGAGATCTAGGCTCCCATAGAAAAGGGTTAAATGGATCATGGTAAGGGTCACCTTGGTAGGGGTACTCTATGCTCTCAAGGTCCTCGAATGGTGAGTTCTCCTCCTCAATAATTGGGCCAAAGTTGCTAATGGGTCGACCGATCAAAGCACTTGGGATCTCTATGGTTGGGGAGTGGAATAGGATAGGTTCTTCCTCCATGGGAAGAAGGAGGATGATCTCACTAGTAACTTGGCCATTAGTGTAGATGGAAGTGATGGAGCCAATGGTGGGATATGCTAGGCTAATGGTGTTAGTTTCGGACGGTCTCATGGCTAGCATATTGGTCAAGTGAATTTGCCAATGTAGGTAGTTCACTAAGTCTCCCAAATCTTCCACACAATAGGAAGTTTGATAAGTGACATGTGGCTGAATGGGAATGATTTGGGATTGATATCCCATGGGTAGGTGGCATGGTTGTGAACTAGGAATGGTGAAACCTTTCTTGAGCCATTGGAGTATGGACTTACCTATGGTGAGGTTGGGTGTCTCTAGAGGAGCTAGGCTAGAGGTGTGTGAGTTGTTTGGCCTTTGGATTTCCTCTATGTTGGAAGGTGGATCCGAATGGGCATCCTTCTCCACTTGGGTGGGTGTGTGGGTTGCAACTTCTATTGCTAATGGAGTAGGGGGATCTATGGGGGGTGGTTTGGTGATAGCTAGCGTATGACACACCCGGGGTGGTGAACAAGCATGGGCTTGGGTTGGGATAGAAAGGGGAAGTAGAGGAGGCCTAGGTTGGGGAAAGATTGGTGTAGGAAGCGGGAGGTGGGTTGGGTGAGGGATTTTGGGTTGATTTGTTTTGGGAGCTGTGTCCCTTTTTGGGGATGATGGTGGGTTTGTGGTGGTGGTCAAGGGGGCTTGTGGGGTATGGGTTTGGTGAGGGGTTTTGGGTTTGGGGGTGGTGGCCATTATGGGCCTCGGTGGATGGGTGGACACGGGGTCCAATTGGGTTTGTGGACATATGGTTGTGGTGGGAGTTTGTAGGTAGGGTGCTGGTGTGGTGGTTGGGGTAGGATAGGTGGGAAGTGATGTGGAATGGGGAATTAGGGTCATGGGTTGGCTAGGTGGGGATGAAGGAGTTGAAGTGCTCCTTAGGTCTTGGTGATTTGAGTATGAGGGGGAAACATATCTATTCCTAAGTTGCTCCTTCATGTCCTTCCAAGTGGTGATGGGAGTTTCCCTTCTAAGTACCTTTAGCCCGACAATTTACATCCAATAAGTTTCTGCCCGTTTGGTAAGTTGTATTTTGGCAACCAATGCCTTTTCATCCTCAGACATATGATACCAAGTGAAGTATTGGTCCATTGTAGCTTCCCAATCTAAATATTCTCTAGGAGAGGTTCCATCAAAGGTGGGAAGTGGGAAAGGGACCATCCTATCGTCCGTCCATGGGGCGGGCCTATTTTCTCCAAGTTGGTTGAGTCGGCCCGATATGTTATCAAGCCGCTCATTGGCATAGGTCAAGGCTTTCATGAAGTAGTTGACATGGCCAGGGAAGTTATGGGTGTTAGTGGTAGGCATCTCTTGGTGGCTTGGACTTATGGAGTGGGCCGATTGGTAAGGTCGATATGAGGTGGCCATACTAGGGGACAAGAGTGATGCACTTGAAGACTCTAAATGCATAGACATGCCCTAGGACCAACTTGATAGAGACAAGTTGTGAACTTGCTCTGATACCACTTGATGTGACACCACCTATGGACCTATTTTGCAAGCATTCAAGTTTGAGCAGCGGACTCACACTAGCGAGCTCACCCGTATGGCGCACACTAGTGCCCGATGGCGACTAGGCGATGTTGGAGAGGGTCCGAGGCGGGACCTTGAGGCTCCAATAGTTGGCTAGCTTGGGGAGAACCCCAAATGGGCCTAGGATGCCCAAATCATGGGCGGCCAACACACCAAGGGTGTGGGTTAAGTGGATGCTCTCACAACTCGCCCGCGGTGGTCACTCAATTTGGGTAACAATTTAAAATCGGACACTCTCTTACCGCCGACGGAGTAACTATAGCAATACTAAGCTAAGCAAGTCCATTACAGCAATGAGAGATGTTCAGGAGCTCACCTAGCCGGCGTGAAGACGCCGACTCCGGCCGGAGACGGGGGCGAGCGGGGAGGCGAGGGTATGCACCCGCACACCGCGTCGGTGTCGCTTCAACCTGAAATGGAAAGATTACACCACTACACCTCTCGCAGGAGGGGTGATCTTGGGGTGGGGATTAATCTTATTACATCCAATACTACCTCCACGCAGGGAGGGGCCTTCAGCCGGCCAAGCGGGGTGGGGACTTATGCTAAGGAAACCCGATTTGCCGATCCCCGTCGGTTCTGCCAACCTTCAGAATTGTTGGACAGGGAGCCGGTGATGTCACTGCCACAAATTTCACAGAGCTCAGATCTTGACGAAACCTGCGCCAAAAGTTTCCCAACAGACAGAGGATGATGCCTGAATTTTTTGGGAAGCTCTGGACCTCGATGCTGATCGGACCGGCGACTGGAGCAGGACAGCAACACTCTGCTTTGGACTGATGCAGAACTGATGCAGTGGATTGCAGAAGGCGCTGCGGTCGCTCCCGAACTTCAAATTGAACGAAACTGGCGGTGACGTGATCGCGGTCGGAGTAGCTTTGAGCAGAAGTTGACGGGGCCACAATACGAGGTCGGAGATGAGAATGGTTGCCAGATAAATGAAGACAGGTCAAACCTGAGTCCACTGGTGGTAGACTGCACACTCTGACGAAATAATTCAGAACAAATAGCTCGGGCAGGCGATTGGCGTCGTTCTTTCTGCTACTGATGGAGGACTAGACGAAGAAGAATTTTGTAGAAGGAAGTGTGCTCGAATTCCTCCAAGGTTGACCGCAGAACAGCTTCCAAGATCGCTCCGGTCTTCAGTCTGGGACAGATTGCATAGTAGTTGAAGATGACGCTCCTCCGGACAGCTCCGAACTTGGAAGCTGGCGAGACCACCACCGTTGGAAAGCTATCTTGATGACGATTCCAGCAATGTAGGCCTTGCCACCTGAATCTTTGAGAGACAGTCGTGGCTGCCTCTGCAAGTTGCTACAACTCTGCTGCCTGAAACAGAGGCTGAATGAGAAGAAGATGAGGGGGTGGGGAAGGGGATGGCCAAGAGAGTAAGAGGTGGAGGGTGAACTTGGCTGGTATGGGGAAGGGGGGCTGCGACTTTGGGTGGTTTGGGAGGTGGGGAGATGGAAGGGCACTGCCCTAGGGAGAGGGATGTTGTGCCCCTGTGTGGTTTTGATGATGGCTGACACACCATGAGTCACACTGAGGTGTGCTAGATTCTTATAGATGACTGTTTGACTGCCTGAATATCTGACTGTTTGCTTGAATAGCTAATTCATGAATATGGCTAGATTGGGTTAACGTAGTGGCTAATTGTTTGTGCATGCATTACTCTATTTGCCAAGTGTATACATCAGTCAGCATTGCATTTTGTTCACGAAGTCTATACACTACTGGATGTTCATGTCTGCACATTGGTGTTTTTCCCTACGTTCTGGCCTAGTCTATACAGTCTCATTCCTACCTTCGTTCCAAGCCAAAGTCTACACAACGCCCTTCACTGAAAGTCTATACATTCGCTGCAGAGATCACGGTCAAGTGTGTACACTCTTTCACTGTAGCTTCCACATATTCAAGTCTTCACATTGAAAGCCTATACATTGCTGGATGATCAAGTTTGTACATCCACACTGGAACTTCGAAGTCTGTACACTGCTTCAGGAGCTTCAAGTCTGTACATCCACAGTTAAACTTGAAGTCTGCACACTAGTCTTCAAAACCAAGTCTGCACATTGGTCTTCGATTTCAAGTCCATACATTGGACTGTTCTTCAAAGTCTGTACATCAGACTGTTACAGTAAGTCTGTACATTGGCTTATTCTTCAAGTCTGTACAGCCGCTTGCTTTGGATTTCATATCTAGACATTGCACTGCAGCAACCATCGTCTTCGTGTTGTTTTAGTATTTGTGTCTTCGTGTTGATCTGTCTTCGTGTTGAGTTTACTTCGTGTCGTTTCTTCTTTATTTAGTTGCTCATCTCGTGTCATCCTCTTTATGTTTGCTTTTGTGTCTTCGTGTCATTTACTGTTGTTCTTCGAGTCGTTCATTCGAGCTATTTTGTGCTCGAGTTATTTTTCTTATGTTTTCAAGTGTTGTTTCACTTCGTGTCGTTTCCGTATTATGTCTTCGTGTTGCTTTTCCTAGACCTCGTGTCTTTCCTGATTTGCAACCACTTCGTGTCGTTTCTGATGTCATCCTCGAGTTGTCTTCGTGTTACCCTTGTACTCGTGTCTCCGTGTTGCCTTAGTTTTTGTGTCTTCGTGTTATTTTTATGTTTCTTGTCTTCGTGTTGTTTTCGTATGAATGTTCTACTTTTGTTTCACTCTGTGTTGTGTCCTCTCACCTCGTGCCGTTCTTATCTGACCCCGTGTCACCTTCTTTGGCATGTTAGCCTTGTTATCATTCTACCTCGTATTTTTTTCTTCTTTCCTCGTGCTGTTCTCACTGACTTCGTGTCGTTCTCCTTGTTGTGTCTTCGTGTCGTTTTTGTTCTATTGCGTGCAGGACATCGCAGCACCTCGTGTTGCTTTCTGTGCCACTTCGTGTCGTTCTCTGTGTAGTGCGTGTTTTTGTCACCACTATACTTCGTGTCATTTTTTCTTTGTAGTGTTATCTCTGTTACCTTGTGTATCTCGTGTCGTTGTTCTTTACTTCATGCTATTTTCATCGTCTTCGTGTTGTTCTCTTTGTAGTGTTATCTCTGTTACCTTGTGTATCTCGTGTCGTTCTCAGTGCATCTAGATTTGCTACCACATACCTTGTGCAGCTTTAGTTATTGTGGCCCTGAGTTCTAATCGTGCTAATTCCTTGCAGGAGAAGAAGAAGAAGGTGGTCCGAAGAACATTTCCCAGTGTCTGGGCAGCACGTGATCCGAGGCTGGAATGAAGCATGCTGAGAGACTGCCACGTGGTCCTAATATTTAGGGCTGAAAGTGTGGAGGTCACACGATGGAGCTGCCGTTGCTGCTGCTGCTCCTGCTATATATATGGACCTTCTTCCACAGAAGAAGGTAGATCGAATGGGCGAAAGGTGAAGTCAATACAGAGAGCCACGATCCAGACAAAGAAGAAGAAAAGGAAAAGAAGAAGAGAAAGAGAGTGAGAAAGAGAGAGAAAGAGAGATTTGAGCGAGAGATAGAGATAGCAGAAGTGTGAAGAGTAGAAGAGGAAGGAGAACAGAGAAGAAGAGTGAGCTAGAGTGATAGAAGCTTCAACTGTAGATTTTTTCCTGCTGGACCGTGGATCAAATCCAGGCCAGCCAGCTCCTGCGAGAGCCACATCTATTTTTATCTTTTCAGCTTTCTGTTGCTGGTTTCGTTTTTCTTTTAAACTATCCATTTGCTGTTTTTCCGATTCTCTGTAGAGAGGTCGGGGTCCCTCCTGTTGGTTCAGGAGAAGGGAGATAGCTATCTCCGGTTGCAAGTAGCTGGGTGCTACTTGTGGGTTCCCTCTGGTTAGAGGAAGGGAGGCTCGTCCTCCGGTTCTGGGCTTGTAGATTTCAAGTCCAGGGGTCCCTCCGGGTGGGAGGAAGAGAGGTCCTAGACCTCTGGTTTGCAGGTGACGTAGTGTCACTTGTGCTTCCCTCTGGTGTTCAGAGGAAGAGAGACTTGGGTCTCTAGGTTCCCCTCCGGTTTGGAGGAAGGGAGGATTGGTCCTCCGGTTCTAGTCTTGTGGGTTGCAAGACTAGGTGTTCCCTCCGGTCTGGAGGAAGAGAGACTTGCGTCTCTGGTTTGCTAGTGACTGGTGTCACTAGTGGTTCCCTCCAGTTGAGAGGAAGAGGGGAGGTTGTTCCCCTGGTCAAGCTGTTTGGCAGCATTTGTTGCAGACTGAGTCTGCTGTGCTAGTGTGACTAGTGGAAGCCTCACTCCGGTTGGGAGTGAGGGGTGGATGTAGGTCTGTTGGACCGAACCACCTAAAAACCCTTTGTGCAGTGGTTTGTCTTCTTTGTATGTTTGGCGCTAGATGAATGCGTAGGGTCGAGATAGGTTGATCTTCCATATGTGTTCATTTCATTGATGCGCATTCTATATGCTTGACAGTGGTTTTGCGTGTTTGCATGATCTGTCTAATTGCTGCCCACATTAGATGTTTGCTAAGAGCGCACTTCATATTTGTATACAGGTTCAGTAGATGACTGGATTAGTTTTTCTTCAGTTAGTCTTAGTGCTTTTATTCCGCAGTTCTGAGCACTAGTATTTTAATTGGAAGAAAGTTTTTTAAAGGGTATTCATTCACCCCCCCTCTGAATACATTGCACCGAACACAACAATTGGTATCAGAGTGGTTCTCTGATTGATCAGATCCAACGATCTGCAGAGGATCCTATTGTCCCTTGGTGCATTTCTGACTTTACTCTTTGCTGCATAAATCTACCTGCCAATTTAATCCATGGGTTCTCCGCCAATTTACAATGGTTCTAACTTTAATTCATGGGTTAGCAGTCTACACAATTATGTGGATTTGATGGATCCGGATCTGTGGAAGTTAATTTCACATGGTCCTCATAGACTGCCAAAGGAAGAGTCCGAATGGACTAAAAGTGATAGATCAAGAAATGGAGAGAATCAGAAAGTTTTGAGATTAATGAAAGAAGCTACTGACAAGGCTCTACATTCTTATTTTTATGATTGCAGGTCTGCAAAGGACATTCTGGATCAGTTGAAACTGGTTCAGAGGATGAATGAGGACAGCTTTCTGATGGCTGATAAGAGTGACCATAGCAGTGAACAAGATGAATTTGAAGATGCTGTGGAGGTAAACCCTTTCGAGAATTTCACTTTAGATGACTGGGAAGATGCATATGCTAATCTGTTACACTCCCATGAAAAACTGAGGAAGAAGAATAAAAGTCTGATAAAGAAGATAACAAATCTAGGGGATCCAGTTTCTGGGACTGAAGATTTTGAAAATACTGAAGTTTTGAAAACTGAAAATGAAATACTCAGAAGACAAGTGTCTAAACTAGATGGAATCCAATCAGAACTTGATCATGTTAAATCTGAAAACACTAAACTTAGAAAACAATGTCAGGAGTCTGACCAAAAACTAATCAGTCTTGAAAATGAAAACAGATTGATCAATGAAGAGCTCAAGGCAGTTAGTGTTGCAAACTTAAAATTTCAGGAAAACTTTGAAAACTGTACATCAGAATACCCAAGTTTCCTAACTGATGTAATATTTGATGATGATAAACTTGAGCAGGAAAACACTAGTCTATAGGAAGAAATTGAGAAACTGAAACAGTTGAACTCCACCATGTCAGAGAGATTGCTGACATTTGAAAAAGGAAAATCCGTTGATGAAAATCAAGATGAGCTCAAATTGAAACAAGAGATTGAAACTCTTAGAACTTTGAATGATGTGATGCATCAACAAATTCTGGTCTGTGTAGAAGATATAGTCAACTATGAACATCAGATTTCTTCTCTTCAATCTGAAATAAATGATCTGAACAATACTTTGTCAAAATTCGTAAGTGGGCAGAAAAACCTAGACAAGCTACTAGGCGTAAAAATCAACACTAGGAAGGAAGGGCGGGGCTACAATAATGGTAACAAGAAAGAATTTCAGAGCAAGTTGATGACATCTTCTGTAAAGGTTTCAAATGTAGCCACCACTTCAAAAGATAAACAGCCCATTGTTCAGAAAATTGAAGAGCAGAACAAAAATCAGAAAAAGATTGGAAAACAGAAATTAAATAAAAGGGGTTCATTAGGGCATGTTGATCAAAGTTCACACACACATTCACATGCATCTAAAAAGACAGTGTCATGCCGTTATTGTCATAAATTTGGTCATCTGATGCATGAATGTAAATTGATGGAGAAAGATGATATGACTGCCAGGAACCTTAATGATAGAAATCTTTCATTTCAGAAAAAGAGAATTGAATGTTTTCACTGTGGTAAATCAGGACACACAATTGCACAATGCTGGTTTGCAAATGATAAGAAAACATCTCATTCATATCATAGTAAATCTCCTGCTAGCCAACATGGTCCTAATAAGAACAAATTTATTTTTAAAGATAATCTCATTACATACTTTGAGTGTGGAAAGACAGGCCACAGAGCCATTGAATGCTGGCTGAGGGCTGGTGGAAGAAATTCTAATTCATGCTTTCACTGTGACAAGATGGGCCACATTGCAGCCCAATGTTGGCATGCTCAGGGAAGGAAGTTTAACAATAAATCTGGTAGATTCCCTGTCAATAGAAATATCTCTGATAGAAATGAATTTGTATTTGAGAAGAAAACACTTACATGTTTTGAATGTGGGAAGCCAGGCCATAGAGCTGCTGACTGTTGGCTGGCTTATGTTGGTAAACAGAATCCTAATTCTGTTAACATAAAATTTCATACATATGCACATAGAACTCATACTAATCAGAATGTGCATAAAACAAATCTGAAATCTGCTGTCTCTTGCTATTATTGTGGAGTATTAGGTCATTCAATGAATAATTGCCATCTGATGAGATCTGATGACCTAAATGCGAAAAGGTTGTTTAGAACACCTACCAAAGGTGTCACTATTAACCATGCAGGACCCAAGACTATTTGGGTACCTGCCCATGCAAAATAGTGTGCTAACTTGCAGGTGTGCCTTGGAAGCTGAAGGATAAAAAGGGGGAAATAAACCAAGGCACCCAAGTTGATAAAACCCCATTCAGGTAAGTTTCTCAAATCTATTCAAATGAAAATTATGGTTGAGTTGAGAAGTCATAGCTTCATGCATACATATTTTATTTTAATTGGTTTGACTCTCGCATTGATCTTTGTGGGCTTTCTTGTTTGTACTGTGAGCTGTGTGCATATATGAGAATGGCATAAACATGCACATGACATACATTCATTGAAAATCTGATGCATATAGGACTGTTTGTATTGCATTATCATGCATGACCACTTGGTATATAAATGGAAAGCTAGTAAAAGGCAGAGGAAATCTGTCTAGAGGCTCTTACTATGTGTGAGATGGTCTTTTAGGCCAAGTTCTCCGCCAAGTACCAAGGGTCAAATCTGCATTTCAGAGAATGTCTGCATTTTCATGTGAATATTTTACTTCATGCCCCTGCATACAAGAAGTTAATTGCATTGCATTTCTTTCCATTGAAAATGTCGAAAAGATACATTGAATGCATACATTTAGGGGGAGCATTATTCATACATCTGACTTCACTCAACTGTCTTGAGATTTACTGCATAGCATGTTAAATCAGTTGTTGCATAATCATTCATCATCTACATTGTCTGCATGACATATAGGATGATTCAGCGTTTTTAGTTAGAGGGAATCATTGCATAGCATATCACTTCTTTGAAAAATCAAAAAAAAAAGGGAGGGAAATATCACTACATATAGATAGGGGGAGCTTGCTTAATCCGTTCTTCTCCTGCTATATGATTCATCTTGTCATATCTGAAGTGTCAGTGATTCCATCATTTAAAGTGGTATCAAATGATTTCTTGAATACTTCTGAAGTTGTTCAAAATCCGAATGCATACCTTATTGGTATCTGTTTGTCTCTCCTAAATCTGCTGAATGAGAGCTCTTTCTCTATTCAGTCAACTTTGAACCTCTTTGCTCAAGAGCAGCTCAATTGCTAAAATTCTTCAGAATCATGCTGTTTAGTGAATATTCTCACTTGAATTACTCTGCTGAGATATGAAGTAAACCTTCAGCCTGAATACTACTTCATAAAAGTTAAAATACCTTTAATGAGGAACCTTCCATTATACATGCTTAAGAACATTTATTAACTGGAAGTGGTTTAAGTCTTATGTACTCTTGTTTAGTCTCAAGAAACTTGAAAATATCTGTTTCAACTTCTTAATAAACTTGAACTGTCTGCTTCATGTAAATTCATGTAAGACTTTCTGAAATCTGAAAAGTTGATATCCATGTCTACGTTGACTGAGATATATAGTGTATGTGGTTGTTCCTAAACAACTAACTTGTTCTGAATCCTTTTAAGTAAAAGTATGGACAGAGCAATGACTATGGCTACTGAGAAACCTGTCCAAAGAATTGTGTCATGAAGTACCATGGTTAACTCTGTTTAAAGAGATGATTGGAAATTATTGTGAAAATATGGCAGAGCAATGGCATAGTTGTATTGAGTAACTGGGGATTCTGGCCTCTGATCAAGGTGTATCCTCATGCCAAAGATACTTTTAATGCTACCTCTGTTCTCTAAAATGGGAGAAACAATACGGTTGTCACACTGAGTAACTGGGGACTCTGACCTCTGATCAAGGTGTCTCTCCACGTCAAAAGGTGTTGATAAACCAAAATTGTTCTTTAAAGAAAGATTTGAACAAGTGTAAATCAAATTCTGAAAGAACAAGTAAAATTCAGGAGCATTCACTTATGTTTCTCTTAAAGCTGTCATGGAAAGTAAACAAATTAAGATAGAAGTTGGTTGAACTAGAATCTTATATGAGCTTGTAGTTCCTTTTTATTAAGTGTTGGTTCAGATATGAGTACAATTTCTTTTGAAAAATTTCAGTTTACATCATTCTTAAACCATATCTGACAATCAAGGGTTCATAAGCTTTTATGATGGAGGAATCCAGAACTTAAGACTTTGATTTTATGAAGTTGGTATCTTGCTGAAAAGTTCATTATCTCAATTTTTCACAAATCGTTGAATCTGCTCATTCTATTGCCCTTTATCACTGTGATTTCATTCAGACTGGTTTTCATATATGAGAGTTGCTGTCTTTGAATAACCAGAGGTCATCCTTGTAGATTTCTCTTGCTTCATGGATCATAAGGGTAGAATTCTCTGGTATGTTTGAGAGACTATATGCATAAGGGGACAATGTGCTAGATTGTCTGATCATGTTATTTGTCTACATTAGCTCTATATCATCTACCATGTCAAAGGGGGAGTATTGTTGCATATGCATGATTGCATAAGTTATTTGACTAAGGGGGAGAATTATTTTTAATTGCTTCTGATATTGTGTTGCCATCTTCTGCTGAACTATCATGAGTGTCTCATATGACACCTCTGGTTTACTCGTTTTGCTAAAGTAAAAAGGGCAGCTTAGTCAAAAGGGGGAGTTTTTAATTAACAATTGGTTTTAATTCACTCTTCAACTCATGTCTTTTTGCTGAAGGCAAAGGGGGAGAAGAATCTAATCTGAGTCAGTGTAACTCATAGTGTTGCCATCATCAAAAAGGGGGAGATTGTTGTGCCCCTGTGTGGTTTTGATGATGGCTGACACACCATGAGTCACACTGAGGTGTGCTAGATTCTTATAGATGACTGTTTGACTGCCTGAATATCTGACTGTTTGCTTGAATAGCTAATTCATGAATATGGCTAGATTGGGTTAACGTAGTGGCTAATTGTTTGTGCATGCATTACTCTATTTGCCAAGTGTATACATCAGTCAGCATTGCATTTTGTTCACGAAGTCTATACACTACTGGATGTTCATGTCTGCACATTGGTGTTTTTCCCTACGTTCTGGCCTAGTCTATACAGTCTCATTCCTACCTTCGTTCCAAGCCAAAGTCTACACAACGCCCTTCATTGAAAGTCTATACATTCGCTGCAGAGATCACGGTCAAGTGTGTACACTCTTTCACTGTAGCTTCCACATATTCAAGTCTTCACATTGAAAGCCTATACATTGCTGGATGATCAAGTTTATACATCCACACTGGGACTTCGAAGTCTGTACACTGCTTCAGAAGCTTCAAGTCTGTACATCCACAGTTAAACTTGAAGTCTGCACACTAGTCTTCAAAACCAAGTCTGCACATTGGTCTTCGATTTCAAGTCCATACATTGGACTGTTCTTCAAAGTCTGTACATCAGACTGTTACAGTAAGTCTGTACATTGGCTTATTCTTCAAGTCTGTACAGCCGCTTGCTTTGGATTTCATATCTAGACATTGCACTACAGCAACCATCGTCTTCGTGTTGTTTTAGTATTTGTGTCTTCGTGTTGATCTGTCTTCGTGTTGAGTTTACTTCGTGTCGTTTCTTCTTTATTTAGTTGCTCATCTCGTGTCATCCTCTTTATGTTTGCTTTTGTGTCTTCGTGTCATTTACTGTTGTTCTTCGAGTCATTCATTCGAGCTATTTTGTGCTCGAGTTATTTTTCTTATGTTTTCAAGTGTTGTTTCACTTCGTGTCGTTTCCGTATTATGTCTTCGTGTTACTTTTCCTAGACCTCGTGTCTTTCCTGATTTGCAACCACTTCGTGTCGTTTCTGATGTCATCCTCGAGTTGTCTTCGTGTTACCCTTGTACTCGTGTCTCCGTGTTGCCTTAGTTTTTGTGTCTTCGTGTTGTTTTCGTATGAATGTTCTACTTGTCGTGCTCTGTGGCGTCAGAAATGACGTGTCGGTCCCGATTGTTCTGCGGATTTCGAGGCAGGGTTTGGCAGAGATGTCCCGGTAAGTATTTGCTCCTGCGCTTCTGTCAGTGGATGGATTGTGTTCGCCCTGGAGTTGGCTTGAAATGTGAAGGCTCCACGGTGAGTTCGGGACTCGAGGATGAGCGTCGGTGGTTATCGTTATGGCTCGTGTAGCGGCTCTTGGCGCGGTGCGCTGCAGTTTGAGGAATTGTAGTGGTGGTGCATCGAGAGATGCTGTGATGGTGGTCTGACGTGACACTCGCCGAGTCTGTCGGAGGCGTTGACCTGATGGAAGCGATGGTTTTCCTTGGTGCTGGATGGTGCCATTTCCAGCGTGCGCGAGGTTTGAGGTCAGGTCGAGCGTGGAGTTCTTCCGTTGGTCGGAAGTGCGCTGGTTTCTCCTTTGGTTGGAGAGATTGTGTTGGGCTAAGGTTCATCGTCTTACATTGCGTGTTCGGATTGGTTGGCCTTGTGCGCCATGAAGTCCGTGCGAGACGTGCCCCTTGTCTTGGCAAGGTGGTTGCCTGTGAGAAGTTATGCCCATTCCTTTATCGTGTAAGGGTGCTGGCACTTTTTCGAAAGGACGAGTGCTGGTTGGGCGGTGTTTCTGAGAATTTGTGGCTGTGTGCGCGTGGATCAGAGTGCGCAGCGGAAGCGTGGTGGGCTTGTGACCCACTGGCTCAGGATCGTAGCATTGGGTGCTACGGGCGGATTCCTGAGTTTGCGTTGAGCATTAGAGATTGGTTCCTCTGTGTGAAACATGTTGTTGCCGTGTCGTTGCTTGAGGTATTATGGTTCTTGGCACTGCCAGGATGGAGTGTTGGGGAATGTGCTGGCTAGTGCGCCGCATGAGTACCATGTTCTTGTGGTTGAAGTCGTGTCAGGCGTCGGTGTTGGGCTCGGATAGGGTTTTTAAGAATGTCACCTGACGGAAGTTGAGTAATTTGATGAGACCAGACGGAAGAGTGACGCCTGTGGGTGGAGGTCTTTTTGCGAGATTGGCGTCGGATTGGTGGTCCTTGACGGGACATTGGTGTCGTAATGGTTATCCCTGGTTTGGTAACCAGCATGGGATGGTTCCCCTGTGAGTCTGAGTCGAGTGAGGTGATGACTGAAGACGCTAGGATCTGTCATTCGGTTTCATCGTGCTCCCCTGAGAAGGTCAAGTTGGTGCGATGATCGAGTTCGGAGGTGGTGTCCGAGGGGAGTGTGGCTTGAGATGTGGCATCGATCTGTGTGGGAGTCGACAGATGGCTTGACGAGGTTTTGAATGTTTCTTTCAGATTTGGTGGAGGACCAGGAAAGAAGGAAGAACCTGAGCGAGCGGTTGGTGATCGTCGGTGCGTGGTCTTTCATAGGCAGAAGATGCTGGTTGTTGGGGCTCAAGCGTGGCGAGAGCCATGTGCCAGCGAGACCTTTGGTGGTCGTTTTTGGAATGTGCCTTTCCGGAGGGGATCTAGGCTTTGTCGAAGTTTGTCCTTTGATAGAGTTGGCACAGTGTTATGGCTGGCTTTCAGCTTGCCATGTATGGGGTGTTTCTTGGCGCTGAGCCATTGTTCTGGTTGCGGTCTGTTGAGATGGCTGCGTGAGCTGGTGGGAGCTCGGTTTTGGCTGTTCCTTTGTGTCGGGCATGAGACCAATCGGCGGGTTTGTGAAACTGGCGTATGGGTCGTCTGCCGACCATGGGTTGCATCGGTGGCTATCTCTCGCGCGAGGGTCGTGTCTCCTCAGTGAGCGAGATGGTAGCAGCGGTGCCATGATCGGTTTTTCGTCGTGTCTGAGGTGACGCTGGACTATGTTCTTTGTGTGTGCCTGCTCTGATGGCCGTTGTGCTCGGCGCGTGGAGCGAGGTGTTGTTTGTGTTTAAGTCTGGCTGTGTCCCTCAGGATTGGTGTTTTCACGAGAATCGTGGTTTTCTACGATGGGGTTCTGACGGTGTTGTTAGTGGGTTACGGCGTTCTTCCCCTGTTCCTGTGCTCATCCTGAATTTCGATGATGAAATTCCTTTAAGGGGGGAGGGCTGTAATGCCCAGACTTTTTGGATCCTTCTTCTCGGGTCCCGGATCTGCGTTTCCGGTGTATCTGGCTCCGTTGTGTCCGAAGTGATGTTTCAGACATCTTTCATGTTCGGATCGGCGCGATCCGGAGTTGTTTCGGATGCCGGAGTGCGTTCCGCGGCTTCCCGCGTGTGTTTTTCGATTCCCGTTGTGTGTTTCGGTAATTCCTTCGGAACCTCGTTGCGGGTGAACCGGGTCGTTCACCTAGGCGAGTGTGGTAAAGTTACGATCTATGCGTTCCGAGGATCGCGAAATCGTGATTTTCTATTTTTCGGTATTTTTTAGAATTTCTAGATTTTTCCCTATATAAGCCCTTTCTCTCTCTCCCCTCTCATTTCTAACCCTCTCTCCCTCTCTCTTCTCTCACGCTCTCTTTCTCCCCTCTATTCTTCGGCGGCCGACGGAGCGAGGCGGGGGCGAGGATGCGGGCGAGGATGGATGAGGATCGAGGCGGTTGCCGGCGCGATCCCTTGGTGGATTCCGAGATGGCGTCGTTCATGTTCCGGGCGGTTTTCGGCGTGGATTAGTCGCTTCGACGCGCGGTTTCTTCGATGGAGGTAGGGTGACGGAACACTACTACGTCCTGCTCGTTTTCCCTGCCATTGCACGTCGTTCGGCGTGGAAACGACTGAGTTTGGGTCTGTTTTAGCGAAACCGTGGTTTTGTAGATTTCGTAGGGTCCGTCGGGAAACGGCAACGGTTTCCAGATCGGTTACTGTCAACGGATTCCTTGGGGCGAGAGCGTTCTTTTCCCCCTGATTTCATCTTGACTAGTGGTCCCGTTGGACCGGTAGGGCTCCGGGAAGCCCGGAAACCCTTTTTGGGTAACTTCGGTAGAATCGCCCGTTTCTCACGATTCGTGCATCGTTTTGACTCCGGTCGGAGTCCATGTGATTACCAGGGTGGTTGTGGCTGTATCCCTTTCGTTTCGGCACCAACGGGGGGTGGAAAGGCCGCGAATGGGTGACCCCCTGGGTTTACCCGCTGTGATGGTTGGGCGGTCGAACCAGGACCCATCCATCGTATGGGCGGCAGGCTTTGGACCATTCTTCTCGTTCTGGTTTTGGGGTTGTGCGGTCGGACGATAGACCACACATGCGATGTGCGGCCAGGAGAGGTCCGCATGTCCCCCCCTGGGCGGCTGGTCCCCAACCGTCTGTCTCTACGTTGGGCTTGTGCGGCCAGGCGCTGACCGCATGTCCCTGTTGACCCTTGGTCAACGAGTTGTGTCGGTCGGGTTGTGTGGTTTGGTCAAAACCATTTTGACCGACACTGGAGTAGGTCGGTTGGGTTGTGCGGGCGACCCTTAGCCGCACATCTCCTTGGGCGGTTCAGCCCTAACCGCCTATCCTTCATTTGGGGTTAGTCCGATTAGTGCGTTGTGCGGTTTCTTCCTGATCGCATGTCTCTTGAGCGGCTCTTCCCCAGCCACACATCCCTTGAGCGGCCCAGGATGAACCGCCCATGTGCCAGTCTAACCCGGTGTTTTCATTTTGACCGATTCGAGTCCCAGGTGTGTGGTTATCGATCCACGTGCCGACCCGTGGCCTGACGGATGCTTTGCACTTCGTCGGGGCCAGGTGTCGTGGTACAATGTGGTTTCGGGGTGTAGCATTCTTGACTTGTGTCACTGTGTGTTGGTGTGCGTGCGGTGAGAGTCCCCGTGCGTTATCGATTTCTCTGGAAAGTGATTTCCGAGTGGGTCCTGTGTGAGGCCTTGGGCTGCGATCCCGGTTGTCCAGTCTTGGGCTGGAGGCTTCCCTCTTCTCCCTGAGTTGGGCTGCAGCTTGGCGGTGTGCGAGCTACCTTGGGAATCATGCTTCTGTGCTTTCCACGTGGGCTGTGTGTGTGGCCTTAGTCCCTCGAGTTCCCTTTTGAGGGGATGGTCTTGGTGGCTCGTGAGCTACCTCGGTACTCCTGTTACCGTGGTTTTAGACCTAGAGATTGGACTAGATTGACAGCCTTGTGTTGTTGCGTATGACGGTCTTGACCCCGAGTCTTATGACTCAAGGACCATTGGGTGTAGTGCGTCTAGAGGATTGCCGAGAGTCCAGTGGCTTAGTGTCACTTGGGTTTTCTCGACTCTCGCACAGGGTGTGTGCGTGGCCGTGGACTGTGAGTCCCATTTCTTCTACGACTGTGGTCACCGTGCGACGGTGCTGGTACGTGGGATGGTCCCCGTACGTCATTGGGTTCAGACGTTGTTTTCCGTTGACTTGAGAGTATACTCCGTAGTGTCCCTCCACTAGTCGTAGCCTGCTTACACGCGTGTGGTTCCACCAGGGAGTGGTGGAGAGGCTACCCTAAGAGACGGTTTGTGGACCGGTTTCCGTCGAGCCCCACGTCTTGCAGCCAGAGTCCGGCTGAGGGGAAAATCGTAGCCAGAGTCCGTCTTGCAGCCAGAGCCCGGCTGAGGGGAAACCGGTCCACAAACCGTCTCTTAGGGTAGCCTCTCCACCACTCCCTGGTGGGACCACACGCGTGTAAGCAGGCTACGACTAGTGGAGGGACACTACGGAGTATACTCTCAAGTCAACGGAAAACAACGTCTGAACCCGACGACGTACGGTCTGTGTGTGCACACGTGGTTGGGGGCGGTTGGACCCATGTTGACGGGCATGACCCCACCTAATCAGTCGTTTGTGGTTACTTGTGCGGTGTTCGTGCCTTTGGTAGGAGCTACCACGTCAGGCAGTTCACCTGCGGTGCGGTGTAAGACGTCAGGGGACGCTACCGACTGTGCTTCTAGTGGGAGGTACTCCTGTCGAGTCGGGAGTGACAGACTATCAGTCAGTCTCTGTGACTTTGACCTTCGGGTTTTGGTCGTGTTGACCGTTGAGTTTCGGTTGTCTCACCGTGGCACGTGTGTCGGCTCTCGTGCCGTGAGACTAGTGCTAGTAGCTTTACCGAGGTTGCGTCTTGCTGTACGGTACCCGTGACCAGGTGGTCGGGGTTGCACCTGGGACAGCGTGTCCAGGTTGGTCGTGTCCTGGGAGACAGGCCTCTACGGCGCGGTTGCCGTGGGTTTTTACTTCGGTAGGTGGTACTAGTATGGTTCGATAGCCTCGACTGCGAGATCGGGGTGTGCTTTCTAGTACAGTAGGAGTAGTTGTAGTGCCGAGTTTTGACCGGCCACCGGGTTCACTGTTCCTGCTGTTACTGTTACTCTCGTAGTTACAGCTTTCTGTGACACCGTTGTTTTCGGATGGGGTTCCGCGAGATCCGTGCTGAGTCTCTATTTTTGGAGACTCATTTCCTGCTTTTCAGGTGTGGCGGTTCTTCCTCGAGGTTCGAGGGTGCTGTTCGAGGGTTCTCAAGTTGCCAGCTCATCGGGCTGAGTGTTCACTCGGCACGTGGTACGCTTTACTACTTTAGACTATACTTTTTGTTGGACTGGACTCTATTGTAGATGTAGTTGTTTATTTATTTCTGTTAATTGTTGAATTGTCCCGCTTTATTTCCTATTTCTTTGTGCCTCCACACTCCTTTCAGCCCTTCCGAGCCCTCCCGGCCCTGGGCGGCGGTTCGAGTCTCGGGTTATCGGGTCTCTCCCGGTAATCGGATTCTTGGGTCGTTACATATACCCCGCCTAAGGGGAATCTGAAGAAGCAACATACCCCGCCACGGGAGCATGGAAGCCATGAAGAATTCACCCCAGCTTTGGGGTATATTCGAAGAAAAAGCTACCCCGCTCTAGGGGCATTTGAAGAAGAAACATACACCCCGCCTGGGGGCATAGAAGCCATAAAAGAATCCACCCCGGCTTAGGGGCATTTGAAGAAGAAACATACACCCCGCCCGGGGGCACGGAAGCCATAAAGAAACATACCTCGCCTGGGGGCACAGAAGCAAAGAGACATACATCCCGACCTAGGAGCATATGAAGAAAGGTATACCCCGCCCAAGGGACATTTGAAGGGGCAACATATCCCGCCACGGAGGCATGGAAGCCGTGAAGAATTCACCCTAGCTTAGAGGTATTTGAAAAGAAATCTACCCCGGTTTAGGGGCATTTGAAGAAGAACTACAACCCGCTATGGGGGCATGAGAAGCAAAGACTACACCCCGCCTGGGGGCACACGAAGAGAGAAACTCACCCCGGCTTAGGGGCATTTGAAGAAGAAATGCACCCCACCATGGGGGCACATGAAGCAACATACACCTCATCCCAGGGGCATCTGAAGAATGATAGACAACATTCCCCGAGTCCCGGGGGCACACAAAGAAAGAAACACACCCCACCTTGAGTGCACAAGAAGCAGACATGCCCCAGTGTGTCGGGGTAGAAGAAGCGGAGTACACCCCGCCTGGGGGTATAAGAAGCAAAAGGTACGCCTTAGTTTAGGGGCATTCGAAGAGAAACATACCCCGCTCTGGGGCATAAGAAGAAGAAGTTACACCCCGTCTGGGGGCCTAGAAACCATGAGAGATACACTCCGCTTGGGGGCACAGAAGAAAAGCTACACCCCAACTTGAGGGCACATTAAGAGAAATACACCCCAGTCTGGGGGCATTAATGAGAAAGTAAGAGCAGAACAAAAAGAACAGTCATGAGGTGGACGTGGTCTTCGAACCCGCCTCTTCACAATAAAAAGAAGAGCAGAAAAGAAAAGAACAGTCATCTGGCAGACGTGGTCTTTCCACTCGCCCCTCCACATAAAAGAAGAAGAGAAGAAAAGAAAGTGAGTCTTGAGGCAGACATGGTCTTTCACCCTCTTCCTTCTGTCATCCAACAAATAGACTTCTCATGCGGTCGGCGTCACGACCTTTCGTTTAAGCCGACAAACATTCCGCCATCGGGGCGTTAAGCCGATAAACATTCCGCCAACGGAGCATTAAACCGACAAATATTCAGTCATCGGGGCTTCAAGCTGACAAGCACTCCACCAATGGGGCGTTAAACTGACAAAGCATTCCGCCAATGGGGCGTTAAACCGACAAGATGTTTAGCCATCGGAGCTTCAACCCGACAGATATTCAGCCATCGATGCTTCAACCCGATAGATATTCAGCCATCAGGGCTTCAATCCGACAGATGCTCATCCATCGAGGCTTCAAGCCGACAGATATTCAGCCATCGGGACTTCAAGTCGACAGATATCCCACCATCGGCCACTGAGCTGACAGCTACCCCACCATCGGCCTCTGAGCTGACAGCTACTCTATTATCGGCCTCCGAGCTGACAGCTATCCAATCATCGGCCTCCGGGTCGACAAATATCCAATTATCGGCCTCTGGGCCGACAGCTTTTCAACCATCGGCATTCAAGCCGACATATGTCGAGCCAACAAGCAACCCCACCGGTGGCCTTTGGCCACCCAACAAAATCAAGAGACCCTTTCACTCTGGTTCGAATCCTTCCCTGGCCAGAGAATCAAAGAATCAACCTTTTCACTCTGGTTCGGATCCTTCTTCGGCCAGAGAATCAAAGAATCAACCTTTCACTTTGGTTCGGATCTTTCCCCGGCCAGAGAATCAAAGAATCAACCTTTCACTCTGGTTCGGATCCTTGGTTCGGATCCTTCCTCGGCTAGAGAATCAAAGAATCAACCTTTCACTTTGGTTTGGATCCTTCCCCGGCCAGAGAATCAAAGAATCAACCTTTCACTCTGGTTCGGATTCTTCCCCGGTCAGAGAATCAAAGAATAAACTTTTCACTTTGGTTCGGATCCTTCCCCCGGCCAGAGAATTCAAGAATAAACCTTTCACTTTGGTTCGGATCCTTCCCCCGGCCAGAGAATTCAAGAATAAACCTTTCACTTTGATTCAGGACTTCCCCCGGCCAGAGAATTCAAGAATAAACCTTTCACTTTGGTTCAGATCCTTCCCCCGGCCAGAGAATTCAAGAATAAACCTTTCACTTTGGTTCGGATCCTTCTCCAGCCAGAGAATCAAATAATCAAAGGGGCATTAAACCGACAAGATGTTCAACCATCGGGGCTTCAAGCCGACAAGCACTCCGCCAACTGGGCGTTAAACCGACAAAGCATTCCGCCAATGGGGCGTTAAATCGACAAAGCATTCCACCAACGGGGCGTTAAACCGACAAGATGTTCAGCTATCGGAGCTTCAACCTGACAGATATTCAGCCATCGGGGCTTCAACCTGACAGATATTCAACCATCGGGGCTTCAATCCGACAGATGCTCAGCCATCGGGGCTTCAAATCGACAGATATTCAGCCATCGGGACTTCAAGTCGACAGATATCCCACCATCGGCCTCTGAGCCGACAGCTACCCCACCATCGGCCTCTGAGCCGACAGCTACTCTATTATCGGCCTCCGAGCCGACAGCTATCCAATCATCAACCTCTGGGTCGACAGCTATCCAATTATCGGCCTCTGGGCCGACAGCTTTTCAACCATCGGCATTCAAGCCGACAGATGTCGAGCCAACAAGCAACCCCACCGGTGGCCTCTGGCCACCCAACAAAATCAAGAGACCCTTTCACTCTGGTTCGGATCCTTCCCCGACCAGAGAATCAAAGAATCAACCTTTTCACTCTGGTTTGGATCCTTCCCTGGCCAGAGAATCAAAGAATCAACCTTTCACTTTGGTTCGGATCCTTCTCTGGCCAGAGAATCAAAGAATCAACCTTTCACTCTGGTTCGGATCCTTCCCCGACCAGAGAATCAAAGAATCGACCTTTCACTCTGGTTCGGATCCTTCCCCGACCAGAGAATCAAAGAATCAACCTTTCACTCTGGTTCAGATTCTTCCCCGGCCAGAGAATCAAAGAATAAACCTTTCACTTTGGTTCGGATACTTCCCCCGGCCAGAGAATTCAAGAATAAACCTTTCACTTTGGTTCGGATCCTTCCCCCTGCCAGAGAATTCAAGAATAAACCTTTCACTTTGGTTCAGATCCTTCCCCCGGCCAGAGAATTCAAGAATAAACCTTTCACTTTGGTTCGGATCCTTCCCCCGGCCAGAGAATTCAAGAATCAACCTTTCACTTTGGTTCAGATCCTCCCCCAGCCAGAGAATCAAAGAATCAACTTTTCACTCCGGCTTGGATCCTTCCCCGGCCAGAGAATCAAAAAATCAACCTTTCACTCTGGTTCGAATCCTTCCCCGGCCAGAGAATCAAAGAATCGACCTTTCACTTTGGTCCGTACCCCCCCCCCCCGGCCAGAGAAAAAAAAAGAGACCCTTCTCTTCGGCTCTCACATCCCGCTACCCGACGCCCTTCGGCTCGACCATTTTGGCCAAGGCCCACTATCAGGATTAATCCATCTGTCCCACTCCGCTCCCGATATCTCTCGACTTCTAGCCTACTTTTCAATATCCCAATCTCGGCTCTTTACAGCCTGCTTCTCAGCTTCGGCTCTTGCAGCTCGCTTCTCTGATTTTTGGCTCTCGTAGCCTGCTTCCCAACTTCGGCACTCGGAGCCCGCTTTCCTAATTTCGGCTCTCGTAGCCCATTTTCCCAATTTCGGCTCTTGTAGCCTACTTCACCAACCTTTGGCCTTTGTAGCATGCTTCTCGGCTCTCATATCCCGCTTTCCCGATTTCAACTTTTGTAGCCAGCTTTCCCAATTTCGGCTCTTGTAACCTGCTTCCTGGCTTCTCGACTCTCGTAGCCCGCTTTCCCGACTTCGGCTTGTAGCCCGCTTCCCTAACATTTTGGCTCTTGTAGCCCACTTCCCTTTGGCCTTCGTAGCCTGCTTCCCAGATCTTGGCTCTTGTAGCCTGCTTCCCCGATTTTGGCTCCCGTAGCCTGCTCCCCGATTTCGGCTCTCGTAGCTTGCTTCCTAACTTCGGCTCTCGGAGCCCGCTTTCCTAATTTTGGCTCTTATAACCCACTGCACCAACCTTTGGCCTTTGTAGCCTGCTTCTCAGCTCTCGTAGTCCGCTTTCCCGATTTCGGCTTTTGTAGCCTGCTTTCCCAATTTCGGCTCTTGTAGCCTGCTTCCCGACTTCGGTTCTTGCAGTCCGCTTCGCAGATTTTGGCTCTTATAGCCTGCTTCCCAACTTCGGCTCTCGCAGCTCGCTTCCCTAATTTCCTTTCGACCCTTTGCGGTCTGCTTCCCTAATACCTTTACTACCACATACAAGATACATATACGTAACGACATTATGTTCTTACGCAAAAAAAAAAAGACAAAAAAAGAGACAAAAAAATTGCTTGGCTGCCCTGCTTGCATGCTTGCTTATAGTATAGAATAGCACACTTCCTTGAAATTTTCTAGGACCGTGTTTCTTTACTAAATAATATTGCCCCGATTCTGGATGCACGCGCGTCACGGCAAACGCTCGAAGGGAACCCAATTATGACGGCTGCACACGTCAAGGGGAAGAGTCATGACTAAATTGCTAAGCCCAACTCACAAAATAAATCTGAGGCAACACTCCGCCACTCCGCACTCAATGTGTTCAATGGTCTTCAACCATAGGGATTGCCCGAATTTATTCTTAGCACTCTATGGATGCTTGAATTTCTACACTCGCGTGAAAGGTAATCGTGAGGAAAAACTGCCTACCCCCACTGTAAAAGGAAAAAAAAGAGGACAAAAAAAGAAAGAAACATGAATCTGAGTAGCCGGGAATCCCCACTGAAATAAATGAGGAGACTCACGCGAAATGGTGAAGCGAATTACAATAAGGATGAAGCATAGTAACCTGGAATTCCCATTGAGACATATGAGGAAACTCGCGTCAAATGGTGGAATCCGCAATAGAATTATAATAAGGATGAATCCTAGTAGCCGGGAATCTCCATTGAGACACATGAGGAGACTCGCGCCGAACGGTGAAATCCGCAACCAAAATAAACAGATGGGGGCTGTGCGAAGCTACCGAAATCGAGAGCCTGAAACCCATGTGTAGGCGCTAGAGTAATCCTCGAGTGTTGCTTAAAAAACCTACATATCCCTATGTTTAAGGCCTTTTGCTCACACGTTTGCTCCTCCACTCCACAGAGAATTACCTCGGGTGAAATGTGTGAATTTAAGCTATGCATGCAAGATATGCAATATCCTCTTGACGGGTGCACCACCCCTTAGTTGTGCCTCCTGGCCCGCACCGTATCTGTGAATTATGGGCGGTGTCCCTATCCCATCCCCTATAGAGGGAGTTGCCTTATTTATACTTATGTTATACCTACTGACGAATGTCTGCGTGCTTGAATAAAGAAATAAATAATAATAATAATAATAATAACTCAATTTCAGCTATCGCAGCCTACTTTCCCAGTTCTGGTTCGTACGGCCCAATCTTGGCCCTCACGCCCTACTTCCTTCCCTTGCGGCTTGCTAATCTCCCAACTTCGGCTTCTATAGTCCGCTTCCCCAATTTGGGCTCTCATAGCCTGCTCCCCAGTTTCAGCTTTTGTAGCCAGCTTCCCGATTGTGGCTCTCGTAGTCCGCTTCCTCAATTTGGGTTTCACAGCCTGCTCCCCAACTTTGGCTTTTGTAGCCAGCTTCCCGATTGCGGCTCTCGTAGTCCGCTTCCCCGATTTCAACCTTCATGGTCTACTTCCGCAACACCAATTCTGGCCCTTGTGGTCTGCTTTCCCGGGTTCGGATTTCACAGCCGGTACTCCTGGCGCATTAAAGAACATCAAAAAACCCTTTCACTCTAGATCGGACCTTCCGTCCGGCTGGAGAACAAAAAGATCCTTCCACTCTAGATCGGACCTTCCCTCCGGCTAGAGAACTAAAAGATTCTTTCACTCTAGATCAGACCTGCCATCCAGTCGGAGAACAAAAAGATTCTTTCCACTTGGGTTTGGACCTGTCGTCCAGCCAGAGAACAAAAAGATTCTCCCCGCTCTAGATCGGACCTTCCGTCTGGCTAGAGAACAAAAGATCCTTTCGCTTTGTGTCGGGCCTATCGCCCAGCCAGAGAACAAAAAGATCCCTTCACTCTAGATCAGACCTTCCGGCCGGCTAGAGAACAAAAAGATCCCTTTCACTTTAATTCGGACCCGCCGTCCGGCCAGAGAACTAAAAGACTCCCTCCACTCTAGGTCGGACCGTCCGTCCGGCTAGAGAATAAAAAGATCCCTTCGCTTTGGTTCGGACCTGCCGTCTAGCCAGAGAACAAAAAGACTCTCTCCACTCTAGATCGGACTTTCCGTCCGGCTAGAGAACAAAAAGATCCTTTCACTCTACATCAAACCTTCCGTCCGGCTAAAGAACTAAAAGATTCCTTCCACTCTAAATCGACATTCCGTCTGTTTAGAGAATAAACATCTCCTTGTCACTTCAGCCCAGACTTTCCATCCATCCGAAGAATAGAAAGACTCCCTTTCTCTAATATGGCTCGTAGACTTTCCGTCTAGTTGGAGAACTAAAAGACCTTTCTTGGCCGGTTCCCCCTGCACATTAAAGAACAAAACAACCTTTCACCCTGGCCCGAGCCTGCCGTTCGGGTAAGAAATCATCCCCTTTTCCTTGCGCTAACACTAGCCCGTGTCAGCGACTTGACCTTCTCTCCGTCCCTTCCGGTGACGAACACCCCTTTTTGGTTCGGACCCTTCCTCTGGATCATTAAATCAACAAGCTCTTCTCTCTGTCCCTTCGGGCGACGAATATCCTTTTCAGAATCAACCAACTCTTCTCTCCATCCCTTTGGGCGACAAATATCCTTTTCGGAATCAACAAACTCTTCTCTCCGTCCCTTCGGGTGACGAAGACCCCTTTTGATTTGGACCGTCCGTCCAGGTCATGGAATCAACCAACCCTTCTCTACGTCTCTCTGGGTGACGAATATCTCTTTTGACTTGGACCTCCCATCCAGGTCATTGAATCAACAAACTCTTCTCTCCGTCCCTCCGGGTGATGAATATCCCTTTTGACTTGGACCTTCCATCCAGGTCATTGAATCAACAAACTCTTCTCTCCGTCCCTCCGGGTGACGAATATCCCTTTTTGACTTCGACCTTCCGTCCAGGTCATTGAATCAACAAACTCTTCTCTCCGTCCCTTCAGGCGACGAATATCCTTTTCGAAATCAACAAACTCTTCACTCCGTCCCTTCGGATAATGAATACCCCTTTTGATTTGGACCTTCCGTCCAGGTCATGGAATCAACAAACTCTTCTCTCCGTCCCTTCGGGCGATGAATATCCTCGTTGAATCAGCAAACTCTTCTCTCCGTCCCTTCGGGCGACGAACATTTCTTTCGAATCACCAAACTCTTCTCTCCGTCCCCTCGGGTGTCGAATACCTCTTTTGATTTGGACCTTCTGTCTAGGTCATTGAATCAACAAACTCTTCTCTCCGTCCCTTCGGGTGACGAATATCCCTTTGACTTGGACCTGCCGTCCAGGTCATCGAATCAACAAACTGTTCTCTCCGTCCCCCCGGGTGATGAATACCCCTTTTGATTTGGACCTTCCGTCCAAGTCATTGAACCAACAAACTCTTCTCTCCGTCCCTTTCGGGTGACGAATATCCCTTTTGAACCAACAAACTCCTCTCTCCGCCCCCCCGGGTGACGAATACCCCTTTCGATTTGGACCCGTCGTTCGAGTCATTAAAGGAACAAATCCCTCTCCCTGCCCTCGTGGCTTGCTTTGCTCAACCTCGGCTTCTATAGCCCACTTTCCAATAGCTTCGGCTTTCATAGCCTACTTCCCGGCTTCTGGCACACATGGCCTGGTTTCTCGATCTTAACTTCGGTCCGCGGACCCGCTCTCCTCATCATGTTGATGAATATCTCAGTCGGTCTACACCTGCAGGCCCCGCTCTCTCATCCCTCTCTCGGGCCGTCTGCTGCTGGGGGGCATTTGTGGACACTAAAAAATTCTCACCCCATGTTTTCGTGCAGGGGAATAAAGAAGAGGAGAAAAGAAGAAGAGAGGTTAGAGATTAAGAAAAGAAGAAAAGGAAGCCCCTTTATGCCCTCTAACGGCACACTGCCGCAACCCTTCAACGGCACGCTCTCGTCCCCTCTAGCGGGACACTCCCTCGCCAACTCCAGTGGCACACTCCCTGTGTGCCCCAGTGGCACACACTAAATGGCCTCTCCAACGGCACACCTGCTGTGGCCCTCGAGCGGCACACCCCAAGTGCCCTCCAGCGGCACACCTCATTGGTGCCTTCTAACGGCACACTCCCTCATGCCCCCCAGCGGCACACACTAAATGGCCCCCCAGCGGCACACTCGCCTTGGCCCTTCCAATGACACACCCAACCAGCCCTTCAGCGGCACACCCCTTGGGCGACATTTAGCGGCACACTTCAAACAAGCCATCCAACGGCACAGCGGTGTACACGCCCTTAGCGGCACACCCAAACAAGCCCTCCAACAGCACAGCGTTGCAACCTCTAGAACGGAACAAGCCGCCAGAATGCACAACGGTCGTTAGGTGGGAACCTTGGCACGCAGCTCGACCACCTCAACGCCAGCTAATGCCCTGCCATCATGTCACCCTTTGGTTCGGCCAAGAGGACTTCGAGCTGACGAAGATGGGACCGGAGTCAACCTCGGATGGCAGTGCCATCATGAGCTCCCTCCGTCAACGACACACATATAAAAGCCCCTCACAGTGGAGAAAAACGCACGAGAAGGAAGCACCACAGAAAAAAGAGAAAAAACCCATGAAGAGAGGCACCAGCAGGAAGAAGAAGAAGAGAGGAGAAGGTAGAGGAGAAGCCCAGAGAGAAAGAGAGAGTGTATTGTGTGTAGCGGAGGGGGAAGGAACGTAGTGGAGGGAATGGCTACCCTTCCTCGTTCCATCCCTCTTCTCAACCTTTTCTTTTCTTCCCTCTTCCTCGTTTCTCCTCTCCTTTTGTTTGGATGCATTGTATTATGTTTGGCCTTCGGGCCATGATCTTTGTCATTTTGAATTCTCCATCAATGAAATGTCCTTTGTTTCTACCTCTCATTGTGCTTGTTATTTCCTCTTCGCCGTTGGCCTATAATTTACATACTCCTTCAACCTCCTAACTCTCTGCTTTGCCGATCCTCCCATGTCATTGGTCTGTCTAGACTGGTAATCGGTGTTTCTGGCTTGGTAGTGTAAGGCTGCCTCCTCCTTCTCTTAGTGGTTTTCTGTAAGCACAATCATCCCTCTCCCCCTTCCACAGGTTTGTTCGCATCTATTCTCCCTATTCAGCATTTAGGACTCACCCACTGGCCAGAGCGTTCCCTTGCTCTCTTTTCAAAGCCAATGGTATACACACACTTACTCAGGACATGCCCTGTCCAACACACCCCACCTGTCCCAGCCCGGTGCGTTCCTGGCGCATCTGCCCTGGCCTCCTACCCGGCACACTCCTTGGTGTCTTCTTTGGCCGGTACACATACCCTTTAGGCCTCCTACCTGGCACATTCCCGGGTGCCTTCTCTGGCCGGCACACTCCCCTTGACCCTCTCGGCCGGCACACTCCCTGGCTGTGCCCTGCCGACACACCCCAGCTGACTCTCGCCCGGCACACTTTGGCCATACCCTATCTGGCACACCCCTGGCCAGTCCAGCCCGGCACACCTTGGCCATGTGTTGTCTGGCACACCCCTGGCCAGTCTAGCCCGGCACACTTTAGCCATTGCTCGCCCAGTACATCTTTAACTTGTGTCAGCCTAGTGGCTTCTCGTTTGATATTTTCTCCGAGTTTTCTGAAGTTTTCTCAAAGGTGTTGCTGCCTTGGCACGCACCTCAAATTATTAGGTCATGCCACTCCTTGTGGGCGTGTTCCCCTTTTACTCTCTTACCATCTGGGTCAAGGAGAGATGTTGTCAAATTTTTTTGTTAGAAATAATAATATATTGAAAGACAAAAGGAAGTAACAAACAAATGAAATAAGCAACAATAAAACACTCTAATCAAGACAAGGGAACTATGCAATACTCAGAGAACTGGACTATTGAACATGGCCTTGGACTTAATCACGTAATAGCAAATTGGAGGCTTGTCATTTGAGACCCTTCATCTGAATTCCATGAGCAAAGGGACCCTCCTCCCAGACCTTACTCCATTTATGAGGGCTTTGCCCTGGCTGCATTGGCCCCTTTGGCCCACTCCCTATCCGGCATACTCTACCTTCGTCCTGGCCGGCACACTCTCACATCTCCCTATCGGCACAACCTTGCCCAGTCTCTCCCGCCACACTCATACCTTCCTCTTTCTCTCTCTCCGGCACACTTTCCGTGCCTCCACCCGGCGCAGCCTTGGCTCCCACCGACACACCCCTCACCCGGAGCACTTCTGGCCCTCTCATCCGGCACGTTCCCGTTTGTCCTTGCCCGATGCACTTCAGGCACCTTTACATCCTCAATTAAACCTCCCACCGGCACACTTTAGTTGCACTGACTTGCGTTTCAATCTGGCCTGCCCATGCTCACACCTTGGCCAAGAACATGCACAGACCTCAACCTCAACTAGCTTAGACCTCAACCCTGCACTAACACAGACTTTGGCCAACCTGCACTGACCTTGGCCAACCTGCACTGACCGTGGCCCTCTTGCACTGACCTCGCTTTAGGCATGCTCAGACCCCTACCAAACATGCTCAGACCTTGGCTCTCATACGCATTAACGTGCACGGACCTTGAACCCAAGGTGCACCGACCTTGCTCACACCTTGTCTTAAATATGCTTGGACTTCGGTTGCCTTGCACAGACCTTGCCTGAACCTACACGGACCTTGCACAGGCCTTGCCTAAACCTTGCACATACCTTGCCTTGCACAGACCTTGCCTGAACCTGCACGAACCATGCCCAAGCCTTGAACTCAAACATGCACTAACTTCATCTAAAACATTGCACTGACTTTGCTGGGCCTTTATGCTAGGCATGCACCGACCCCACTCTAACATGCTCAGGCCTTAAACCCAAAACCTGCATAGACCCCAAGCCCAGCTTGCACAAACCCTGCCACACTAGCACAGACCTTACCCTAACACACTCAGACCCGGTGCACCCCCATTGCACTCTAGCCCGGCACACTCCCCAGTGGTACACCTTTCAACCTTTAGCCCGGCACGCTCCCCAGTGTTACACTCCCTGGCCTCCACCCAGTACACTGTTCAGCCCCCCTGCCCGGCGCACTCTCATCCTCTTCCAGCGGTACACCCTCAGCTCACGCCCTACCCGGCACACCCTTCAGTTGCACCTTCGGCGGTACACCCTTAGCTCACTCCCCAGCGACACATGTAGACACGCCAAAATTGATACTATGTTGATCAAATCTCATGTCACCATGTTAACGCCCCAAAGTGAACTTCAATATTTCCATAATACGAAGTTTTTCTATTTTTGTGTGATTTTATGTGTTTTTCTAATTATTTTTGTAATTCACGACTTGAAGTAAGGCATGTTTTAAATAACGGCTTGCTCATGGGCGTGTTTTAAAGAAAGGACGACTGATCCAAGAGGCGTCATTTTCTGGAATTTAACGAGTTTCATTCAAATTGGAAAAAGAAGAATTAACGTCCCTCTCTGGGTCGTGTTTTTAATCAACGACTCTCCCTCTGGCGTCACTTCGTCATTTTCAAATAAGGAAGGTGTTTCTTACTAAAATTAAATCCATTAATTGACGCCTTTATGCCAGTCATTATTTTAATTAACGCCCTGACCCAGGTCGTCAATTTCAGATAAACGCCTTTATGTGGGTCGTCTCTTTCCCTTCCGTGTCCTGATTGAACGAGGCTTTCCTGGAGAGTTGCCTGCTCTGTTTGATCATCTTGTTGGATTAGGTAACTAGAGACCTTGCCGTGGATGGCTATTGCCAATTCTTATCCCATTAGATCTGTGTTTTCCGCCCTATAAATGCATCCCTGGGTCGAGTTCGCAAAAGGTTGGCTGAAGGGAGAAGAAAAGAGGGATTAGTAATAGCAGAAACAGGTTTTCTACGCGCATAGAAGCTTTCCACTCTCCTCTTCCCTGCGCATCCTTTGCTCCTGCGGTGGTTTCTTCTTCCTGTTGCATCAGCCGACTTAATTGGTTCTCCCTTTACTGTTGTCAGGAACAGCAGGGAACTCTTTGGTTTACTGTTTTATCATCGTTCATCATAATTCTTTTGCATTAGCTTCGCATCACATCTCCTTCCTTCCCTAATTCTCTTAGGGGTTTTAAAAGAACCAAAAGGTGCACACTTTATGCTCATATTCCATCATCTTATTTTATCTTTGGGTTGATACTACACACACTTGGCTAATCCCTTTTATCTTGTTTGTTTGTGATTTGTTTAAGGGTAATCAAGAAGAAAAACCCCCTTCATCGGCCGGCCGGTAGGAGGAGGAGGAGGAAATCTACAATCATCCCGCATCATTGTTTTCATCAGGTATTCGCGATCAATCTCCCTTCCTTTTGAGGTAACCCCTCTGGCGATCACCCTTCATATAGCAATCTCTTGCTCCCTTTTTATTTATTTGTTTTCTATCTTCTATCCTTTTATGTCGGAGTGATAATCGTCTTTTTAGGTGTTCACAAATTGGCGATCACGGTGGGACCTCCATTGTTTTTCTTTTGATTACCCCCTCCTATTGGCACCCACGTGTGCCCCTCCCTTTGGTACCCACGGTACCCCTCCATTGTGCCCCACCGGCACCCTCCATTGTGCCCCACTGGCACCCTCCATTGTCCACCGCGGATTAGCCAGTTTGAGAACATCGCTGTTGTTTTCTTATTTAACGCCTTCCCTCAAGGCGTTTTTCATAATTTAACGCCTTTACCCAAGGCGTCTTTCTGTTATATAACGCCTTCTGAAAAGGCGCTATTCATCATATCTCTTGATTTGATTTATCACTCCCTGAGAATTCACGCCCTTTGGTATGGGCGTCCTTTGTTAATGCAGCGCCTGACATCAAGGCGTCTTTTATTTTGAGCTTGTGCACTGTCTTTTTTTTGACGCCCTCTGCCAGAGGCGTCCTTTTCACAATTAGCGCCTCACACCAAGGCGCTTCTTCTACACTGTCGGTCAGCACTTCACAGATTAGCGGCAGCCCCCCTGTCGTTTCTTCCGCTTTTAGCGACTGCTGCTAAGTCGCTTCTTACCTGTGTGTTTACAGAAACCTGTTTGTTCTGTTTATTCATGCTGGATTGATTTATATGTTCATCATCTAATTATACATGTTTGATCTGATCATATTATTCTGCATTTTGTGGCATTTGGTTGAGAGACCTCCTCTCTCTACACTAGGATTCCACACACCTTTCTTGGAATTGGAATAACCCTCCATTGAGCATTCCGTCTCTTTAGACCGGAAATTCCTTTTCCAAGACCTCCGTAAGTCCCCGCACCCGTGGATTCCCTCACGGACGCCGGGCTGGTTGTACCTTGAAGTATCCGGAGCTTAGACAACCCCTCGTTGGTGAGGAGAGAGAAAGAACCTAGTTAACCCGGAAATCACACTCAAATTCATAACTAGGGTTCACATTGCAAAAGAGAGTGGATTGATTTTCAATTTAATTCACCCTAACCTCAAACTTAAATCTAAAAGCTTGCGCTCATCACAACTTGTTTGCATAAACTTGATTAGATTGAGTGGTTGTGGTTATAATTCCTCCAAGTTAAGCTTTCTCTCCACTTAAATATGCAACTTTGTTCAGGTAAAATCATCAACATGGCAAGCTACAGGTATTCTTATGATGATGTAGAGGAGAATATTTTTGGTCAATCTTATGAGGCCCCCCTCCAGGATTCCATTTATCATGAGGGAGACTACCCTCCATCTCATGCTCATTATTCTCAAATTCATGTGGTTGACACCACAACTCATGAGGTTGAACCCTCCTCTCAAGCTTTACCATCCAATCAGGACACATCAGGGAACACCTCCCCTTCTTTCAATGTCAATGATTTAATTCATTCATTATCCCAACTGGATGATTCCCAGCAGCAGGCAGTTCAGGCCGCTTTGAAAGGGAAATCTATTCCCTCTTCATCTTCCAATCCCCCTCCAGCCGTGAGTGGCCACCATGCTTCTACTGACCAGGCGGTCTTGCACAAAACTCCTTCACGTCCACCAACGCCCGTTGTGGCTGTGCCGGCCCAACAGGCAAGTTATTCTGCGGCTAGGCCTCAATTCCTTCAACCTCCCCAAATTCTAAGGACGCCTATGCCAAATTCTTTCATTCCAAATTCGGCCCCAGTCGAGTCAGATTCCAATTCTCTGCTCCTTCAAAAGTTGGCTAGCATGGAAGAGCAACTCAAGAAAGTCACTGTAGCAAAGAATGCCCCGGAGATTTCTCTCCCCACATTGCCAGTATTTCATCTACCACCTTCTGAAATGCCGAATTTTCGGCGATATAATGGGACTGGCAACCCATTTATTCACTTGAAAGATTTTTTGTACGAAACTTCTTTTTGGCAAGGCAATAAAGTCACATTAGCTTATTTGTTTAGAAGGTCTTTAGAGGGGCCAGCCCTCGAATGGTTTTATTCTTTAGACCCGGCAGATGCTAGTGACTTCGATATAGTTCAAAAGAAATTCTTGCAGAAATATAGGGACCGGGTTGGACCCTCCCTATCAGTTACTGATCTGGTTGCGGAGAAAATGAAGTCAGAGGAAGACTTCATTATATTTGCTGATAGATGGCGATCAATGGCGGAAAAATTGAAAGATACGTTGTCAGAACCGGAACAGGTTAAGATGATTATTTCAAATGCAACCCCTCAGTTCCGGCACATATTGGCCATGAACAGATTGACCACCATAGAGGAGCTCTATGAAAGAGCTCGATATATTCAAACTCAGATGAAAGATTCGCCCATCATGGGCATGTTTGAATCAAGACCACGGGTGGTCAAGAAAAATACAAATGTCAACAATAGCGGACCCACGACTGAGGGCACCGTTACAAATGAGCAAGTTGGCGTAGTTGGCAACCCCACACCCTCCCGCCAATCTAACCCACGACCTCCACCACCTCCACAACAAAGCACCCTCTTCAACTCATCCCCGCAACACCAATTTTCTCCTCAACCTTCCTTTGTTCCTCCACAAAACCAAACGCACCGCACGGATCCACCAGCTCCACAACAATATCACCAAGTACCACCACCCGCCAACTACGGACCGCCACAACAACAACAAAGGAGACCACTAGGCCCCAAAAGGGCCCACTACCCGCCATTGCCAGAAAGTCTCCCAGATATCTTCAATGCCCTGATGGCCGCCAATCTGCTCATGTTACCAAAAGAAAGGGCAGCGTGGCCCGCTAATGTTGACACGTCCCGCTATTGTGTTTTCCACCGCTCCCCTGGCCACAATATTGATCACTACTTTCATTTCAAGGACTATATTTATGATTTGAATGATCATGGCGGTATTAATTGGGACGAGATGAGACAGTTTATCGCTTCTTTAAAAGTAAGAAGGCCTCCTCGGCAACAGCAGGCTCAGCAGCCGCAGCAACCAGCTCCACAGGTACAACAGCGAGCTCCAGCACCACAGCAAGACATGGGGATTGTCCACAACCCACTGCCGGAGCACCCCCCAAATCAGCATGTGAACCCTGTCACGTCCCTCCACGAGGTGGGGAGAGGACAAGGATGGCACAAAGAAAACGCCTCTGTCGGGGCACTTAACCATAATTCAAATCAACCTCCGCGCCTCTTGCGCACACTTCCTTCTTCCACTCCCAATTGACTCGTCCCCTTCTGCGCCCTGTTAATTCATCCGCTCCAACTAATTCCTCATCCTTGCCAACCCGGCCTCTTCTTACCCGTCCTCCACCATCGCAGCCCATCACGCAACAAACTCCACTACATGTCACCAACCCTTCGCCCTTGTCATCTAGGCCACTTCTCATCCGCCCATCACCAACGCCCGTTACATCCACCACCATTGCTCCTCCGCCAACAAGGACTCCTACACCATCAGTCCACCCCCCATTTATACCCAGACTTCTCCTTATTCAACCAACTATCTCCACCCACACTCCAACACCCCCTTCTACCCCTACGCCTCCTACAGGGGCTTCTCTTTTAAACCCTTCTCCAATACCCCCTACGGGGGCTCCTTCTTCGAACACTTCTCCACCACTTGTCAACACTAATGTTCCTTCTTCATCTTCCAACCCTCCCTCCACACTTACCCCGACAGAGGCACGCCAAACCATAGCACCGCTCCGCAGTCGACGGATGTTCCAGCGCATTTTTCCCCAGAGAGAGCAGGAGCCCACGCAGGGGCCCAATGAGCAAGAGCAAGAGTCTGTTCCAGGCACTCAGTATGATTTACTAAAGCATCTCGACCGGACTCCAGCAAGAATTTCTATTCTAGAACTGATCAAGAGGTCAACAACCCATCAATTGGCCTTGAAAGAATATTTGTAGAAAGTTATGGTCAATGAAGACATCTCGGTCGAGCACATAACTACAGTCTTAACGCCCGCTAGCGGTCAGCCAGCAATTACTTTTTATGAACATGAATTGGCACCTCAACCAGCAAGGAAATATGCCCTGTGTATCATAGTTGACATAAATAAAGTGGCAGTAAAATAATGTTTGGTGGACACTGGGGCATCCATCAATGTATTGCCGCCTAGCACTTTGAAGATGTGCGGCATTTCTGAAAATCAGATTCGGCCATCCACTATAACAGCCACAGCTTATGACAACACCAAGAAGCCTCCCTTGGGCATGATAACATTAAAAGTTAGTTTGGGTCCAGCTACAATCACAGTAGATTTTCACATATTGGACATGGATCCAACATTTAATGGCATCCTGGGTCGCCCCTATATTCAACAGCTAGATGCGGTGCCTTCTACAAATCATCAATGCCTCAAGTTTCCACATAAGGGCCGCATTATTAAAGTCACTAGCATGCCAATTCTGCCAGATGAAGACATACACTTAGCAACGTCAGTTCCTTCTATTTGGCCTTCCAACAAGCCGTTGCTATCAGTATTGGATATCCCTCACCCGCGGCCGATGCCACCCGAGATAGTTACAACAGTTGCTATGACACACCTAACTGCCAAGGGGAAGAAGAAGAAAAATATGATGAATACCCCGGGTTGGAATATTCTGATGAAAATGGGGCACCAAGCTGGTAAAGGCCTGGGTGTTAATTTCCAAGGCAGAACTAAGCCTGTCAAGCCGCAAAAATTAATTGCACGGGGCGGCCTAGGCTATAAAGGGCCGGGCAAGAATGAAGAAGAACCATGGGCAGTTATGACATCCACTTTGAAGATAGATCGCCAACCGCTCACTTGGACATTGCAGACACATTTTATTAAAGGTGGCGTTCAAAATAATGAGCAGACTACAATAGTCACTTCCATGTTAGACTGTCAAGATGTTCATGCTAGACAGTTTGCTCGTCATATTGCTCCATTGGCCACCTATAAAGCCCTCGAGTCTCTAAGGCCTGATAAGAGAAGGAAAATGGGTGATTCGGAGTGTGACTGGTATAGATGGTTTGACATGAATGATATTGCTATTGCTTTGAGTCGTCTATTTATGCCGACCGACCCAGAATGGCCGCCATTGATCCATGAGCTGATTGAAAAACCTGTTGTGATAACAGATAAGAGGCAGCTGCTGAGCAATTATACAGACACTGGAGAGCCTGATGTGCCATACGAGGAAGGTTTCACAACAGACAGGCTGTGGGCCGGCCTTTTCTCTCTCACTTCCATGCATCCATCTCTTCTTATCTCCCTGTATTCCCAAATGTTTCCATGTGTGCCTAGACCGCCTCCAATCATGGTCATCTTTTCTCCAAGTTCACTTCGAGTTTCTCCTCCAATTCCTCCCTTGCTCCTCAAGCAATTCTCCAGACTCTCCATCGCACCCCTGCACGGGTCGCTATTGATTCAATCCTTCTCCAATCTGTCAATTTCCACTCCTCCTTCTGTTATTCCCCCTTCACATTGCTTTCTATTGAAAAAAGAAAATAAAAATGAAGAAAAAAATGAAGAAGAAGGAAAATAAAAAAAAACGCCCAAATTCTAACTTTTCAAACCTCCATCTCTGTTGAGGAGACCTCTTATCTCCTTTCTGAGTGTGTCCCGACCCAGGGGCCGCTCTTCCGAGATTCATTGATAAACCTTTTCCACCCCTCTTGCGAGGGGTCCTCATCTGTATCCCCTCCTGTATCCACTTTTTCACCTCCTTCCTTTTCTTCTTCTAATGATCAAGCTAGTTGCTCCTCTTCTTCTCCTAATAAAACTCAGGGGGTAGCTTCATATAAGAAATCCAAGGGTAAGCAGATTCCCCATAGATTCTTGTTAGAATTGGCTAGAAGGTGCCGGGCATGCTCAACTCTTCCCGAATTTTTAGAGAATCCGATCATCTTGCCAGAATTAGAATATGAGGGTACTTGTGCTTCTTATGAGAGTTTAGGTGTCTATGAGATTATGAATGACGAAGACCCTATTGAAGAGGGGGATGAGAGTTACGAAGAATGTGAGGATGAGGCTGATGCCTTTGCTAGTGGCATGAGAAGATTTGATGAACCTTTAGCCTCAGTAGAAGAGCCTACCAAAGAAATAAATCTGGGTACGGAAGAAGACCCCAGGATTGTCCTCATTTCAAAGAACTTGCCGCCATCCGAAGAGGAGGCGCTTATTTTGGTACTTCAAGAATACAAAGACACGTTTGCATGGAGTTATGAAGACATGCCCGGATTAGACCCTGCGCTTGTTGAACATCGACTTACACTTAAGCCATGGTCTATTCCGGTCAAACAACGGTTCAGACGTTTTCACCCTAGCATGGCTTTAAAAATGAAAGAAGAGGTCGACAAGCTTCATAAGGCCAGATTTGTTAGAGTTGTCCTCTATCCTAACTGGGTGGCTAACATCGTCCCGGTCATGAAGAAAGATGGAAAGGTTCGGATTTGTATAGACTTTCGGGACCTCAACCGTGCGTGTCCTAAGGATGACTTCCCCCTCCCTCATATTGATGTTTTAATTGATAATACGGCAGGATTTGAGACTCTCTCCTTCATGGATGGTTTTTCGGGTTATAATCAGATTCGCTTGGCTGAGGAAGATCAAGAGAAAACATCGTTTACTACACCATGGGGTACTTACTGCTATGTGGTCATGCCTTTTGGACTCAAGAATGCTGGAGCCACCTATCAGAGGGCAATGATGGCAATTTTTCATGATATGATCCACATTTATATTGAGGTGTATGTGGATGACCTGGTGATAAAATCAAGAACAAGGATCGAGCATCCTGGGGTTCTAGCTAAAGTCTTGCAAAGATCACGAGAGTATCAGTTGAAAATGAACCCCAAGAAATGTGTATTTGGTGTTTCATCAGGGAAGTTGCTTGGATTTATTGCCAGCAAAAGAGGAATTGAAGTTGATCCCAATAAAGCGAAGGCCATTAGAGATATGCCTCCTCCCAGGAATTTGAAGGAAGTTCGAGGATTAATCGGGAGGTTGTAATTTATTCGCCACTTTGTCTCCCAGCATTCACAAAGAGGCAGGCCGTTTTACAAGCTTACTAAGTCGGGGGTCAAGTTTAATTGGGATGACAAATGTCAGGTAGCTTTTGAAGGATTGAATGATTATTTGGCCAATCCTCCTGTCCTGAGGCCGCCAGTTCCAGGCAAACCACTCGTTCTCTATGTTTCTGTCTTGGATGACTCTGTGGGTGCTGTCCTAGCTCAAGTGGATGAAGAAGGGAAGGAGAGGGCAGCATACTACTTGTCTAAACTTCTCAACCCTTGTGAGCAGAGGTACTCAGCTATAGAGAAGACTTGCGCCGCTTTGGTCTGGGTAGTTCAGAAGTTAAAGCACTATTTCTTAGCTCACGAGGTTCACCTCATTGCTCGCATGAATCCAATTAAATTCCTTCTTGAAAAATCTGTCCTTACCAACCGATTAGCACGCTGGCAAAGTTTCCTCTCTCAATTCGACATCACTTACATTCAACAGAAAGCTATCAAAGGCTACGCCATTGTCGAACATCTTGCTCACCACCCTCTACCCCGATTTGATCCTGTCAATTCGGAGTTTCCAGATGAGGAACTAATGTCCATTAATCAACCCCACGATCCTATGTGGACGTTACATTTTGATGGAGCTCTAAATTCCAAGGAAGAGGGATCGACATGGTTCTTTTAACTCTAGAAGGGGTCACCATCCCATTCGCCGCTCAGCTTACTTTCCCTGTCACAAACAACATAGCTGAGTATGAGGCTCTTTTGGCCGGCCTCCAAACCGCTCATAGATATGGTGTTACCCAATTACAAATTGTTGGTGATAGTCAGCTCATTCTACGCCAGGTGCTTGTCAAATGCCGCACTACCAATCCTAAGCTCAAACCATACCAGGAACTTGCTTCAGCTTATGCCAAGCTCTTCACCAAGCTGATCTTCGTCCATGTCCCTCGTAGCCAGAACATCTTAGCTGACGCTCTTGCCTCTTTGGCCTCTGCTTTAGTCTTCCCTCCCCAATGAGATTTTCATGTTCCCCTCATTCATCAGCGTGACACTCCAGCTATTAAGGATCGTGCATTCCTTGACATTAGGGACAAGGTGCTCGAGAAGGTCAGGCGGAGTGAAGCTCTTAAAAGCAAAGAGGTCATGTTATTAGATTGGGAAGAAGAATTGGCTGATGAAGAGAAACCTTGGTATTATGAGATTGCCAGATATTGCAATGATCAATCCTATCCCGAAGAAGCCACTGTAGAGGAGAAGAAAGCAATTAGAAGAGTGGCTCAACGTTATGTCTTTGTTGGAGGTGTGCTCTATAGAAGAGGGCTCACGGGTGTTTTATTAAGATGCCTCGACGATGATGAATCCTGGAAGGTCGTGGAAGAGGCGCATTCAGGAGTGTGTGGTGGTCATGTGAATAGCCAGATGCAAGCTAAGAAGATCCTTAGGCTAGGCTTTTATTGGCCAACTCTAGAAGAGGATTGCTCCATCTATGTTCGAAGGTGTGTTAAGTGCCAACTGCACGCTGACAAGATTCATTCTCCTGCTTCTTCACTCCATCCTATGTCCTCCCCATGGCCTTTCTCCATGTGAGCTTTCGATATCATTGGACCCCTTGGTGATTCGAACCTCCCTACGAAGCAAAAGTCATTCATCCTTACGGCAACGGAATACTTCACCAAGTGGGCGGAAGCGGAAGCATTCGTGGAGATTAAAGTGTCGACCGTCTGCAAGTTTATAATGAGGAACATCATCGCAAGGTTCGGCATCCCAAGCACCATCATCACCGACAATGGACCTCAATTCATCTCTCAAGAGCTCAAGGATCTCTGCAACAGGTATAACATTGTATTGCATCATTCTTCTCCCTATTATCCACAGGGCAATGGCCAAGCAGAGGCAACTAATAAGACATTGATCAAAATTGTTAAGAAAACGTGTGAGGCTAATAAATTTTTGGATTGGCCAGACAAGCTAGTTGAAGCTCTCTAGGCCTATCGCACTTCCATTCGTACCCCCACTGGGCAAACCCCTTTCGCCCTTACTTATGGAGTGGAGGCGGTGGTTCCTTATGAGATTCTCATTCCCTCTCTGCGAGTACAATTGGACAAGGAATTCTCTATTGACGAGCGTCGTGATTCACTCCTTGCCCAGTTGGAACTCCTAGATGAGAAGCGTCTGGTCGCCGCTGAGCATGCGCGCGTTTATCAGAATAGGCTTTCACGTTTTTATCAAAAGAGAGTAATTGAGAGAAAATTCAAAATCGGTGAGATGGTAATCAAGAGAATCTTCGTAAAACCTAGTGGACCCTGTTCAAAACTCCAACCAAACTGGGAAGGCCCCTTTGTTATAAAAGATGTTTATCCTGGCAATGCTTATAAATTGATTAATGCTGAAGGAGAAGAGCTAGCTCATCCTTGGAATGGGCTCTACCTTAAGAAATACTACCCCTAATCCCTAATAATAATAATAAGAAATATAATAATAGAAAATTTCCTAAAATCAAAAAAAATATAGAAATTTCCAAAAAAAACCAAACGAAATAGAAAATTCCAAAACCCAAAAATAAAAAAAAGGGAAGGAAAAAGATTTTCAAAATTTCAAAAAATTGTTGCCATGACGTACGAGGACGTAAAGTCTGAAAGGTCAAAATTCAGTATTCATTCATCAGTCTTGTTAACTTAAAATGGGGTCGACTCCCGCACACACTACACACTTAAACCTCGAACTCAAGCAGTGCAAAATCCGATGGGAAGTCAAAACCTGACTAAAGGTGAAGACAATACCCATCCTTTTCCTCTTCGGCCCATAAGGGAGGAAGGGAGGTCTCGGGGTGGACCCGCCAAACCTACCCGCCGCCTTAGTAAGTGGAAGTCAGGGCCCAAAAGGGAACAAAATGCCGCAAAAGCCCAAGTACAAATAGGTTTTTTTCAGTACAAATCAGTTTCAAAGTGAAGGTCAAATCGTGAAAAGAAAAGCATGTCAAGAGGGCAAAGTCCCCGCAAGGAAAACCTTGGGCGTATGCATGCAATATAAAAGAGGCAAAAGGCAACAAAATTTCCCTATGCCGAAGACCGAACCCCAACAGGCATAGGGTAGGGGAGGTAGTTTTATCTCGAGCTTTTCAGAATCTCTTATGGGCTTCCTTATATCTTCTTCCACCTTTTTCTTTGTGGTAAGTCATAAACCAGCAGAATGGTCGAGATTGACCTAGGAAATTGCATCGTGCGAGATCTTGCGTATAAGTTTTAACCATTATCACGTCGACCCCTTTTTGATTAAATAAGAAAGATCAATGAATCCTCAATGACGACCGTGTAGGACCCAGTGCCCTGGTAGCTTTGTCAACCTAATCCTAAAAGCAGCAAAAAAAAAATTTAACGCCTCTGAGTAAGGCGCCTTTTGGGTAATTAACGCCTGAGTGGAAGTCGTCTTTTATAAAATAACGCCTTTGGATAGGTCATCTTTTCAACGAAATTCAAACTCGCGTCTTTTATATGAAAAATGACCTAGTCTAAGGCGTCTTTTTGAGAAAATAAGAGAAAAAAATGAAAAGGAAGAAAAAAAGAAAAAATGGTGATTTTATCTTTCATGATGTGCGCTTGCATTTTACATGGGCATCTTTTGTTATGGGTTGCATATGTGTGCTTGCGTGTTGCATCTCCCTTTATTGGTTATTTCATTCACCTTATTTGATTAAAGGCTTGGCTCCTTGACCCATCATCAAGGTCAAAAGTAAAGACATCCTTTGCTTATTGAGCAAGGGGCCAAGTCGAACATATGAATTAACCTGTTTGTTCAAGTGTGAACTACAGCTGCAGGCACAGGGCAAAGTGAAGCAAAAGCAAAGAACGTGGAAAAGGAGCAAAGTACGCGACAACTACACAAGTGCTCAAGTAACAAAAATTTCAATCTCATATATATATACATCATAAATATCTGGGTACAGGTGTGAGGGTGGAGAAGTACAAGTAAGTCTCTCTCAGCTCTCGCCTCCACCCTCCTCTCTCCTACTCTCTACCTCGTCCTCGCCGTCCCGAGGGGGCACTGGTGGAGGGGGCATGGGCCCTCGTGAAGAAGCTGGAACTCGAACCTGGCCCCCTACCTCGCTCCTCTCTCAAAGAGAAGAGCCCGCCACAAAGGTAGAGCTGGTGAAGCTGTACCCTGCAGCTCGCGCCTGCTCCCGCCCTCGCTGAAGACGCTCCTCTGACGCTCGTAACCGCTCCTGGGTAACGGCTAGCTGGGTCCTCAAGTCTCCCAGCTCACACTCGCGCGCTGCCGCCTGCTCCTGGTACCGGGCACGCTCTGACTGCTGTAGCTCGTGGTGACGCGCACGGTCTGCCAGGTGTTCCTCACGCACCCGAGCACGCTCCTCGCGCTCTCGCGCACGCTCTCTCCGCTCCAGCTCAAGAGCGACCCGCAGCTCCGCTACGTCCTGAGGCAGCTCCTCCCGCCGCCTCAAAGCCCTCTCCAGCTCCGCGACCCGCTGCTCACGGATCGCCAACTCCGCCCCAGCTAGGGAAGCCCGGGTATGAGCCGCATGTAACTGTGTAGTCTGCAAACAGGTAAACAAGTCATCAGTTCCACATTTAATGCAATAATTCAACAATTTATGAAACGAATGCATGGTTAAAAGTAAAACTCACCCGTGTGGCCATCGCCTGCTGGCCCTCCTCGATGCAAGTAAGAGCGGCTCGGAGCTCCTCCGTCTGCAAAACACTTTTTTCATCAGCACATAATAATAGATAATTGAATGAGGTCTGAGTTTTGAATTTACCCGTGTGGCGAGGTCGCGCTCTGCCGCCTCGGCCTGTGTCACTGCCCCTGCTAGCTGCTCCGCTAGTGCAGTCGCCTCTGCACTAGGCCCTCTCGAGCTAGAGGCCTCTCCCGTATCTCTCCCTGCTGCTCCCTGTTGGGCACGCTGCATTTATTGAGATTGTCAGTGGCAAATCATCAATAATTCAAGGACAAAAATTCATTTGCATATAAAAATAAATTGAACACTCACCAAGGTCTCAAGGTCTACCCGCGTAGTGGCCAGCTGTGCCTCCAGGCTGTGCAGGTGGGCCTGTTCATCCATCGCTGCGATATCTCGCGCATCCTGCATCTATTACATATTAGTCATATGATAGATACGTAAGCATTTGCATTAAAATTAGAAATAAGTGCATTCATAGATACCCCTAGGACCCTCATCTGGGGTCGGCCGGCGTAAACCTCCCAGTAGCGTCGGAGGTACTCGGAGCTGTCCGCTGCCTGAGAGGTGACTCGGATCCCGCCCCGCTGCCAGTCGGCGTACTGGTCCGCAAACCGCACTCTCCAATCGATCTCCTTAGTACGACCACGCGTCTTCTTCCCAATCCCTCGCGGCTCTCCAATCTCTATCCACTCCTGATGAAGGCCGAGAGTCCTCATCACCAGCCTAAGCCGTAACGGCTCAATCTCGCTAAGGCAATGAACCCAAAGCTCATGCTCAAAGCGAGGTCGGCCCGCTACGACCCATGGCTGGCCCTCGTCGGTCATCCCCTCGTAGGGTCTCCACCGCACCTGCATTCACAAGCATGCATACATCCATCATATCCATCATATAACATAAACGTAAAAAGAAATGCATAACATTGATCATGCGTACCAGTGAGGGAGGGAAGTCTCGGAACTCCCTGCGTAATACCCACAACTCATAGGCGAGTGGGGCTCCAAACACCACCGGCAGCCAGCGCCGTGCTAGAGGGAAAGATCCCTCACCTCCAGGCCGTGGGTCGACGCGCCCCATAGGCATGTACAAGTGGCTCCAAGTCTGCATCCATGCATCATATTAGCAGAGCATTCATACGCATAAGTATTCTAAAATAAAAAAAAAAAACACATAAAAGAGAAAAATGTATACCTGAAGAAAAGGTGAGAAGCCACTGACAGTCGTCTCTCGACCTGTCCCCGTGGAGAGGTCGGCTATCAAGTGCGCCAGCAGCGCTGCTACCCAGGCATATCTGCCGACTCCCTCCAAGTCCTCGAGCATCCCTAGGAATCGGCAGTTGATGACGTCGCCCTTTGTGCCGAGCAGCAGCCTCCCGAGCATCAAAAATAAGAACCTCCTCAGATCTCTGTCTGCCCTCTCTCTGTCAGCCGGGTCCTGGCAATAGGCTGTCCTAGCCCCATCCGTCAACCTCTGTGAAAACTGCTCTAAAGACTCCCTGGGTCTCTGTCTAGCGTCCCCCAGTCCCATGGCTGTGGTGAGGTCGGTGCGGAAGACGGTCCTGCACTCGTTAGGTGTCTCATAAACCATCTCTAACCCTAGCAGTCTCTGGGTAAGCTCAGTGTAGTCAAGGTAGGTGAACCCGCTCACAGCCTCCCCGTCTACCCTCAGCCCTGTAATCCTAGCTACATCCTCTAGGGTGGGGATCATATGACCCCATGGCATCAAGAATGCCCGACTCGTCCTATCCCATCTCTCTCTCAGAACCTGGATCAGTGCTAGGTCAGGCCTAACTGGCTCTATGCTGAGGAAAGCCCCGAACCCCATGGCATCTACCCTAGCTCTCTGAAACTCGGGGAGACCATAATATGCTGCTCGCACTTGGACCCAGGAAATGCGTGTCCTCATCAATCCCTGCGTGCATAAAGAAAGTTTTTTGCTTAATTGTTTAAATTTCATGTGAAAACTGCATTTGCTGAGATGTTTGCTGTTTGATTTAATTAATGACCAACCTTGGGTCGTGGCTTGCTTGATTAACGCCTCTGAGGGTGGCGTTATTTATAAATGGTTATCTACGTTTATCGAATTAACGACCCAGCCTGGGTCGTTGGTTATCTAGAAGACGCCCCTATGGGAGGCATTGTTTTGAAATCTGGTTCTGGAAGTTTCAAATTAACGACCACCCCTGTGTCGTTGTTGAATTAATTGATGCCCCGATGGGGGCCGTTGTTTTCCAGGGTTTTAAAAAAATAATAAAACAGCACGCGAAATAAATCATGGCAAACATATTGAGGAAAAATAAACAATGGAATTGATAAAAGCATGGAAATTAATAGCATGTTGTTTAGACATGATAATTCAAATTAACGACATGCTGCAGGGCGTGTTCTCATAAGATTAATTATTTTCCAAAATAAAGAAAATGAATTGACGACCCCAGGTCTGGGCGTCTTTTCTTTAATTCACGACACCCCTGGGGGCGTCTTCTTTCTGAGTCACTGGTTTTCTCGCCCGAGGGCTATGGAAATGGAAGGAAAATAAAAAAACAAAAATTAAAAAAAATTAAAAAAATATGGAAATAAGGGCTGGGGGCCTACCATTTGTCGTCTAGGTCCAGCCAACTCCCCACGGAGGGGTTGCCGGGGTTGCCGTGGCCGTCGGAGTTGGCCGCGGCGAGGAACGACTGCCACCGGTGGTTCGTCTTCTCCTTCTTCTTCCTCATCTTCTCCTTCTTCTTCTTCGTCTTCTCCTCCTTCTTCGTCCTCTCCATCTTCATCATCTTCTTCGTCTTCTTCATCTCCTTCTCGTCCTTCTTCGGCCTCATCGTCTCCACCGTGTACCTCGTCGCCGTGTTCCGCCGCCGGTGCTTCCTCGGCCGCCACGAGAAGGAGCTCCTCTACCGCCTGTGCTCCTTGCTCGTCCAGGTCCACGACTTCGGGGGCCGAGACCCTTTGCCTTTTGTGTCCACCGCCCGCCATGGCTAGGGGGTGAGGGGAAGAGAGAATGAGAGAGATAGAGAGTGGGGGATGGGTTCGATTAGGGTTGCAGAAAAGGGAAATAGGGAAACAAAACGAAGGAAGAAGAAGAAAGAAGGGAAAGCAAAGTTGAACGGTCAAAAAGAATTAACGACCCCATAAAAGTCGTGTCTTGTTAAAAAGACGACTTGGACAAAGGGCGCTACTTAACCATTTCACGACGTGCTTTGAGGCGTGATTTCTTTTCGCATGGGGAATAACAAGCGTCGTCAGGAGCATTTAATGGGAATTGATTGATGTGATTGGAATAATCATTACTGTTTTTAATTAACGGCTTGGCTACATGCGTTATTTATATGAGACGTGGCTTATCTGAAGGCGTTACTTTTAGATTTTTAACGAATACTTTTGGGAATTTGAATCATATTAACGCCTTGACTTGAGGCGTGACTCTATTAACGCCATTGCTGAAGTCGTCAATTCTGGAATTTCATGTTTTGATTTTAGGAAAAGATCAATGAGAGACGACGAGTGCTGAGACGTTATTTATGTTATTAACGTCATTCTCTGAGTCGTTATTCAGAACAGAAACGCAGATTTTGGAAGAACTGATCAGAAAATTGGCTCAATCAGAATATTATCATTGTTTATTATTGATGAAAAGATTAATGCACCTATTGAGCCACTTTGGGCCTCAAGCTTCTTAAAGCTATTACATATGTTTTCCACTGATCTCTGTCTTCTTCTAAGTTCTCCACAGGTTGATGAGCTTTGCAGATTTTCCACAGTGCTTGGATTGTTGTGCTTTCTTCTCCATCTTTATTGCTGCCAATGTCCCTTGTCTTGATAGGAGGAAGATGAGATGGGTCCTCGAATAGTCGCCGTGGAAGCCCGAGTTGAGGAAAGCACCTATGAGAGTTGTATAAAACGAATTCCGTGGCGCCTATTAACCGAAGATCCGTACCGGGAGAGAATTGTGCATGGAGTTCTTGAGCTTTAAGTAATCCCGGGGTGCACGTGAAAAAGTTCGTTGGCATCACCTTGAGATGCTTCCTCCATTCCACTCTTTTCTTGATTTGGGGAATCCGGTTCACCACTCTATTGCTCAACCCCAATGAGCCGGTCATATAGGAAAGTGGGCTTTTTGAGAATATTCTTGATGGTTGTTGGGCCTCCTCACATGGATCGAACTTGAAGTGGAGATCTACCCAACTAGAGAGTACAAGCATGCATCCATAAATCGGTCTCCCCATTACTGCCGAGGTAAGCCCGCTATATAGAAAGGCTAATATCACCGGTCCCACTCTTTCTCCTTCCCAAAGGCTAGCTATAGCACTCAATTGGGTCTCTTCCAAGAAATCCTCCGTGGAGGGGAACAAGATTGCCCCCGCCAAGCACACAACGAAGGCTTTTGCTACTCGTTCTATTTCATCTTCCTCTTTAGCTTGATCGGACTTTTTATAGACCCATGAGGCAAGCTTTAAAAGGTTAATCCCTTGGTGGCTTTGATCTGGCTCACTAAGTTGGGGCTAGGAATCAAGCTTGTTAGCAATTCATGAGAGAGATTTGCCTTGGCATGATGGCCATCTTCTCCTCATCCCCTTGTTTCATCTTCTTTAAGCCCAAGATCATCTCTAGCTCTTCTAATAGAATTGTGGCTTCAAAAGTAGAGAAGAGGAAGGTGTGAGTAGAAGGATGCCATATCTCCATAAGAGCTCCTATAGCTGCCCAATCTAAGTGGATTTGGTCATAATGTTTGGCATGGGTAACTAAACCTAGAAGATGCCATCTGGATAGGAAAACCCTCATGTCTGAATTGAATTTGGAGAGCAAGAGGGGAAGCCATTTGTTTTTTTTGTGAATCTCCTAGCTCCTGGAATGTTTGGGTATTCCTGTGTAGAAAAAGAAAAGAAAGAAGGCACAGAGGGAGAGAAGAGATGAGAGTTTGAAAGAGAAATAGGGAGACACACAATTCAAGCTTTGAACATACCTGGTTCATAGCAATCCTATTGCTAAGGTGCCCATTAATCTCGGAGAGCCTGAGAGTGGAGAGCTTGGTCCTTTTGATAGTTCTCTCCATCTTCTGAGTAACTGTCTGCAGAAAGAAGCCGAACGGAACAAGCAGCACCTGCGAAAGCAGAAGAAGAAGCAGCAGAAAATAGGATTCGAATAATTTGTTGAGAGAAATCCCCCCTTTTTTATAGAAGTTTGAGGGATCTTATGCCCGTTCGAGATTGCAAAATCAAGTACGAGCATTACTGGGTTTAAGCTTTCTGATTCAGAGTCGGAAGCGTGTGTTTCGAATTTATGGTTAATTAACGACGGTATTCAGGGCGTCGTTTATTGAATTAACGACTTGTCTAAGGTCGTGTTTTATTTCACGCCTTGATGAGGGTCGTCACTTTCTTGAAATCTCAAAGCTATTAACGCCTTGATACTAGCCGTCTTTTATCCTTTTAACGCCACTACCATCAGTCGTCTTTTTATAAGCTGGCATATTCAGTTCCCATGTGCTGATGTTAATTAATGAACTTAAGTGCTATCTTTTAATTAGAATTTATGTGTGATTGTGCACTTATGATCATGTCTTGTTTTGAATTAAGGATTATTTCTATCATGAGGACTAATGAATTTTCAAGTGCAGAAAAGTGCAGGTTTCGAGACGCATGGGTAACTCGTTGAAGTAACACCATTCCGTTCTTGTATTCTTTCCTGTAAGCATTATTACTATATGGTACTCTACGCTACTATAGCATATCAAGGACCTTGTGGTTCTGACGAACCTGGAATTTGAGTTCCCCTTCACCAAGAACAGTGATAATTCCAGGAGAATCTTGATCACACGGATAGGCCGTTGAGTCATTAAAGGTCTGGGACGATGGTTCCACTTTTTGAGTTGATGCGCGGACAAACGGGCTTCGGCTTAGTGTCAGCTCAGAAATCTGGATTCTTGACCAAATCTAGATGGCTTGGCAATATTATCCTTGATTATTTTTTATTTTTAGTTTGTTTTATTTTTTTTCTTTTAGCCCAGCATGCATCATGTAGGACTTTGAGCTTAATGATGAAAATCTTCATATTATGGCAATAATGAAGGTCATTCGCTCTTAATTGAGTTGGCATGAGATATTTCATTCTAAATCGAATACTTTATTCTCTCTGAAGCCGCTCAGGCTAGTTCCTTGAAAGCGTCCCTTTGTTGGGTCTTCATCTCAATTCACTTTAATTTTCTGCAAATCCACCTTGATTGTAGCACGTCCACATTGGCTGGTAACAGCTCTCCAAAGGTGCCTCCCTGTTGTGCCCTCGCGCACATTTTGTTTAGTTTAGTCTCCTTTATCCAGCCAATCGATGCTTTCTTGGAATCACCCGGAGTTGTTTCACTCAGAATCTTGGAAGGATTTCTAATGCTTAGTGTCAGAGGCGTGTCACATCACACCTTGGCATCTACTTATCAGTTCATTCCACTTCATTTCGCTTGTTACACTTTCACTTCATTTCGTCTCACTCCCTTGCAAAGCAGACGCCAAGGCGGGGCAGCTGTAGACACGCCAAAATTGATACTATGTTGATCAAATCTCATGTCACCATGTTAACGCCCTAAAGTGAACTTCAATATTTCCATAGTACGAAGTTTTTCTATTTTTGTGTGATTTTATGTGTTTTTCTAATTATTTTTGTAATTCACGACTTGAAGTAAGGCATGTTTTAAATAACGGCTTGCTCATGGGCGCGTTTTAAAGAAAGGACGACTGATCCAAGAGGCGTCATTTTCTGGAATTTAACGAGTTTCATTCAAATTGGAAAAAGAAGAATTAACGTCCCTCTCTGGGTCGTGTTTTTAATCAACGCCTCTCCCTCAGGCGTCACTTCGTCATTTTCAAATAAGGAAGGTGTTTCTTACTAAAATTAAATCCATTAATTGACGCCTTTATGCCAGTCGTTATTTTAATTAACGCCCCGACCCAGGTTGTCAATTTCAGATAAATGCCTTTATGTGGGTCGTCTCTTTCCCTTCCGTGTCCTGATTGAACGAGGCTTTCTTGGAGAGTTGCCTGCTCTGTTTGATCATCTTGTTGGATTAGGTAACTAGAGACCTTGCCGTGGATGGCTATTGCTAATTCTTATCCCATTAGATCTGTGTTTTCCGCCCGATAAATGCATCCCTGGGTCGAGTTCGCAAAAGGTTGGCTGAAGGGAGAAGAAAAGAGGGATTAGTAATAGCAGAAACAGGTTTTCTACGCGCATAGAAGCTTTCCACTCTCCTCTTCCCTGCGCATCCTTTGCTCCTGCGGTGGTTTCTTCTTCCTATTGCATCAGCCGACTTAATTGGTTCTCCCTTTACTGTTGTCAGGAACAGCAGGGAACTCTTTGGTTTATTGTTTTATCATCGTTCATCATAATTCTTTTGCATTAGCTTCGCATCACATCTCCTTCCTTCCCTAATTCTCTTAGGGGTTTTAAAAGAACCAAAAGGTGCACACTTTATGCTCATATTCCATCATCTTATTTTATCTTTGGGTTGATACTACACACACTTGGCTAATCCCTTTTATCTTGTTTGTTTGTGATTTATTTAAGGGTAATCAAGAAGAAAAACCCCCTTCATCGGCCGGCCGGTAGGAGGAGGAGAAGAAATCTACAATCATCCCACATCATTGGTTTCATCAAGTATTCGCGATCAATCTCCCTTCCTTTTGAGGTAACCCCTCTGGCGATCACCCTCCATATAGCAATCTCTTGCTCCCTTTTTATTTAGTTGTTTTCTATCTTCTATCCTTTTATGTCGGAGTGATCATCATCTTTTTAGGTGTTCAGCACACTACTCCGGTACACTCTGCATTCAAAGCACCGCACCAAAGAAAAGAGGGTATAAAAAAGGGAAAAATTTATATGATAAAAAGGGAATTTGATAAAAGAATAATAATAAAGAAATACAGAACAAATAGGGTGAGATAATAAAAAATGTAATAATAAATAAAGGAAGACCTCCATTGGTCCACGGGTAATAAAAAGGGGGGGAACCCACACAGAAATAATAATAATTGGAAATAGATGATGATAATGAACAACGATAAAAATCATGAACAAAACGACACAGCCTTTGTCTCCCTCGGACCCCGGATCCGGGAATAGTAATGATGCCTTCGTAGGCTGGACTTCACCCTCGGGAGTCACCCCTCCCGTCATGGTTATCGCCCGACCTCATTTTGGGCCAATATCTCACCAAAGTCCCCCCTTTCCACCGGGATCTGATCCCGCTCTCGTATCAAAGTTGGCATCTCTTGGCAGACATCTGCACGGATTCATTCCCGTTACCATCTTGTTTTTCGAATGGACTTTTGTCCAAACATGAAATGGTCCACCAGTGACTGACATAGTATGAATGTTCATACCCCCGATATGGGTTTTCAGTATAGTCTGGCTGCTCCTTTCTTCCTGCATTAACTATTAATTCCTTTGGCCGTGGGGCCCTTATTTCCGGCGATTAATCAAGGGTGTTCCCTTCTCCGAGGGGACGTAAATAACGTTGTGACCATTATGGCGCGGCGGGTTTTGATCCAGACCTGAACTACACAATCGTCTGATTAGTCAGATCGAGGGCACAATAAATCGTCACTTTGTGACTGGCACGCCCACGCACTTAATAAACGAATAAACCCACTGAATAAACCGACTTAAATAACAAACTAATAAGCGAATTTTAGTGCGTCCAAAAGTCTAGCACGCCCGGTGGGACCAAACCACCCTTCATCTCTTCGCCGGGATTCAGGGCCTCATAGCCTCCTAATAAACGATGTTTGCCTGCTTTGATGAATTGCGAGTGTTGTCTTCGCCAACCGTATGGGCAGAAAAGCCGGACTAGGCGCAATTGTCTTTGTGGCCTCAAGGACGCTACTCCGAGGTACATGCAGCTTCCAGGAATCATGAAGGCCACTAAAAAACATAGAAGAGAAAGGGAGAAGAAGGGATGGGAAATCAAACCCCCTTTCCCTAAGAAGAAAAGTAAGAAAAGAAGAAAATAAAGAAAAAAAAGAGAAAGAATTGGCGAGAGAGGGTTGTACGGCCATATCCGTCGATCCCCGTGCTGAACAAAGATCACCACTGTGGGATTGATGCGGTGGAGCGAACCACTCAACCCCTCCCTGAGGGGGTGAGCGCTCTCCTGCACACCCACCTTGGTCTGTTATACAAAAAGGGAAGAGAAGAAAAGAAAAGGACAAAAAAAGAAAAGCTGGCAAGCATTTTCGACCAAGAGAACAAGAAGAAGGCCGGCATTACGCCCGGCTCTAGGAGGGTCCAAGCCCGCGGTGCAATGCCCCGGCCCGTTCCACCTTCCTACTGCCCCTAGTCGGCATATGACGGCCCCTCGAGTGGCTTCTAGAAGATCCAACAAGCCGCAACTGTAGCTTGATGAATTCCTGCCCATTGTGGGGATACTTTATAGCAATGGGGCCAAGCACGGCCACCACTCTCGAAGAGAGCATGCATATACCCCGCCATGGGGGATAAGAAGAAGAAATATACCCCGCCATGGGGGATAAGAGGTAAGAAAGAATACACCCCGGTCATGGGGGCACATGAAGAGAATACACCCCGACTCGGGGGCACGTGAGAAGAATCTACCCTGCCACAGGGGCATAAGAAGAAACATAGTTGCACCCCGTCTTAGGGGCATTTGAAGAAGAAATGTACCCCGCCATGGGGGCGTATGAAGCAAAAGAAACACACCCCGCATGGGGGGCATGAAAACAAGAAGTTGCACCCTGTTCCGGGGGCATTTGAAGAAGCAACACACCCCGACTCGGGGGCACATAAAGCAAAAGTTACATCCCGGCTTAGGGGCATTTGATGAAGAATCTACACCGACCTGGGGGCATAAGAAGAAATAGAGTTTCGCCCCGATCTGGGGGACATGAAGAGCGAAAGAATATACCCTGGCTTAGGGGCTTTTGAAGAAGAAACATACCCCGCTCTGGGACATTAGAAGTAGCAAAATTCACCCCCGCCATGGGGGCATAAGAAGCAACATACCCCGCTCTGGGGCATAAGAAGCAAAAACTACACCCCGACCTAGGGGCATATGAAGAGAAGTGCATCTCGATCTAGGGGCATAAAGAGCAAAAGAATACACCCTGGCTTAGGGGCTTTTGAAGAAGAAACGTACCCCACCATGGGAGCATAAGAAGCAGAAGTCACACCCCGACTTAGGGGCATATGAAGAGAAGTACACCCCGCTTGGGGGCACATAAGCAAAGAAGCAGAATCCACCCCGACCTGGGGGCATAAGAAGCATGGAGTTACACCTCGACTTGGGGGTACGTAAAGAAGAAACACATCCTGCCTTGGGTGCACAGGAAGCAGCAGAATCCACCCCCACCATGGGGGCATAAGAAGCAACATACCCCGCCACGGGGGGGGGGGGTGTGGAAGCCATGAAGAATTCACCCCGGCTTAGGGGTATTTAAAAAAAATCTACCCCGATTTTGGGGCACTTTAAGAAGAACTACACCCCGACCTGGGGGCATGAGAAGCAAAGAATACACCCCGCTCCTGGGGGAACATGAAGAGAATACACTCCGCCCGGGGTGCACGAGAAGCAAAACACACCCTGACTCGGGGGACATATGAGACAAAGAATACACCCCGGTTTAGGGGTATTTGAGGAAGAAATATACCCCGATATGTTGGCACATGAAGCATGCATCCACCCCGCCATGGGGGCATGAGAAGCAAAGACCATACCCCGCCATGGGGAATAAGAAACAAGAATTCACCCCGGCCCGGAGGCATACAAAGAAAGAAGCACACCCCAACTTAGGGGCATTTGAAGAAGAAATATAACCCGCCATGGGGGCCTTTAAAAAAAAAAGACACCCCGCCTTGGGGGTAAAATAGGCAGAGGACACCCCATCGTGAGGTGCATGAGAAGCAAAGACTCTACCCCGTATGGGGGCATATGAAACAAAAAGAATACACCCCAACTTAGGGGAATACGAAGAAAAATATACCACACTCTGGCACAGAAGAAGTAGAAGAATCTACCCCGGCTTGGGGGCACAACAAGCAACAGAGTTACACCCTGATCTAGGGGCACTTGAAGAGAAATATATCCCGCCATAAGGGCACATAAAAGAAAAGAGAGCAACAATACACCCCGGTCTGGGGGCACAGAAGTAAAGAGACATACATCCCGACCTGGGAGCATATGAACAAAGGTATACCCCGCCTAAGGGACATCTGAAGAAGCAACATACCCCGCCACGGGGGCATGGAAGCCATGAAGAATTCACCCCAGCTTAGGGGTATTCGAAGAAAAATCTACTCCGCTCTAGGGGCATTTGAAGAAGAAACATACACCCCGCCTGGGGGCATAGAAGCCATAAAAGAATCCACCCCGGCTTAGGGGCATTTGAAGAAGAAACATACAGCCCGCCTGGGAGCACGGAAGCCATAAAGAAACATACCTCGCCTGGGGGCACAGAAGCAAAGAGACATACATCCCTGCCTGGGAGCATATGAAGAAAGGTATACCCCGCCTAAGGGGCATTTGAAGGGGCAACATACCCCGCCACGGGGGCATGGAAGCCATGAAGAATTCACCCCAGCTTAGGAGTATTCGAAAAGAAATCTACCCCAGTTTAGGGGCATTTGAAGAAGAACTACACCCCGCTATGGGGGCATGAGAAGCAAAGACTACACCCCGCATGGGGACACACGAAGAGAGAAACTCACCCCGACTTAGGGGCATTTGAAGAAGAAATGCACCCTGCCATGGGGGCACATGAAGCAGCATACACCTCATCCCAGGGGCATCTGAAGCAGGACATACAACATTCCCCGAGTCTCGGGGGCACACAAAGAAAGAAACACACCCCACCTTGGGTGCACAAGAAGCAGACATGCCCTAGTGTGTCGGGGCAGAAGAAGCGGAGTACACCCCGCCTGGGGGCATAAGAATAAAAATGTACGCCTCGGTTTAGGGGCATTTGAAGAGAAACATACTCTACTTCGGGGCATAAGAAGCAGAAGTTACACCCCGTCTGGGGGCCTAGAAGTCATGAGAGATACACCCCACTTGGGGGCACAGAAGAAAAGTTACACCCCAACCTGGGGGCACATTAAGAGAAATACACCCCAGTCTGGGGGCATTAATGAGAAAGGAAGAGCAGAACAAAAAGAACAGTCATGAGGTGGACGTGGTCTTCGAACCCGCCTATTCACAATAAAAAGAAGAGCAGAAAAGAAAAGAACAGTCATCAGGCAGACGTGGTCTTTCCACTCGCCCCTCCACATAAAAGAAGAGAGTCTTCATTAGGAGCTCAAATCAGAGTTTTTCTTTTGTGTTTCTTCTTCCATATACCCTGAGCTTCAAGTGTGTATTTTTTGCAATCTCTAAACATTTGTGTGTGTGGATCCTTTCAGATATGTGTGTGTGTGTTTGATTTCTGCCAGATTTATGTGTGCTTCGGTGTGTTTACACCTTCGTGGGAGGTTCTATCTCTCTACGTGTGTGTCTGTATTCAGATCTTGTAATCCCTCACAAGATAGTGTGTAAATCCTCACAGTTTGTGAGGGGTGGATGTAGGTTTCCGTTGTTGCATCCGAACCACCTAAATGTTGTCTCGTGTGTGGTTTGATCCTTTTCTCCTATCTCCATTCAGTGTAAGCACACACGTAGATTAGATTATTTGTATCTCTTGAGTTAGATCTAGCACAACTCATCATCTTCACATCAGATCTATGGTATATTAAAAGGTGGGTTCGGATAGACAAGGCAAACATTGTCAGGAAGATAACACTTTGCGTGAGTAGAATCTTCGGATTCACATCTCCGCCATGGTACCAAAGATCTATTGTGTGTGATAGATTTTGTTAGATCTAATACTTTCTATATAGATATGAACTTCTTTATTGCTGTTCTTCACACTTGTTTAAATCGGCTAAGGTTTTGTTAAATTTTGTAATTACCCAATTCACCCCCCCTGTAGCGACCCGGATCCCGGATACCAGATGTACCTGGTAGAACTACCGAATACACATGATACCACTTGGAACCCGCGAGGCCTCCCAAGAGCGGGAAAGCTCCGAAGGGAAAAAGGCATGTGTAGAGTACATTGAAGCCACAAAGATATAACAGAAGCAATTAAATTTCATTAGATCGGTTTGCTAAAGTAGCAGAAATAAAATTACTTTTTAATTAATAGTTTCAATTTAACAATTATATACCAGAGTCAAATCCAAAGCTAAAGACAGCAAGTCTAGCACAGTACAGTCGACAGAAAGGAAAGACGTACCGAGAAGTCGGGGGAAGCCCGACGCAGGCACCAGCTGGCCACAACGACACGCTACGAGCAAGCGCACCAGGAACCACACGGAAGTAGAACGAATGACGTCACCCCACCTGAAAAGCAGGGGTGAGCCTTGTGTCACTGGCTCAGTAGGGGTCACGCGGATCCCCACTGAAAAACACGCAGTAACACGGAACAACAAAACAATAGGAAGAATAGCAGGTGTAGCAAAGCGGGAAAACTACACTACAAAGCTGTAAAGCTACTCTAGAAGCCGTCGAGAACAGACGGGGAGTAGGAGTAGGGAGCAAGTAAGAAAGGGGAAAAACCCGCGCCAGACAAGTGGCGGCCGAACTAACCTTGGCACCCCAAATTACTCCAAATAGTGACAGAAGGGCGACTCTGATCTAACAAAGTCAGAAGTTACCGATCTGCCAACTCGGCACCAGGCCTAAGACGAAGACCTGCAAGAACCGACAAAAGGTCTAGAAAAGATCTAGACAGACGATGGACAAACACGACGGCACACACGACTAGAACGTCGTGTACATAACGCCACACAGACCTCGAGTAGGGCCACGAGAGGGCTAACTCGAAAAAGGTCACGACGCGCAAGAAACGCCGAGAGTCATGTGTCACGTGACGGAAGCACCTCCTCACAAGAACAACAGCCAGCTGCGTCCACTGACGTCTTATGCTGCGTCACAAGTGTCTCACCTACGGCACCACTGAAACCACGGCAGAGTCGCAGACACGAGCTCAACCAAACAGGAACAACAGCAACGACAGAACAAGAGGACAAGTAACTAGTCAGGGTCGCGCCCGTCGGCGTAGGTCCTCAGTCCCTGAGAACGTGTGCACACATTGGCTCTAGCCTAAGCCAGGTTCTCTAGATAGTTTTCTCCCTCGGTAGGATGCTACCGCTGGCTGGGAGCCCACGGAACTAGCTTACAAACCGCATCACGGGAACACCCCTCCGCTATCCGCAAGCGGGTCGGCAACTCAAAGGCCTTAGGGCTACAACAAGCGGAGGCTCACAAGACACATAGACTCAAAACACAAGTGCTGAAGTACAGGTAGGCAAGAACGCCCAACGGCACGCACTTCAAAGCACCATCGACAGCACAACCACTGTCGACAAACTCAGGACAAGGCAACTAGACCCACCACGTAACGATCCTTGAGTCGGACGACTCAGAGGCTAGATCATCACAAACAACAGAACAAGCCGCCAATCTATCTAATCCTAAGCCACGGGAAGCAACGCTCCGCAGAGAACGACTCACGGAGACCTGAGGGAACACCGGAGACCCTCAGACACGCCTGGATACGCAAGCCAAGGTAAAACAATACCTCGAGGCATCCAGAACCAGTGTCTCAGACTGGACAAAACTGCTAAGACACCCACACAAGGTCGCCTGTCAACCACTGGGTCACCCCGGGTTGACCGGAACCAAACAACGACGACTCAACAGTAGGAAAGAGAATCTTACCTCAAGCAAGAAGACTCCTGGCCACCTCACAATGTAGTCTTAGCCCTCATAGGGTGTCAGGAGACATCCACGGGAAAGCGGGCAGACCACAAGGATAAGCCAAGACAGTCAGAAACCAGAACCACGGAAATCAGAGCTCAAAGGCTGTAACGCACCACCCTTAAACCGTTACATGGATGTGACGGTCTAACGCTGGGCCGTTACACGAGCCTGACGCACCAGGGCAGGCGCGTCAGAGCCAACACGCTTGAAACCACAACACGAACAGCGTAACGCGCCAGGGCAGGCGCGTTACAGCGGCCTAACGCAGGACAACAGACGCGTTACGCCACCCTAACGCACGAGAGCAGACGCGTCAGGGCCAACAGACCCGAGACAAAAATGGTAACTTGAACCACGTAACGCACTAGACCAGGCGCGTCACACAGCCTAACGCGGCAAAGCAGGCGCATCAGGGCCAACTAGCTCAAGTCAAGGAAACAATGGCCGAAAGGCACGTAACGGTCCATCACAGACGCGTTACACAAGCCTAACGCACGAGGGCGTGGCCGTTAGAGCCAACGGCACAACCACCCAACTCGGCCAAAACAGCACGTAACGGCCTGGGGCAGGCACGTTACAACGCTGTGACGCACGGGGACACCACCGTTACACAAATCGCCTCAACGGTCAAACTCCAAGTCAAACGCAATGTAACGGCCTACACCTGACGCGTTACAAGACTCTGACGCACTAGGGCAGGTGCGTCAGAGGAACCGCCTTAACCAAAATGCTAAACGACAAAATAGGTGTGACGCATCACACCGGACGCGTCAGAGAGCTGTGACGCGCCTCCCCTAGGCCGTCACACTCCCAAGACCACGAAGAACTAAAAACACCCAGACGCTGTGACGGTCTATCGTAGGGCCGTCAGGGACCTCTGGCGGTCACTGAAACGACCGCTACACCGGTCACGGCGGGAAAATAGTGGATTGGCCAAATCGAGCCGTTCTACGCCCCATTCACGCCGAAGCGCAGGGGAAACAAAGCTAGATGATGAAAAACAACATCGGGAGGCTAAAAAGCCCACATGCACGCGCTAAAATGCAAGATCAGGGCGATTTAGACAAATCGACCCTAAACGAGTAACCGAGGTTCCCGGACTCCTACCGGCCTCGAATGACGACCGATCAACACGAAACTAGCATGGATGGGATCCAGACATCCCAGCGGTCATTTCAACACTAATCACACCACAAATTGTTGCCATTTTTCGGCGAACCCTGAAAACCCCAAAAACCACTGTTTTCACAAAATCGGCCCGATCTCCCCCGATCGAGCACCAAATCATGCACGGAAATAGAGGAAACGTGCAGAACAAGGTGGCGATCCGTCTCCCTACCTCCACCGAAGAAACCGTGCCCCGAAGGGACTAAACCACGCCGAAAACCACGCTGCGAGCTCAAACACCGGCTTTGAATCTACCGTTCGGGATCGCGTCAAAATCACTCCATCCTCACCCTATCGCGCACCCAGTCAGCTCCACAGCATCCCCAACACTCGCTCCTAGGTCCTCCGTCTGCAGCCGGAGCCGAGGAAGCTCGAGAGGAGAGAAAATAGGAGAGAGAGATGGCGGCGGTGAAATGAGAAGGGAGGAGAGAGGAAGGAAAAGAAAAAGGAAAAGAAATTAGGAATTTTCCTAATTTCCAAAAAATCCGATTTCTGGCCCTATCTCTGAAAAATACGCAAAAATAGTCGAAACAACTGGCTCGAAGAGTACATCATCGCTGCAGCATTCACGAGTCGAGAAACTGACAACCAAACTCACCGTAGGGTTCCGTAACTAGTACGAGAGAAAAACCCACATGGCTCGTAAAGCTCAACTCGGAAGCCACAAAAGCGAATCGAAACTCACCGAAACAAATCCGAAAGATCCAATAAAGATCTACCAAGGATCCAGGGCATTACATCCTCCCCTCCTTCAAGAAATTTCATCCTCAAAATTTAAGGACTAGCAAAGGAGAAGCAGGGAAGAACAACCCAACAACACAAACACGGAAACGACATAAATCTCGAGAGAACACAGCTCAGAGGAACATCGTCAGACCACAATCACCGGCACACGCTCTGGGTCGAGCACGACACAAGTGGACACAAGTCCGACACCTCCAAAACAAGGCAACGTCGCTTACGTCTCGCAGGGGAAAGAGACATGACTGCCTCAACAACAGACATCGAAGAAGCGAAACGACATACACAGCGAGTATCAGCTTAAACAAGGAGACACAATTCTCTCAGCTGACAGCTCGACCACATCATCGGCTCCAGTGCCAAAGGCAATAGGGAACACCTGGCACACAGGACAGCAATGACAACACTGGACCACAGGCACAACCAAGTCAATCCTCACTCAGATTTTACATCTGATCGAGTCGCAAGCTAACTCTAAGGGGAAAGAGTACAGCAAGACTAACCGACAAGACCTGGTCCAAAACAGAGACACAAAATCATAGAGAAACAGCGCCAAAACACCAACAGCAGCACTTGCAGAATTCCGGCTCCGCACGGAACACAGAACCATGGAACACAACTGCAAACAGGGTCACAACAAGGCACAAGAACAGCTGACCACACGACCACAAGGGACGGGTCACGCATCAAACCGCTCACCAAGAAAAGACCCACGACAACGGGAAACGACAACAATCTCGGGGAACGCAACTCAAGGACTACAAACACGCCTCGAGAGCACAACACCCAAGAGAAGGAAATGCAGAGTAGAGGGTACTCAATCAGCAGGAATGCCGACAAATTCCCCAACACTCACAAATGCCAATGCTAACCGCAGAAAATCACCAGCAACAGCACGGCAACAGACGACATCGAGGCACAGGAAGCCAAGATGAAGTCACATCGAGAAGAACAAACCCCTCGACCAGTGAGTAGCTAACTCACAGGCTTTAGCTACACACTCAACAACGCACACCGGCATCAGAACAACCTCGGTAGTCGCATCTCAGCACACACCAGACGCCTTCGCAATCAATGAAGATCGCAAACAACAAGCCACGAGTACCGATCTCGCAAACAACCGATCACCAAGAGCCCAAGTGCCACAAGAGAAGAGTACCAGCTTCAGCACAAAGCACAGGGAAAAGCGTTAATCTCAGCTTACCTTCACGTCCTGAAAATGATAAATGAGCCTTCACGACACGTCTGCCGCTGGACACGGCACGACAAATACGGTACACAACAACTCTTAACACCCTTACGGAGTCCAAAGCCAAGCAACCGTATAGCAAAAAGCAGATCAGGCTCAGAACAAAGCTGTCCACACTTAAGCAGACACAGGACAAAGGCATCACTAAGACAGCAATTCCAAGGCAAACCTCGAAAAAGATTCCACCAGAAGGAATGAGAAGCAATAAGCTCAACCACGAAAGCTCACCAGGAAAGGGAAATCCTAGCTTGCCTGAGCAACTTCTCGAACACAGAATCTAATCGAGCACTTCAATAGAAGCGAAACACATTAGGAGCTGAACAGACTCAAGCCGGGACGACCAAGACAACGTGAGAACATGTACGGTCATCAGACCAAGGCTAAAGGTCAACAGCAACCTGAACAACATACAAAGAAAACCTCGAACAACGTACTGCAGATTCAAGCCTTCCGACGAACACTGCCAAGTACAACATGACCAAGATGAACACAACGACGAAAAAGAAACACCTTATCACATCCTGACAAGAGCAGGACCATCTCGTACAGTGCCAGGACAGCACGCACAAGACAACATTCGAAGAAAACAACGCGATAAATCATCGCAACACCAAAGCCAGCTGAAGACTGTACTGGACTTTCATGACTCTGGATACTGTATATCTCGGATTCCCATGTACTTCACACAACAATGCTCTGATAGCTCAGAAAAGAACTCCGAACATCTCAGAACACTGCTCTGATACCACTCTGTAGCGACCCGGATCCCGGATACCAGATGTACCCGGTAGAACTACTGAATACACGTGATACCACTTGGAACCCGCGAGGCCTCCCAAGAGCGGGAACGCTCCGAAGGGAAAAAGGCATGTGTAGAGTACATTGAAGCCACAGAGATATAACAGAAGCAATTAAATTTCATTAGATCGGTTTGCTAAAGTAGCAGAAATAAAATTACTTTTTAATTAACAGTTTCAATTTAACAATTATATACCAGAGTCAAGTCCAAAGCTAAAGATAGCAAGTCTAGCACAGTACAGTCGACAGAAAGAAAGACGTACCGAGAAGTCGGGGGAAGCCCGACGCAGGCACCAGCTGGCCACAACGACACGCTACGAGCAAGGGCACCAGGAACCACACGGAAGCAGAACGAACGACGTCACCCCACCTGAAAAGCAGGGGTTAGCCTCATGTCACTGGCTCAGTAGGGGTCACGCGGATCCCCACTGAAAAATACGCAGTAACACGGAACAACAAAATAACAGGAAGAACAGCAGGTGTAGCAAAGCGGGAAAACTACACTACAAAGCTGTAAAGCTACTCTAGAAGCCGTCGAGAACAGACAGGGAGTAGGAGTAGGGAACAAGTAAGAAAGGGGAAAAACCCGCGCCAGACAAGTGGCGGCCGAACTAACCTCGGCACCCCAAATTACTCCAAACAGTGACAGAAGGGCGACTCTGATCTAACAAAGTAAGAAGTTATCGATCTGCCAACTCGGCACCAGGCCTAAGACGAAGACCTGCAAGGACCGACAAAAGGTCTAGAAAAGATCTAGACAGACGACGGACAAACACGACGGCACACATGACTAGAACGTCGTGTACACAACGCCACACAGACCTCGAGTAGGGCCACGAGAGGGCTAACTCGAAAAAGGTCACGACGCGTAAGAAACGTCGAGAGTCACGTGTCACGTGACGGAAGCACCTCCTCACAAGAAGAACATCCAGCTGCATCCAATGACGTCTTATGCTGCGCCACAAGTGTCTCGCCTACGGTACCACTGAAACCACGGCAGAGTCGCAGACACGAGCTGAACCAAACAGGAACAACAGCAACGATAGAACAAGAGGACAAGTAACTAGTTAGGGTCGCACCCGTCGGCGTAGGTCCTCAGTCCCTGACAACGTGTGCACACACTGGCTCTAGCCTAAGTCAGGTTCTCTAGCTAGTTTTCTCCCTCGATAGGACGCTACCGCTGGCTGGGAGCCCACGGAACTAGCTTACAAACCGCATCACGGGAACACCCCTCTGCTATCCGCTAGCGGGTCGGCAACTCAAAGGCCTTAGGGCTACAACAAGCGGAGGCTCACAAGACACAGAGACTCAAAACACAAGTGCTGAAGTACAGGTAGGCAAGAACGCCCAACGGCACGCACTTCGAAGCACCAACAGCAACACAACCACCGCCGACAAACTCAGGACAAGGCAACTAGACCCACCACGTAACGTGTTAGCGCAACGAAGAGTGATATAGAAGGGGGGATGAATAGATCACTCCCGATTTGAACAACTTCAGAGGAAAATCACTACTTCGAAATACAACCCTTCAGAAATAGGTAAACAATATAGCTAACGCAGTAAGAAACTAAGACAGAGGAATAAGGTGCGATTGGAAGAGGCCGTCCACACACAAACACAAGGCCAAATAGAAGGAGAGCACAAATGATAATAGCAAACCACAGAGGAGACAAGAGATTTTAAGGTGGTTCGATTGTAGTCCACAATCTACATCCACCCCTCACTCCAACTAGAGTGAGGATTCCACTAGCCACTGCTAGAAAACTACAGACTCAGTCTGCGAACAATATGCTGCCACACAGCTTGAACAACCAAGGGAAACAAATCCCTCAACCAAACTCTGCTACCCACAGAGCTTGACACCTGGACCTGCTACCAGCAAGACCAGAACCGGAGATGGCTCTCCCTTCCTCCAACCCGGAGGGAACCTGCTAATGACAACCCGTCACTGGTAAAACCAGAGATCACAGATCTCTCTTCCTCTGCAGCCCAGAGGGGAACCGGAGTTACTCTCCCTTCCTCCAAACACTGGAGGGTAACAACTCGAAATCAGAGATATGAAGAAATGAAAGGAAAAACAGAAATGTAAACAAGACCAATGATGAACAACAATCGTTTCAGAAAAACTAAAATCAAATGTAGCTTCCGAAGAAGCAAATTGGACTCTTCTCTCTCACTCAGACTTTTCTCTCACAGCAATACTCTCAAATCTTTTCTCTCTTTCTTCTTTCTGGAACGTGGAGGCTCTCTCTCTTTCCTTCTTCTGCTCAGGGATTCTGCTCTTCAGCTTTTTCTCCAATTCAATCCATCTAATTGCAGAAGGCACCTTTTATATGGCATTCGACCTGACTTTCAGGCCTTCACACGAGTGAGTCTCGTTCCCTCCTTTTCCAGAGTATTCTCGGATCACGTGTCAAGTATCATCCTCGGTTCACGTGCCCAATCATTAACCTGAATCATCTGCAGGCAGAGACAAGGAAATGTGATTAGTTAGTTCGGTCAGATATCAACGAATGTATATACTTTAGAACAGCAAATGAGTAAGTGTGTACACTGAGGGAGTGTATAGACTTGTGAGTTTTCATGCGACCTCAGTGTATAGACTAGCTGAATAATGCATTATCATAACAGGGGGAATGTGTGGACTTCTGTGAAATGTATGAAGCCCTCGAGTGTATAGACTTAGGGATGTCAATTAGGCAAGTGTGTCAAGTGTGAGAGTGTATAGAGTTGAAGTTCTTCATGCGAGCTCAGTGTATCGACTTGCAGTAAAGTGCATTAACATAACAAAGGGGAATGTTAGACTTCTGTGAAGTGTATGAGGGAATAGAGTGTATAGACTTGCAAACAAGGCACTGTACAGACTTGATTAATGAGTGCATGTGAAAGGCAGTGTACAGACTTGAGATGAACAAAGCATGAACGAGTCTATCCAATGTATAGACTAGAAACATTTGAACATATGGACAATGTATACACTTGGCCTTTGAGGAATGGTGTATAGACTCTGAATGTGAAGGCAGGCTGTATAGACTTGGAGACTATTGAAGCACTGTATAGACTTGGTAAACCTGAACCAATGTACATACTTGGAACGCCTGAGGACCAGTGTACAGACTTGGAATCAATGAAAGCGTTGGCTGTACAGACTTGCATGAACGATGTATACACTTTGCCAATGTGTAGACTTAGGGTGTAGCTAAAGCAGCGAACGTAGGAATAGGTTGGAACGTGTAGACTTACGTTCGATCAGCAATGTACAGAGTTCACCTAGGGAAGCTACAGTGCTATGTCTAGACTTAATGATGCAAGCCTTGTATATACATTGGAACGCTTGAAGCGATGTACAGACTTGGTGAGCGCCAAGCAATGTACAGACTTTGATGAACCCCGCTCGCTGTACAGACTTCGAATCAAGGCCTGAATAGTGAATCAATGTCTAGACTTGGATGCCCAAGCCAATGTATAGACTTGTGCAATGCAGCCAGTGTATGGACTTGTACAGTGCTGCGCAGTGTACAGACTTTGAAGTGCGACCTAGCAGGATGTGTAGACATTGAACGCAACCAGAATGTCTAGACTTGTTATGAAGCAATGCACATGCTGTACATACTTGAGGCAATGCTTGCAGAAGGCGATGTATGGACTTGGTTTGTGACTAGAGGCTGTACAGACTTTGGGACATGATGCGTGCGACGAAGGACAATGTATTGACTTTGAAATGGTAGACGATGTATAGACTTGGGGTTCGACTGAGAATGTATAGACTTGTGGTTCAACTGAGGATGTATAGACTTGGAAGATGTGAGGCGATGTGTAGACTTTGAGGTTTAACTGGATGTATAGACTTGGAAGATGTGAGGCGATGTGTAGACTTGGAAATGAACGGGAGAATGTATAGACTTGGCCCCTTGAAAGGATGTATAGACTTCAGATGCATGCTATAGTGCCGTTGTATGGACTTGATCTCAAGGAATGGCTGTACAGGCTTTGAATATGAAGACCAATGTATGGACTTCAGGTGAAGACCAATGTACAGACTTTGAATATGAAGATCAATGTATGGACTTGGAAATCAAAGGGGGCGTCGACCCATCAGAAGGGGGCGTCGACCCATCACTGTCCAGACTATGCAGATAGAGTGTAGACATGATCAAGTAGTGCATATCTATCTGACAACCATATGAACTGCACAGTCCTACATGATGAAGCATGAATTAATCTAGAGATAGAAGATTGATTTATAGTGTGAGACATCATCAAAACCGTAGGGATGCAACATAACGATCATTGAGTCGGACGACTCGGAGGCAAGATCGTCACAAACAGCAGAACAAGCCACCAATCTGTCTAATCCTAAGCCACGGGAAGCAACGCTCCGTAGAAAATGACTCACGGAGACCTGAGGGAACACCGGAGACCCTCAGACACGCCTGGATACGCAAGCCAAGGTAAAACAATACCTCGAGGCATCCAGAACCAGTGTCTCGGACTGGACAAAACCGCCAAGACACCCACACAAGGTCGCCTGTCAACCACTGGGTCACCCCGGGTTGACCGGAACCAAACAACGACGACTCAACAGTAGGAAAGAGAATCCTACCTCAAGCAAGAAGACTCCTGGCCACCTCACAACGTAGTCTTAGCCCTCATAGGTTGTCAGGAGACATCCACGGGAAAGCGGGCAGACCACAAGGATAAGCCAAGACAGTCAGAAACCAGAACCACGGAAATCAGAGCTCAAAGGCTGTAACGCACCACCTTAAACCGTTACATGGATGTGACGGTCTAACGCTGGGCCGTTACACGAGCCTGACGCACCAGGGCAGGTGCGTCAGAGCCAACACGCTTGAAACCACAACACGAACAGCGTAACGCGCCAGGGCAGGCGCGTTACAGCGGCCTAACGCAGGACAACAGACGCGTTACGCCACCCTAACGCACGGGAGCAGACGCGTCAGGGCCAACAGACCCGAGACAAAAATGGTAACTTGAACCACGTAACGCACTAGACCAGGCGCGTCACACAGCCTAACGCGGCAAAGCAGGCGCATCAGGGCCAACTAGCTCAAGTCAAGGAAACAATGGCCGAAAGGCACGTAACGGTCCATCACGGACGCGTTACACAAGCCTAACGCACGAGGGCGTGGCCGTTAGAGCCAACGGCACAACCACCCAACTCGGCCAAAACAGCACGTAACGGCCTGGGGCAGGCACGTTACAACGCTGTGACGCACGGGGACACCACCGTTACACAAATCGCCTCAACGGTCAAACTCCAAGTCAAACGCAATGTAACGGCCTACATCTGATGCGTTACAAGACTCTGACGCACTAGGGCAGGCGCGTTAGAGGAACCGCCTTAACCAAAACGCTAAACGACAAAATAGGCGTGACGCATCACACCGGACGCGTCAGAGAGCTGTGACGCGCCTCCCCTAGGCCGTCACACTCCCAAGACCACGAAGAACTAAAAACGCCCAGACGCTGTGACGGTCTATCGTAGGGCCGTCAGGGACCTCTGGCGGTCACTGAAACGACCGCTACACCGGTCACGGTGGGAAAACAGTGGATTGGCCAAATCGAGCCGTTCCACGCCCCATTCACCCCGAAGCGCAGGGGAAACAAAGCTAGATGATGAAAAACAACATCGGGAGGCTAAAAAGCCCACATGCACGCGCTAAAACGCAAGATAAGGGCGATTTAGACAAATCGACCCTAAACGAGCCACCGAGGTTCCCGGACTCCTACCGGCCTCGAATGACGACCGATCAACACGAAACTAGCATGGATGGGATCCAGACATCCCAGCGGTCAATTCAACACTAACCACACCAAAAATGGTTGCCATTTTCGGCGAACCCTGAAATCCCCAAAAACTACTGTTTTCACAAAATCGGCCCGATCTCCCCCGATCGAGCACCAAATCATGCACAGAAACAGAGGAAACGTGCAGAACAAGGTGGCGGTCCGTCTCCCTACCTCCACCGACCAAATCATGCACCGAAGGGACTAAACCGCGCCGAAAACCACGCCGCGAGCTCAAACACCGGCTTTGAATCCACCGTGCGGGATCGCGTCAAAACCACTCCATCCTCGCCCTGTCGCGCACCCAGTCAGCTCCACAGCATCCCCAACACTCGCTCCTAGGTCCTCCATCTACAGTCAGAGCCGAGGAAGCTCGAGAGGAGAGAAAACGGGAGAGAGAGACGGCGGCGGCAAAATGAGAAGGGAGGAGAGAGGACGGAAAAGAAAAAGGAAAAGAAATTAGGAATTTTTCTAATTTCCAAAAAATCTGATTTCTGGCCCTATCTCCGAAAAATACGCAAAAATAGTCGAAACGATCGGCTCGAAGAGTACATCGTCGCTGCAGCATTCACGAGTTGAGGAATTGACAACCAAACTCACCGTAGGGTTCCGTAACTAGTACGAGAGAAAAACCCACACGGCTCGTAAAGCTCAACTCGGAAGCCACAAAAGTGAACCGAAACTCACCGAAACAAATCCGAAAGATCCAATAAAGATCTACCAAGGATCCAGGGCATTACACCCCCTCTTGAGTGTCATTGATCGCTGGACTTCAATTGGTATCTGGGCTAAGGCTCTATATTTTTTAGATCTAACGATCTAGAGTAAGATCTAGATCAATGGCCAACAAGGGAATGATGCCTCAAGGTCACTCAATCCACCGTCCTCCATACTTTGACTGCTTAAATTACTCCTATTGGAAAAATAGGATGCATATTTTTCTGAGAGCCCAAGAGTACGAGATTTGGAGGGTGGTGGACAAGGGCCCATATGAGCTTTCCAAAAATGAAGACGAATGGACTATTGAAGATATTAAAAAATCTACAATAAATTTCAATGCTATGAACATTATGCAGTGTGCTATTCATCCTAATGAATATTCTCGTGTTTTTTTGTGCAGCTCAGCAAAGGAAATGTGGGACAAGCTGCGGCTTATTTATGAAGGCACCTCCGAAGTCAAGGAAATCAAAGCCAATATGCTCGTCAGGGATTATGAGTTGTTTAAAATGAAGCTGGAAGAGACGATCTCAGAAATGTTCGCGAGGTTAACAGAGATTACCAATGGTCTGAAAGGCCTTGGGAAGGAGTACACTAACTTCGAGCTTGTGAGAATGGTATTGAGATCCCTTCTACCTGCGTGGCACACAAAAGCCATGGTTCTTGAAGATTCAAAGAATCTGTCCACACTCTCCTTGGACGAGCTCATAGGGTCACTGATGACCTATGAGATAAACATGAAGATAACAATTGAGGAAGAAACGAAGAAGAAGAAAATTGTGGCCTTGAAAGCTCACCAACCTGACGATGACTCTCAAGAAGAGGAGTCTACTGAAGGAAGTGATGAGGAAGAGAACTTGGCCACGTGGACTCGCCAAGTGAAGAAATTCCTGAGAAGAAAAAGAAACTTCTAAGGAACTTTTAAAAAGGGTCAAAGGAAGCATGTTCAAACCAATGGGGGAGTCTAGCAAGCCAAATAGCATCATATGCTACGAGTGCAAGAAGCCCGGGCACATGAAAGGAGAGTGCCCAGATTTGAAAAAAAAGTTCAAGAAAGAAAAATTCAAAAAGCCCAAAGCTATGGTCACCACATGGAGCGACGAAGAGGAAGATCAGTCCGAAGAAGAGCTCGGGGAGCTCATGGAAAGCCTGTGCCTTATGGCACACGAAGATGATTCAACTGAGGTAAATTCTGATCCTGATTTTATTTCAAATGAACAATGAGAGTCAGAATATGAAAAGTTGTATTTGAAATACAAGAAAATGAGGTCTGAAAATAAATCTCTCAAGAAAAAGATAGAAGATCTCACACATGAGGGTTCTTCGGTTAAGTTCGAGAAACTTGAGTAGGAATGGCTTGAACTAACTAAAGAAAAAGAAACTTTGCTTCAAACAATTTCAGATATTAAAAAATCCAAAGAGGAGTTATCATGTAAAATGTCTGAAATTAAAAAAGTTTGTGAAAATTTTAAAAATGAAAAAGAAGTTCTAACATCTTCAATTTCAGATTTTGAAAATAAAAATGTGAGTTTGAATAAAGAGGTGGCTGAATTGCAGTCCACCTTATCTAGGTTTGTCAAAGGCAAACAGAACTTAGATAATTTGCTATGAGTCAAGGTTAACTTCCAAAAAGAAGGTTTGGGGTATATTCCCTAGAACAAAAAATCTTTTGAGAATAAGATCACAACTTCCTTTGTTCATGAAAAAGAGAATAATTGTGCCTCATGCTCTCACACTAAGCCAACACATGTTCAATCTAAACCACACAAATACCAAAGAAGATTTTCTAATGTCAATTGCTTTCGTTGTGGTAGATTTGGTCATGTTGTTGCTAATTGCTGGTTCAAACAAAACACACAAAGAAATCATGCTGCTTGGACCAGAAAAAGATATTTGCAGAATTGGACTAACTCCTATGGACCCAAATTAGTTTGGGTACCAAAAATAATTAGATGAGAATGTTGTTTCTTGCATATATGCCTTGAAACCAAGGGGAGCAAATGGTACCTAGACAGCGGATGCTCAAGGCATATGACAGGGGACAAGAAGGTATTCTCTACTCTGCAAGATAAGGACGGAGGCTCAGTTGTCTTTGGTGGAAAGGACAAAGGTAAAATAATTAGAATTGACAACATAGGTAAAAATTCTGAAACATTGATTGAAAATGTCCTTTTAGTGAAAGGTTTGAATCATAACATGTTGATCATAAGCCAATTGTGTGACAAGGGTTTTAAGATTATCTTTGATCAAACTCACTGTCTTGTCATGAATAAAATCTCTAATCAAATCAGATTCATCGGCAAAAGGAATAACAATATGTATACAATTGATCTTCATGATGTTTCTGGTGATGATATGTGCTTGGTAGCAAACAATCATGATAATGCTTGGCTATGGCACCGAATACTAGGTCATGCTAGTTTTAGAGTAATCTCCAAATTGTCTAGACTTGACTTGGTGAATGGCTTGCCAAAGTTAAAATTTGAAAGTGGTAAAATCTGTGAGGCTTGCACAAAAGGCAAGCAAACACACATATCTTAAAAAAATAAGAACATTGTTTCTACCACTTGGCCTTTAGAACTACTGCACCTTGATCTTTTTGCTTCGACTAGGACATCCAGCCTAGGAGAAAAATCTTATGGATTTGTAATTGTTGATGATTACTCCAGATTTACATGGGTGTTATTTTTAACTAATAAAAGTGACGCCTTGATGGAGTTTCAAGTGTTTTGCAGGAAAATCTAAAATGATAAAGGATACCTCATCATCACAATTCAAAGTGATCATGGTGGTGAGTTTGAAAATCATGAATTCAGCAGTTTTTGCCAGGAGCAAGGATATACACACAACTTCTCATCACCTAGGACGCCTCAACAAAATGGAGTAGTGGAGAGGAAAAATAGAACCTTGATAGACATGGCACGGATCATGTTAAGTGAGAACTCCCTACCTAAATATTTTTGGGCTGAGACGGTGTGGACATGCAAAATTGCACGCCTATACGTCCCAACTAGTCTAGCATCAACAACAACTCCAAATCGAGAAACTATGGAGAAGATGGGCCATCCGGACTCTCCAAACAAACGCACATACTGCCATGAAGCCATCTCCAGAGTCGCGACAGTGAAGAGAAATCAAAAACCAAGAAGCCTTACAATCCATGGGCCTCGAAGAAAATCAAATGAGCCACAACTTGCGCTCACAACGGGCTTAGAACTGCCCATTTAGCCCTTCAACGGTACGCCCTTAAAGCGCCTTCAACGGCACGCCCGGGTTAAGTGTCTTCAGCGGAACACTCGCCCTGGCCACCTGCTCAGCGGCAGACCCTGTGGCCCTTCAAAGGCACACCCCGACCTCCCGCTCAGCGGCACACTCCCGCGCCCGTTCAGCGGCACGCTCCCCTGGCGCTCCGCCGGCACACTCGGCCAGGGCGCTCCACCGGCACACCCGGTTTGGGTGTCTTCACCGGCACACGTTGCCAGCCCCTTCAGTGGCACACCCCATGCCCCCTGTCAGCGGCACAAAGGCGGAGCCTCCTCCGCCGGCACACCCTGCCAGCCCTTCAGGGGCACGGGTTCTTAGCCCCTTAGCGGCACGCTTGCCAGCCCCTTCAGCAGCAGGCTTTTGCAGTTTTCCAGCGGCCCGGCTACCCACCCATCCACCGGTACACCCTGGTTCTTCACCCGGTGCAACCGGCAGAACGACGTGATGCCCATGCCCTACAAATTCTTGGCACGTAATGGGCTTGCTGAGGTGTCGCCTGGGGAGAGAGCCACGCTGCCTACTCCTCCTGCCACCGAGGATGGGGAAGTCAAATCCCCATTAATGTCGGTCGCTTCCCGCCTCCGCCGGTCGCGTTCGGGCGTTCCCGCCGTGTGGGGTATAAAAACCCCTCTTCTCTGGGTGGTGAGGAGGAGAACAGAGAGCAGCAGGCACAGCCATTACGGTGCTTCTAGGTGAGGGAGAAGAGAAGAAGAGGGGGAGGCTCTGGCCCCACCTGCTGTTCCGTCCACCGTCGTCCGCACGAAGAGAAAGAGAAGAAGAAGAAGAGAAGAAGAGAAAAAGAAGAAGAGGAAGAGGGGGAGGCTCTGCCTCCCCCTGCTGTTCCGTCCACCGTCGTCCGCACGAAGAGAAAGAGAAGAAGAAGAGAAGGAGAGAAGAAGAGAGGAGAGTCTGCCACTCCGACGACCACCGCTCGTGCAAGTAGAGAAGAGAGAAGAGGAGAGGGATAGAAGAGAAGAAGAGAAGGAAAGGAGTGAGCGAAGAGAGGCAGTGAGGTTTGGGAGGGGAGGAGTCCATGATCCGTTCCCCTCCCCACTGTATTTCCTTTTCTTCTTTCTTTTCCTTCATTTCCTTTTTCGTCGTTGTCGCGATGTATTAGCCCCCCCGGGGTATTCCTCTTGAGAGAATAGAAATAGAAGGCTTGCAAACATTTTGGTGCCTTTCCGAAAGCATTTCTTCTGTGTTTGCATTCCTCCGTGCTCCGCTCCCCTTGAGATTTTCCACCCATTGCTCTTAAGGGTTGCACCCTTAGTTCACACCCAGGGCCAACCCCTCGCCGGCACCCCAGGGCTAACCCCTCGCCGGCACACTTCTTGGCGCCAGCCAGCCCGGCACGCTACCCCTTTAGCTTTCTTGGCCGACACGGCCTCTTGCCCGCCTAGCCCGGTGCAGCCTGCCTGGCCGGTGCATCCGTGCCTTCTTTGCCCGGCACGCCTTTAACGCCCCTTTTTCGGTGCACCCTTGGCCTCGCTAGCCCGGCACGCCACTCCTCGGCCGGCGCACTCCCAGACTCTCCACCTGGCACAGCCTGCTGTGGCCGGCACACCCCCCCCCCCTCAGCCTGCTGTGGCCGGCACACCCTTTGGCATGTGCCTTGGCCGGCACACCACTTCAGCCCGTCTAAGCCCTCTGGCTGGTACACCTCACCAGTCCCCCTTTCTTGGCCGGCGCACCCCTCCTTGGCCGCCCCAGCCCAGTGCACCCCTAGCCGATCCTAGAATCATCTTTCACTCGATCTTCCCTCCGAGTTTTTCAAGGTTTCATTAAAGGTGTTGCCGCTCTCGGGCGCCCACCTCCAGTTGTCGGGTTCCGCCACTCCATGTGGGCGCGTTCCCTGTATCTCCCTAATCACTCGGGTCAAGGGGAGATGCTGTCGAATTTTTGTTAGAAATAACAACATGTTAAAAGGTAAAAGGAAGTAACAAACAAATGAAAAGAACAACGGTAAAACGCTTCAACTAAGGCAAGGGAACCGCAATTAATACAAAGAGAGTCTAATCGAATGATAACTAAGCAACTTGAACATTCATCCTCAAGGGAGAAAGAATGGAAGTTAACCAAGAAGAGAAAGAAACAAACCCATGCCAACTGAATAAAAAATCAAGAGAGAAAAGAAAAAGAAAAGACATAAGAATGGAAGAGGAGTGGGCCCTGTCCGGCACACTCCCTTGGCCGGTATACTCTACCTTGAAGCTTCCCCGGCACACTCGGTCGGGTCCTTCGCCGCTAGCCACCACCCAGCTCCTTAGCCGGCATACTTCCTTGGCCGGTACACTCTGCCTAGAAGCTTCCCCGGCACACTTGGCCAGGCCCTTCTTCGGTGCGCCTCTGGCTCCTTTGCCGATACACCCTCCAGCCGCCCTTGGCCGACACGCCCGCTCGCGCCCTTCACCGGCACACTTGGCCAAGCCCTTCGCCGGCATGCTCCCTGTTCCTTACCCGGCACGCCAGCTCGCGCCCTCCGCCGGCACGCCCGTTCGCCCCCCCTTCGCCGGCACGCTCATTTGCGCCCTTAGCCGGCACGCCCGCTCGCACCCTTCGCCGGCACGCCCGCTCGCGCTCTTCGCCAGCACGCCCAGCTCGGCCAGACCTTCGCCGGCACGCCCCTTCAGCCCCTTTTTAGCCCTCCAGCGGCTCACTCTCTCTCCAAAAAAAAATATAATGATAATGATAATTATGATAATAAATTAATAAAAAACATGATAAATAAATAAACCTTAATATATATATATATGAAATAAACAAAAAATGAAATAGTGACAATAATAGTAAAGAGAAAATGTAATAATGACAATAAGTAAAATGGAGAAATCATCCAGAACAAATACAAAAAGGGGAATAAACAACACAAAATCTTATGGCTAAAAATCCCAGATAAAGAAGATTGTAAAATCTATGTTGCAGCCCCGTCTCTCCCGTGACCCGGTGCTGAAGGAATAACAATGCCGCCCTTGCAGGCCGGGCCTGAGCCCTGGGAGTCATCCCGAAATGGTCATGGCCCGACCTTACTTTGGGCCGACATTCTGATTACACCGGACCCGCTCCTTAGGCCGGATCTCTTCCGACCCACTACTAAAATTACCGCGCGTTCGGCAGACATTTGAACGGGTTCACCTCGATTCCCATCGCGTTCCTATTACGGACCTGTGTCCAAATATGGAAAGGTCCGTGAGTGACCGACATGGCCGACGGCTCCCATCCCGATATGGTCGTGATCTGGCATTGCTCCGGGCCGATAGTTCGTCAAATCGGATCCATTCTATTGGGATTCGTTCCCGCTCTTCCATTGAAATTGCCGCGACCTCGGCACACATTTGTACGTGGTTGTTTCCATCTACGTCGTACCTTCAATACGGACCTTTGTCCGAATATAAAGTGATCCGTGAGTGACCGACAAAATCGGAATAGAACGAGATGGCTCTCGTCATCCCTGGACCCTTTGCATGGGAATATCAATAAGGCCTCCGTAGGCCACGCTTAGACCTCGGGTCCATCCCGATTATGGTCATCATCTGACTCATATCCTCGGCCTACAGCCCGCTCCCTTTGAACACGTTTTCGGTTTTTTTGAGTCTAGTCCCGGGACTCTTCCCCGTTGCCCTCCGGCACCGAAAATATTAATGATGCCCGCGCAAGTCTCGTTCGAACCGCGGGAGGCGCCCCCGGTATGGTCCTGACCCGATCTCACACCGGGCCGATAAATTCACTAGTTTCCTACTACACTAACCGGGATTTAACCAAATATCTTCAGTTCCTCGGAATAATAAACTTGACGTACCCCGGCATACATATGTTCCAGGTCCTCCCGCGACGATTACGATATTCTCAAGCCGGACACCCGTCCGAATATTAAGTGGTCTCCTGAATGACCGATACATTTCGAACGTTCGCTTCCCAAGACATAGGGCTTTCCTGCTGATTCAAGGGATATTCCCCCGTTGCCCCTTGGCACCGGAAATATTGAAGATGCTCATGCAAGTCTTGTTTCGACCGCGGGGGGCCCACCGCAATATGGTCGCGACTTGATCTTGCACCGAGCCGACAAACCTATCCGTTCCGGCCGCTTTAACCGGGATTTAACTGAACATTTCTCGTTCCTCTTGATAATAAAATTGCCATATCCTGGCATACATATGCTCGATTTTTCCGTGACGATCGCGCTTTTTTTGAGCCGGACATTCGTCCGAACATTAAATGGTCAGTACACAACTGACATGACCGTGAATGTTTTCTTCTCACCCTCATACGGGGATTTCAATGCTTCCTAATAGGCCTTTCCATGCAATTAATTTCCTGGCCATGAGGCCCTGATTCTCGGTGATTAATCAAGGGTGTTCCCTCGTATGGGAGATGTAAATGACGTCGTGACCTTTATGGTGCGGCGGGTTTTGGTCCCGACACGAACCACACAATTGTCTGACCGAGTCAGATCGAGCGCACCATGGGATCTTCGGAGCCCGAATAAATTGTCACTATGTGACTAGCATGCCCACGCACTTAATAGACGAATCAACCATTCCCGAATAGACGAACATAACCTAATGTGTGAATTTTAGTGCGTCCACAAGTCTGGCACACCCGGTGGGACTAAACCACCCTTCATCGCTTCGCCGGGATTCAGGGCCTCATGGCCCCCTAATAAACGATGTTTGCCTGCTTTGATGAATTGCAGGTGCTGTCTTCGCCTGCCCTATGGGGAGAAAAGCCACTAGGCGCAATCGTCTTCGTGGCCTCAGAGATGCTATCCCGGGGCACATGCAGCTTCCAAGGATTGTGAAGGTCGCCGCTAAAAAAAAAGAGAGAAGAAAAAGAGAGAAGAAGGGAGGGGAAATCAAACCCCCCTTTCCTCAAGAAGAAAGAGAAGAAAAGAAGAAAAGAAGAAAAGGAGAAAAGGAGAAAAGAAAGAAGTAAAAAAAAGAAGAGAAAGAATCGGCAAGAGCTGGTTGTACGGCCACGTCTGTCGAGAACCGTGCTGAACAAAGATTACCATCATAGGGTTGATACGGTGGAGCGAACCACTCATCCCCTCCCTGAGGGGGTGAGCGCTCTCCTGCACCCCCACCTTGGTCTATCATACAAAAAGAAGAGAAGAGAAGAAGGGACAAAGAAAAAAAAGGAAAAAGAAAAGTCGGCCAACATCGCCGACCAAGAGAACAAGAAGAAGGACGGCATCCCGCCTGACTCTAGGAGGCTCCAAGTCCGCGGTGCAATGACCTGGCCCGTTCCTCCTTCTTGCTGCCTCTATCCGGCATGAGACGGCCCCTCGAGTGGCTGTTAAAAGACCCAGCAAGCCGCAACTGTAGCTTGATGAAGTGCTGCCCACTGCGGGGAATGCTTTATAGCAATGAGGCCAAGCACGGCCACCACTCCCGAAGAGAGCATGCACATACCCCGCCATGGGGGATAAGAAGAAGAGATATACCCTGCCATGGGGGCATAAGAGGTAAAAAAAAAGAGATATACCTCATTCCCAAGGGCACATGAAGAGAATCCACCTCGACTCAGGGGCACACAAAGCAAAAGCTACCCCCCCCCCCCCGGCTTCGGGGCATTTAAAGAAGAATCCGCCCTGACCTGGGGACATAAGAAGAAATAGAGCTGCACCCCGGCTTGGGGGCATTTGAAGAAGAAATACACCCCAATATGGGGGCACATGGAGCAAAAGACATACCCCGCCATGGGGGCATAAGAAGAAAAGAATTCACCCCGGTCTGGGGACACACAAAAAGAGAAACTCACCCCGGCTTAGGGGCATATGAAGAAGAAACGTACCCCCGCTTGGGGGCATAAGAAACAAAAGCACACCCCATGCCGGGGGCATATGGAGAGGAATGCACCTCGCCCTGAGGGGCACAAAAAGCATAAGAACACACCCCGGCTTAGGGGCATTTGAAGAAGAAACATACCCCGCCAGGGGGCATAGAAGTCATGAAGAATACGCCCCGACTTAAAGGCATTTGAAGAAGTCACATCCTGCCCCTAGAGCATAAGAAAGATAAGAATACGCCCCGGCCTAGGGGTATTTGAGGAAGAAACATACCCCGCCGGGGGGGCATAGAAGCCATAAAGAATATACTCCGGCTTAGGAGCATTTGAAGAAGCAAACATCCCCCCCGGTGTGTCTGGGCAGAAGAAGAAGAATTAACCCCGGTCTGGGGGCATAGAAGCCATAAAAGATACACCCCTTTCCCAGGGGCACATGAAGAGAATCCACCCCGACTGAGGGGTACATGAAGAGAGGAACACCCCGCCCTGGGGCATAAGAAGCAGCAAGAATGCACCCCGACTTGGGGGTATTTGAAGAAGAAATATGCCAGGATATGGGGGCACATGAAGAGACATACACCCCCGCCGTGGGGGCACGTGAGGAGAATCTACCCCGACCAAGGGGCATAAGAAGAAACAAAGCTGCACCCGGAATCGGGGGACATGTGAGGCAAAGGATACACCCCGGCCTGGGAGTATTTGAAGAAGAAACATACCCCGCCAGGGGGCATAGAAGCCATGAAGAATACAACCCATCTTAGGGGTATTTGAAGAAGTTATATCCCGCCTCGGGAGCATAAGAAAGAGAGAATACACCCCGCCCTGGGGCATAAGAAGCAGCAAGAATGCATCCCGACTTGGGGTTTTTGAAGAAGAAATATACCCCGATATGGGGGCACATGAAGAGAAATACACCCCCGCCGTGGGGGCACGTGAGGAGAATCTACCCCGACCAGGGGGCATAAGAAGAAACAAAGCTGCACCCCGAATCGAGGGACATGTGAGGCAAAGGATACACCCCAGCCTGGGGGTATTTGATGAAGAAACATACCCCGCCAGGGGGCATAGAAGCCATGAAGAATACACCCCATCTTAGGGGTATTTGAAGAAGTTATATCTCGCCTCGGGAGCATAAGAAAGAGAGAATACACCCCGGCCTAGGGGCACTTGAAGAAGAAACGTACTCCGCCCGGGGGGCATAGAAGCCATAAAGAATACGCTCCGGCTTAGGGGCATACGAAGAGAGCTACATCCCGCCTTGGGAGCATAAGGAGAAAAGAGTCCACCCCGGCTTCGGGGCATTCGACGAAGAATTCACCCCGAACTGGGGGCATAAAGAGCAAAAGAATACACCCCGGCTTGGGGACATTTGAAGAAGAAACACATCCCGTCTGGGGGTATAGAAGTCATAAAGAATGCACGCCGCCTTGTGGGGCACAGAAGTAAAAAGATAGACATCTCGCCTTGGGAGCATAAGAAGAAAAGAGTCCACCTCGGCTTTGGGGCATTCGACGAAGAAACTCACCCCCGCTCTAGGGGCATATGAGACAAAACGATACCTCGATTTAGGGGTATTTGAAGCAAGGACTTCACCCCGCCTTAGGGGACATAAGAAGCGAAAGATATACCCCACCCTGGGGGCACAAGAAGAAAACATACCCCACCTTGGGGGCGTAAGAAGACAAGAGATATACCCCCCCCCCCCCACGGGGGCATTAGAGGTAGAATGCATCTTCCCCCCGGGGGACACATGAAGCAACATACACCTCGCCTCGGCAGCATATGAGGCCAAGAAGCTATACCCCGGCTCGGGAGCATAAGAAACAAAAGATATACCCCACACCGGGGGCATATGAGGAGAAACGCACCCCGCCCTGGCGGGGCGTAAGAAGCAGAAGAATCCACCCCGGTCTGAGGGCATAAGAAGCGGAGGACACACCCCACCTCGGGTGAAAAAAAGCAAAGACCCTACCCCGTATAGGGGCATATGAAACCAAAGAATACACCCTGGCTTAGGGGAATACGAAGAGAAATATACCCCACTCTGGGGCAGAGGAAGCAGAAGAATACACCCTGCCTTGGGGGCATATGAAGCCAAGAGTCACACCCCCGTCTTGCGGGTATTTGAAGAAGAAGCATACCTCGCCTCGAGGGCCTAGAAGCTATAAAGAGCACGCCCCGACTTAGGGGCATATGAAGAGAAGTCCACCCCGGCCTAGGGGTATTTGAAGAAGAAACATACCCCACCAGGGGACATAGAAGCCATAAAGAATATGCGCCGGCTTAGGGGTATTTGAAGAAGCTACATCCCGCCTTGGAAGCATAAGAAGAAAAGAGAATCCACTCCGGCTTAGGGGCATTTGAAGAAGGACTATACCCCAGGCTCGGAGTCCATGAAGCAACATGCACCCCCCGGGAGGGGACATCTGAAGCAGAACAAACAACATCCCCCGGCTTAGGAGGGGCCTATGAAGAAAGAAATACACCCCGATATGGGGGCACGTAAGCAAAGAAGAAGAGTTCACCCCGCCTCGGGTGCATAAAAAGCAAGAACTACACTTCGCCTCAGGGACGGCAATACACTCCACTTTGGGGGCACTAGAAGCAGAATATACCCCGTGTCGGGGGCATGTGAAGAGAAAGATACCTCGCTCTGGGGCATCAGAATACGCCCCACCTTGGAGGCATCAAAAGCAACAGTACACCCCACCTTGGGAGCACAAGAAGCAAACATCCCTCCCGGTGTGTCTGGGTAGAAGAAAAGAATTCGCCCCTGCCTGGGGACACTCGAAGAAAGAAGCACATCCCGCCATGGGGGCACATGAAGAGAACCCCTCCCGTCTCGGGAGCACAAGAAAGAGAAGAATACACCCTAGCCTGGGGGCTTTTGAAGAGGAAACACACCCCCTCCATGGGAGACAAAGCTACACCCCGACTCAGGGGTATCTGAAGAGAGATCACCCCACCACGGGGTTATAAGAAGCAAAAGAATACACCCCGACCTGGGGACACATGCAGAGCATCTACCCCGCTCTGGGGGCACAAACAAAGAGATACACTCCGCCCTTGGCGCATAAGAAGCAGAAGCACTTACCCCGACCTGGGGGCACAGAAGCGAAGAGACCTACATCCCGATCGGGGAGCACATGAAGAAAGGTATACTCCACCCAAGCGGCATTTGAAGAAACAACATACCCTGCTTCGGGGGTACAGAAGCCGTAATGAGACACACCCCCGCTATGGGGGCATAAGAAGCATAAGAATTCACCCCGCCCTGGGGCATAAGAGGCAAAGAATCCACCCCTTGCCGGGAGCATATGAAGAGAAGTTTACCCCGCTACAGGGCATAAGAAGCAACAGAACCCACCTCCGCCATGGAGGCATAAGGAGCCAAGACTCCGCCCCGCCGTGGGGGGACGTAAGAGGTAAAGACTCTACCCCGTGCAAATCTGCCCTGCATGGGGGTATAAGAAGCAGAAGACACACCCCGCCTGGGGGCACAGAAGCAAGCTACACCCCAGACTGGGGGCATATTAAGAGAAATACACTCCAGTGCGGAAGCATTAATGAGAAAAGAAGAGCAGAATAAAGAAAAAGATACGCATGAGACAGACGTGGTCTTTGAGCCCGTCTCATTACACAAAAGAAGAGAAGAAAAGAAAGAAAAGACACGCATGAGGTAGACGTGGTCTTCGAGCCCGCCTCATCACACAAAAGAAGAGAAGAAGAGAAAGAAGAGTCATGAGGCAAACATGGTCTTTGCACCTGCCTCTCCACATAAAAGAAGAAGAGAAAAAAAAGAGACGTGAAGCGAACATGGTCTTTACACCTGCCTCTCCACACAAAAGAAGAAGAGAAAAAAAAAGAGACGTGAGGCGAACATGGTCTTTGCACATGCCTCTCCACACAAAAGAAGAAGAGAAAAAAAAGAGACGTGAAGCGAACATGGTCTTTGCACCTACCTCTCCACACAAAAGAAGAAGAGAAAAAAAAGAGACGTGAGGCGAACAGGGTCTTTACACCTGCCTCTCCACACAAAAGAAGAAGAGAAAAAAAAGAGACGTGAAGCGAACATGGTCTTTGCACCTGTCTCTTCACAAAAGAAGAAGAGAAGAAGAGAAAGAAGAGTCATGAGGTAAACATGGTCTTTGCACCTGCCTCTCTACAAAAGAAGAAGAGAAGAAGGGAAGAAAAAAAAAGAGACGTGAGGCGAACATGATCTTTGCACCTGCCTCTCCACAAAAGAAGAAGAGAAGAAGGAAAAAGACACATGAGGCAGACGCGGTCTTTGCACCCGCCTCCCCACACAAAAGAAGAAGAGAAGAAGAGAAAGAAGAGTCATGAGGCAACCACGGTCTTTGCACCTGCCTCTCTACAAAAGAAGAAGAGAAGAAGAAAAAAAAGAGACGTGAGGCGAACATGGTCTTTGCACCTGCCTCTCCGTAAAAGAAGAAGAGAAGAAGAGAAAGAACAGCCATGAGGCAGACGTGGTCTTTGAACCCGCCTCTTCACACAAAAGAAGAAGAGAAGAAAAGAAAGAAAAGACACACGAGATGAACATGGTCTTTGCACCCGCCTCTCCTCATAAAAGGAGAAGAAAAGAAGAGAAAGAAGAGTCACGAGGCAGACTTTTACCTCCGACCTTCGGTCATCCAACAAATAGAAACCAACTAGACCTTCCGCCGATGGGGCGTTAAACCAACTAGACCTTCCGCCGACGGGGCGTTAAACCAACTAGACCTTCCACCGACGGGGCGTTAAATCGACGAGACCTTCCGCTGACGGGGCGTTAAACCGACGAGACCTTTCACCGACGGGGCGTTAAACCAACGAGACCTTCCGCCAACGGGGCGTTAAATCGACTAGACCTTCCGCCGACGGGGCGTTAAACCCACTAGACCTTCCGCCGACGAGACGTTAAACCGACTAGACCTTCCGCCGACGGGACGCTAAACCGACCAACTTTCAGCCATCGGGGCTTCAAGCCAACAGCTACCCCTTCATCGGCCTTCGGGTCGACAGCTATCTAATTATCGGCCTTCGGGTCGACAACTACCCCTTCATCGGCCTTCGGGTCGACAGCTATCTAATCATCGACCTTCGGGTCGACAGCTACCTCATCATCGGCCTCTGAGCCGATAGCTATATAATCATCGGCCCCCGAGCCGACAGCTACCTCATCATCGGCTCCTAGCCGACAGCTACCTCATTATTGGCATCCCAGCCGACAGCTTCCCAGTTAAAAATATATATATAGAATAAACCTTTCACTTTGGTATGGACCCTTCCCCGGCTAGAGAACAAAAGAGAACCTTCTCTTCGACTCTCACATCTCGCTACCCGACGCCCCTCTGCAGGGCCATTTCGGCCGGGCCCACTTTCAGGATTAATCCATCCGTCCCACTGCGCTTCCCGACTCTACCTCCCGCAGCCTGCTTCCCAGCATCTTTCAGCCCTTATAGCCCACTCCCCTAATGTCCCTTGGGTTCTATAGCCCGCTTCCCTAGTATCCTTTTAGCCATTTGTGGTCTGCTTCCCTAATACCTTTACTACCACTACACTTACACGTAACAACAATATTTTCTTATGAAAAAAAATAAAAATAAAAATAAAAAAACATGACAAACAAAACAAAACAAAACAAAAAACAAAAAAAACAAAAAAAGAGAATGCATGATTGCCCTGCTTGCATGGTTGCTTAATATGTAATAATACACCTCCTTGAAATTTTCTAGGACCGTGTTTCCTTGCTAAATAATAATGCTGCCCCGATTCTGGATGCACGTGCGTCACGACGTACGCTCGAAGGGAACCCAATTATGGCGGGTGCACACGTCAAGGTGATGGGATCGGCAAGCGGCTTCAACAAAACTATAAAATAGCTATTTACGTTTTAGTTGTCTCATGTTAATTGGGCCATATGTATGAGCCTAATGGGTCATGTTTTATGTTCATAGTAATTATGTCTACAATAATCATGTAAGATTCTTTTTTTATTTGTGTGTCTTTTAGTCTTCCCAAGAGAGTTATGATGAGTAGGTATTAGGTGTTAATGAGTTATTTTTTGGTTTTCTCTGAAGAGTCTATAAAAGGTCATGTAACTCTTCTTTAGATTACAATGAGTTGAATAGAATTTTTGGAAAGATATCCTCCGATGTGAGGTCCACACCCTTTCTATCCCTCTTTTCCCCATCTCTTTCCAACTAGGGGTGTGATGCCCCTCTCCCTCCCTCTCCCCTCGGCTGGGTGCGACACCCAAGTCTTCCTCCCCCTTCCCTTGCTTCTCTGTTCTCCCCTCCCTCACATCCACAAGCTTGGCCAGCCCTCCCAACCCCTTTCCTCTGGCTTCCCTCCCCCCCTCTCTTGTCCCTGCAGCCGTAGTCACCCCTCTCTCCCTCTCTCCCTCTAAACTTCTTCTGCCATGGCCAACACCGCCGTTCACCACCTCGTCTCTCTCTCTCTCTCTAAAACTCTCTCTCTCTCCTCCCCCTCCCAATTTCAAATTTCTCTCTCCCTCTACCCCATTCACTTCTCATTAAGACCCCTCTCCCCTCCCCATACTCCACTCAATTGTCTCCTTACTTCCCCATCTACCAAAGCAGCCTTTGGTATTCCTAGGCACCCCTTCACTCTCTCCAAGCCATTTTCCCCCTTCCCAAGCCAACCTTTCACCTCCCCAAGGCCCAAATTGAATTCCCCACCCCTTGAGGGTTGTGCCCCAGCCTCTCCCTCTCCCCCAACCTCCCCTGGTCGCACACCCCCTTCCCTCCTTTGGCCTGGTCGACCAGGCCAACCCCTCCCCTCCCACCTTGATCAATCTGCACACCCAGCCAACCCTGCCCCTTCTCCTCCAGTTCCAGCCTTCCTAGCTCCGACCTCCTCACCACCCAGCCTCTTCCATCAACCCCCTAGCACCCCCTTACATCTCCCACAGCCATTAGACCCTTCCCCCTTGCTGCAACTTCACCTTTCCCCGCCCCAATCTTCATCTATCACCAATCTGCTCTGCCCAGTTCGCAGGCAGCCAACAGGGTCCTGAGAGAAGCGTCTCCATCAGCATCACTCTGAAGCTTCTGGTGGCAAGCCCTACACCGCTAGAAAGGGCGTCCATAGAGCTTCTCAGGCGAGGTGGTATCATCAAATTCTGACATCGGAGGAGCCCGTGAGAGCCAATCTCGCCAGACTACGCAAGACACCTCTGGTAGACAACCTAAAGCTGAAAGAAAATACTCCAGCGACCAGATCAATGAAGCCCTTGGCACGATCTTTGGAGGGGATCGACTTCCGCCAGTCCTCTACCTTCTCCAACAAGAAGGAGGTGATTCGCCCACTCGAGCACCCGGTTCCGGCCATTCTTGTCGAAGGTCGCAGACTACTCCAGTTCTATCCAGGTTGGACCGACCCCCACTCTTCAACTCAGAGCCTTCTTCTCCGACCTCCGATTGCGGTCCCGTCAGTTGTCATTTGAAGCTACTTTGTCCACAGTCGCGTCGCCACCAATTTTGCCTCCATCGGAGTATGGTAGCACCCGGGGCAGCTTCGGCATCAGTACCCTTTGGTTCTGCATCAGTCAGAACTCAGTCAGACCAGCCAAGTACTCCGAACTACAGCGACCTCCGGCGTCCACCCAACGGCGCCGAACTTGTACGGTCCATTCCCTGGTCAGTCCCGGTCGTCTCAGCGCCGATCCCTCCTCCGGCAACCTTCGGGCGAGCTCGTGGCTGTCCCGACACCGACACCCTATCCTGCAGTCCCAGACCGGGCAGAACAGAGCAGCTTGTGAAGATGACGGCGCAGCAACTCGGCTCGACCTCCGGATGACTACCAGCTCCTACGGTCGGCTTCTACCTCACCTCCCTGCTTTTCGGCTGACAGTTTGAAGTTCTTCCTCGACCTCGTCTCACATCAAATGGTATCAGAGCCAGGTGAGATCCAATCTTGCCAGACTGCACAAGACACCTCCGACAGACAACCTGAAGCTGAAAGAAAATACTCCAGCGACTAGATCAGTGAAGCCCTTGGCACGATCTTTGGAGGGGATCGACTTCCGCCAGTCCTCTACCTTCTCCAACAAGAAGGAGGTGATTCGCCCACCCGAGCACCCGGTTCCGGCCATTCTTGTCGAAGGTCGCAGACTGCTCCAGTTCTGTCCAGGTTGGACCGACCCCCACTCTTCAACTCATAGCCTTCTTCTCCGACCTCCGATTGCGGTTCCGTTAGTTGTCATTCGAAGCTACTTTGTCCACGGTCACGTCGCCACCAATTTTGCCTCCATCGGAGTTCGGTAGCACCCGGGGCAGCTTTGGCATCAGTACCCTTTGGTTCTGCATCAGTCAAAACTCAGTCAGACCAGCCAAGTACTCCGAACTACAGCGACCTCCGGCGTCCACCAAACAGCGCCAAACTTGTACGGTCCATTCCCTGGTCAGTCTCGATCGTCTCAGCGCCGATCCCTCCTCCGGAAACCTTCGGGCGAGCTCGTGGCTGTCCCGACACCGACACCCTATCCTGCAGTCCCAGACCGGGCAGAACAGAGCAGCTTGTGAAGATGACGGCGCAGCACCTCGGCTCCACCTCCGGATGACTACCAGCTCCTACGGCCGGCTTCTACCTCACCTCCCTGCTTTCCGGCTAACAGTTTGAAGTTCTTCCTCGACCTCGTCTCACATCAAATGGTATCAGAGCTTAGGGAACCGGGTTGCTCCAACCAACCAGGATCCTGAGCTACGAGGTTCGAGGACGAACCTCCTCCAAGCGGAGGGGATTGATGGGATCGGCAAGCGGCTTCAACAAAACTATAAAATAGCTATTTATGTTTTAGTTGTCTCATGTTAATTGGGCCATATGTATGAGCCTAATGGGTCATGTTTTATGTTCATAGTAATTATGTCTACAATAATCATGTAAGAGTCTTTTTTTATTTGTGTGTCTTTTAGTCTTCCCAAGAGAGTTATGATGAGTAGGTATTAGGTGTTAATGAGTTGTCTTTTGGTTTTCTCTGAAGAGTCTATAAAAGGTCATGTAACTCTTCTTTAGAATACAATGAGTTGAATAGAATTTTTGGAAAGATATCCTCCGATGTGAGGTCCACACCCTTTCTATCCCTCTTTTCCCCATCTCTTTCCAACTAGGGGTGCGATGCCCCTCTCCCTCCCTCTCCCCTCGGCTGGGTGCGACACCCAAGTCTTCCTCCCCCTTCCCTTGCTTCTTTGTTCTCCCCTCCCTCACATCCACAAGCTTGGCCAGCCCTCCCAACCCCTTTCCTCTGGCTTCCCTCCCCCCCTCTCTTGTCCCTGCAGCCGCAGTCACCCCTCTCTCCCTCTAAACTTCTTCTGCCATGGCCAACACCGCCGTTAACCACCTCGTCTCTCTCTCTCTCTCTAAAACTCTCTCTCTCTCTCCTCCCCCTCCCAATTTCAAATTTCTCTCTCTCTCTACCCCATTCACTTCTCATTAAGACCCCTCTCCCCTCCCCATACTCCACTCAATTGTCTCCTTACTTCCCCATCTACCAAAGCAACCTTTGGTATTCCTAGGCACCCCTTCACTCTCTCCAAGCCATTTTCCCCCTTCCCAAGCCAACCTTTCACCTCCCCAAGGCCCAAATTGAATTCCCCACCCCTTGAGGGTTGTGCCCCAGCCTCTCCCTCTCCCCCAACCTCCCCTGGTCGCACACCCCCTTCCCTCCTTTAGCCTGGTCAACCAGGCCAACCCCTCCCCTCCCACCTTGGTCAATCTGCACACCCAGCCAACCCTGCCCCTTCTCCTCCAATTCCAGCCCCCCTAGCTCCGACCTCCTCACCACCCAGCCTCTTCCATCAACCCCCTAGCACCCCCTTACATCTCCCACAGCCATTAGACCCTTCCCCCTTGCTGCAACTTCACCTTTCCCCGCCCCAATCTTCATCTATCACCAATCTGCCCTGCCCAGTTCGCAGGCAGCCAACAGGGTCCTGAGAGAAGCGTCTCCATCAGCATCACTCTGAAGCTTCTGGTGGCAAGCCCTACACCGCTGGAAAGGGCGTCCAGAGAGCTTCTCAGGCGAGGTGGTATCATCAAATTCCGACATCGGAGCAGCCCGTGAGAGCCAATCTCGCCAGACTGCGCAAGACACCTCCGGCAGACAACCTGAAGCTGAAAGAAAATACTCCAGCGACCAGATCAGTGAAGCCCTTGGCACGATCTTTGGAGGGGATCGACTTCCGCCAGTCCTCTACCTTCTCCAACAAGAAGGAGGTGATTCTCCCACCCGAGCACCCGATTCCGGCCATTCTTGTCGAAGGTCGCAGACTGCTCCAATTCTGTCCAGGTTGGACCGACCCCCACTCTTCAACTCAGAGCCTTCTTCTCCGACCTCCGATTGCGGTCCCGTCAGTTGTCATTCGAAGCTACTTTGTCCACGGTCGCGTCGCCACCAATTTTGCCTCCATCGGAGTTCGGTAGCACCCGGGGCAGCTTCGGCATCAGTACCCTTTGGTTCTGCATCAGTCAGAACTCAGTCAGACGAGCCAAGTACTCCGAACTACAGCGACCTCCGGCGTCCACCAAACGGCGCCGAACTTGTACGGTCCATTCCCTGGTCAGTCCCGGTCGTCTCAGCGCCGATCCCTCCTCCGGCAACCTTCGGGTGAGCTCGTGGCTGTCCCGACACCCTATCCCGCAGTCCCAGACCGGGCAGAACAGAGCAGCTTGTGAAGATGACGGTGCAGCACCTCGGCTCGACCTCCGGATGACTACCAGCTCCTACGGTCGGCTTCTACCTCACCTCCCTACTTTTCGGCTGACAGTTTCAAGTTCTTCCTCGACCTCGTCTCACATCACAAGGGGAAGGGTCATGGCTAAATCGCTGAGCTCAACTCACAAAATAAACCTGAGGCAACCCTCCTACACTTCGCACTTAATGTGTTCAATAGCTTTCAACCATAGGGATTGCCCGAATTTCTTCTTAGCACTCTACGAGACTTGAATTCCTACACTCGCGTGAAAGGTAATCGTGAGGAAAAAGCTGCCTACCCCCACTGTAAAAAAAAAAAGAAAAAAGAAAAAAAAGAGAGAGAAATGTGGATCCAAATAGTCGGGAATCTCCACTGAAATAAATGAGGAGACTCGCGCGAAATGGTGAAACGAATCACAATAAGGATGAATCCTAGTAGCCGGGAATCCCCATTGAGACACATGTAGAGACTCGCGTCGAACGGTGAAATCCGCTACCAAAATAAACAGATGGGGGCTGTGTGAAGCTACCGAAAGTCGAAAGCCTGAAACTAATGTGTAGGCGCTAGAGTGATCCTCGAGTGTCACTAGGAAAACCTGCATATCCCTATGGTTAGGGCCCTTTGTCACACATTTGCACTGCCATGCCACAGAGAATTGCCTCGGGTGAAATGCGTGAATTTAGGCTATGCATGCAAGACGTGTGATATTCTCTTAACGGGTGCACCACCCCTCAATTGTGCCTCGTGGCCCGTGCCGTGTCCGCGAATTATGGGCGGTGTCCCTATTCCATCCCCTATAGTGGGAGCTGCCTTACTTATATTTATGTTATGCCTGCTAATGAATGTTTGCATGCTTGAATAAAAAAAATATAATAAAAAAATAAATAATAAAAATGTGTGTATACAATAAACTCAATTTCGGCCATCGAAGCCTACTTTCCCAGCTCTGGCTCGTAGAGCCCAATCTTGGCCCCCCATGACCTACCTCTTGTCCTCACGGCCCGTTAGTCTCCCAACTCCGGCTTCTATAGTCCGCTTCCCCGATTTGGGCTTTCACATCTTGCGCCCCAATTTTGGCTTCTGTAGCCCGCTTCCCCGATTTCAACCTTCGTGGCCTACTTTCGTAACACCAACTCCGGCCCTTGCGGCCCACTTTCCCGAGTTCGGGTTTCATAACCGGTACCCCCGGCGCATTAAAGAATGAAACACCCTTTTACCCTGGCCCGAGCCTGCCGATCGGGTGAGGAATCAACCCTCTTTCTTCGCACCGACACTAGCCCGTGTCAATGACTTAACCACCTCTCCGTCCCCTCGGGTGACGAATACTTCTTTTGAATTAACAAACTCTTCTCTCCGTCGCTTCGGGCGACGAACATCCCTTTTGAATCAATGAACCCTTCTCTCTGCCCTCGTGGCTCGCCTTTCACAACTTTGGCTCTTGAAGCCCGCTTCCAGTCTTGGCTGTTTTGGCCTCCCTTATCGGCCCCTGAGCCGACAGCTATTCACTTATCGGCCCCTGAGCCGACAGCTATTCACTTATCGGCCTCCAAGCCGACAGCTATTCAATTATCGGCCCCTGAGCCGACAGCTATTCACTTATCGGCCCCTGAGCCGACAGCTATTCACTTATCGGCCCCTGAGCCGACAGCTATTCACTTATCGGCCTCTGTGCCGATAGCTATTTTCTATCGGCCGCTGAGCCGACAGCTATCCTTTATTGGCCTCTGAGCCGATAGCTACCTTCATCGGCCTCCCAGCCGACAGCTATCCAATTATTGGCATCCACGCCAGCAGCAGCCCGAAGTTCTTCAAAAAAGGGGGGGGAAAGAAGGGAAGTAGAGAAGAAGAAGGAAAGAGAGAAGAGAAAAGAAAAAGAGAATAAAAGAGAGAAGAGAAAAAGAAAAAAGATAACAAAAAGAAAAAAAGAGAAGAGAAGAAGAAGAAGAAGAAGAAGAGAAGAAGTGAAAGGAGAGAAGAAAAGAAAGAAAAGAGAAGAAAGTGAGCACCCTATGAGGCCAAGTGCACCCCGTCGGCACTGATGAAGAGAAGAAGAGACCAACATACCACATCAGCTCCCGACGCCCTGTCGGCACTGATGAAGATAAGAAAAGACCAACATATCATGTCAGCACCCGACACCCCGTCGGCACTGATGAAGAGAAGAAGGGACCAACAAACCATGTCAGCTCCCGACACCCTGTCGGTATTGATGAAGAGAAGAAAAGACCAACATATCATGTCAGCGCTCGACACCCTGTCGGCACTGACGAAGAGAAGAAAAGACCAACATATCATGTCAGCGCCTGACACCCTATCGGCACTGATGAAGAGAAGAAGAGACCAACATACCACGTCAGCTCTCGACGTCCTGTCGGCACTGATGGAGAGAAGAAGAGACAAGCATACCATGTCAGCTCTCGACACCCCGTCGGCACTGACGAAGAAGAAAAAGAGACCAACAAACCATGTCAGCTCCCGACACCCCGTCGGCACTGACGAAGAGAAGAAGATACCAATAAACCATGTCAGCTCCCAACACCCCGTCGGCACCAACGAAGAGAAGAAGAGGCCAGTACACCCACAGGCACCCCCCCCCCCCCGGCTCATCCTTCGCCTGCGCTACCCGTGGGTGGGGGGCATTTGTGGACATGCAAAATTGCACGCCTATACGTCCCAACTAATCTAGCATCAACAACGACTCCAAATAGAGAAACTACGGAGAAGATGGGCCATCCGGACTCTCCAAACAAACGCACCTACTGCTGTGAAGCCATCTCCAGAGTCGCGACGGTGAAGAGAAATCAACCACCAAGAAGCCTTACAATCCGTGGGCCTCGAAGAAAATCAAATGAGCCACAACTTGCGCTCACAACGGGCTTAGAACTGTCCATTTAGGCCTTCAACGGTACGCCCTTGAAGCGCCTTCAACGGCACGCCCGGGTTAAGTGTCTTCGGCGGCACACTCGCCCTGGTCACCCGCTCAGCGGCACACCCAGTGGCCCTTCAGCGGCACACCCCGGCCTCCCGCTCAGCGGCACGCTCCCGCGCCCGTTCAGCGGCACGCTCCCCTGGCGCTCCGCCGGCACACTCGGCCAGGGCGCTCCACCGGCACACCCGGTTTGGGTGTCTTCACCGGCACACGTTGCCAGCCCCTTCACCGGCACACGTTGCCAGCCCCTTCACCGGCACACCCCGTGCCCCCGTCAGCGGCACACAGGCGGAGCCTCCTCCGCCGACACACCCTGCCAACCCTTCAGCGGCATGGGTTCTTAGCCCCTTAGCGGCACGCTTGCCAGCCCCTTCAGCGGCACGCTTTTGCAGTCTTCCAGCGGCCCGGCTACCCACCCATCCACCGGCACACCCTGGTTCTTCACCCGGTGCAACCGGTAGAACAACGTGATGCCCATGCCCTACAGATTCTTGGCGCGCAATGGGCTTGCTGAGGTGTCACCTGGGGAGAGAGCCACGCTGCCTACTCCTCCTGCCACCGAGGACGGAGAAGTCAAATCCCCATTAATGTCGGTCGCTTCCCGCCTCCGCCGGTCGCGTTCGGGCGTTCCCACCGTGTGGGGTATAAAAACCCCTCTTCTCTGGGTGGTGAGGAGGAGAACAGAGAGCAGCAGGCGTAGCCATTACGGTGCTTCCAGGTGAGGGAGAAGAGAAGAAGAGAAAAAGAAGAAGAGGAAGAGGGGGAGGCTCTGGCTCCCCCCTGCTGTTCCGTCCACCGTCGTCCGCACGAAGAGAAAGAGAAGAAGAAGAAGAAGAAGAAGAGGAAGAGGGGGAGGCTCTAGCTCCCCCCTGCTGTTCCGTCCACCGTCGTCCGCACGAAGAGAAAGAGAAGAAGAAGAAGAGAAGGAGAGAAGAAGAGAGGAGAGTCTGCCGCTCCGACGACCACCACTCGTGCAAATAGAGAAGAGAGAAGAGAAGAGGGATAGAAGAGAAGGAAAGGAGTGAGTGAAGAGAGGCAGTGAGGTTTGGGAGGGAAGGAGTCCATGCTCCGTTCCCCTCCCCACTTTATTTCCTTTTTCTTTCTTTTCCTTCATTTCCTTTTTCGTCGTTGTCGCGATGTATTAGCCCCCCCGGGGTATTCCTCTTGTGAGAATAGAAATAGAAGGCTTGCAAACATTTTGGTGCCTTTCCGAAAGCATTTTTTCCGTGTTTGCATTCCTCCGTGCTCCGCTCCCCTTGAGATTTTCCACCCATTGCTCTTAAGGGTTGCGCCCTTAGTTCACACCCAGGGCCAACCCCTCGCCAGCACCCTATGGCTAACCCCTCACCGACACACTTCTTGGCGCCAGCCAGCCCGGCACGCTAGCCCTATAGCTTTCTTGGCCGACACGGCCTCTTGCCCACCTAGCCCGGCGCAGCCTGCCTGGCCGGTGCATCCGTGCCTTCTTTGCCCGGCACGCCTTTAACGCCCCTTTTCTGGTGCACCCTTGGCTTCGCTAGCCCGGCACACCTCTCCTCGGCCGGCGCACTCCCAGACTCTCAACCCAGCACAGCCTGCTGTGGCCGGCACACCCCCCCCTCAGCCTGATGTGGCCTGCACACCCTTTGGCATGTGCCTTGTCCGGCACACCACTTCAGCCCGTCTAAGCCCTCTAGTCGGTACACCTCACCAGTCCCCCTTTCTTGGCCGGCGCACCCCTCCTTGGCCACCCCAGCCCAGTGCACCCCTAGCCGATCCTAGAATCATCTTTCACTCGCTGTTCCCTCCGAGTTTTTCGAGGTTTCATTAAAGGTGTTGCCGCTCTCGGGCGTCCACCTCCAATTGTCGGGTTCCTCCACTCCATGTGGGCGCGTTCCCTGTATCTCCCTTATCACTCGGGTCAAGGGGAGATGCTGCCGAATTTTTGTTAGAAATAACAACATGTTAAAAGGCAAAAGGAAGTAACAAACAAATGAAAAGAACAACGGTAAAACGCTTCAACTAAGGCAAGGGAACCGCAATTAATATAAAGAGAGTCGAATCGAACGATAACTAAGCAACTTGAACATTCATCCTCAGGGGAGAAAGAATGGAAGTTAACCAAGAAGAGAAAGAAACAAACCCATGCCAACTGAATAAAAAATCAAGAGAGAAAAGAAAAAGAAAAGACATAAGAATGGAAGAGGAGTGGGCCCCATCCGGCACACTCCCTTGGCCGGTATACTCTGCCTTGAAGCTTCCTCGGCACACTCGGTCGGGTCCTTCGCCGCTAGCCACCACCCAGCTCCTTAGCCGGCATACTTCCTTGGCCGGTACACTCTGCTTTGAAGCTTCCCCGGCACACTCAGCCAGGCCCATCGCCGGCACGCCTCTGGCTCCTTTGCCGATACACCCTCCAGCGGCCCTTGGCCGGCACGCCCGCTCGCGCCCTTCGCCGACACACTTGGACAAGCCCTTCGTCGGCACGCTCCCTGTTCCTTACCCGACACGCCGGCTCGCGCCCTCCGTCGGCACGCCCGTTCGCCCCCCCTTCTCCGGCACGCTCGTTCGCGCCCATAGCCAGCACGCCCGCTCGCACCCTTCGCCGGCACGCCCGCTCACGCTCTTCGCCGGCACGCCCAGCTCGGCCAGACCTTCGCCGGCACGCCCCTTCAGCCCCTTTTTAGCCCTCCAGCGTCTCACTCTCTCTCCAAAAAAATATAATGCCCATAGCCGACACGCCCGCTCGCACCCTTCGCCGGCACGCCAGCTCACGCTCTTCGCCGGCACGCCCAGCTCGGCCAGACCTTCACCGGCACGCCCCTTCAGCCCCTTTTTAGCCCTCCAGCGGCTCACTCTCTCTCCAAAAAAATATATATAATGATAATGATAATTATGATAATAAATTAATAAAAAACATGATAAATAAATAAACCTTAATATATATATATATATATATGAAATAAACAAAAAAATGAAATAGTGACAATAATAGTAAAGAGAAAATGTAATAATGACAATAAGTAAAATGGAGAAATCATCCAGAACAAATACAAAAAGGGGAATAAACAACACAAAATCTTATGGCTAAAAATCCCAGATAAATAAGATTGTAAAATCTATGTTGCAGCCCCGTCTCTCCCGTGACCCGGTGCTGAAGGAATAATAATGCCGCCTTTGCAGGCCGGGTCTGAGCCCTGGGAGTCATCCCGAAATGGTCGTGGCCGGACCTTACTTTTGGCCGACATTCTGATTACACCGGACCCGCTCCTCAGGCCGGATCTCTTCCGACCCACTACTAAAATTGCCGCGCATTCGGCAGACATTTGAACGGGTTCACCTCGATTCCCGTCGCGTTCCTATTACGGACCTGTGTCCGAATATGAAAAGGTCCGTGAGTGACCGACATGGCCGACGGCTCCCATCTCGATATGGTCGTGATCCGACATTGCTCCGGGCCAATAGTTCGTCAAATCGGATCCATTCTATTGGGATTCGTTCCCGCTCTTCCATTGAAATTGCCGCGACCTTGGCACACATTTGTACGGGGTTGTTACCTTCAATACGGACCTTTGTCTGAATATAAAGTGGTCAGTGAGTGACCGACAAAATCGGAATAGAACGAGATGGCTCTCGTCATCCCTGGACCCTTTGCATGGGAATATCAATAAGTCCTCCGTGGGCCACGCTTAGACCTCGGGTCCGTCCCGATTATGGTCATCGTCTGACTCATATCCTCGGCCTACAGCCCGCTCCCTTTGAACACGTTTTCGGTTTTTTTGAGTCTAGTCTCGGGACTCTTCCCTGTTGCCCTCTGGCACCGAAATATTAATGATGCCCGCGCAAGTCTCGTTTGGACCGCAGGAGGCGCCCCCGGTATGGTCCTGACCCGATCTCGCACCAGGCCGATAAATTCACTAGTTTCCTACTACACTAACCAGGATTTAACCGAATGTCTTCAGTTCCTCGGAATAATAAACTTGTCGTACCCCGGCATACATATGTTCCAGGTCCTCCCGCGACGATTACGATATTCTCAAGCCGGACACTCATCCGAATATTAAGCGGTCTCCTGAATGACCGATACATTTCGAACGTTCGCTTCCCAAGACATAGGGCTTTCCAACTGATTCAAGGGATATTCCCCCGTTGCCCCTTGGCACCGGAAATATTGAAGATGCTCATGCAAGTCTTGTTTCGACCGCGGGGGGCCCACCGCAATATGGTCGCGGCTTGATCTTGCACCGAGCCGACAAACCTATTCGTTCCCGACCGCTTTAACCGGGATTTAACTGAACATTTCTCGTTCCTCTCGATAATAAAATTGCCATATCCTGGCATACATATGCTCCAGTTTTTCCGTGACGATCGCGCTTTTCTCGAGCCGGACATTCGTCTGAACATTAAATGGTCAGTACACGACCGACATGACCGCGAATGTTTTCTTCTCATCCTCATACGGGGATTTCAATGCTTCCTAATAGGCCTTTCCATGCAATTAATTTCCTGGCCATGAGGCCCTGATTCTCGGTGATTAATCAAGGGTGTTCCCTCATATGGGAGATGTAAATGACGTCGTGACCTTTATGGCGCGGCGGGTTTTGGTCCCGACACGAACCACACAATCGTCTGACCTAGTCAGATCAAGCGCACCATGGGCTCTTCGGAGCCCAAATAAATTGTCATTACGTGACTGGCACGCCCACGCACTTAATAGACGAATCAACCATTCCCGAATAGACGAACATAACCTAATGTGTGAATTTTAGTGCGTCCACAGGCGGTAAGTACATCATGCTACATCATCAACAGGGCAATGGTAAGGCCCATTTTGAAGAAAACCCCATATGAGCTCTACAAGGGTAAGAAACCAAATATTTTCTATCTTAAACCCTTTGGATGTCCATGCTTCATCTTGAATAACGGCAAGTCTAACCTAGGTAAGTTTGATGAAAAGAGTGACAAAGAAATCTTCCTAGGTTATGCATTAAACTCTAGAGCTTACAGATTATTTAATAAAAGTACTTTGGTTGTTGAAGAAAGTCCTCATGTTATTTTTGATGAATCTGAATTAAAACTAACAAATCAAATTTCCTCTACCTTAGATGCAGATGAAGCTCCTAAACATCCAACTGATGCTGGATCATCTAAAGGTAAGGATGAACCAATGGAAGGAATTTCCAGCAAGGATGAAAATGATGAAGATCCATCAATTGAGACATTTCAAGAACAACAACTGCAACACCTTGACTTGCCAAGTTCCTCCATGTTCTTAAAAGATCACCCCACTGAAAACATCATAGGTAATCCTGAAGATGGGGTAAGAACTAGATCTTCACTAAGGCAAGTAGAAGAAGAGGATTTGATACCTTTAATCTCACAAGAAGAGCCTAAGGATGTTCATGAAGCTCTTCAAAATGAATCATGGATTCGGGCTATGCATGAAGAGGTATGCCAGTTCGAAAGGAACGAAGTGTGGTCTCTCGTGTCTCGTCCCAAAAATCATCCCGTAATTGGAACCCGTTGGGTTTTCAGAAATAAACTAAATGACACGGGATTGGTTGTTAGGAACAAAGCCCGGCTTGTAGCCAAAGGGTATAGCCAGGAGATGGGCATTGATTTTGATGAGTCTTTTACACCGGTTGCTCGATTAGAAGCAGTCCGGATTCTTTTATCCTTTGCGTGCTCTCTCGACTTCAAATTATTTCAGATGAATGTTAAATATACTTTTCTTAACGGGTACATCAAAGAGGATGTTTTTGTAGAACAACCTCCATATTTTGAAGACCCAAAACATCCACAACACGTGTACAAGCTGTAAAAGGCCTTGTATGAATTAAAGCAAGCACCAAGGGCCTGGTATGAAAGGCTCACTTCATTCTTAATTGAAAATGGTTTCAAAAGAGGTAAGGTTGACCAAACACTCTTCACGAGAAAATCAGGTAAAGACATATTAGTAGTTCAAAGTGTATGTTGATGATATAATTTTTGGAGCTACTAATAATGTCTTATGTGATGAATTTACAGAAATAATGCAAGGAGAATTTGAGATGAGCTTAATGGGTGAACTTACATTTTTTCTTGGATTACAGGTGAAGCAAACATCTGAAGGCATTTTTATAAATCAAGCTAAGTACACATTGGAGCTATTAAAGAAATATGGGATGGTAGAAGTAAAACCTCTGTCAACTCTGATGGCCACAACCATGAAGTTAGACAAAGATGAAAATGGTAAACCAGTAGATCCCACACTGTTTCGAGGTATGATGGAATCACTACTGTATCTCACAGCATGTCGTCCTGACATTCAATACAGCATATGTCTATGTACTCATTTTCAGTCATGTCCTAAAGAATCTCATTTATTGGCTGTTAAACGGATTTTTTGATACTTAATTGGAACATTAGATTTTGGCTTGTGGTTTTCCATCGATAGTTCATTTGATTTGATTGCATATACTGATGCGGATTATGCTAGATGCATTGTTGATCGCAAAAGTACTAGTGGGTACTGTCAGTTTCTCAGTGGGTGCCTAGTTTCATGGGCCTCCAAGAAATAACATTCAGTAACTCTCTCAACGGTCGAGGCTGAATATGTAGCCGCCGGAAGTTGTGGAGCCCAAGTACTATGGATCAAAAATTAATTGCTTGATTTAGATGTTGAAATGAAATGTGTTCTAATCTTGTGTGACAACACGAGTGCAATCAGTTCGTCAAAAAATCCTGTACAACATTCTAGGATAAAACATATTGACATTCGACATCACTGTCTGAGAGATCATATAGGAAAAGGGATCTTTGAATTGAATTTCATTGACACACACAATCAGTTAGCTGATATCTTCATAAAACCCTTAAACCAGGAACAATTCAGCAAGATAAGAAGAGAACTTGAGATGTGTAAGGGCGAGAGCATATATACCTAGGTTTGCACTTAGGTTCAAAGTTGCACATAAAGAAACTCATTTGCATATCAGGTAGATTTTCATGCATATTCTATGTATTTATTTTTCTATACCTTATGTGTATATATACCCCTGCATGCTTGCATGTATTTATACATACAACCTTTCTTGAAACTTTTCTAAGGCCAAATTTTTCTTGATTAAATAAATATGGACCTAGAGATCTCGGGATCCAAGGCACTGTCTGAGGGGGAGCTAGATAATTTTCTCTCTACTCCATCTTCTCTTACCATAAGTCTCTCTTTCTCTATAACCCACGGTGTTAATTCAGGTAAGAATGAGAGTTGATGAAGTGTTTAAAAAAAAGAAGTAAAGGTGATAAAAAAAGGAGTGAATGTTGATGAAGTGTTTAAAAAAAGGGAGTGAAGGTGATATTAAAAAAATGGGTTTTTAGGGCTAGGTCGACCACTTTGGTTGACTGCCGCCCCCATCCGGTCGACAGTTTCCAACGAATCGGACCGGATTAACCCTGATCGAACCCTCTTTTAAAGGGGTCTTCACACCTCTTTCTCTTATTCCATCGACTCCACTCTCTCTCCAACATTATTTCCTAACCCTAGAACACTCAAACTCCACCTCTCAATCCCAAAAACCTCCTCCTTCCACCCGCACAAGATCCGACCTGTTCATCACGATTTCGGTACGAAATCTCTGCGGCCGTTCGTGCGTTCGTGAAGCTCTTCCCAAGATTATAGATTGTGGAGAAGATCATTCCAAGCCCTTAGACTGTCTTTTGGTCCATCTTCATCCCCAGGGTTGAGATCGATCCTTTCAAGGGTTTCTACACCGGGTTTTCTAGTATAGAATGATGCCCAGAAGGAGTTCTCGACGTTCTGCCCAAGGGGAACCAAGTGCTCGGAGACATGAGGCTTCAGCTCATCCACCACAGCGGGAACCTGCTCCTCCTCGTGCACCTCAGTTGCCTCCACGGCCCATTATCGACCCTCGACTGGTCGACTTCAATGAGGTGAACGAGATTCTGCCCGATCTATGTGCCATCTTTGAGATTCAACATGGTTGCACCGATTTTGTCACTAGATATACCAAATATTACCCAAATCTAGTACATCAATTTTATGGACATTTGATTGAGAAGAATGAAGAGTTATATACGGTTGTTCAAGGAGTTGAGATTCACATTACTCCGGACCTTTTTGAACATGCTTTAGGAGTGTCAGCCATGGGAGCTAACATGGTTTTTGGTCATGGCGAAGTTGAGGATACATTTATTGCTATGACAAACTGTGACTATGTGCATGGTGTTAGTGATTTGATTACCTTAAATGCAAATTATTTTGCACCACAGCAGCGGATTCTGTACCACATGTTCACCTCACTTATATATCCAAAGAGTGGGAGTAGGAATGAAGTGACAGAGGTTCACAAATTTCTGTTTTACCATGTTATGAATGGAATTTTAGTCAACATGGGTCGGATGATGCATGACAAATTTGATCGGGACATGTCGAACCCAAATGAGAAGATCTTTACCTTATGCTTCTCAGTTGACGGGAGTATTTATATATGCTGGGATCAATTTGGCTGATGAACTGTTTATTCGAGTTAGACAAGATGATATCTACAATAAGCATAAGATTTTCATAGATTTTGGATACTATTGGGGTCCAGATGGTCAGCTTCGCAGAAATGTGCCCGTTTATGGAGAAGAATCTGAAGAAGACGAGGAAGAAGAGCTACAGCAGTAGCATGGTCAAGGGGAAGCCCCCCCTCCAGTTCAAGTAGAGGACCAACCTCCTCCACCTTCACCTCAACATATAGGTCCAGAGATGCCTCCTCTACCACAGTTCTTTTATGGGGGGTCTTCTACTTTGGGGGCCGGACAGCACTCTTGGGTAGACTATGAGACGTTTGACAGGCGTCTTACTGGGCTAGAGACTCGAGTGGACACCTTTGGGGGTCAACTCTCTACCATTGGGGATAACATAGACACTATGGGTGACATGCTTACCAACATGACAGGTCGCATTGATTCATTCTCCATAGTCTTGGACACCTTATCCACACAGATGACCACTCTCTCCACTCATATGACCACCCTCACCGCCAGTCATGATGACTCTAGCCATGCCTTCCACATCATGAACACCACACTTCTTGGTATGCAACGCCGTGACATATCCTGTGACAACTCCATTGCCAATATTTAGCACCGGCTTCAGCTCCAGGACCACACCCTCATGGACATTCATCAACGTCTTGGCTATCAGCCTCCTCCTCCTGAAAATCAACCTCCTACAGATGCCCACTGAGGATGTTTTTTAGCTTCCTACCTCCAGTCTGTTGTCCATGGGTCATGTGTCTTTTGGGTCCTCTTTTCTCTTATCCTATCCCCTCCTTTGATGATGCCAAAGGGGGAGAAGCAGTTAGTGCAGGTCTTATATAGTTTATGCATGCATGTCCTTGTGTTTTATATGAATGATCATTTGTGAGAATCTTTTGTGAGTCATTGCATTTTGTGAGTCAGTCTTGCATTTGCCTTTGCCATGTGTGTAGAAGTCTTGCATTCTCTCAAGCATCAATGTACTCCTTCACTATGCGTGAGTGTAAACTCCGCCTCGTACAAGAATCATGTGGATCCTTGCGTGGATTGAATGCAATGTTTTGCAAGTTCCCTATTTGCCTAAATAGCACGCTAATGCACTTAAAAGTCTAGAGTTTTATCATCATCAAAAAGGGGAAGATTGTTGAGTTTCTCTAGGCGATTTTGATGATAACAAAACCCCGGTATGGCAAACGGTTTAAGTACATCCATTTTTACAGATGTAAGTGCTCATGTAGGCTCTCAAAGCTATTCTTTTATCACAAGAATATGCTCAAAAGGATCGTGTTTCAAAAGCCCAGAATGAGTCAAAACCAACTCAAATTGAATGGAACAAAGTGTGGTCTTACAGTATATTTTATAAGGATATGATTTATGGGCTAACAATGTTATTTCTGCAGGTTTTTCAGAGTTCGGTCGACCTGGCCAGCAGGGGCGGTCGGCCTAATCTCCTAGAGCTGAAAACTCTGTAAAAATTACAGAGTTCGGTCGACCGTCCCCACTGGACCAGTCGGCCGATTCTCCCAGCGCTCAAAGCTTCCAACCTGTAAAAGTTATGTCGACCGCCCAGCCCTATCCGGTCGACCGAACCCTTCGAAGCCCCTTTCTTTGACTTTATTTTCTTCATGAGGTGAAAGCATCCAATAAGGATTTTTTAATCCCAAAAGTCTCCAGACATCCTTGGAATTGTGGATCTGTGTCTTGGCTTGTCCTTGACCATTCAAGTGTTATAAAAACACCTCTTAGGGCAAAGAAACCCTAATCACTCAAGGGAGATTAAGGAGGCTATCAAGGGGAGAAAAGAAGGCTGCTACTATAGCTCCGTGAATAGTGCGTCATCCAGAAATTCTTCTTCCATCTCCAAGCTTTTCAAGATCAATCTGAAGTCAATCAACCCCAAATCAAGTGGAGATTCAAGTTTCATCCAAAATCTGCATCATCTACTCAGGGGGAGCTTAAATCAGAGTTTTTCTTTTTTGTTTCTTCTTCCATATTCCCTGAGCTTCAAGAGTGTGCTTTTTGTAATCTCTAAACATTCGTGTGTGTGTGTGGATCCTTTCAGATCCGTGTGTGTGTGTTTGATTTCTGTCAGATTTGTGTGTGTGCTTCGGTGTGTTTACACCTTCGTGGGAGGTTCTATCTCTTTACGTGTGTGTATGTGTTCAGATCTTGTAATCCTTACAAGATAGTGTGTGAATCCTCACAGTTTGTGAGGGGTGGACATAGGTTACCGTTGTTACATCTGAACCACCTAAAAATTGTTGTCTTGTGTGTGGTTCGATCCTTTTCTCCTATCTCCATTCTGTGTAAGCACACACGTAGATTAGATCATTTGTATCTCTTGAGTTAGATCTAGCACAACTCATCATCTTCACATCAGACCTATGGTATATTAAAAGGTGAGTTCGGATAGGCAAGGCAAACCTTGTCAGGAAGATAACACTTTGCGTGAGTAGAATCTTTGGATTCACATCTCCGCCACGGTACCAAGGATCCGTTGTGTGATAGATTTTGTTAGATCTAATAGTTTCTATATAGATCTGAACTTCTTTGTTGCTGTTCTTCACACTTGTTTAAATCGGCTAAGGTTTTGTTAAATTTTATAATTACCCAATTCACCCCCCTCTTGGGTGTCATTGATCGCGGGACTTCATTTCTTGCTTGGTCCATCCAAGAGATTGTTGGTTGATCTTCTCAGCTAGATTTATAAATATATGAAGATGATTCGTAATCGGGTTGAGAAAACTGTTGGACATATTGGGGTTACTCCGGGGTGAAAGGTAGATCATGGCCCCCTTGGAAGAACTGAGTGGTTTGAGCTTGGTCTTGGGTAAACGATGGAAACTGGGCCATCATAGGTGACGGGATCTCATTTTGGGCCGACCACGAGTATAGACTTTCATAGAAGGTCGGGCTATTTTGGGTGAGAGATGAGATTTAGTTTGGACAACCCCCTACATAATGGGTCGGGCTGGCCCATATGTGATCGTTATGATGGTGATTAGGTGGCATGAAGGGGTTTTGATCCATGGCTAGAAATTGATCAAATTTGTGAGCCAAAGAGTCAAACTTGTCTAATTTATGTGCCCAATCCATAAATGAGAAATTTTCTCTCACCAATTTTTTTATGTTATTTTGTTCATTTTTTATTTTTTTGAATTATTTGCGTTTTTATTTTCTCTCCCTATATTTCTCTCTCGTTTGTTTTTGTTGTTGTTTTTTTGTTATTTTTGTTTAGTTTTGTTTTTGTTTTTTTAGAAACCCATCAAGTTTATTTGTGATGTTTTTTTTGTTTTTTTTATGTAAAGACAACTAGGACGAAGAGAGAGAAGAGGAGAATTTTATGTTATTTTTATTATTATTATTATTTCTTTTTTTATGCAAACACGAACAAGTTAACATAAATTACCTAATGACCTAGATGTGGCCTAGACCTACAAATGTGGTTTCACAAAATGGCTAAAGTGCAACTTAAGTTCACCCTCAATATTTTCACCGGTCAAGTATGGGGTGGGGTAGTGGGAGGCTCCCCCTACTTCCGTAGGGACCTAATTAGAGAACCACTAGCCCCCTTAAGGCGTTTGCCGTCCGACCGTCTTGTCTTAGGCACCGGTTTCCACAAGAGGGTAAACCTAAATAGCACAGGAAGCACAGTGTGGACCTAGAGGCAATGTCTACTAAATTTTATTTACGGCTTAGGACATACAAAGATACAAGGGGAATGTGATTTGTGGGCTAAGGGAGGGTGATGAAATCATCACCTTATCTTGCTTATAGGTGTTACCGTTAGAATTTTTTTTCATCATGAAATACTCACCATAATTTCAAAATAAGGGGTTCTTATGTAATCATTCATGCTCAAGATAAGATAAGTAGAACGTACATTACCCCTCGCGATCTCCAAAATGCAATGACAGAATTTAAACAAGATAACTCTTTTCTATATGATGCATGACTTATGCATGGATGGTGTGGTTCTAATCTTGAGATGAAGTCTTTTATTTTTGTGATCAAGTTTTTTTTTAGTTAATGAAACTATCTAGTAAGCATACTTTTTTAAAAGACTTTTTAAATATAAAAGTTAACAAAATGTATAAAACAAACTAACCACGAGAGGGAAGATTGAAATATTTACTTGCATCGTAATCCCTCGTCCATTATTTTTTAATTTTTATTGACATTTTTATTTTTTTAAAAGGAGATGTAAAATGGGAGACATGCTTCAATTTTTTTATTTTTTTGTATAAATATATACAAAAGAAAAATAAAGTTTTCAACTCAAAACTAACCTCCCCAGCAACGGCGTCAAAAATTGACATGTTGAAATGTTCATCGTTAAAAACATGCAGCACTCAATCAAAATATCGAACTCGCAACACAATTTAAATTAACCGTAGTACACTGGCGAGCACGGGTCGAATCCACAGAGAGGAGTTTTAAAATTGAAAACTTAGAATTTCTTTTAGAGTAAAAATGGATGAATGTTTTCTTTTTGGTTTTTAGAATTTAAAGAACATGAAATTTATTTAAAGAAATATGGAGAGTTAAGAAAGAAAAAATTAAAAATCTAGAGAGGGAAAATTTTAATCCAACAAAATTAAATGTGAAATAAAATAGACGAAGTGAGATAGAGAGTTTTGCGGCCGTGGTGATGAGGGTAGCGACATCGTCTCCTCGAGCCTTTGAATTACGTGCTGTTGACGACAATCACATACACTCGACCGGATTTACGGAACCGCTTCTCTTGACCATCTTTAAAAGAAATTTAAAGGATGATAGAGAAAGAAATTTTCTGATGAAACATTAGAGAGAGATGGGAAGAGATTGTTCAACAAAATGAAGAATTGCATAAAAATAACACCAGAATTAAACTTAAATCACAAGTGCATTATAACGAAACAAAATAAATTACAACAAAACTAGAACAATAAGAATCACAAGGGAGATAGAGAGGTAGAGAGATCCTACTCTAACACTAAGGAACTAGAAGTGAAGGGGGAAAATAATGAAAGCGTGCTACGTATGAGTGCAGAAGAGCCCCTTCCCATCTCAGGCCCTCCTTTCATAGAGCCCAAAGTAGCCTCTGTTCCTTATTGTTTTCCATGTGAACACCTAACTACATCGTCTTTCCGTTCTTGTTGAGAATCCAAGCCCACCTTATATTTGTCTTCTCTTTCTCTCTCTCTTCTTTCTCTCTTCTCTCTCTCTCTCTCTTCTTTGTCCGTCGCGTTGAAGCCGCAAGGGAGGGCAGCCTCCCTTGTTGAAGTTGCTCGCGAATGACGTGCGAAGGGGGCCTTGAAAGGAGCTTGGCCGCGTTTGAGGATCGGCCCTGCATGGGACACGCAACGTGAGAAGCGGCAAGGGTGGAGGCTATCTGCCTTTCTTGAAGAACGCTGCATGGGGGGCCCTGGCATAAAGTGTGCGGCATGATGGGTGGCTAACATAGCCACGTGAAGAGTGAGCTCTACGGCGTCGACGCCGCACCATGCATGGGCGTGGGAAGGGGGTTGCGCGCCTGAAGACCTGTCGCATGAGGAGGAGGTGGGTTGAAGACCGGCCGCCCTGCTTGAAGGCTGCATAAGAAGGCCGCTTGAAGATGGCGCCCACCGTGGAGAAACATGCCGTGGAGAAGCTACATGGGGGCCAGCCCATGTGGAGAGGCCTTCGTGTGAATGGGAAGGCTGGCCTCATAAAGAAGCTTCCGGCATTAGCATGGGGAGGCCGGGTGAGAGGCCGCAGCTGCCCCACGCTGAAGCCTGCGACTTAGCCACATTTGAAGACCGATAGTTGGCCTACGTGATAGAGCCCGCGTGCATGAGAAGGAGGCTTGGCCGCATGAAGACGCTGCACCACATGAAGGGTCGGCCATAGTGGCGTGAAGAAGCCTTGCGGTTGGGCTCCGTGTTGACGTCGCGTGAGACACGCGAAGGAGGGAGGCTTTGCATGGGCAACCGCCTGCGTGTGTAAAAGCCGCCGTGGGACATGCGGGACCTCCGTCAAAGATGCTGCTCATGAGGGGTCCCATGCCCGACCAAGGGAGGCATGAACAGTGGTCGTTCACCCATTTGAGGGATCCCGCGTTTCACACTCCTGCAATTTTTTTTGTATATATATTAAACAAGCCAAGTCCCATTTGTGCATTATATATTTTTTTTCTTCTCATGCTAATGGACTTTTGGCCCATTAGCGTACAAACTTGTAGATCTCGTTCTTTCTTGCCTTCTCCCTCTTCGTGCTGACCGAGTATCTATAAAATATAATAATTTATTCTCAAATTTTAATTAATTCTATCAAACTTGACATTTTAATATGAAATTGAAATTAATTGTGATAAATGTATATTTATTAATATTAAAGCTCATAAAATTATGTATAATATAAATAAACATGTAAAAATACACACTCATCGTTGGGCAAGATTGCTTCCACGGATTCCCACCATGCTCGAGCATCTTTTTCTAATTGATAAGTTCCCAATAACACCTTCTCTTGGTCGGTACATTGCATAACCCTAAAGGTTCCTTCTATCTCTCGCACCTAATTTTCTGCCTCATCCGGGTCAGTAGACCCACTAAACTTAGGGGGGTTCATCTTTTAGAAACTTCGATGTAAATCCCCAGCTCCATGCTGAGCTCCACCTTGTGCTACTTGTTGCAACGTCTAAGTTAACCCTTGTATGGTACGCTGCATATCCCTCCACTGAGCACGCTCGGCAGCCATTTTAAGCCTACAAAATATTTTTTAAAATAGTGATTATTCGTGTCTTGACATCATTTTAACTTAAGGAAAACACATTTTATCGGTTAGCCCATAGCTCTACCCAAATCTCACAAGATTCCTATAGGGTAACCGACAAGGACAAATCAACATATAACTTAGACTCAATGACATAGGGATTTGGAAAAGTCTAAGCTCTGATACCACTTTTGTCACGTCCTGAACCGATAGCAACGGAAGTATACTCGGAACGTGACAGCGAAACAGTCATGGCAATCAAAGCAAACCACAAGACACAAATAATTGGACAAAACATAATTTTATTGAATACATAAGTTTATTACAATTTGGACTCAGACTCATACTAACAGACTAAAATAAAAGAAAATTACGAGAGATTCTCCATAATCTAGACTAGACACAAAACACAAGACTATAGGGCTTGTCTAAGTTGCAGAAGCTCTCTTCACTCTTTCCCTTGCCCATCTTGATTATTCTCGTCCTCATTATTACCTTAAAAACATGGAAAAACACTAGGTAAGCGAACGCTCATTAGGACTTTAATCTCTTGCTCCAAGCTAGCTTTAAGTATTTAACAATTTAACATGAATATGTAGGTCATGTAAAGGTACATAATAATCAAGAACTATAATGGTACGAGATAGGACAATAATCAAGAGATACTTTGCAATAGAACATAATTAAAAAGGAACGAACATAAAGAGACAATCTAAAGCAATCTGCTAACAATATAAAGTGCCCACAATCATAAACGCATGTTAAGATAATATCATGGTAGGACTGGCCATATGTGTATATGAATTCTAACATTCGAGTCGTGAATATGTCAATCATTTGTGGAAATGTCATAGATCAATCTTGCTTTTCATTGGTGCAATGCCACATCCGATCAATCATAATACCGGCATACGTTTGGGCTTTGCCTCGCCCTTGGAATTAGATCCGGACCCCGTTACTTTTGTTCTAACATTGAGTATCAAGTTTTTGGACCCATAACCCCTTTTAAGTTCTAGACCAATTCCACATCAATTAAGGGAGTTCCAAGAACAAGCTATTGTAGGAACATTAAGGTAGATTCACAGATTTCAAGGATAGAACTTTGACAAAAGTGACATGGCCATAAATCTCACATAAAACCAAGACATTCATAAAATCTGGGACAATTGGCGTCCACTTAAGTCGTCGCCAATTATAAAATACGCGTCTACTGTAGTGGTCGCCAATTATGTGAACAGTATAGGCACGAAAGAAATCGCGTCGGCTGGGTCGAACGCTAATTCCTATATAGCGTCAACTGTACTGGACGTTAATTCCAAACAGTGACACGACTCTCACAGAACAGCGCTTATGATGGCTAGTACGTCATGTTTCTTCAGTGTGACATGACTAACATGATTTTTAGGGTTTTTAGTCTCACTTTGATATATGGTTAACCCGAGATTAACTCAAAGTTAAATCGGAGTTAACTATTATTGTGCTTTGATTGGAGGGTTGACTTGTCCCGGACTAAGAGTGAGTTAATCTCGGGATAACCTAAGGTTTCGAAACACCCCTCTCCAGGTGGGTTTGCCCCTTCTGGTAACTCACTTTCTCCTATTCACGGTTCAAATGCTGCATTAATGGGTCTCTCTCTCTCTCTCATTCTCTCTCTCCTCTCCCTCTCACGCTCTCTCTCTCTCCTATTTATAACTTAAAATCTAGTAACATTAAATTATTATAACTTTTATCTTCTTTAAAAATTCAATTAGTAATGTTAATGATAGTTTTTATCAAAAGTTTATTATTATAATGATATATTTATCAAATATAATCTATTAAAAATAATTTAAAAAATCTTTTAAAATTAAAAATTGTAATGTAAACAGTAATCTAATCTGGAATTAATGACATTTTTACTTTTAAATTTTAATTAGTCAGATTAAGGATGTTATTTATCGAGAAAAAATTATTTATATGATATTATCAATTTGTAGAATATATTAAAAATATATAAAAAATCAAAGTAAAATATTTTTTAAAGATGAATAGTAATCAAAATCTATAATTAATGATGTTTATATGTTTTAAATTTTAATTAGTGATATTAATTATGTTATTTATACAAAATTATTTTCATGGTATATTCAATTTATAAAATATATTAAAAATAAAAATAATAAAAAATAAAACTTTAAGATGAACAATAATTAAAACTCGTAATTAACGACGTTTCTATGTTTTGAATTTTAATTAGTAAGATTAATTATGTTATTTATCAAAAAATATTTTTATTTTTATGATATATTTAATTTATAATATTTATTAAAAATACTTTAAAATTAAAATAATGTAAAAAAATTAAATATGAATAGTAACATAAACTCGTAATTAATGTGTGTGAGAGAGGGGGAGAGTGATGTGAGATAGGGGAGGGGAGAGAGATAGAGAGAGAATGAGAGATATATTAAAAAATATAAAAAGAGGGATAAATATGGTAATTTAGTTGTCATTATTAATGGGATAACCCACTCTCTATCAAATCACACTGGATTAAAAGTAGGTTAGCCCACTTCCTTACTTCTGGATTAACTATCTTTCTATCAAACTAAAAATGAGTTAACCTAGGGCTAACTTAAGTGGGTTGATTTGACCCATAAAAGTGATAACTCCCATTCAAAGTGAGGCTTAGGGTATAACCCGCTCGGCTTCCTTGAGGGATTCCAAAGCTAGCGGAGACTTACGGAGGCCTTAGAGAGAGAAATTTCAATCCGACGGAAGTAATATCCGGCGGAGGGTCTTTCAATCTCCAAGAAATAGGGTGTCAACGTGAAACTCGAGGAGACAAGGACTCTATCTCGACCATGAGACAGTAGTGCCAAAAGACCAACGGTATAGGTCAAAACAAGATAGAAAATTGCGTCAACTATTGAAGGCGTCAATTAAAGAATAAGCGTCACTGTGAAGCGACGTCAATTCTTTATTAACAGAGTATTAAATAATCAATTTGTAAGTTCGCGTCTCTGTGAAGAGGCACCAATTATAGAATTTTCCAATAATCTAATAAAATTATTTATAATTAACGTCCGTGTGAGGAGGCGCCATATCTTTTAGTCGCGTCCAAGTAAACAGACGCTAATTCATAAGTTTCCAGATTTACCTATATTTACAAATTAAACAAGAATTGGTGTCTCTGTAAAGAGGCGCTAATTCCCTAATTCACGTATGTGTGAGCAGACGCTAATTCTTTTCTGTGTACATAACATCAAGCATCAGGCAGGTACATTTACAGATACAAGTTATTGTTCATTTCTTTAGGAATTGCATGAACAATAGTCTTATGATTTCTACGGGGAATTTAGGGAAACTGGAGGCATGATAATAAGGAGAAAAATACAGGGATTCAAGAAATATGCACATCATGATTTTATTAAGCATGGTCTAATACTTATTGATTTTTAAACATTACTTGATCAATTAATTATCTAAAGAAATTAGCGTCAAAGTAGTAGACACTGATTAGTCCGCGTCAGGGGTCTCGACTCTCGATGCTGATTCAAGAATCCGTGTCAATGTAAGAAGACGCTAATTAATTAGCGACCACTGTACTCGTCGCTAATTCATCTTCATGCAGAATATGGTTCCAGAACATTAAAAATCTAAGTTTGCATGCAATATACAAGAGAAATAGCTAGCAGGAAAGTTCATAGATAAAATATACATGCACTATTTATCTAGCATTATAATTATTTACAGTTTAGCTTGGGAGATTACCTACCTTTCGTGTGAAAGAGGACGGAGGATGAAGAAGCAGACAGACGAGGAAGAGGACGACGATCAGGAGGTAGACGCACGCGAACAGGGAAGAAGAAGGAGATACGAACGGGATGCAGAACGTCGACGCAGGAGGAAACTTCAACCCTCCACGCTCAGGACACAACAGCATCACCTTCCCCTTCGAACGCACAGGCAGCAATAACCCTCATGTGTTCGAACAGGTTAGTATTTATAGGGAAGAATCCTAATAGAGTCTTACGTAAACCAAGGAGTCCTATTAGGTTTTAACCTTCCATGTGTGATCCTATCGTTTCCAAATCCTTGGCCATTTTCCAGATTTGTTCCTAATGCACCCAACATCCCTATTTAATTGTGAAACCCTAGTGTATCCTTACACAGGTCGACCTAGAGCCCATTATGATGGTCTTAAAGCATAAGCCCACTAAAGCCTATAGATTGTTCTTAAGAAACTTTAATATTAAAGCCCACTAATCTCTATTTAGATGGCCTTAACCCAAAATCTAATTTAACAGGTTTGACATTTTAATCCAATTTATCAAGGCCGACATTAGACCCTGCTATATATTTTTAACATGAATCCTTAGTTAAAGGTTCTTATTTTTTTAAAGATTATTTTTCATGATTATTATATAGTCATTCTTATTTATTCTCTTTTTAGTTTTCCAGATTGATACACTCTCCCCCACTTAAAAGAATTTGGTCCCCAAATTCACATGGTTTCCTTTCCATAATAGTGGGGAAAAATCACCATATTCAAAACATGTATTCTAGCTAGATCCATTCTCATAGCATGCCAAAATACTACGATCACCATATCCAAGCATGCAATTATGAATAAGGCAGGTTTAAAGTTACCTTCCAACGCTTGTAGCCTGCCCTGTCGCTTCGGTCCACCTTGTTGCTTATCTCGCGGTGCTTGCTACTTTATAAGAGGACAACGGGCGATCCTATGGTCTTCACTCCCGCAACGAATGCATTTCCCGAGTTTCCACCAACACTCTTCTAGTTTGTGCCCTCCTTTATTACAATGCTCACACTTTTCCTTGGCTGGAACAACATGTTGATCTTCATTCCTGGGTTTCTTGTCCTTTCGGGAACCATTACCTCTATTTGACCTCTTCTTTCCATTTACGGGTTCCCCATTCTTGGATCCATTTGCTAACCCTTTCTTGACAATCTTTCCTTTAATTCGTTCAGCCATATCCATAGCGTCTTCCATTCTAATAGCTGCGCCTTCTTGACCATCTCAGCATAAGTCTGAATTTCTAACGGAGCCAACTGAGGAATAAACTCCACTTTCAAACCATTCATGAATATCTTTGCTCTCATCCTTTCTGTGCCGACAAAGTGAGATGCATAACGGGCTAATCTAGAAAACTGTGCTTCATAGTCCGCTACCGATAAATTACGTTGCTTTAGAGATGCAAACTCCATAGCCTTCTTCTCTCAAAATTTCTCTGAAAAATACTTCTCATTAAAATATTCTAAGAACTCATTCCATGTAACTTGGTCGTTGGGCAGGATTGCTTCCACGGATTCCCACCATGCTCGAGCATCTTTTTCTAATTGATAAGTTTCCAATAACATCTTCTCTTGGTCGATACATTGCATAACCCCGAAGGTTATTTCTACCTCTCGCACCCAATTTTCTGCCTCATCCGGGTCAGTAGACTCACTAAACTTAGGGGGGTTCATCTTTTGGAAACTTCGATGTAAATCCCCAGCTCCATGCTGAGCTCCACCTTGTGTTACTTGTTGCAACACTTGAGTTAACCCTTGTACGGTACGCTGCATATCCCACTACTGAGCATGCTCGGCAGCCATTTTAAGCCTACAAAACCATTTTTAAAATAGTGATTATTCGTGTCTTGACGTCATTTTAACTTAAGGAAAACATATTTTATCGGTTAGCCCATGGCTCTACCCAAATCTCATAGGATTCCTATAGGGTAACTGACAAGGACAACTCAACCTATAACTTAGACTCAATGACCTAGGGATTAGGAAAAGGCTAAGCTCTGATACCACTTCTGTCACGCCCCGAACTGATAGCAGCGGAAGTATGCTCAGAACGTGCCAGCAAAACTGTCATGACAATCAAAGCAAACCACAAGACACAAATAATTGGACAAAACATAATTTTATTGAATATATAAGTTTATTATAAATTGGACTCAGACTCACACTAACAGACTCAAATAAAAGAAAATTACGAGAGACTCTCCATAATCTAGACTAGACACAAAACACAAGACTATAGGGCTTGTCTAAGTTGTATAAGCTCTCTTCACTCTTGCACTTGCCCATCTTAATTGTTCTCGTCATCATTATTACCTGAAAAATATGAAAAAATACTAGGTGAGCGAACGCTTAGTAGAACTTAAATCTCTTACTCCAAGCTAGCTTTAAGTATTTAACAATTTAACATGAATATGTAGGTCATGCAAAGGTACATAATAATCAAGAACTATAATGGTACGATACAGGACAATAATCAAGAGATACTTTCCTATAGGACATAATTAAAAAGGAACAATCATGAAGAGACAATCTCAAGCAATCTGTTAACAATGTAAGGTGCCCACAATCACAAAGGCATGTTAAGATAATATCATGGTAGGACCGGCCATATGTATATATGAATTCTAACATTCGAGTCGTGAATATGTCAATCATTTGTGGAAATGTCATAGATCAATCTTACTTTTCATTGGTATAATGCCACACCTGATCAATCATAATACCGGCATACGTTTGGGCTTTGCCTCGCCCCTGGGATTAGATCCGAACCCCGTTACTTTTGTTCTAGCATTGAGTATCAAGTTTTTGGACCCATGGCCCCTTTTAAGTTCTAGACCAATTCCACATCAATTAAGGGAGTTCCAAGAACAAGCTATTGTAGGAACATTAAGGTAGATTCACGGATTTCAAGGATAGAACTTTGACAAAGGTGACATGGCGAAAAATCTCACATAAAATTAGGACATTCATGAAATCTAGGACAATTGGCATCCACTCAGGCCGCCATCAATTATAGAATACGCATCCACTGTAGTGGTCGCCAATTCTATGAACAATACAGGCACGAAGGAAAGCGCGTCAGCTGGGACGGACGTTAATTCCTATATAGCGTCAACTGTACTGGACGCTAATTCCATACAGTGACAGGACTCTCACAGAACACCAGAACAACGCTCTATGATGGATAGTACGTCATGTTTCTTCAGTGTGACATGACTAACATAATTTCCAGAGGTTTTAGGGTACAACTCGCTCGGCTTCCTTGAGGGATTCCAAGGCTAGCGGAGACTTACGGAGGCCTTAGAGAGGGAAATTTCAATCCAGCAGAAGGAATATCCAGTGGAGGGTCTTTCAATCTCCAAGAAATAGGGTGTCAATGTGAAACTCGAGGAGACAAGGACTCTATCTCGGCCATGAGACAGCAGTGCCAAAAGATCCGTGGTATGGGTCAAAACAAGATAGAAACTATGAGATAGAAAATCACGTCAACTACAGAAGGCGTCAATTAAAGAATAAGAGTCACTGTGAAGCGACGTCAATTCTTTATTAACATAGTATCAAATAATCAATTTGTAAATTCACGTCTCTGTGAAGAGGCGCCAATTATAGAATTTTCTAATAATCTAATAAAATTATTTATAATTAGCAGCCGTGTGAGGAGACGCCATATCTTTTAGTCGCGTCCAAGTAAACAGACGCTAATTCATGATTTTCCAGATTTACCTATATTTACCTGGAGAGGGGGATTCCTGCAGCCCACTCAAAGAGCAGACCCAACTAGGCCCAACAAGGCCCAACGAGGCAAGCTTGCCCAAGTGACGGCCCACAGGGCCCACTCAGAAAAGCCCAATAAAATAATGCTCGAGGAAACAACTCTCCTAGGCGGCCCCAAGGCTCGGAGAGCCCGAGCCTCGGTCAGGTCACAGGAAGACTCGCGCACGAGCTACCCCTCCGCCCGAAGGGGGGAAGCGCTAGCCGGTCTATCCGACCCATCTCCTCACCGAGCTAGGCCTATCGCCCGATAGGGCCGGCCCCCTTAAGCTCGGGACGACCGATGAGATATTCATCATTGCAGCCGTTAGAGTCCGTAGCGGGCCAAACACTAAGAAGTCCAGGAGCTCCGATTTCCCCGCGAGGATAATGCCCCCACGATGAGGCCATCAAAGCCCACGACGGAGACGTAACCTCCACCGGAGACCTCTCAGCTTGCAGGACTCCAGAAGGCGGCGCGCTATAAAAACCTGGGATACCCTCCGGCGAAAGGCAAGTCAAGAGGGGTATGATTCCACCCCCAAACTCCTGAGCAAGGACCACTTCACCCCATCGATGGAGAGGGATCTCGCGCCCTCATCTCCCCCTCCCTATCGCTGCTCCCACCATTGCTCTACTGACTTGAGCGTCGGAGGATCTTGCCCCAGGGAATCCCCCTGGGCCCTCTGACCCGTTTCCCTGTCTTGCAGTTCATCATCTTGGTGATCACCAGCCAGCTCAGGAACCAGCGCGAGATTTCGCCTCTTCATCTGGCGCCGTCTGTGGGAAACGCACGAAGAGCCAACATGGTGCGGAGGAGCTCAGGGAGGAGGTCCGCCGGCGAGAGGGGTAAGGCCGTGGTAGCGGCAGGGGATGGCCCCTCTAGGGCCTCACAGAACCCTCCCTCCAACGCCAGCATCCCCGCCGACGGACCACCACCACCACCCCCCCCCCCCCCCCGCGACAGCGGGGCTACCCCCCTACGGTTGCGCCGAAGCCTTCCAGGCCCTCAACGCCAAACTGGATGTCCTCGTGGATCTCATGAAGACCCAGGCGGCCAGGGATGCAAGGTCCCGCGCCCCGTCAGGGAGCCCCCCCCGCAGGAGTACATCCCAGCACACAGCTGGGGGCCGCCTCACCCTCCGCGGCCAGCAGCTCATCCGTAACAGGGTCGGAGGACCCTCGCAAGCTCCGCCTCCGGAGCAAGAGGCCTCCTCCACACCAAGGAAAGGAAGGCAGGGGGCGCAACGGCCCGATCCGGAAGCCAACGCCCCCGGAGACCGCCAAGGCACCCCCCTAGCCTCGCGGCACGACAGCAACCGGAGCTATCCCTCCGGCTGCGAGACTTCGAAAGGCGCTTCGCTGAGCAGGAGCGCGCCCTTCGCGCCCTGCAGAAGGCCTCTTCCTCGGAAGACGAGGAGAAATCCCCATTCTCCGAGTATATCTTGAAGGCAGAGGTATCTCCCAGAGCCCCCATACCAACCTTCAAGCTTTACAACGGCCAGGGCGACCCGGCCGACCATTATGATAGCTTCGACGCCCTGATGACTCTACACGGAGCGTCGGACCCCATCAAGTGCCGAGCCTTCATGACCACTCTGGTCCAGGGCGCTCAAGCGTGGTTCCGGGCCCTCGCCCCCGGATCCATCCGAGACTTCAAGCAGTTCGGGCGAGTCTTCAAGGAGAGCTTCGCCGGAAGTGCCCCCCCAAGGTCGGTGGCGGGGCTCTTGGCCCTCAAACAGGCGCAAGGGGAAAGGCTCCGGGCTTACGTCCACCGGTTTAAATCGGAAGCCCTCCGAATCCCCCGCCTGGATGTGGCCTCGGCCACAACCGCCCTGACCGGGGGTACCTGGGATGAGAATCTCCGCCGTGAACTCGTCCTCCACCCTCCCTCGACCCTTGCCGAGCTAGTGACTCTGGCTCTGCGCCACGCCGAGTGCGAGGAAGTGCTCAGCGCTTGTCGAGACGCAACCGGCTCGAGTCGGGAGGGGGACAAGAAGCGGGGCCCCGAGCCAAATCCTAGCTCGGGAAAGAAGCGGGATCGAGATGGAGAGCGCAAGCGGAAGTACGAGCGGTACACCCCATTAACCGCCCGGTCTATGAAATCTATGAAGACGTCAAAGACTCGGGACTTCTCCGTCGGCCCGAGCCGATGAGGTCGAAGAACCGCAAGCGAGACAAACATTGTTTATTCCACGGCGATCATGGGCATCACACCGGTGATTGCCACCAGCTCCAAGACGAGATCGAGCGCCTCGTCCGCCTGGGGCATCTGGCTCGGTTCACTGCCGAGCGCAGAGAAGATCAAGGCACCGCAGAGGAGATTGACAACGCCCCCCGAGGGGTCCACATCAACGTCATCTCTAGAGGAATAGCATCAGGAGGTGACAGCAGCCGTGGAAGGAAGCGTCATGCCGAGCGGGCGAGCCGAGCCCCAGAGCCACCCAAGGCCCCGCCCCAGGTCATAGTCTTCTCCGACCAAGACCTGTAAGGGCTGAGCACCCCGCACGATGACGCCCTCGTAATCTCGGCCACTATAAACCATTGTAACGTAGATCGGATTCTTGTGGACAATGGAAGTGCCCCTGATGTGATGTCTTATGACTGTTTCCTCAAAATGGGAGAGAGTCCATCCAAACTCCGCCCGATCCGGACGCCCCTCTGTGGGTTCAATGGCCTGGCCACTCTCCCCGAGGGAGCCCTAAGCCTGCCGGTTACCCTCGGCACCCCACCCAAAATCGTTACGGTCATGGTAGACTTCATGGTGATCAAAGGGATGATAGCGTACAACGCCATTTTCGGCCGGGGAATCCTTAGCCGGATCAAGGCAGTACCATCTACCTATCACCAGAAAATGAAGTTCCCCACCAAGAACGGGGTAGGGGAAATCCGAGGTAACCAGGCCACGGCCCGAAGATGCTACAACATCTCGGTGGAGGCCACGCGGCCGGACGGGAATAATAAGGGCCCCCGGAAAGTCGAGGAAAAGTCCGCAGCTGCTAAGCCAGGAGGCGAGTTGCTGACGATCTTCCTAAACGACGACCCGACCCTAGGAGTAAGGATCGGAGCCGACTTACCACTCGAGGAACAGCAGCAATATAAGAATTTTCTTTCTGAGTACATCCGAGTATTCGCTTGGTCCGACGATCAGCTCCCCGGGATACCTGAGGAGACCGTGCTACACCAACTCAACCTCAACCCTACCATGAAGCCCGTGCAACAGCGCCGAAGGAAGCACGCACCAGAGAAACAGACGATCATCAAGGCGCAGGTCACCAAGGGGCAAGAGACTGGTCTTTTTAGACCAATCATGTACCCTACGTGGCTAGCCAATGTCGTCCTGGTACCAAAGGCTTCCGGCGAGTGGCAGATGTGCGTGGACTTCATCGACTTGAATAAGGCGACCCCTAAAGACTGCTATCCCTTGCCCAGCATCGACCAACTGGTCGACTCGACATCGCGCAACGAGATGCTCAGCTTCCTGGACGCCTATTCGGGTTACCATCAGATCAGGATGAACCCCGAAGACATCGAGAAGACCGCCTTCATCACCGACTACGGCGTGTACTGCTATACCCGGATGCCTTTCGGGTTGAAGAACACCGGAGCCACATACCAAAGACTGGTCAACCACATGTTTGAGGAACAGCTAGGTCGGAACGTTGAGGCCTACATTGACGACATGCTCGTCAAGACCCCCAAGGCCCAGGACCACTTTACCGACCTCGCCGAAGCCTTCGGCGTCCTCCTGAAGTACAATATGAAGCTCAATCATGCCAAGTGCGCCTTCGGAGTAAGATCCGAGAAGTTCCTGGGTTTCCTGGTCACTCAGCGTGGGATCGAAGCTAACCCTGACAAAGTCCAGGCCATCGTGGACATGCGCCCGCCCGCCTGCATCAAGGACGTCCAGCGCCTGACCGGGTGTGTCGCCGCTCTCAGCCGTTTCCTGTCCCGTGCGGCCGAACGATGCTTGCCCTTCTTTAAACTATTGAAGGGGCCCAAGTGGGCATCTGCTACGTTTGCATGGGATGCGGAATGCCAGAAAGTGTTCGCTGAGCTTAAGGAGTTCCTGGCTTCGCCCCCGGTGCTCTCCAAGCCCGTGCCGGGCGAAGCTTTGCTACTCTATCTCTCGGCGACGTCATCAACGGTCAGCTCGGTCCTGGTCAGAAATGACTCGGGAATCGAAAGGCCAGTCTACTATACCAGCAAAGTGCTTAGCGAGGCCGAGAGGAGGTACCCCGCAACCGAGAAGCTTGTGCTAGCACTGGTTACTTCCGCGAAACGCCTCCGACCCTACTTCCAGGGGCACCCCGTCACCGTGCTAACTGGCGAGCCGTTGAAGAAGATCTTGGCCCACCCCGAGGCCTCGGGGCGACTCTTCAAGTGGGCCCTTATGCTGGGGGCCTACGACATCTCGTATCGCCCGCGCGCGGCTATAAAAGGTCAAGTGCTCGCCGATTTCATCGCCGAGAGCACTATCCCGACCGAAGGGAGGTTACCGACCATGCCCGGGCCAACCTGGGAACTCTACGTCGACGGTTCTTCCAACTCGGTCGGTAGCTGTGCTGGGATCCTCCTGAGATCCCCCGAAGGAGTGGAGCTGCAGTACGCCTTGAAATTCAACTTCCAGGCGTCCAACAACGCTTCCGAGTACGAGGCCCTTATATCGGGAGCGCGTATGGCCCGGCGACTGGGGGCTGAGCGAGTCAGGATCCACACCGACTCTCAGCTGGTCGCGAGCCAGGTCAACGGCGAGTACGAAGCTCGAGAGGCACCCATGATCAAATACCTCCAGCTGGTCAGGAGCTTGGCCCAACGATTCGAGGGATTCGAGGTAGTCCGAATAGCCCAGGAAGAAAACTCCCGAGCGGACGCCCTCTCTCGGTTGGCCTCCTCCCTAGACCCAGAAGGTACCCGATCGGTCCTCCTCGAAGAGCTAGAGCGCCCGAGCATCGACTCGGAGCTCCTCGCTGTTGACTCGGCCGACCCAAGCGACTGGCGCACCCCCTACCTGTCTTGGCTTCAAGACTCCCAAGAGCCCCCCGACCCTCGGGAAGCACGCCGAATGAAGTACCAAGCCCGGCGCTTCGTCGTCCTGGACGACACGCTCTACCGAAGGTCCTTCGCCGGCCCTCTCCTGAAGTGCCTCGGCCCCGACGACGCCAGCCGAGCCATTCGAGAGGTTCATGAAGGCCTGTGCGGAGCGCACTCAGGGGCAAGGTCACTGGCCAGAATCCTGTTACGACAGGGGTACTGGTGGCCCACCCTGCAGCGCGACTGCTCGGCCTATGCTCAACAGTGCGACCGATGCCAGCGGTTTGACCACTTGGTCCATCGGCCGGCCACAGAACTCGTCACCCTTGCCGAGCCTTATCCCTTCGCCCGGTGGGGGATCGACATTCTCTGATCATTCCCCACGGCTCAGTCCCAGAAAAAGTTCATCATCGTCGCCATCGACTACTTCACTAAATGGATCAAGGCCGAAGCCACTGCAAGGATCACCGAGACAGTAGTCTGGAGTTTCGTCTGGAAATCGATCATTTGTCGCTTCGGCATCCCCCGAGTGATAGTGAGCGATAATGGTCGGCAATTCGATTCTCGATATTTCCGAGACAGATGCGCCGACCTAGACATCCGCAACCACTTCACTTCGGTCGCCCACCCTCAGGCCAACGGGCTGGTCGAAAATACCAACAAGACTATCTTGAAAGGCATAAAGACCAGACTCGGTAAAGCCAAGGGAAGTTGGCTCGAGGAATTGCCTAGCGTACTGTGGTCACACCGAACGACTCCCAGGACGGCAACCGATGAAAGCCCCTTTCAGTTGGTGTACGGCACCGAGGCCGTCATCCCATTGGAGATCGCCAACCCGTCTCTCCGAGTCATCCGCTACTCGACCGAGGAAAACAACCAGAAGTTACTCGAGAACCTCGACCTAGCAGATGAACTCCGGGACATTGCCAGCATCCGAGCGATGGAATACCAGCGACGCCTCACTCGATACTACAACACCAGAGTCCGAAGCAGACACTTCCGACCGGGAGACTTCGTCCTCAGGAAAGCTGAAGCCTCTCTACCACTAGAGGCGGCGGGCAAGCTGTCCCCTAACTGGGAAGGCCCCTTCCGAGTGGTCGAGATGCTCGGGAAATGTGCGTACAGGTTAGCAACAATGGAAGGGGAACCCATTCCTCGGACATAGAACGCAGCCGCACTACGTAAATTCTATTTTTGAAATTGTACAGCAAGATGGACGGAATAAATCCCTTTTCTTTTCATCCCAAACCATTGATACATCAGAAAGGCAAAGGCCAGTACATTGCATGATAAAAAGCAAGAAAATCCGTCTAACACCGCTGCAAGGGGTCATCGCTCGGTTGACTCGATCTCGATCTCCTCACGTCCAGCCACTAACTCTGCCTCGCGTAGAAACTGGCTCGGACAAGAGGGGGCCGATCCAGTTGGCTCAGATGAACCCTGACAAAGGTGACAGAGGGACCACAGAGAAGGTAGCCACCTTCTAAAGTCGGAGAAGGCTACCTTCCAAGTTGATGGAGGCTAGGGAGAAGGAGCACCATGAAGCCCTTCTTTTTCAACCCGCCAACTCCTTGGAAGGGAGCAGAGAGCAAGCAGCCTCCGAAGAGTGAAAGAAATGAAGAGCAAAAGAGGGAAAAAGAGGCTGCAGACGGAGGAAGGCTTCGGTGAGGAGGGAACTTGATGTGCCTCCCCCCCCCCCCCCATGCAGAGGGGGAGTGGCGGCAGGCTTCCCTGATACCCCCATCCGTCCTCCGCCTCGACGCCCGCCCGGAAGCCACGCCGAACTGAGAAAGGGCAAGAGCCGTGCCCTCACACGTCAAAGCCCTCTACAGATCCGCGCGGCGACCGTCGGACCCGTCTCAAACCCGCGCGGCGACCGTGGGACCCGTCCAACAAGCTAGGACGGCAAGAGCCCTCTGCTCCCCGTCAGCGGCGGCGTCGCCCTCCGAAGGATCCTCCATGCTCCGAATGCAACGGCACAACGCAGAGTGAAGAGGAAGGAGTGAGGAAAGACTGTTAGAGAAAATCCCAAGTAGTAAAGAGGAAAGGGCGCCTTTCGGTCCTTCTTATAGGCCAAAGGAGGCTACACGCCTTAAATGACCCCCCCCCCCCTCGGAAACACGCCAAAGGATTTCTCCCCTGAACAGTCACCTCCAACTCCTCGTTTCCCGCCCTAGCGGGATTCACGAAGCGGCCTGACATTCACTCGGTAGGGGCCTTCCCCTAACTGGGAATGCCCCTACCGAGTGGTCGAGACGCTCGGGAAAGGTGCGTACAGGTTAGCAACAATGGAAGGGGAACCCATTCCTCGGACATGGAACGCAGCCGCACTACGCAAATTCTATTTTTGAAATTGTACAGTAAGATGGACGGAATAAATCCCTTTTCTTTTCATCCCAAACCATTGATACATCAGAAAGGCAAAGGCCAGTACATTGCATGACAAAAAGCAAGAAAATCCGTCTAACACCGCTGCAAGGGGTCATCGCTCGGTTGACTCGATCTTGATCTCCTCACGTCCAGCCACTGACTCTGCCTCGCGTAGAAACTGGCTCGGACAAGAGGGGGCCGATCCAGTTGGCTCAGATGAACCCTGACAAAGGTGACAGAGGGACCACAGAGAAGGTAGCCACCTTCTAAAGTCGGAGAAGGCTACCTTCCAAGTTGATGGAGGCTAGGGAGAAGGAGCACCATGAAGCCCTTCTTTTTCAACCCGCCAACTCCTTGGAAGAGAGCAGAGGGCAAGCAGCCTCCGAAGAGTGAAAGAAATGAAGAGCAAAAGAGGGAAAAAGAGGCTGCAGACGGAGGAAGGCTTCGGTGAGGAGGGAACTTGATGCACCTCCCCCCCCCCCCCCCATTCAGAGGGGGAGTGGCGGCAGGCTTCCCTGATACCCCCATCCGTCCTCCGCCTCGGCGCCCGCCCGGAAGCCACGCCGGAACTGAGAAAGGGCAAGAGCCGTGCCCTCACACGTCGAGGCCCTCTCCAGATCCGCGCGGCGACCGTCGGACCCGTCTCAAACCCGCGCGATGACCGTGGGACCCGTCCAACAAGCTAGGACGGCAAGAGCCCTCTACTCCCCGTCGGCGGCGACGTCGCCCTCCGAAGGATCCTCCATGCTCCGAATGCAACGGCACAACACAGAGTGAAGAGGAAGGAGTGAGGAAGACTGTTAGAGAAAATCCCAAGCAGTAAAGAGGAAAGGGCACCTTTCGGTCCTTCTTATAGGCCAAAGGAGGCTACATGCCTTAAATGACCCCCCCTCGAAAACACGCCAAAGGATTTCTCCCCTGAACAGTCACCTCCAACTCCTCGTTTCCCGCCCTAGCGGGATTCACGAAGTGGCCTGACATTCAAAGCATGAGGGAACGGAAGGACGCCCCATCAGAAGCCTACCAAAACAGCATGCGAAAATCACGCAGGACATATCGGCACTTTCCAACTACTTCAGATACGCCAACCAAATCACGGCAAGGATGGCGATCAAACAAGTAAGCCATTTATTATCTCATAAAGAGGAAACTCCCTAAAGGAGGAAAGAGAGACAAACAAGAGAGAGGGGCAAAATACATCAGGCCTCGGGCCCACTTTGACGCTCGAAAACAACGGAGGTAGGCGTGTTACCCCCAGCACCTTCGGTGACGGCCGACCCGGGCACTGACCTCGCCTGTGCGAGAACTGTCTCGGTCGCGAGCCCTCCCGAGGCGTCCAGAGTTGGTGACCCCGCCGAGGGAGACCCCCCTGGGTCCTCCCCGCTCGACGCAGAGGAACTAGAAACCGACTCATCCGAGTCATAAGTCTGGCCCAAAGGGAACTCGATCCCAGAGTCCCGGTCAAAGGCGTAGTCCACCGCCCGGCGATAACCTTGCTTAAACCCCTTTCGGGCGCCACGGCGAAGCGCTACCTCGTAATATGGTAGGGCGGCCCTCTCCAGGTCGGCTGAGTAAGCATCCGAGCTTCTATATTGCTCGATCGCCTCCACCTCGATCTGCTCCATCCTTCCAACGAGCTCGACTCGAGCCCGCTCCGCCTCGGCCGCATGCTCCTCTGCTCCCGCTAGGCGTTCCTCTGCCGCAACCATCCTTCGTTCGGCCTCGCTCGACCTCCTCTCCGCCCGGACTCGGTCCGCCTCGGCCACGGAACGAAGGCGCTCCGCTACCTCCGCCCGGTCCAGTAACTCGGCCCGTTCGAGCTCCCAGCGGCCGTCCAGCTCGAGGTGACGCAGACGCTCCTCTTGCAAGAGTTTGCTTTTCCTCTCGAGCGACCCCCGGGCCTTAGCCAACTGCTCAGTCAGCGCCTCGGCTTCTAGCCGGCTCGCCCGTGCCGAGTCCCTGAAGGCGGAGAACTCCCGTCGGAGCCCCTCATGTTCCTCGCTGAGGCGGGCCAGTTTCCTCTCGCACCCCCCGAGGGTCCAGGCGAGATTCGACCGCTCCGCCTCCACTCGAGCGTACGTCTCCGCCATCAAGGCCGCCGTCCGAGCTATGACTAGGCTGCCCTCCATGAGGACGTCGAGGATTCCGGCGAGGGAGTAGCGCTTATCTCCCCCCCCCCCCCCCCCCGTCTTCGCGGCAACCTCTCGGCAAACCCGATAAAGGTCGCCCGAAACACCAAGCCTTTCCAAGGCCTCCGACATGGAGACCCGCACCCCACCGGATGCCCCGCCAGAAGGCTCGGGTCGAACAGCGGGGCCGACCGCCCTGCACGCCGCGGTCAATTGGGGTTGCGACGCCTCTCCGGGCGAACCCCCGACCTCGACCGACGCCGCAGGATCGGCCGCACCAGGAACTTCGAACACTTGGGGCTGCGACGCCCTCGCGGGCGAACCCCCATCCTTAGCCGTCTCAGCCCGCGCCTCACCGCCCGAGACATCGTCGACCTCGACCGGTCTCCTGGTCTCGGCGACGACCACTTCGGCACCGGTGCCCTCCATCCCCGGGGAGGGGAGAACCGACCCATCTCCGCCCTCTGAGGGGCCCCTGGTCTCCTCGGCCCCCTCTCGCCTGGTAGGTGGGGGAGCTGGCCCTGAAGGGTCGGCCCCATCTTGCCCCCGAGAGGGGAGTGCCGCCGAGCCTGAATCACCCCCGGCGGCGGTCGGATGGCCGGCCTTCTTGGCCCGTTTCTTGGCCTTCGAGGCTTCCCGCAATCTCCCCTCCAAGGGGTCCTTGCGCTTCGCCCCGCTTGACCGCGAAGATCCCTCGGAGGCCCCCCCCCTTGCCCTTATCCCGGGCTTGGGACCGACTCGCGGGAGCAACAGGTTCATCGGCCGCCGAATCATCCCCAAGATCGACGACCTCGGTGACCTCTTCCAAGGGCTCCCACCGAATGTCTGCAATGAAGAAGAGGATTCGGTTAGGAAACGAAAAGTCGACCCTCCGACCTTGCAGCAGAATCCGAAGAATGGCACCTGATGGCTTGAGCTGTGTAAGCAGATACCGCTCCACGTTCTCCAGCGTCACCAGCTCCTAAGTCGACCGACGATTTGTCAACAAGCGAGCGGCGTATTCCTCCACATCGGCGGGGAACTCCTCCTGCCGCGGGGGGAGATTCGGATGGAAGTTGGGCATAACCTGGCACCTCCAGGACTCATCCACCGCTTCTGCGTACACCCCAAAAAATTGCCTCTTCCACCCTTTGTGCGAAGAATCCTTCGCCGCCAACGGAATACAACTTCGATTCCTGCGCGCCTAGATAAAATAGAAGCCTTTTCCCGCCGACGGATGTGCCTTCAGCTCGAAGAAATAATGAAAGAGATCCAGGGACGGGGGAACCTTCTGCAGGCTGCAGAGGATCCGAAAGGCAGAAAGCAGGAGATACGAGTTGGCCACCAGCTGAACAGGCGCCAACACGAAAAAATTGAGGAGCTTCAAGATGAAAGGCTCGAAGGGGAGGCAGAATCCGCTCTTCCACGCCAGGAGAAAAGTACAAATATGGCCCGTGCGGCTGTCCAAACTCGTCTTGTACGGGGCAGCGGCTACGAAGCTATACCGGAGAGGCAGGCGAAACCGATGCTCCAATTTCTTCACGTCAGCCTCCCCCAACTCACTGCGATTGGGGACGGGCTCCCGTCTCACCTGCTTGATTTCCGAGCGCAGACCCGCCATCGAGCTGGAAGAAGAACCTTCGCTAGAGCCCGAAGACTCCGGAGGAGGAGGAAGCCGCCGGATCGCCTCCGCGGTTACGCGCGCCAACTCCTCAAATGCCGCCGCAAGGGTTTGCTCCCCCGCTGTATCTTCACGGTGCATCAAGGAGCCCCAGAAGCAGAGAAATGGAGGAAAGGCCGATAACCCTGAAAAGGCTGGGAGGAACGAGCAGCGTCCTACGCCTATAAACCCTCGCGGGAGGCGGCGCGCCGTTTCAACCTCCGAGAAAAAGGGGGCCCCTTCATTTCAAAATCCGTCAGGATCATTATGACTATGGGCCCAGGCGACCACTACACGTGACATCATCACGCCAACAGGATTCCACCCACCCGAGCCACGCCGGTCCAAAGCCTCAAAAGAACTACTCAACCGAGCCTCCTTGGCTCGGGAGTAGGAGGGGGACAAGTGGAGAGGGGGATTCTTGCAGCCCACTCAAAGAGCAGACCCAACTAGGCCCAACAAGGCCCAACAAGGTAAGCTCGCCCAAGTGACGGCCCACAGGGCCCACTCGGAAAAGCCCAATAAAATAATGCTCGAGGAAACAACTCTCCTAGGCGGCCCCAAGGCTCGGAGAGCCCGAGCCTCGGTCAGGTCACAGGAAGACCCGCGCACGAGCTACCCCTCCGCCCGAAGGGGGGAAGCGCTAGCCGGTCTATCCGACCCATCTCCCCACCGAGCTAGGCCTATCGCCCGATAGGGCCGGCCCCCTTAAGCTCGGGACGACCGATGAGATATTCATCATTGCAGCAGTTAGAGTCCGTAGCGGGCCAAACACTAAGAAGTCCAGGAGCTCCGGTTTCCCCGCGAGGATAACGCCCCCACGATGAGGCCATCAAAGCCCACGACGGAGACGTAACCTCCACCGGAGACCTCTCAGCTTGCAGGACTCCAGAAGGCGGCGCGCTATAAAAACCTGGGATACCCTCCGGCGAAAGGTAAGTCAAGAGGGGTATGATTCCACCCCCAAACTCCTGAGCAAGGACCACTTCACCCCATCGGTGGAGAGGGATCTCGCGCCCTCATCTCCCCCTCCCTATCGCTGCTCCCACCATTGCTCTACTGACTTGAGCGTCGGAGGATCTTGCCCCAGGGAATCCCCCTGGGCCCTCTGACCCGTTTCCCTGTCTTGCAGTTCATCATCTTGGTGATCACCAGCCAGCTCAGGAACCAGCGCGAGATTTCGCCTCTTCATTACCAATTAAACAGGAATTGGTGTCTCTGTAAAGAGGCGTTGATTCCCTAATTCACATCTGTGTGAGCAGACGCTAATAGAGTGTTTGGGAACACTTTTTTTTTCAAAGTTATTTCTCTCTAAAAATTAATCCATGTCAATTTTTGACTCAAATTTTAAAAGTGAGGTAAATCGTTAGCCACCTGTTTGGAAAATCTAACATAATTTTAAAAATTATATTGACATGTTTGGCATGCTGCGCCGAGAGGATTGGGAGGGGAGGGTAGGATTTGGAGTGGAGGTGTGGGAAGGGGGCGCCGGCCGTGGGAAGGAGCGGTGGGGTGGCGTCATGGTGGCCGTGTCGGGACGATGCTGGCAGGGGTGGCATAGGGCCCGCTCACAGACGATGACGCCCTCCCACTCCGCCGCCTGAGTGGGCCCTCCCACTCCGCCACCACCTCGTCTGGGCGGCGCCCCCTCCCACTCCGCCACCACCTCCCGCACCCTCTCCCACTGGTACACTGCCGGCCGTAGGGAGGGAGAGGGGGCCGCATGGGAGGGGACGCGGAGGAAGGGAGGGGAGGGGGGTCACTGGCCGCTGGGGAGCTACGGGCGAGCGTCGCCGGCCGCAGGGAGGGAGAGGGGGCCACGGGGGAGGGGAGGGGGGTCGCTAGCCGCTGGGGAGCAGCGAGCGAGGGGAGGGGGTCGCGAGTGGGAGGAGGGAAAGTCTCGAGGCATCGTGATTATTTTTTAAAAAAATTGGTCTAGACTTTTTTTTTTTTTGAGGAAGATTTACACGGGATGAAATTCTCTCCCTAAAATTTAGGAGAGGAACACCAAATAGGGTTAGAGGATCTCTTACTCTCTTTTTTAAATTTAAGAGAAAAAAGAGGGAAAAATGTAACCAAACACCCTATAATTCTTTCCTGTGTACATAACATCAAGCATCAGGCAGGTACGTTTACAGATACAAGTTATTGTTCATTTCTTTAGGAATTGCATGAACAATAGCCTTATGATTTCTACGGTGAATTTAGGGAAACTGAAGGCATGATAATATGGAGAAAAATACATGGATTCAGGAAATATGCACATCATGATTTTATTAAGCCCGGTCTAATACTTATTGATTTTTAAACATTACTTGATTAATTAAATATCCAAAGAAATTAGCGTCGAAGACGTTGATTAATCCTCGTCAGGGGTCTCGACGCTGATTCAAGAATCCACGTCAGTGTAAGAAGACGCTGATTAATTAGCGACCACTATACTCGTCGCTAGTTCATCTTCATGCAGAATACGGTTCCAGAACATTAAAAATCCAAGTTTGCATGCAATATACGAGAGAAACAGCTAGCAAGAAGGTTCATGGATAAAGTATACATGCTCTATTTATCTAGCATGACAATTATTTACAGTTTGGCTTGGGAGATTGCCTACCTTTCGTGTGGAAGGACGGAGGATGAAGAAGCAGACAGAGGAGGAAGTGGACGACGATCATGAGGCAGACGCACGCAAACAGGGAAGAAGAAGGAAATACGAACGGGGTGTAGAACGTCGACGCAGGAGGAAACTTCAACCCTCCATGCTTAGGATGCAACATCAGCACCTTCCCCTTCGAACGCACAAGCAACAGTAACCCTCATGTGTTCGAACAGGTTAGTATTTATAGGGGAAAAATCCTAATGGAGTCTTACGTAAACCAAGGAGTCCTATTAGGTTTTAACCTTCCATGTGTGATCCTATCGTTTCCAAATCCTTGGCCATTTTCCAGGTTTGTTCCTAATGCACCCCGCATCCTTGTTCGATTGTGAAACCCTAGTGTATCCTTACATATGTCGACCTAGAGCCCATTCTGATGGTCTTAAAGCATAAGCCCACTAAAGCCTATTGATTGTTCTTAAGAAACTTTAATATTAAAGCCTACTAATCTCTGTTTAGATGGCCTTAACCCAAAACCTAATTTAACTGGTTTGACATTTTAATCCAATTTATCAAGGCCCACATTAGACCATGTTTATATATTTTTAACGTGAATCCTTAGTTAAAGGTTCTTATTCTTTTTAAATATTATTTTCCATGATTATTATATAATCATTCTTATTTATTCTCTTTTTAGTTTTCTGGGTTGCTACAGTTTGCATCCATCAACTTAGACATTAAGGTTGGCAGCTCAACAAATGCAAGTTCATATGTTTTTTTCTGACTCTGATCCAGCCTTAGTTTTTTTCATGAACCTGTAACGCAAATTTTGTATACTGAGATTCTCTTGAACCAACTCCATCGCTTGGCTTGTTGAATTCATCTAGCATATGCTGATGATGCATCTCCTTTGTCCATCGCTTTAAAATGTACCTCTCAAGAATTTGGAACATTTCACAATATTGAAGTGCCACTAGTGTATACCTACCTAAGTACCATTTAAATTCAAATGATCGATAAGTGCATGAAATAATCTCTCTGACTAGATCACAATACATTGGATGGTGTTTCACTAATTCCTTAACTGTCTTACCTCCAACTCCCTTAACTTTGACATGTTCAAAAAATTTAACTCTGAATGTTGTGTTTGAATCTTTTTGATGAATTACCGTTAAGTGACATGATGCAGTCTCTACAAATTCTTGCTGGAATTTCATGAAAGTGACCCTTGTGTATATATTGACTGTCTGCTTCTCCAAGGGTGAAGATATCTCAAATAAGCGACTGTGTCCATGCTTTTAACATTCACTCCATCCTCAACATCACACCTATTTTGTAACGAAAATTCATATTTTTCAAAAAACTCAGATAGAGTGGCCTTTGTCTAGATGTACCCATCAAAATAGTGATTAATACTCTCACTTCGTTGAGAAGTTGGCATTCATGCAAAAGGTTTATGCAACCGACACATTCAAATTACAAATATATATTATAGTACATTATGTTTCATTCAAAAGGGCCCATTTCATTACAATGCAAAAGGTTTCATGACACTGAACTATGTTTCAGTCTAGGCCAAAGCGTGTTATTCCAGTGCAAAAAGTCTCATTATAGTGCAAAGTGTATCATTACAGTGCAATATGTTTCAGTGGATGCAAACTGTTTCAGTCTAGCATAAAAGGTTTTATTCTAGAGCAAATGTTTTCATTATAGTGTATGATGTTTCAATCCATGCAAAGTGTGTTATTCTAGTGCAATAAATTTCATTGCAGTTCAAAGTGTAACATGGCACTACAAAGTGTATCATTACACTGTAAAGTAAGTTTCAGTTAGGTGCAATATATATATATGAGAATAGATATTTCAAAGGAGAGGAGGGATTGGGCACGTATTTGACTCGCAAAAAATGTGTCCTTTAAATAAAATGGTACTCATTTGGCACGACATTTATATAACTGATTCAACAAATCATTCTCCCTATAGTCTTTATAGTTGTACAACAACTACTACTTCTCTTCAAACTCGCTCATAGAAATTGAATCATATATGCTGCTGGCGAAGTTCTCCATAAAATCTTTGTTTATTACACATATGTGGCCAATATTCTTCAGTATTTTCTTCTATTGGGTTCGTATCTCTCCCTCTTTATCTTTGATAATGGTTTCGATGATCACAATATATTGTGTGAAATATTATGTTTTTTGTTTTTAATTTTGCGCAAAGTTGATGAACAAAGAGATGACATTTGGCATGCAATATGTAATATGCAATATGTAATATGCAATATGCAATATGATGGAATGAAATATGGTATGAACACAAATGATCAAGCAGTCAAGCACTCAAGCATGCATAATTAAGTGTGGAATCAAGCAAGTTCCTTTGACATAAGTAAATAAGATCACAAGAAAATCTCCCCCTTTACAATGCAAGAAATGCAGTCTGGACAAGACTATTCTCTCCCTTAAAACAATACAATGCTCCTTGTTCAGAATGAAACAAGACTTTCAAGAGTGTAAGGTGAGGGGTATGTCAAGAATAAATTTAGGAGGGTTGGCATGGCTACATACAGGAGGACGTGTACGTGGAGCAACCACCGGAGTTTGAGGACACAAAGCATCCAGACCATGTGTACAAGCTAGACAAGGCACTCTACGGTCTGAAACAAGCACCCCGGGCATGGTATGAACGGTTAAGTGATTTCCTCATTCAAAATGGATTCAAACGAGGTAATGTTGATCAAACCCTTTTCACGAAGTTGAACGGTGAGGAAATCTTAATTGTTCAAGTTTACATAGATGATATTATTTTTGGCTCCACCAAAGATGCTCTCAGCAAAGACTTTGCCAAATCAATGCAAAGTGAGTTTGAAATGAGCCTTATGAGAGAGCTGACATTCTTCTTGGGATTGCAGGTCACACAGACGGCTGACGGTATGTTCATACATCAGAAGAAGTATGCATTGGAGCTGCTGAAAAAGTTTAACTTGACCTCTACCAAACCACAACCAACTCCCATGTCCACCTCAATAAAAATTGATCAAGATGAATCAGGTAAATCCGTGGATCAAAAACTCTTCAAAAGTATGATAGGTTCCTTGTTATATTTAACTGCCAGCAAGCCTGACATTCAATTTGCTGTGTGTTTATGTGCACGATTTCAGTCTAATCCAAAAGAATCACACATGTCGGCTGTTAAACGAATTTTCAGATATATTACTGGTTCAAGTAATTTAGGATTGTGGTATCCGCGTAATTCGAGCTTTGATTTAGTTGCTTATTCTGACGCCGATTATGCGGGTTGTAAAGTGGATCGAAAAAGCACCAGCGGGTATTGCCAATTTCTTGGGGGGTGCGTGGTCTCATGGGCCTCCAAGAAACAAAACTTAGTGGCTCTATCAACCACCGAAGTCGAATATGTGGTTGTCGGGAGTTGTGTTGCCCAGGTGCTATGATCCAACAACAGATGATTGATTATGGCATTTCCTTCAAAAACACTTCAAACCTCCATGAATCTAAGGGAATAAAAGTGATTAGATGTTACCATAATCCCATGAATATTAACATGATTTCTTACCCTAAAAACATAATTAAACAGGAGGTTAGATCGAAATCAAAATATTTGGATCATGCATTAACATATGGAGCTAGTTTTGAGACCAAGACCCAAATGACATGAAATATTATTATGAAAGCATTAGCATGAGGCACATAAATGCTTTGAACACACTTTCATCTCAAGAATATGCATAAGACACTTTGAAACCATTCAGTCCTCAACTAACAAATGAAGTCAATTGAGAGCACGATTAATGAATCAATCCCAATCTAGGCACATGAAAATTCACTTCCAACTCATGAATACTTACCATAGATTCAAGGGTAGTAACCAAGAGTTGAGGCTTACCATTGACTCCAAAGAAGCTTTTGCAAAGTGGAACCTATATATTATATCAAAGTATTGATCATGCATTTGAAAGGGCATTTTCAATACAAATCAATCAAATCTCATATGAGTTCCAACTTCAGTCCAAAGCAACATTTACCCAGTCATCTGAGAGCATTTAGATCCATTGAGCCATGATCTTGCATGAGTGAAGGGAAGATGATGATCCGTTCAATAAAGACATACAATGAAATGGAAATGATTTTACACAATGCCATGCAACCAATTCATATCAATGAATACTCAATGAATCCACACTAGTATGGGCAAAAGAACAAGAACATTAGTCTCAACATTCCCACACTAAGACATGCATGAAAGCGCATGCATTCTCCCCCTGTAGCAGTACCTGCAAAGCAAGATATCAACATGTGAGTTCGTTTATGACGAAGAGGTTTTCCACTAATCAAGCACACAATATTTCACACAATATATTGTGATCATCAAAACCATTATCAAAGATAAAGAGGGAGAGATACGAACCCAACATCTTCAATATATATCACAGATAAAACAAATGTCTACAATTAGGGAAGACCTCTCTTATAACTACTTCCATGGCTTTGTCCTGATCAATAATAATCTCATTTGGTTGCTTCCCACTATTTGTCTTTAGCCAACAATTAAATACCAACACAAATGATTTCTTACTCTCATTGAAAAGCAATGCACATCTAAGTAGGGTTGACTGACTATGATGATTAACTCTAACGAATGAAGTAAATGACCTTTCATACGTATTCGTTAAGTACATAATATCAAACGATATGACATCCCCAAAATATGAACATGTTAATCTCGACCTTGTATCCACCCCAAAAACATATCTCAACTGTCTATTATCATTCAAATCTATCATGTAGAAGAATGATGGACTACTCACTTACTGCTTGACAAAATAGTTGTACAATCTTTGTCCATCTTCTTCTTTTAGTTGTGTCTGACGCTCTCTAGGTAAGAACTATAAAGTCAAACTATTAAATTTCACCTTTTCTTCTAGCAAGTGCAAACACTATCTGAGATGTTTAGGTTCTTATGGCACGTATGTTCTTAATTTTTGCCTTTTTGGACGTACATATCTTCCTATGTGACCTAAGGTATGTCATAGCCAGTGGATTTAGATCATGATTATACTTAATGACCACATAATCTATGGTCTATTTCTCCATGGTCTCTCGTAGTTTGACCTTTATTGATGCAAGATAACCCATTTTTGGAGAGTCTCTAGGGTGCTGACTTGTGTCTTTTCTCCTTGGCGATCTAAACTTCCAATAACCTAAATGCTCGAAACTCCATATTTCATTTTTCTTCCGTTTGGACAATGTTGTGATGCCAAATCCAATTGATTTTATAAATGTATTGTAAAAATTGTACACATCTTTCCTTTTATCAAATTCCATTCTTACTTTTGGTGGTAGTAAAGAAAGTGTAGCTGTAATATCCTGGAGCTTTCGAATCCTTCTTTTTGGGTCCTGGATCTATTTTCTTGAGTGTCTAGCTCCGTTGGGTCCGAAATTTCGTTTCGGACATCTTTCGTGTTCGGGTCGGCGCGATCCGGAGTTGTTTCGGAGGTCCGGAGCGTGATCCGCGACTTTTTCCGCGTGTTTTCCGATTTCCGCGTGCGGGTTTCGGCAAATCCTTCGGAATCTCGTTGCGGGTGAACCGGGTCGTTCACCTAGACGAGAGTGGTACCGTTGCGATCGGTGCGTTCCGAGGATCGCGGAGACGTGATTTTCTATTTTTTGATATTTTTTGGAATTTCCAGATTTTCTATAAATACCCCCTTCTTTTCTCTCTCCCCCACCTTTTCTTCTTCTTCTTCCTCTTTCTTCTTCCTCCCCCACCGTGAGCGCCTCTTCCTCTCTCTCTTCAGCCAACGGCGACCGAGGCGAGCTCCCCTCCGGCTGCAGATGGCGGTGGGCGACGGCCCGACGACGTAGGCGGCGGCGAGACGATCCCGGGGGCGTGCGGCATTCGTGGGAGGCGTGAAGGAACGAGGGTTCTAAAAGCGTCTTCCTTGATTTCGACAACGATTCGGCGGAGCTTTCGCTCCATTGAGGTAGGGGGACGAATCCCTATGCTCATCCCGTCATCCCTCGCGATTTGTAGGCCGAATGGGAGCCGAGAGGGGCATTTTTGAGCGGGTTGGGGCAAAATCATGTTTTGGAGAGAGTTCGCTCGATCTATGGATTTGAGCCGCGATTCGGCATTTTGATGGCTTAGAATCATATTAGGGGTCCCCAGGGGGCTTCCCCTTTGATTTCCCCCTCTCCCATGAAGGTATGGGGGCGTGGTTGCCATTTTTGGTGCTTGTTCGTCGTCAGAGCGCTGTGGCGGTCGTTCCAGTGACCGTCACAGGGTGTAACGCGCCCAGGGAGGTGCGTTACACTTCATTGGCTTTTGGGCGTGGCGTTCGTGGGCCTGACAGTCCCACGATAGACCGCCACAGTGCTGTGACGCCCTGGTGTTAGACCGTTACAGTGATTCCGACCGTTGGTAGTACCTCTGGACAGAGAGTGACAGAGACCGTTACAGTGATTCCGACCGTTACAGTGATTCCGACCGTTGGTAGTACCTCTGGACCAGTGCTGTGACGCCCTGGTGTTAGACCGCCACAGGTCCGTGCCTCTGGTAGGCACTACCACCTCAGGCAGGGCACCTGCGGTGCGGTGTAAGACGTCAGGGGACGCTATCGACTGTGCTTCTAGTGGGAGGTACTCCTGTTCTGGACAGAGAGTGACAGACCGTCAGCTTCAGTGACTTCGACCTTCGTGTTTTGGTCATGTTGACCGTTGAGTTTCGGTTGTTTCGCCGTGGCGCGTGCGTTGATTTTCGTGCCGTGAGACCGGTATCTATAGTTGTAGGGCTTTTTCTTTTGACGTACTCACTTACTGCTAGCGTAGCGGTTCTCCGTTTGTGAGGTAGGGTTCGAGTGATCCCTACTGAGTCTTGTTCTGAGACTCATTCCCTACATGTTTTCACCGTGTTTCAGGCGAGGCAGGGCTTCCGAGGGGCGCGTCTGAGGCTCAGCGTGGTTCAGGTGTCCAGCGTTAGTACCAGAGGTCAGAGTCGGGGTATGCCCCGTGTAGCTGTACTTTTCTTTCTTGTCTCTATACTAGTGGTGGACTACTGTTATTATTTTGTTATGTCTTGTGGACAATGTATCATGTAAAATGTTAATTTATTTTCTGCTTAACCATATAAACTGTTTAATTTCTGTAATTATTTATGATACTTGTGCAGTCTCCACACCATCCTTCTAACCCTTCCGAGTCTTCGGGCTCGTGGGTGGCGGTTTGAGTCTCGGGTTATCGGGCCTTCCCGGTAATCGGATTCTCGGGTCGTTACAGTAACCTTCTCAACATTTTTTGTAAGTCTATTTAAAACTTCACACTCATTGATGACAACAATCTCTATCACATTTGGAATAATGAAATATTTTGTACAGCTCTGAAATGAAATGTAGAATAATGAAATATAATGTATAAGAATAAAATATAATGCTCATTCAAGAATGAAATATATTATTCAGGAATTACCGATGTAGTGTATCAGTGAAATGAAATATAATGTACAACGATGAAATATATTGTAGAAGAATAAAATATTTTATTTAGGATAAACAATCATGCGTACCAAAGAAATCTTTTGAACAATTCTGAAATATTATATATATGAATGAAATATACTGTACAATAGTGAAACATAATCTAGAAGAATAAAATTCAAGAACTATCGATGTAGTATTAATGAAATATTTTTGCACAATTCTGCCATATAATGCACAATAATAAAATACATTGTACAATAGTGAAATAAATATATAAAAATGACATATTATTCATGAATAAATTATAAGAGAATATCAACAAAATATTTTATAGATTTATAAATATAATGTACAAGAATAACATACAATATACAATAAGAATGTAATGAACAATAATGAAGTATATTATTTAGCAATAAATGATGTTGTGTATCAATGACATTTTTTACAACATTATATACATGATAGAAATATATAATCATGAAATATATTGTGTAAGAATGAAATGTTTTATATAAGAATGAAAAATGATACTCAAGACAGAATATTACTGGTGGAAATGTAACTATGTGTCCAAAGATATCAACTATCAAACTATAGATACTTAATGTGTAGCAATGAATGCTCTCTATCTATTTAATCTTTAAAATATTAAAAAATATAGTCTACCGTCTGCCATTAATACAGCTCTTGCTAGTATTGCAATGAACATGTTTCTTCCACTTTAAGTTACGCCATTACTTCTGAGAAAATAAGAAAACAAAGTTCATGGGATGAGGAAATGATGAACTAGCTTCTGTTTCTTCTTCTTTTGGCTTAGATGATCTATTTAGTTGTCTGTCCTCTACCGTTTCTTCTTCTTTTGGCTTAAACGAACTGCTCAGTTATTTTTTCTCTATTGTTTCTTCTTTTTTTGGCTCAGATGATCTGCTCAGTTATCTATCCGCAGCTGATGTGCTCCGTTCAGTCTATCCCGACAACTTAAATGAGGAGAAATGAAGTAGTCGGTGATAAGAAAATGGTGCCTTTATGTAACCAATTCACAAGAATATTTTTGATATGTGAAAAGTGAGATATGCGTAAAAATTGCTCTCATTTAATGTGACTTTGACAAGGCTATCATGGCCTCATTTTCGTCATGTGATGGCACTATGTCACGCATCTGTGGATCAATCCTAGTAGCTATCGTGCATTGACATGGACTAAGTGTAACGTTGACATTTACACAAAGCATTACTTAAAATGGAGTGTGCAATTCTACTACACACCCATGATAAGTATTGCTCTCAGCCACCCATGCTGGTCGTTCATGTCAAAAAGCTCATGATACCTCCTTAGGTAGTTGTTCGGCTGACAACGGTTTTGTTGACCATCCACAACCTTAGATCACGGTTTACCTTTGTACTTGTAGTGTCAGTTTTTGTGAGACATGATCTGATATGGTATGGTACTATACCAAATTAAAAATAGTTTTTTAAAAAATTAATAAAAATAAAGTAAACTCTAAATGACAAAGCTTAATTTCTATACTTTTTTAATACAATTTTTCACCTTTTCAAACCCTAAATTGCATCCCCTTCTACTTCTAGCCACTGTCATCGACCGCCCTTTCTTCTTCTTCTTCCCTTGCTCCGAGCCAACGGACAAGCTTCTTCTTCTTCCCCTGCTCCAAGTTGCCGCCGTCCCTGGCTCCAGTGGCGGAGCCAGGGGGGTCAAGGGTCTCTCTCTTTGCATTTGCCCCCCAACTCGTGTCACGTCTCGAGATTTTACAGCAGAAATAATCGAGAATGTGAACAGTCGACTAGTATGCCTCGAGCAAGCAATATAATCAGAGCGCAAGATAATCACATAAGAGTAATTGCACACTGTAATTCACTAAAAACCTTTAACTTTATTCCTTTATAAAATAATCCCAAATTACATAAGAACTTTGATTCTCGTTTCTAGACTCAAGAAAATTAAAAATTACATTCTGACTCGACTAGACATGAATAACTAAGGCTTCTCTCGAGTCTTTATCCTTCAATCGCTCCCGGATCCTTCACTTGAGTAATCTGAATCTGACCCACTAGAATTTCCTGAAAAAGATTAGAAAGTAGGGTAATGAGCACACTTGTCCAGTAGGTATCTTCGTATCAACATGTAGGCAATGTTAAAGTAATTAATGTTTTAGCTCTAAAGAAATAAGATAAACCATGTAGATACGATGAAGTAATGCGAATAAAGCCAAAATAACAAGATACGATCAAACTTGAGATATGAGAATATGATTTGATCAAGTATATAACAAGAATGTAAATTTGGCCGTTTCAAGAATGTAACAAGAATGTACTTTTCATAACCATGAAGGCTATGCACTAGAATGTCATGTAACAAGTAATAATGTATTCTTCACTTAGTAACAAGTACTTCGTGAATTTATGTAGATCACCCGTGGATATTTCACTTATTTATAGAGAAAGTACTCCCAGCGCAATGCGACGCCAGTAGCATCATACCCCATGGTTTACAGTATATTTCCGACAATCAGCCGAGGAGACTAGCATAGAGCCATTGAATACAATCAGTGCTCGAACTGCATCTTCAAGTATAAATCAAGTTACTTCCACGTTTACAACAATAATATGGCCAAGAGTGTACAATTTCAACTATAGTTCCATGATAAAGTAACCAAAAAATAAGAATGCTTCTATTGAGAATAAGAGATTTCAATAAATGCATTTAATAACTAGGTTATGCCATGGAAATAAATCAGCAGCATAACGGTACATTCTTTAACTCTCAAAATTACCTAGGTATCTTTAGAATAATGTGACAGGTTCTAGATAATCAATTGGACCATCTAGGAACATAGGAAAATCAACCTTTGAGTCAAACTATGGGTTAATCAAACTTAGGAAGCTAGCGGTCGTTTACGGGACCATTTCTTGCTCCTGGCGGTCTAGTGCAGGACCGTTTTATAAGATAGTTCGATATTTTGAAAACAGAATATCTGGAGTCTTAGCGGTCTAATGCATAGCCGTTTAGGATCCATAAGCGGTCAAGTGCAGGGCCGCTAGCAAAGTCAGACGATCAACCAAATGGCCGCTAAAGTCCAGACTATAAAACATCGGTATAAGTGCTTTTCTAGACAATTGGATTTTAATGGTACAACCAGCTCGGCGTCCTAACGGGAATCCAAGGCTCGCGGAGTCTTATAGAGGTCTTGAAACAAGATTTCCTAGTCCGTTGGAAAGAATATCCAAATGAGAGGTCATCATGTCCAAGATTGTGTTCCTAATGTGTAAAAGTGTAACTAATGACAACATACCGGGATATGTGCCATGTACTTAAGAAAATGACGCTAGAAGAGAGTGAGAATCATGATAAAACAATGATCAAGTTAAATCATGAATCATCTATCATTTGAACATATATTTATTACAAGAATATATGATTTTGGTCACAAATTAACATAAGTTAAAATAATACCAAATGTGCTTAGAAACATGAAATCTATCATGATGAACAGTAAATATAACTAAGTATAAGAAACTAATACTTAAATCAGGTTTAAACTTAGTTAACTAGGCTTACTATATAATAACTATGGTTAATTCTGCAATATGGTTCGGGTTACCAATATTACAAAATCAGAAATAGAAGACAGTCTAATGGGTGACAGTTTCACATTGGCTAGCGGTCTATCGGGGGACCGCTAGAGTTCTGGCGGTCTACAGGAAGACCGTTTCTTCCTGTCTTAATCCGAGTGCAGATGCTAATAAAACAAAATGCTAAACTAAGACATATCATGCATGAAAATCAACATATTATAACTTCCATAATCATGATAGAACAAATATGAGCTAACAATATGCATAGGTTCATGTAATTTACAAGAAATTTTCCTTATTGCTTTATTAAGGCTAGTTCACGCACGAGGAATATACTAGATGCATAGTCCTAAGTAAAACATGAAATTCTCAAAGTACAATACATGAAAACGAATGAAATCAGAGGACTTTTATTCCTGACTTCGAGTTTGAGCCTTTCATGAGATAACCTACCTCAATTAATCCTTCTAGATAGTCAATTTCAGACTGGAAATTAGTCATAATTCTGTCCGTTCTTGTACTAAATCAGCAACTTCACGTCCCTCTATCTCCTGATTCCCTTGACCTATGGATGTGAAATTTTGAGGGTAGATAGAAGATATGAAATGAACATAAATTTCTAAAGACACTTTTACTAAATACCTCGTTTAGGGCTCTGAATTCCTTGATCTTCTTGGGTCGATTGCACTAATTCCTGAGTTCTTAATGTAGAATCAGCAACTTTGGAAGACTCTAACTCCTTGCAGACTTGATCTCCTAAAATGAAAATCGGAGGGTAGTTATTTCTAACTATAATAAACAAATTTCTAGAAAAAAACTTACCTCTAATTCGTCCTCCTTACCTTAGTTCCACGGTGCCAAAAGTAAGGGTCGCACACGTCAAATCTGGGATCTATTTATAGGGTTAGCTAGGGTTTTGAGGATTAGAACGAACTTAGAGTCCAAACTAGACTTTCAATTCGATCTACTATCCTTCTAAACTTATCTAATTAGTAGATAGAGTCGATCCTATGTGATTTAGATGCCAAAAATCCCACCTTTCCACGCTATTTTCCATTCACGGAACTGCAGTGACTTAGCGGTCTAGGACTGGACCGCCAACCGTCCATTAGCGGTCTCGCGATAAACCGTTTTCACTATTTGGCACCGAATTTGAAATACATCAAACTCTTTTGATATTATCCCTATGATTATCCCTTTATTTACCTACCAAGGAGCAATTATCTCCTTTAATTCCGTGACTACTCCTATTTTAAGGTTCTAGAATATGGGCTAAGGTCCAAACAATCTTTTTTGAGCCTATTGAGTTTATTATATGGGCCTAATCCTCTTGGATCAAATGTAGGGCTTAAATAATTAGATTTTTATTTATTTATAATTTAATTAATAGGTCATTTTAATGCTTAATAATTATATTTTAATTCTGAAAAATTCTAAAAAAATTCTCGGGCGTTACACCCTCCCCCACTTAAAAAGAATTTGTCCCCAAATTCAGTACATGGATTTATGAAGAGTGTACTTACATCCAAATAGTTTTGAAAATCTTTTACACATGGCTTCTTTGGTTTCCTATGTTTCTTCACATTTAGTCCACTGGATCTTGACCATAGGAATAGTTTTATTCCGAAGTTGACGTACCTCTCGTTCAATGATCTTGATTGGCTTTTGCTCATATGTCAAATCCTTCTTAATCTCCAGATTGTCGTAAGTGATGACATGGAAAGGATCAGGTACATACTTCTTGAGTATTGAGACGTGAAATACATCATGAACTTCAGATAATTGTGGAGGCAAAGTAATTCGATATGCAACTTCACCAACCCTTTCGAGAATCTCAAAGGGGCCAATGAATCTTGGAGTAAGCTTGCCTTTAATACCAAATCTTCGAATACCTCGACTTGGAGAAACCTTAAGAAATACATGGTCTCCTACTTGAAATTCTAGGTCGCGCCTTCGATTATCAGCATATGACTTCTGTCTGTCTTGAGCCATTTGAAGTCTCTCCCGAATAAGCTTTATCTTTTCGGTAGTATCCCTAATGATGTCGGGACCAAGAAATTACCTTTCTCCTACTTCATTCCAACAAATAGGTGAATGACAACTTCTGCCATATAAAGCTTCAAACGGTGCCATTTGTATGATAGCTTGGTAGCTATTGTTGTATGCAAATTCTACTAAAGGCAAGTGATCGTACCAACTTCCTCCAAAGTCAATAGCACAAGCCTTGAGCATATCTTCCACCACTTGATTTATCCTTTCAGTTTGACCATCAGTTTGTGGATGGAATGTAGTGCTAAAGTTAAGTCGGGTCCCTAAAGAATGTTGTAGACCCTTCCAGAATTGTGATGTAAACCGAGGATCTCGATCAGATATGATGGTGACTGGGACACCGTGTAATTTAACAATCTCTCTTATGTATAATGCTGCTAGTACATCCACAGACCATCGACTTTTGATTGGTAGAAGATGTGCAGATTTAGTCAATCAGTGTATGATCACCCATATACCATCATGTCCTCCTCTTGTCTTAGGTAAACCCATAATAAAATCCATCCATATACTTTCCCATTTCCATTCGGGAATATTCAAGGGTTGTAATTTCTCAGCAGGTCTTAAATGTTCTGCTTTTACTTGTTGACAAGTGAGACATCAGGATACAAAATTTGCTACTTCTCTTTTCATATTGGGCCACCAAGAGTTTCTTTTCAAGTCTTGATACATCTTGATAGCACCAGGGTGAATATCATACCTCGATTTGTAAGCTTCTTCCATGATCAATTTCTTAGTGATTCGGCACAAATTCGATCCTTAAACAATAATTGTCCATCATGTGAGATAGAGAATTTCGGTCTTTGATCAATATTATCCTTAATCTCCACCAATAAGGGATCATTTTCTTGCAATTGTACTATGTCTTCAATCAATGTAGGTTGAGACCTTATGTTGGTAATCATACCTCCTTCTCCTTCTCTGTCAATATCAAGATTTAAATGAGAAAAGTCTTCAATAAGACAAGTTATACCTTTTCGGAGGCTTGCTAGCGTTGCCATTAGTTTTCTGCTAAGAGCGTCAGCTACAACATTTGCTTTCCCTGGATGATATTGAATAGTGAAGTCGAAGTCCTTGAGATACTCCAACCATCTGCGTTGTCGCATGTTCAACTCTTTCTGGGTGAAAAGATATTTCAGACTTTTATGATATGAAAATATTATGAATTTCTCCCCATATAGGTAATGTCGCCAAATCTTCAATGTGAATATAACCGCAGCTAATTCCAGATCATACACAGGGTAATTTTCTTCATGGCATTTTAACTGCCTTGATGAATAGCAAACCATATTTTCATTTTACATAAGGACGCATCCTAGGCCAATGTCAGACGTATCTGTATAGACTTCAAAACCACCACCTTCTGTTGGTAATGTTAATATAGGTGCAGTGGTAAGATGTTCTTTAAGAGTTTGAAAACTCTCCTCGCAATCCTTCGACCATGTAAAAGGATTCTCCTTTCTGGTGAGTCTAGTCAAAGGAACGGCAATCTTGGAGAAATCTTTGATAAATCTCTTATAGTAACCAGCCAGACCTAGAAAACTTCTGACTTCAGACACAGTCGTCGATCGGCTCCAGTTCTTAACAGCTTCTATTTTTGAAGGATCGACATCAATATCTTCCTTTGAAATAATATGACCAAGAAAATACACCTCCTTTAGCCAGAACTCGCACTTACTAAGCTTCGCATAGAGTTTGTGATTTCTTAGTGTTTGCAAGGCTATCCTTAAGTGCTTTTCATGTTCTTCCTTTGTTTTGGAGTAAATAAGAATATCGTCAATGAAGACGACTATAAACTGGTCAAGATAAGGCCTGAAGACATTATTCATAAGTTGCATAAAAGTTGTCGGGACATTGGTTAACCCGAACGGCATTACCACAAATTCATAGTGGCCATACCTGCTCCGAAAAGTAGTTTTGTAAATATCTTCATCTTTAATCCTGAGTTGATGGTAACCAGACCTGAGGTCTATTTTGGAAAAAATATTCTGCTCCTGAAATCTGATCAAAGAGTTCATCGATACGCGACAACGGATACTTGTTTTTGATAGTAAGCTGATTCAGTCGCCGGTAATCGATACACAGCTTGAGAGATCCATCTTTCTTCTTGACGAATAGAACTGGCGCACCCCAAGGGGATGTGCTAGGTCGAATGAACCTCTTGTCTAATAATTCCTGAAGCTGTTTCTTCAATTCCTTGAGTTCTGTGGGGGACATCCTGTAGAGAGCTATTGAAACAGGTGCTACTCCGAGAATGAGTTCAATAAAGAAGTTTACTTCCCTTTTGGGTGGTAAACCGGGCAATTCTGATGGAAATATGTCTGGAAACTCCTTGACAATAGAAAAATTTTCTAAGACGATCTCCTTGGATTCGGTAATGATTACGGAAGCAAGAAAAGCTACACATCCTTGTGAAATTAGTTTGCAAGCGTGCAGAGATGAAATTATGGTAGGATGCTTCCTATATTTGATACCAAGGAAAGAAAACCTTGGAAGACCAGATTTTCGAAAAGAGATAATCCGGTTGCGATAATTTATATAGGTATCGTGGTCTACAAGCCAATCCACGCCTAGAATAGCATCGTAGCCCTCCATGTCAAGGCATACGAGATTTGCAGGAAGATTGTGACCTTCTACCATTACCTCACTATCAGGATAATAATTTGTAAGTTTTGTTTTTGGACCTAAGGGTGTAGTAATAGCAAGGTCCGAAGGTAGAGGAACTGATGAAATAGGTAAGGTTTTTGCAAAAGTAGTAGATATAAAGGAATGAGAAGCACCAGTATCAAATAGTACGAATGCAGGATGGGAATAGATTTGGATAGTACCTTCCATTAGCCCATCATCTTTGGGCGCTTCTTCCTCTTCCAGAATAGCATTTAAACAGGCCTGACACTTGCGTCCACCACCGGAAGATAGTTCCTTCATAAGGGGGCAATCCAACATGCGGTGCTCCCTGCTGCCACTTCTTAAACAAGCGTCGAGGTGCTTCCAGCACTCTTCGGCCGAGTGATCGAACTTCTCGCAAAAGGTGCAAGCTGTGGCGACTTGCTTCTCTTCTTCTTTGACTTTCTTATTTTTGTGGTTACCACTACCACTCCCATTCCGGGATCTTTTCTTACTATCACGGTATTTGTAGGGTTCCGTGATACTGAACTTCTCTTTCTTCTTATGCCGATCTGATCTTCTACTGGGCTCCTCGCCCTTGCCTTTTAATTTCTTGACCTTCTCCAAGGTCCTTTCACATAGATGCGCCCGTTGGACCATCTCCGCATAGGTACGGATATTTTGAGTCCCCAATTGTTGAATATAATCGGGCCTCAAACCGTCCATAAATTAGTTAGCCTTCAATAAGTCGATGCTAATCAAATGAGGAGCATACGGTGCTAGCCTAAAAAATTGAAGTTCATACTCCGCTACCATCATCATGCCTTGACGTAACGAAGCAAATTCCATGGCCTTCCGCTCCTTGACATGCTCGGAAGAGTACGTGGCTCGGAAGAGCGTAAGAAAACCTTCCCATGTATGAGGTGCCTCAGCTGGTGGTGCAGGAAGAGACTTTCACCACGTACGGGCATCTTTATTTAATTGGAATGTTACCAAACGGACCTTCTCATGATCCGCACATTACATAACTTCAAAGATGTGATTCATCTCATCTATCCAATTCTCGGCTTCATCTGGGTTAGAGGAACCCGAAAATCATGGAGGGTTCAAGCTCCGGAAGTTACGATGTAAGTCTCCCGCTCTTGCCCCTACGCCGGCTTGAGCCATAGTTTGTAACGCTTGAGTAAGACCCGCAACGGTCTCTTGCATACCGTTCCAGTCTACGCGATGAGCCATTATGAGAGTGAGGTACCTGAGAAGAGCAATGAATTTGTTAATTCTAATGAAATGAGTGAGGTTAGTCCTTAGAATTAATTCTAATGACTATCTCATCCCAGGTTCTACCCAATTCCTCTCATAAGTTGGGAATTTCTTTCCTAGTTTCATAGGTGTGGGTTCTTAAACCTTGGACTTAACCTATGATATGACTTTTCCTTAGGACTTCTAGTCCTAGTGCTCTGATACCACTTTCACTGTCACGTCCCGAGATTTTACGGCAGAAACAATCGGGAATGTGAACAGTCGGCTAGTACGCCTCGAGCAAGCAATATAATTAGAGCGCAAGACAATCACATAAGAGTAATTGCACACTGTAATTCACTAAAAACCTTTAACTTTATTCCTTTATAAAATAATCCCAAATTATATAAGAACTTTGATTCTCATTTCTAGACTCAAGAAAATTAAAAATTACATTCTGACTCGACTAGACATGAATAACTAAGGCTTCTCTCGAATCTTTATCCTTCAATCGCTCTCGGATCCTTCACTTGAGTAATCCGAATCTGACCCACTAGAATTTTCTGAAAAGGATTAGAAAATAGGGTAATGAGCACACTTACCAAGTATGTATCTTCGTATCAACATGTAGGCAATGTTAAAGTAATTAATGTTTTAGTTCTAAAGAAATAAGATAAACCATGTAGATACGATGAAACAATGCGAATAAAGTCAAAATAACAAGATACGATCAAACTTGAGATATGAGAATATGATTTGATCAAGTATATAACAAGAATGTAAATTTGGCCATTTCAATAATGTAATAAGAAGGTACTTTTTATAACCATGAAGGCTATGTACTAGAATGTCATGTAACAAGTAAGAATGTATTCTTCACTTAGTAACAAGTACTTCGTGAATTTATGTAGATCACCCGTGGATATTTCAATTATTTATAAAGAAAGTACTCCCAGCGTAATACGACGCCAGTAGCATCATACCCCATGGTTTACAGTATGTTTCTGACAATCAACCGAGGAGACTAGCATAGAGCCCTTGAACACAATCAGTGCTCGAACTGCATCTTCAAGTATAAATCAAGTTACTTCCACATTTATAACAATAAAATGGCCAAGAATGTACAATTTTAATTATAGTTCCATGATAAAGTAGCCAAAAAATAAGAATGCTTCTATTGAGAATAAGAGATTTCAATAAATGCACTTAATAACTAGGTTATGCCATGGAAATAAATCGACAGCATAACAGTACATTCTTTAACTCTCAAAATTACTTACGTATCTTTAGAATAATGTGACAGGTTCTAGATAATCAATTGGACCATCTAGGAACATAGGAAAATCAACCATTGAGTCAAACCCCGGGTTAATCAAACTTAGGAAGCTAGCAGTCGTTTACGGGGCCGTTTCTTGCTCCTGGCAGTTTAGTACAGGACCGTTTTATAAGACAGTTCGATATTTTGAAAACAGGATATCTGGAGTCTTAGCGGTCTAATGCATAGCCGTTTAGGATCCATAAGCGGTCAAGTGCAGGGCCGCTAGCAAAGTCAGACGATCAACCAAATGGCCGCTAAAGTCCAGACTATAAAACATCGGTATAAGTGCTTTTCTAGACAATTGGATTTTAATGGTACAACCAGCTCGGCGTCCTAACGGGAATCCAAGGCTCGCGGAGTCTTATGGAGGTCTTGAAACAAGATTTCCTAGTCCGTTGGAAAGAATATCCAAATGAGAGGTCATCATGTCCAAGATTGTGTTCCTAATGTGCAAAAGTGTAACTAATGACAACATACCGGGATATGTGCCATGTACTTAAGAAAATGACGCTAGAAGAGAGTGAGAATCATGATAAAATAGTGATCAAATTAAATCATGAATCATCTATCATTTGAACATATATTTATTACAAGAATATATGATTTTGGTCACAAATTAACATAAGTTAAAATAATACCAAATGTGCTTAGAAACATGAAATCTATCATGATGAACAGTAAATATAACTAAGTATAAGAAACTAATACTTAAATCAGGTTTAAACTTAGTTAACTAGGCTTACTATATAATAACTATGGTTAATTCTACAATATGGTTCGGGTTACCAATATTACAAAATCAGAAATAGAAGACGGTCTAATGGGTGACCGTTTCACATTGGCTAGCTGTGACGACCCAGAGCTCCGGATATCTATATACCGATAACATCGATACACCGATACCAAGAACTGGGGAAGCCACCCAAGAGGCTGATGAGGCCCCTGAAGGGTTAAAGGAATTTGCTAAGGAGTTGCATAACGAATTGGGACCGCAGGCGCGCAATATTAATTAGGACAGCAATTAATAAATAAGTGCGGAAGCAATTTAAAATATCAGAGTGATAAAATATATACAATAGTCTAGATTTACAAATAAAAAAGGGTCCACGGCACAACTACACGGGGCATACCCCGGCTCAAAAGAATAAAAAGACAAACCGACAATAGCTGGCACTCTAACGATGGTCGGCACAACCACGAGAAGGACCAGCGGACGACTGGGGCGGCTCACCTGAAAGAGGAAAGGGTGAGTCACAGCCAGACTCAGTAGGGGTCACGCGGATCCCTACCTCACTCTAAACAGGCAAGCAGGCAAATATAAAAGCAATTAGAGCATGCATTTAACAATAAACAAGCATATGCACAATTTAATAAATAAATAAATAACAACAGGAATTAGCGTCAAGAACTAAATCTACCAATAGAATAAACCACCGCTAACCAAGTGAAGTGAGAGACGGAACAGCCCACTAGAAGGACAAGACCATATGCGTCCACCGATGACTTATACTGCGTCTCGGCAACTCGCAAGTCTGGAACGTGACAAGCGAGAGGCGTAACAGGACCAAACCAAGTACTAGTCAGAGCGACACTCGTCAGTGTCAGTCCAAGTCTCCGACCACGTGTGCACACACTGACTCCTGCCTAGAGCCAGGCCTCTAGCTAGTTCCCCCCCCCCCTCGTTGGACGCAACGGTAACCGCAGGGGCCCACGGTGACTAGCTTACAAACCGTTCATTGGGAACACCCCTCCACCTCACCCGGGTGGGACGACACACTCGGTCGCTGGGCTACGACTAGTGGTTCCATCACAAGGAAAGAGAAAGCAATTCCATCGGGATCTAATAACAAGCCATTGTTTATAAAATAACCTAAACATGACATAACTATAACGTGAGATGCATTGGAAATTGAACATGCATGCATTAGAAATCCAGGGGAACGTAACGGTCCAGGACTGCCGCGTTACAGGGTGTGACGGTCGAAGGGTGGTGCGCCACATGGGCTGTGACGCATCCCCCTAAGGCCGTCAGAGCCACCCGAGAACCAAAAATAGACTCACAGTTAAAATAGGACGTAACGCACCTAGAGGGGCGCGTTACAAGGCTGTGACGCATCCCAAGTGGGCCGTCACAGTCACCTGAGGGTTAAAAGGTTCCACCGGTTCCTACGCTGTAACGCACCTAGAGGGGCGCGTCACAAGGCTCTGACGGCCGCACGATAGACCGTCAGGCCAACCGCCTTATGAGGTCAAACGGTCAAATGGTCATGTAACGGCCCATACGGCGACCGCTACACCAAGTGTGACGCCCCTACTGTGGGCCATCACAACGCATGTAACGCACCCTAAGAACGGCCACTGGGAGGAGCGTTACGCAAACTGGGAAACGGACGGGTCGGGTCCAAAACTGAACTCCCTCCCGGTCGGGCCGGATCGACGGGAACACGTGGAAAAACTATAAAACCTGCCAAACCACAACATTTTACAACTAAGCATGCCATTGAAATTAAAAACAAAGCCTATAACAATTAATTTCACGAAATTAAGCATAAATAGGCTAACATGGAGTTTTGCACGGAAAACGAGGAAAACGACCGTGCATGTGCGTGCATGTGGCATCAAATTGATCCTAGCGACGCAGGGATTCCATCCCCCTACCTCGATCGCGACGGAGACGGCGATTCGGTGCCGAACGGACGAAGGGACGTCGCGGCTACTCTCGGCCCCACACGCCTCCACGTACCGTGGATCGAGACAAAGCTGGCGTCCACGCGATCCTCGCGTCGAGCCCGTCCCGTCGGTAACTCCCATGCCTCGATCGGGGCCCGTCCGGACCGAATCCGAGAGAGAGGGAGAGGAGAGATCGTGAGAGGGAGAGAGGAAGAGAGAGAACAAGTGAGGGAGAGAGAGAGTTCGATGGGGGAGAGAGAGAGATCGAGAGAGTGAGTGGAGAGAGAGAGGGGTGCGTGAGTTTTTAAAAAAATCTGATTTTTCTATTTTTTTTAAAAAATTCTTTAAATTGCAATTTAACCCCTCAAGAATCAAAATTATAAATATGCACATTTCAATTATATAAATACTTTAACTAATTCAATTAATTACCAGAAAATAGCCTAAAAATCCGTAAAAATAGCCAAAATTCACAGAATAAAATCTAGATCCGAACCACTATGGATCCGCTTAAGACACGGGTCTTACAGTCCCTCCCCTCTAAAAGGAATTTCATCCCCGAAATTAAACGTAAGGACAAGGAGGAAACTGGAAGAAGATTACACCTAACGGCAGGAATAAACAAACGAAAGGAACAGAAACGGATACCTTGAAAATAGAAGGCTGGTTTTCCACGTGGCATAAAATAGACGCGTTTGTATCTGCAGTCAACCACGGCACCATACAATTCCAGCCAGTCCATGCCTAGAATAGCGTCATATTCGGCCAATTGTAATGCATAAAGCTTCACAGGCATCTGCCGATTGTTGACGACAATAGGGGAATCTTCCAGGCACACTGGAGTGGACATGAAATCTCCAGAGGGTAACTCAACAAGCAACTCACAGAACACTTCGGTCATCGGCTCCTCAATGTAAGCAATAAAATCCTCGGACACAAAAGAATGAGTAGCGCCAGAATCGAAAAGAACATGAGCTGGACAACCAAAAATCAAAACCGTACCTTCTACCAGATTAGCTGCCACAGCTTCTGCACGAGTGATGTGAGTGACCCTGCCTCTCGGAGGACGCCCGGCTGTAGAAGACTGCTGGGAAGGAACTGGAGCAGGCAGATAAGACGGCTGAGGTTGAGGCGGCGGAGGAAGACGAAACTGAGGCTGCTGCGGCTGGGTAAACTGCGAGAACTGCACCGGTTTCGGCCTCAGCGGATAGTCTCGAACTACGTGACCCGACTGATCACAGCGGAAACAGACGATCGGCAACGAACACGACACGCCTGGATGACTGCCACCACACCTCGGACACGGACGCTGTTGACTACCGAAAAAATCTTGGCGCGGTCGAACAGATGGAACGGACAGCTGACTTGAATCGGGAGACGCTGAATGCTCAAACTTCCTTTTAGACTTCTTATTCTTGAATTGCCGGAAACGGGAATCAGAAGGAGAAGAGACACCGCTGACAGCAGGAACGGCAGAAGGAACTCTTAGGATAGATGGCTGGTAAGTCGGCTGAAACTGCACAGTCGGCTGCACCATTCTTGCCTGAGAAAGCCCTCGAGTCCTAGCCATTTCCATCTCCACTGCAACAGCTGCCTGGTACGCCGAATCCAACTCAGACACTCGGGTAGCGAACAACGGCATGCTCAATTCTGCTTTCAGTCCGCGTAGAAACAGCTGAGTCTTCATAGCTTCATCAGTAAAAATATGGGACGCGTACCTGCCCAATTCGATGAACTTATCTCGGTACTGCAACACAATCATGTCACCTTGCGTCAGCTCTAGAAACTGATACATCTTTGCTAACTTAAGGCAGGCTGGAGTGTAAGCACGCTCGAAAGCAGCAACGGACTCTGCCCAGGTGATTTGCCGAAGCGGATGGGAACGGAAGGCGACCTCCCACTCTGTAGTCCACCACGTGCGTGCTGTGCCTTGAAGCTGATAAATAGCCAACATGACCCTCTCATCCTCCGCGCACTCCATCGATTGGAACGCGCACTCAGTGGCATCAAGCCACAACCTAGCTGCCTCCGGATCTGATTGACCCTCGAAAGTCGGTGGGTGGAACAGCAGGAATTCCTTTAACGCTCTACCACGGCCACCGGGCACTTCTTCACGCGGAGCAGGGTTGACAGAAGCTGGCACAGCTGGGGCAGAGGAAGTACCACTCTCCTCCCGAGGAGCCCGAGCCTTCTTCCATCCATGAGACAACATCTTGCATCTAGGAAACACACGATAAAGGAAAACCATCAGTAATCACGAGAAACATCCTAAGCCAGCAATAGACGACTCAGTGGACTTGTTCTGGACCAGCACGAGTTCCAATTCCTAATACAAATCCCCAACACAGCTCAGATACCAACTGTGACGACCCAGAGCTCCGGATACCGATATACCGATAACATTGATACACCGATACCAAGAACTGGGGAAGCCACCCAAGAGGCTGATGAGGCCCCTGAAGGGTTAAAGGAGTTTGCTGAGGAGTTGCATAACGAATTGGGACCGTAGGCGCGCAATATTAATTAGGACATCAATTAATAAATATGTGTGGAAGCAATTTAAAATATCAGAGTGGTAAAATATATACAATAGTCTAGATTTACAAATAAAAAAAGGGTCCATGGCACAACTACACGGGGCATACCCCGACTCAAAAGAACAAAAAGACAAACCGACAACAGCTGGCACTCTAACGACGGTCGGCACAACCACGAGAAGGACCAGCGGATGACTGGGGCGGCTCACCTAAAAGAGGAAAGGGTGAGTCACAGCCAGACTTAGTAGGGGTCACGCGGATCCCTACCTCACTCTAAACAGGCAAGTAGGCAAATATAAAAGCAATTAGAGCATGCATTTAACAATAAACAGGCATATGCACAATTTAATAAATAAATAAATAACAACAGGAATTAGCGTCAGGAACTAAATCTACCAATAGAATAAACCACCGCTAACCAAGTGAAGTGAGAGACGGAACAACCCACTAGAAGGACAAGACCAGATGCGTCCACCGACGACTTATACTGTGTCTCGGCAACTCGCAAGTCTGGAACGTGACAAGCGAGAGGCGTAATAGGACCAAACCAAGTACTAGTCAGAGCGACACTCGTCAGTGCCAGTCCAAGTCTCTGACCACATGTGCACACACTGACTCCTGCCTAGAGCCAGGCCTCTAGCTAGTCCCCCCCCCCCCCGTTGGACGCAACGGTAACCGCAGGGGCCCACGGTGACTAGCTTACAAACCGTTCATTGGGAACACCCCTCCACCTCTCCTGGGTGGGACGACACACTCGGTCGCTGGGCTAAGACTAGTGGTTCCATCACAAGGAAAGAGAAAGCAATTCCATCGGGATCTAATAACAAGCCATTGTTTATAAAATAACCTAAACATGACATAACTATAACGTGAGATGCATTGGAAATTGAACATGCATGCATTAGAAATCCAGGGGAACATAACGGTCCAGGACTGCCGTGTTACAGGGTGTGACAGTCGAAGGGTGGTGCGCCACATGGGCTGTGACGCATCCCCCTAAGGCCGTCAGAGCCACCCGAGAACCAAAAATAGACTCACAGTTAAAATAGGACGTAACGCACCTAGAGGGGCGCGTTACAAGGCTGTGACGCATCCCAAGTGGGCCGTCACAGTCACCTGAGGGTTAAAAGGTTCCACCGGTTCCTACGCTGTAACGCACCTAGAGGGGCGCGTCACAAGGCTCTGACGGCCGCACGATAGACCGTCAGGCCAACCGCCTTATGAGGTCAAACGGTCAAATGGTCATGTAACGGCCCATACGTCGACCGCTACACCAAGTGTGACACCCCTACTGTGGGCCGTCACAACGCATGTAACGTACCCTAAGAGGGCCGTTACAGTGTAACGGCCACTGGGAGGAGTGTTACGCAAACTGGGAAACGGACGGGTCGGGTCCAAAACTGAACTCCCTCTCGGTCGAGCCGGATCGACGGGAACACGTGGAAAAATTGTAAAACCTGCCAAACCACAACAAGTTACAACTAAGCATGCCATTGAAATTAAAAACAAAGCCTATAATAATTAATTTCACGAAATTAAGCATAAATAGGCTAACATGGAGTTTTGCACGGAAAATGAGAAAAATGGCCGTGCATGTGTGTGCATGTGGCGTCAAAATGATCCTAGCGACGCAGGGATTCTGTGACGACCCAAAGTGCCAGATACCGATATACCGATAACATCGATACACCGATACTAGGAACTGGGGAAGCCACCCAAGAGGCTGATGAGGCCCCTGAAGGGTTAGTGAACTTTGTCGAGGGGATGCATAACGAATTGCAATCACAAGCGCGCATATTAGATTCAACATTTAAAAATTTAGCAGGAGAGCGGAAGCAATTTAAAATAAACAAGTGCTAAATATATATACTAGTCCAGAGGCACAATAGTGCAGTCCAAAAGTACAACTACACAGGGCATACCCCGGCACAAGTACACAAGAGAGCCCAACAAGGCAACTCGTCTACTGCTGGCAGCTAGTCACGGTCTCCGGGCACACGGGAAACACCGCGAGACGACGGGTGCGGCTCACCTGAAAGAAGAAGGGTGAGTCACAGCTAGACTCAGTAGGGGTCACGCGGATCCCTACCTCGCACTAAACAAGCATACATGCAAAAATAAAGGCAATTAGAGCATGCATTGAATTAAATAATAGGCAATGGCATGAATAACTAATCACAATAAAGCTGTAAAATCTAACTAAACAGATATAACATCTAATACATGCCAATTACGAGTAAGTCTAAACGACAGAAACTAAATCTACCAGTAGAATATGCCTCAACTAATCCAAGCCACAGGGAACAGGACAACCACCGGGAACAGAAACCATATGCGTCCACTGACGACTTACACTGCGTCTCAAGCACTCGCAGTCGGCAACACGACAAGCTGAGCACGTAAACAGTACCAAACCAAGTGACCAGTCAGAGTGACACTCGTCAGTGTCAGTCCACAGCCTCTGACCACGTGTGCACACACTGACTCTCGCCTGAGCCAGGCCCTCTAGCAAGATTTCTCCCTTGGTAGGACGCTACCATTGGCGAGGAGCCCACGGTACTAGCTTAAAAACCGTGTGATGGGAAACACCCCTCCGCTATCCCCAAGCGGGTCGGTACTCAAAGACCTTAGGGCTACAACAGTGGTTCCATTGCAAGGAAAGAAAAGCTACTCTATTGGGATTTAAAAACATGCCATTATATAATAGAATAACATAAGCATGGCATATAAACATTTCAGGAAGCATTAAAGAATAGGCCGGCAGCTTTTTGAAACTAACAGGCGTGTGGCGGTCTGCTGCCACCGCGTTACAGGTGTGTGACGGTCGGGGAAGGGCGCGTTACATCGGCTGTGACGCGTCCTCCCCTGGCCGTTACAGCCACCGAAGCTCCAGCTCAAACTGATCAAACGGGATGTAACGCGCTCGCAGTGGCGCGTTACATCACCCTGACGGCCGGCCGACAGGCCGTCAGGTTCACCCGAGACCAAAATTAACGCTAAAAGTTTTTAAACGTTCAGAAAATGGTGTAACGCGCTCGCCCAGGCGCGTTATAGCCTCCTGACGGCCGCCCGACAGGCCGTCAGGCCAACCGCCTCAACGAGTAAACGGAATTCAACAGAAATGTAACAGTCGGGAGCCTGACCGTTACACTCACTGTGACGCGCCTCCAAAGGGCCGTTACAGTGACGTAACGCGTCCCCTATAGACCGTTACGGATGTGACGGTTCCTGGAAGGACCGTCACACCGTCTGGGTTACGGACGGGTTATGTTTGCAAGTGGGTTTCCTCCCGGGCGACCAGAATCGCCGAGTAACGACGGAAACCTGTCAAACCTGTCAAACCACACGTCCTAAACAACATAATACCAACAAAATAACAACATGCAACGCCTACAATGGCTTAAACATGAAGAACGAAGGTTAAACCCTAAACATGGAAAATAACCAATATGCATGCCACATGGGTTTAAACAAGAAACCAAGCTATAGGAAATGATCCTAGCGAGTTCAGGATTCCATCCCCCTACTTCGTGCGAGCCGAAACGGCCGATTAGGCCACATGCAAGAGGAGGGTACCGCCGAGCCTCCACGCTCCGTCTCGCTCTCACGAGCCACGAAACACGTCAAGGTGGGCGTCCACGCGTTCCTCTCGACACGAGGAATCCACTGGCACCTTCCACGCCTCGAACCGTCGTCGTTTCGCCTGAATCCCAAGGAGAGGGGAGATGGGCGATCGGACGAGAGAGAGAGAGCGTGAGAGATTGTGATCGACGAGGGGAGAGAGAGGGGGGTGAGGGATTAAAGGAAAAAAATAAAGTTAATATATATAATATATTTATTATATATATAAACCTTATTATTTCCAAAAAACCTCAATTAAATCCAATTAAATCGGGAAAAATACCAGAAAAATTACTAAAAATCTAGGAAAATAGCCGGAAATTCCAGAATGAGTTCTAGGTCCGAACCACTAAGGATCCATCAAGGCATGGGCCTCACAGTCCCTCCCTCCTAATAAAAATTTCGCCCTCGAAATTTACAACAAAGGATAAGGAGGAAACTGAGAAACAGAATTATACCTCACTGGAATAAGAAAGGAAAAAGCTGACGCATCTCATCTTCACGCTCCCAAGTAGACTCATTACCAGAGTGACGCTGCCAATCAACTCTTACCAGAGGGATAACCTTATTTCTCAACCGCTGCTCACGACGGTCTTCAATTCTGATAGGAAACTCTGGCGTAGACAAATTAGCAGTCACTTCGGGCCAAACAGAGTCATCAAGGACATGGGATGCATCAGACACAAACTTCCTCAGCTGAGAGACGTGGAACACATCATGAATAGCTTGCATAGCCGCTGGTAGTTGCAGACGATAAGCTACCTGACCCACAGCTTCAACATTAGGAAACGGGCCAACATAACGCGGACTAAGCTTTCCACACTTCCCTAATCTGGAAACACCTTTCATCGGAGATACCTTGACGAAAACCATATCTCCTGGCTCAAACTGCAGTGGGCGTCTGCGTTGATCTGCATAACATTTCTGTCGACTCTGAGCCATCAACAATCTCTGCCGAATCAGACGAACCACATCAGAACACTGCTGTACCATATCAGGTCCCGTCAAAAGTCGATCCCCAACATCAAACAAGTTCAGAGGAGTACGACAAGGACGACCATATAGTGCCTCATAAGGAGCCATGCCAATACTGGAGTAAAAACTGTTATTATAAGCAAATTCAACAAGTGGCAAATATTGACTCCACGAACCCTGCCAGTCAAGGCAACACGATCTCAGCATATCTTCCAGGGTCTGAATAGTCCTCTCCGACTGTCCATCTGACTGCGGATGATACGCTGAACTGAAGGCTAACTCAGTGCCCAAGGCTTTCTGAAAACTACGCCAGAAGCCGGAGGTAAATCGTGGATCACGATCTGACACAAGTGAAATTGGAATTCCATGCAGTGGTACAATCTTCTGAACATAAAGCTCGGCCAACCTCTACACATTCCAAACAACCTTTATTGGCAACAATCTGGCAGTTTTTGTCAATCTATCAACAAGCAACCAGATACCATCAAAACTTTGTGAAGTCCGAGGTAAACCCACCACAAAATCTGTAGTAACATGGTCCCATTTCCACATTGAATCTCTAATGGCTGAAGCAATCCACCTGGCTTTTGATGTTCGGCTTTAACCTGCTCACAAGTCAAGCACTTAGAAACAAATACAGCCACATCTCTCTTCATACCTGGCCACCAGAATTACTTCTTCAAATTCTGATACATCTTGGTGACACCTGGGTGAATAGCAAAGCGGGATCCATGGGCTTCACTCAGAATTGCAAATCTCAAAGAATCATCAGCGGGAATATACAATCTGCCACGGAAACTGACAACCAGCTCGTCATCAAATTCAACATCATATCTTGATATAACACGAGCCAAATCAGAATCAGATTGCTGAGCTTCTTGAATCTGCTGATATAAAGAAGAACCCAAAGTCAAGGTAGCACAAACCGCTGTCTTCGGGTCGGCAGGAATATCCACGCTAATCACCTCGCTCGGAAGTTGTTCCCAAAGTTTCCATTCATGAAGCAACAAATGACTGACTTGTACTTTCTGCTCAGAGCATCAGCCACAACATTCATTTTACCCGGCTGATAGGAGAGTGTAAAGTCATAATCTTTCATGTATTCCATCCATCGCCTCTGCCTGAGATTCAGATCTTTCTGAGAGAATATATACTGTAAACTCTGATGATCAGTAAAAATTTGAAACTTTTCACCATACAGATAATGTCTCTAGATCTTTAAGGCAAAACTAACTGTAGCTAGCTCCAGATCATGTGTGGGATAATTTTATTCATGTTGTTTCAATTGCCGAGATGCATAAGCAATAACCTGACCGTGTTGCATCAGCACTGCACCCAAACTCACTCGAGAAGCATATGTGCAAACCATAAATCCACCCGAGCCGGAAGGCAAAATCAACACTGGAGAAGAAGTCAAGAGCCTTTTCAATTCAACAAAGCTATCCTCACACTGATCCGACCAGACAAAAGGCACATCTTTACGAGTCAGTCTAGTCATTGGGGCTGCAATCTTTGCAAAATCTTGGATGAATCTGCGATAGTACCCAGCCAAACCTAGAAAGCTTCTTATCTCTGTCACAGTTCTCGGTCTCTGCCAATTCAGAACAGCTTCAATCTTTACAGGGTCCACTGCTACTCCGTCACCAGAAATCATGTGGCCAAGAAAATGAATTTCCCGAAGCCAGAATTCACATTTACTGAACTTCGCATAAAGCTCGTGATCTCTCAGAGTCTGCAGAACGATCCTCAAGTGCTGCACATGATCTTCGTCAGAAGCAGAATAAACCAGAATGTCATCAACAAAGATCACCACGAACTGATCCAGAAATGGACGAAAGATACGATGCATTAGGTCCATGAAAGCTGCTGGGGCATTAGTCAAACCAAACGGCATCACCAGAAATTCATAATGACCATATCGAGTACTGAAAGCTGTCTTCTCAACATCAGATTCCCGGATCCGCAACTGAAAGTAGCCCGACCGGAGATCAATCCGTGAAAAGACAGTAGCAGACTGTAACTAGTCAAACAAATCATCAATCCTGGGGAGCGGATATTTGTTCTTGATGGTCACCTGATTCAGCCGTCTGTAATCAATACAAAGTCTCAGACTTCCATCTTTCTTTTTCACAAACAACACTGGAGCACTCCACGGAGAAAAACTGGGGCGAATATAGCCTTTTTCCAGCAATTCAAGTAGCTGTGCTCGCAGTTCTTTCAGTTCAGCTGGAGCCATTTGGTACGGTGCCTTTGCTAACGGGGCTGTACCAGGAATCAATTCAATCACCATTTCAATCTCTCGCTCTGGAGGCAAGCCTGGCAACTCATCAGGAAACACATCAGGGAACTCACAGACAACAGGAATATCACTGACGTCCTGTTGTGATTTCTCAACAGCAACCACAGAAGCTAAGAATCCCTGGCAACCTGCACTAAGCAACCTATAGGCTCGAATAGCAGAAATAATCATACGAGAAGAATGAGATCGAATACCTTGGAAATAAAATGTCGATTTCCCCTGTGGCTGAAAATAAACCTTCTTTGATCTACAATCAACCACAGCTCCATATTGCTCCAACCAATCCATACCCAGAATGACGTCATAATCTGCCAGCTGCAACGCATACAATCTCGCCGGCAACTGACGATTATTAATCATGACAGGAGATTCTTCCAAACACAGAGGCATGATCATAAAATCTCCAGAAGGCATCTCAACATACAATTCACAAGTTATCTCTGACGTTGGCTCCTCAATGCATGCAATGAAATCCTCAGAGATAAAATAGTGAGAAGCACCAGAATCAAATAAGACACGAGCTGAATGACCATAAAGCATAATCGTACCTTCCACCAGATGGGATGCAACCGCTTCAGCTCGAGAAATATGGGAAACCTTGCCCTTTTGCTTCTTGGATCCGGCTGAAGACTGCAGGGAAGATGCTGAAGCTTGAGAATAAAATTGTTGTTGAGGTTAAGGTACAGAAGGAGGTCTGAATTGCGACTACTGAGGCTGAGAAAATAAAGGAGCCTGCACTGGCTTCGGCCTCAACGGGTAATCTCGAACAACGTAACCAGGCTGGTCACAGCGAAAACAAACAACTGGAAGAGAACACGGCTGACCCTTATGGTGACCACCGCATCTCCGACAAGTCCACGGTTGACTGACAGCGGAACTCTGACAAGTCTGGGAAGAAGGCGCTGTCGGCTGCTGAACAGTATCTGCACCAGACGACGACTGCTGGAAGAACTTCTTCTTCTTCTTGAACTTCTTAAACTTGGGTTTAGAAGAGGAAGAAACACCGCTAACATCTGACTGAACCGAGGGAACTCCTGCCACTGGCGGTCGGTAAGTCTACTGAAACTGCATCGCCGGCTGAACCAACCCCATTTATGGATACCCTCTAGGTCTCGCCATCTCCAGCTCAAGTGCCACAGCTACCTGGCACGCACCATCTAGATCAGCAACTCGACTCGCGATCAAGGGTAACTTCAACTCTGGCCTTAACCCTCGCAAGAACTGATGAGTCTTCAAAGCTTCATTAGCTAGCACATGGGGCGCATACTGACCCAATTCCATAAATTTATTTCGATACTGAAGCACGGTCATATCGCCTTGGAATAATTCCATGAACTGGTACATCTTCGCCATCTGCAAGCAGGCAGGAGTATAGGCACCCTTGAAAGCTGCAACAAACTCTGCTTAAGTGATCTGCCGAAGGGGCCTGGAATGAAATGCAATCTGCCACTCGGCTTTCCACCACGTAATGGCTGCACCTTGGAGCTGAAATGCTGCCAGCATAATCTTCTCGTCCTCCGCGCACTCCATAGACAGGAACACGCGCTCAATCGCATCCAGCCACTACCTCGCTATCTCTGGATCAGGTTGTCCGTCGAAAGCAGGCGGATTGAACAAGAGAAATTCTTTAAGAGCCTTGCCTCGACTACCAGGCACTTCAACCTGAGGAGCAACGACTGGCGCTGGAGGAGGAACTACAGGAACAGCAGGAACAACAGGAACAACGGGAACTGCAGGAGGTTGAGCAGAACCACTCTCTTCTCTAGGCGCATGCCTAGGGGCTCGAGGAGGTCTTCCTCGACGAGGCGGCATCTTGCACTACCGAAAAACATAAAACAACAACAATTCCATCAATCATACGAAAAATAACCTAAGCCAGGAATAGACAACACGAAGGACTAGCTCTGGACAAGTACAAATTCCAATTCCTTATACAAATCCTCAACTCTGCTCTGATACCAACTGTGACGACCCAGAGTGCCAGATACCGATATACCGATAACATCGATACACCGATACCAGGAACTGGGGAAGCCACCCAAGAGGCTGATGAGGCCCCTGAAGGGTTAGTGAAGTTTGTCGAGGGGATGCATAACGAATTGCAATCACAAGCGCGCATATTAGATTCAACATTTAAAAATTTAGCAAGAGAGCGGAAGCAATTTAAAATAAACAAGTGCTAAATATATATACTAGTCCAGAGGCACAAGAGTGCAGTCCAAAAGTACAACTACACGGGGCATACCCCGGCAAAAGTACACAAGAGAGCCCAACAAGGCAACTCATCTACTGCTGGCAGCTAGGCACGGTCTCCGGGCACACGGGAAACACCAGGAGACGACGGGTGCGGCTCACCTGAAAGAAGAAGGGTGAGTCACAGCCAGACTCAGTAGGGGTCACGCGGATCCCTACCTCGCACTAAACAAGCATACATGCAAAAATAAAGGTAATTAGAGCATGCATTGAATTAAATAACAGGCAATGACATGAATAACTAATCACAATAAAGCTGTAAAATCTAACTAAACAGATATAACAGCTAATACATGCCAATTACGAGTAAGTCTAAACGACTGCAACTAAATCTACCAGTAGAATATGCCTCAACTAATCAGAGCCACGGGGAACAGGATAACCACCGGGAACAGAAACCAGATGCGTCCACTGACGACTTACACTGCGTCTCAAGCACTCGCAGTCGGCAACACGACAAGCTGAGCACGTAAACAGTACCAAACCAAGTGACCAGTCAGAGTGACACTCGTCAGTGTCAATCCACAGCCTCTGACCACGTGTGCACACACTGACTCTCGCATGAGCCAGGCCCTCTAGCAAGATTTCTCCCTTGGTAGGACGCTACCATTGGCGAGGAGCCCACGGTACTAGCTTAAAAACCATGTGATGGGAAACACCCCTCCGCTATCCCCAAGCGGGTCGGTACTCAAAGACCTTAGGGCTACAACAGCGGTTCCATTGCAAGGAAAGAAAAGCTACTCTATTGGGATTTAAAAACATGCCATTATATAATAGAATAACATAAGCATGGCATATAAACATTTTGGGAAGCATTAAAGAATAGGCCGGCAGCTTTTTGAAACTAACAGGCGTGTGGCGGTCTGCTTCCACCGCGTTACAGGTGTGTGACGGTTGGGGAAGGGCGCGTTACATCGGCTGTGACGCGTCCGCCCCTGGCCGTTACAGCCACCGAAGCTCCAGGTCAAACTGATCAAACGGGATGTAACGCGCTCGCGGTGGCGCGTTACATCACCCTGACGGCCGGCCGACAGGCCGTCAGGTCCACCCGAGACCAAAATTAACACTAACAGTTTTTAAACGTTCAGAAAACGGTGTAACGCACTCGCCAGGCCAACCACCTCAACGGGTCAACGGAATTCAACGGAAATGTAACGGTCGGGAGCCTGACCGTTACACTCACTGTGACGCGCCTCCAAAGGGCCGTTACAGTGACGTAACGCATCCCCTATGGACCGTTACGGATGTGACGGTTCCTGGAAGGACCGTCACACCGTCTGGGTTATGGACGGGTTATGTTTGCAAGTGGGTTCCCTCCCGGGCGATCGGAATCGCCGGGTAACGACGAAAACCTGTAAAACCTGTCAAACCACACGTCCTAAACAACGTACTACCAACAAAATAACAACATGCAACGCCTACAATGGCTTAAACATGAAGAACGAAGCTTAAACCCTAAACATGGAAAATAACCAATATGCATGCCACATGGGTTTAAACAAGAAACCAAGCTATAGGAAATGATCCTAGCGAGTTCAGGATTCCATCCCCCTATTTCGTGCGAGCCGAAACGGCCGATTAGGCCACATGCAAGAGGAGGGTACCGCCGAGCCTCCACGCTCCGTCTCGCTCTCACGAGCCACGAAACACGTCAAGGTGGGCGTCCACGCGTTCCTCTCAACACGAGGAATCCACCGGCACCTTCCATGCCTCGAACCGTCGTTGTTTCGCCTGAATCCCAAGGAGAGGGGAGATGGGCGATCGGACGAGAGAGAGAGAGAGAGAGAGAGAGAGAGAGAGCGTGAGAGATTATGATCGACGAGGGGAGAGAGAGGGGGGTGAGGGATTAAAGGAAAAAAAATAAAGTTAATATATATAATATATTTATTATATATAAAAACCTTATTATTTCCAAAAAAACCTCAATTAAATCCAATTAACTCCGGAAAAATACCAGAAAAATTCCTAAAAATCTAGGAAAATAGCCAAAAATTCCAGAATGAGTTCTAGGTCCGAACCACTAAGGATCCATCAAGGCACGGGCCTCACAGATTCCATCCTCCTACCTCGATCGCGACGAAGATGGTGATTCGGTGCCGAACGGACGAAGGGACGTCACGGCTACTCTCGGCCCCACACGCCTCCACGTACCGCGGATCGAGACAAAGCTGGCGTCCACGCGATCCTCGCGTCAAGCCCGTCCCGTCGATACCTACCGTGCCTCGATCGGGGCCCGTCCGGACTGAATCCGAGAGAGAGGGAGAGGAGAGATCGTGAGAGGGTGAGAGGAAGAGAGAGAACGAGTGAGGGAGAGAGAGAGTTCGATGGGGGAGAGAGAGAGATCGAGAGAGTGAGTGGAGAGAGAGAGGGGTGTGTGAGTTTTTGAAAAAATCCGATTTTTCTAAATTTCTTTGGTAAAAATTCTTTAAATTGCAATTTAACCCCTCAAGAACTAAAATTATAAATATACACATTTCAATTATATAAATACTTTAACTAATTCAATTAATTACCAGAAAATAGCCTAAAAATCCGTAAAAATAGCCGAAATTCACATAATAAAATCTAGATCCGAATCACTAAGGATCCGCTTAAGACACGGGTCTTACACTAGTGGTCTATCGAGCAGCCGCTAGAGTTCCTAGCGGTCTATAGGAAGACCGTTTCTTCCTGTATTAATTCGAGTGCAGATGGTAATGAAACAAAATGCTAAACTAAAACATATCATGCATGGAAATCAACATATTATAACTTCCATAATCATGATAGAACAAATATGAGCCAACAATATGCATAGGTTCATGTAATTTACAAGAAAATTTCCTTACTACTTTATTAAGGCTAGTTCATGCATGAGGAATATACTAGATGCATAGTCCTAAGTAAAACATGAAATTCTCAAAGTACAATACATGAAAACGAATGAAATCAGAGGCCTTTTATTCCTGACTTCAAGTTTGAGCCTTTCATGAGATAACCTACCTCAATTAATCCTTCTAGATAGTCAATTTCAGACTGGAAATTAACCCTAATTCTATTCGTTCTTGTACTAAATCAATAACTTCACGTCCCTCTATCTCTTGATTCCCTTCACCTATGGACGTGAAATTTTGAGGGTAGATAGAAGATATGAAAGGGAACATAAAGTTCTAAAGACACTTTTACTAAATATCTCGTTTAGGACTCTGAATTCCTTGATCTTCTTGGGTCGATTGTACTAATTCCTGAGTTCTTAATGTAGAATCAATAACTTTGGAAGACTCTAACTCTTTGCAGACTTGATCTCCTAAAACAAAAATCGGAGGGTAGTTAGTTCTAACTATAATAAATAAATTCCTAGAAGAAACTATCCTCTAATTCATCCTCCTTACCTTAGTTCCACGCGTGCCAAAAGTAAGGGTCGCACACGTCAAATCTGGGATCTATTTATAGGGTTAGCTAGGGTTTTGAGGATTAGAACGAGCTTAGAGTCCAAACTAGACTTTCAATTCGATCTACTATCCTTCTAGACTTATCTAATTAGTAGATAGAGTCGGTCATATGTGATTTAGATGCCAAAAATTCCACCTTTCCACGCTATTTTCCATTCACGGAACAGCAATGACTTAGCGGTCTAGGACTAGACCACCAACCGTCCATTAGTGGTCTCGCGATAGACCATTTTCACTATTTGACGTCGAATTTGAAATACATCAAACTCTTTTGATATTATCCCTATTATTATCCCTGTATTTACCTACTAAGGAGCAATTATCTCCTTTAATTCTGTAACTACTCCTATTTTAAGGTTCTAGAATATGGGCTAAGGTATAAACAATCCCTTTTGAGCCTATTGGATTTATTATATGAGCATAATCCTCTTGGATCAAATGTAGGACTTAAATAATTAGATTTTTATTTATTTATAATTCAATTAATAGTCCATTTTAATGCTTAATAATTATATTTTAATTCTAAAAAATTCTTGAAAATTCTCAGGCGTTACAACCCGTGTTAGATTTTTTGGGCCTATTAGATGTCTATCGGTGGCGGATATTTAGGTTTTACGATTAAGTTAAAATATCTACTAATGGTGGGTATTTATCACCCACATTCATTGGTTGGTTGTTTAACCGTAAATCGACGATGGAGATTTTCTTTAATAAGATAGAAACCTAAAAGAGACAAAGAGGATAAAAGCAGCACAATAGAACCGTAAAAAGATATTGTGACTGTCGGCTGAGAAACTTTGTCTGTAACTATGTAGGGTTATTTTTTTATGGTTGAGCATAAATAAAAAAAGACTATCGGGCGGTGCACATGGTTGATTTGCAGGCTTGTAGAAGATCTCTCTGATCCGCACGTCCGCCCCCCCACACCCCACTACACTCTGAGGAGCTTCTATGTCAATACAGTGAATTTTCTCCCTTGCTCAGTTCTCTCGTTATTTATTTGGTGACTTTTGCTGGAATCGTAGGGTTTTACCATGGAGTTTTATCTGGGGAAGACATTTCATTCAAGACTTTGATCTTGTCTTTCTTTTTAATTCTTATTTCGTGTATTTTCAATCACAAGGATTTTACATGTCTCAGTAGCTTAACCTGGTTCTCCCTTTTAGTTGTTCATGTTTGTGATTCATTATCTCGGGCATATAATACAAAGCCAGCTCTCACTCGTCGGAAATAATGCACCTGCTTTTGAAGCTGAAGTAATTTTTGTGGTGATCAATGGATGAATGATAATTTTGTGACATATATTGAGAAGGAGTCATTCGAGAGTATTGACAATGAGATAATAATGTAACGCTTTCAGAATATGAAGACCCGTCGTGAACAACTCACTCGTAAAATGTCTTCTACTTGAATGAAAATAAATAATTTTTATTATACTAATTATATTTTGTCCCCCCTTTCAAATATTTCTGGCTCCGCCACTGCCTGGCTCCCCCCGATAGCTTATCAGTCTTCCCTGACTCCTCCTGGCAGCCTGGCATTCTTCTTCTTCTTCGCTTGCTTGAGTTGCCGCCATCCTTGGCTCTCCCGACCGTCGCCATCCCCTTCGGTACTATCTCCGTTGCCTCTGTAACACCTATGCCTTTTGACCGAGAGATATAAAACAATGATGATGATGTAAATTATGTGTTTATGTCTACGTAAATGATATGATTGTACTATTAGAATATATGATAGTTTAATATTTAATATCTTATAAATATTTCGACTCGTAATATTTATGTATGATATGACGTCTCCAAATCAGATATCATATCTTCGAAAAGAGACATCACAGCTTCGGCCGTTGCCGCCTCTACCACGTTGTTGGTGACATTGACACCGTAGCGTGTGAGTACCGCTGTGTCAGCAGGCTGACTTTGCACAAACACGATCTGTCACGTGTAGTATGTAGTGTGCCACGTCGATCCGACGAAACTTGCCTTAGATCATCTAAGAAGTTATCCGCCATGACCAACTAAGGTTCCGGTTGTTGACGTGGAGTGATACTATTGTTCGTCTCTGAGCATCTTTTCAATCCCTCGGCGGCAAGTTCTCAGTTCTTCCCACTTGGGCAATGGCTGATGCACACCTCCTCCACGTATATGTAGTATCAATTCGTAGGGATGATATTGACAACGAAAGCGTCCCAACGGAGGAGCACGATCCGCGATCGAGAGTGACAGGACAACGTTGGCCTTGCCCCGTCAAACCCATTGGAAACGTAAGTCAAACTCCCAAGGACAACACGTACGCAAGAGTTCCCTAAGCAATAGCGAGAGCTTCATTTAACAACATTGCTAGAATAATGCTAGTTTAGACTTATAAGTCACGACCTAACTCAGCAATTTTAATAATTGCCTCGAGAGAGAGAGAGAGAGAGAGAGAGAGAGAGAGAGAGAGAGAGAGAGAGAGAGAGAGAGGCTCGCGCAAACCACCCGGCCCCACCGAACCTAATTCTTATCGTCCTGCACAACTAAAAGTCCCGAGTCATGAGCATGCAGTCTTTAACCTACTTTTCCGCCGAAATCCCGAACAAAGATAGGCATCTCTCCCCAAGCCCTAGTTGGCTACAAAATTCATAGCACGGAAGATAAAAGGATCTGCGCATCTTCCTAATGCGAGGGCAGACCGCCCCGGCGTTCTCACCCACCGCCACCACAGCTGCCTTCTCGCGTCACAGGAACACAGGCCCCGCACACGTCACGCGGGCTCCCGCTCGTGCGTCCCCCGCGGCCCACCCATCCCCCGCGGCCATCGGACCTCACGGGCGAGCATCTCCGGTCGCTTCGCACCCGCTTTACGCCTCCCGTCCGAGCCGCACCTTTGGCGTCGCGTCCCCCACGAGAACAGAGGGCCACCACCACCTCTTGGTCGGGCAGTTGCCATTTGGTTAGCGCCCCAACCAACCGCATCCGACGCCTTAATGCGGCCAAAGCGAGGGGGGATTATTGTACTGCTGGTTTGGCTGGCAAGTTAAACAAACCCGTAACTCCCGCGCCTTTATGCGAGCGTTCCCATCTGAGCATGTTGTCGTCAGAACCATGGCCCAGGGTGGTGTTGGGTGTGGGAAGGACCTACGCTTCACACGCGTGGCCCATCAATGATTGATACATCGCATTGTTAGAAGGCCACGGGGTACATGGATCATAAGGTTTTGCCTTTATTATAAAAAAATGGCTGTGCCTGGTCATTTTTTATGGTTCTTGAGTCGTTCACGGTATAACAAAAAATGTAGTAGCATTTAGTAATTAATTAAGGATTTATGGGATTAGACCACATTAAGAGACATAAATGAGTAGCATTGAAGGAAGCAAAGCGTTCCCGGGTTCTTTCTCATCCTTAAAGTTATTATTCGGGAAGGGCAAACTTTTGCCTCACTGTTCGATCTTTCCGTACGCTCGACCAATCGCGTTTAGATGCGTGGCAGGGTGGGTGTGGGGCAGTGGGGGCCACGCTGCCCGTTTCTTGAGCCGTTGGCCCTGCGTGAGGCGGGTGGTTTGGCTCCGGCTGAACTCTTCGGCACGTGCGAAGCGGCCGAGTTCATGGGCCAAACTTTAATTAATGGGTTAACCTCTACGTTAAGGTTCCCATTTTCATTTTTCAGAAGGAATTGTGAAACCCTCCTGCCTACTTGCAAATATATGGTCGCTGGGGGAAGGTCGAATTAGATGACCGATATCAAACAGTTTATAAATTATAGTTCTTTAAAAGAAGTCTTATCTATGTCAATGATGTTAATTTTGAATAATTTTTATTGAAAAATAATCTTTTTTTTGCATGTTTTACATGTGGACATTTTAAAAACTTTTAACAGTAAAATTTTGATCACTTAATGTAATTTCATTTTCTAACTGACCCAAACAAATATGGCGGAACTAATCTAGCCGATGGTGATCGTGGGGGCCTTCAAAAGATGTTCCCCAAAGAAGGAACAGGCAATCATCCCGTCGGTCCTCCGGTGGTGCGCCTAATCAGCGTCCATCGCGATCACGCGGACGACGATCGCCCATCTGGAGGAGGCCCTGCCCTTGGGCCTCATGTCCTCATTCCCATCCCGTGCGCGTGGTGTATCGTGGTATAAAAGGCGGGGCGGAGCCGCGGAGACAGGGACAGGACGAAAAATACCAAAAAAATCCCATCTCCCAGATACTTGCGGCCCCCGCGGTCCCGTCACCGCCCGAATACGCATCCTGAGCACCCAGGAGCGGAACACTTGTCCTGAGGAGTGATCGGGGAGAACCAGGAGAGACATAATAGAGAGAACCAGGAGAGACATAGACAGAGAGAGAGAGAGAGAGAGCGACCTTTTCTCCTTCGCTCTCACAGGAAAACCGCTCAAAAGCAAGCCACCACCGTCGCCAGGTCCACCACCATTGCCCGCTATTAAAGCTCCCGCATCTCATTCCTTCCTCCCTTCCTCTTCCAATCCCCACCACCATTGGCCTCCTTGCTCTCCACGACACGCCGCCCCCGGCGCCGCGGCCTTTTGTGCCTCTTGCCCCTGGTCGTTTCCCTTATTGTTCTTGCTGATCCGATCCGCGAGACGTGTGACTGTTTGCTGTTTCCTCTGCGTGTTCTGGGCACCTTCGCGGAGTGTTTGCATGAATCTGGGAGCTTTCGGGGGGAGTTTCCCGGCGATGACGTGAAGGAAGGGAATAGGTGCGTGTCCGTTTCCCTGCGTCCGAGATGGGAAGTGCGTTTTCTTTGTGTTCTTTCCGTGAATACGTCAATGCTGCATGTTTTCTTTTGCGAGGGTCGGCTTGTGTTCGAAGGTTTCTGATCGCTCAGATCGTGTTTTTGTTTTCCTTCTCGTGAAAGGTTTGCAGGAAGGGGAGGAAGTTGCTCGGAAATTTGCGGCGAATCTTTCCTGTCTCCTGCGAGGTACGCCGTGCTGCTCTTAACCCGACAATGTTGTCTTGTTGATGTTGTTTCCTTGCGGGAGTGAGCAGAAGAAGGGGTGGCAGGACGGCAGTTCTTCCTTTTTCTCATGAATCCATGTTGCAGCTCTTCGTTTTGGCTTATGCACAGTAGGTTGCTTGGTAGGTCGTGAAAATGTTGGTTCAGGATCTCGAGGACTGCCTTCCCTTCGAGTATCCCTAGAATTTGCCTTTCTCTCGTTCAATGCTGACGGTAACGCTGCCAGATTTCTTGAGCACTTCGATCTCTATGTTATAAGGTTATAAAGGTGACGGAACTGCCGAAAGGGGGAAAAGAAACGGAAAGGAGCATGAACGAAATGCTAAAGCTCTTTTAGGTCCTTGTCTAGATGTTATTTTAAGAATTGCTACATTGATTATTTCGATGTGAATATTTGATTCTTGACTCGACCTCCCTTCCTGGTGAATCCTCGGCACTATGTAGAAATTAAATTAAATTAATGAACCTTAAATGCCATCATATAATTGGTTTTCATTTGTTGTCTTGCAGGATTCGCTAGACATGGAAATGTGGTTTTGTTTATTTTGAATGGTTGTAAGCCAAAAAAGGTGCATGGTGAATATTAATTTTCTGATGCTGATGTCTTGCAAATTCATGCTGTTTGATTTTATAAATAATGATAATGAATTTGGATTTCATTTTTTGCAGCTTTTTTGATACCAGAAAATTAGTTATAAATGGCTGGTCGTCAGATGGAAGTTCATTACATTAACACTGGATTTCCCTACACTGTCACTGAGAGTTTTATGGATTTGTTCGAGGGCCTTACATATGCACAAGCAGATGCTGCCCTTTCAGGAGTTTTACATGATCAGGTAGCTTTTAGGATGTGAACCACTCGTAATTCTTAGAGAATCAGGTTCTCTGCCTCTTTAATAGTCTAATATGTATCCGATCACTCTCTTGTAAAGTTTTGATGGCTATAAACTACAAGATCTGTCTGCTTCTGGTTTAGGATTGTTGATGAATAATAATTTTCGGTAATTATACATTCATATGAGGGAAGTTTTCTAAGCTTAATAATCTTCATAAAAAAGTTTTGCATTCAAAACTGAAAGGCAAAATCTTTGTAGATAAGCACAGGACATAACATTTTCACTTGTTTCTTTTGAAAAATCTCTACCATTATGCTCATTATTTTGTTTTCCTTTGACCATGCCAACTGTTTGGATACCTATTATTCTTGTTGTGCAGTGTACACTGTTCTGAAGATACTAAACTTTTGTTTGAAACAAAAGATAAAAGGCCCTTTTTTATTTCTCTTCTTGCCTATTCTACCTTGAACATAAGGAAAAGTCGGTTCTTCTTTCTTCCATTTTCTTCTAGATAGTTTGTCTGCTTTGTTGATATACATTGAACTAAGGAAATATTTACCTTTTCACGTATGCCACATTATGATTCTTTTGACATTCTGTGGTATACATATGCAGGGAAGTTCATATTGGCCCATAATGCAAACTCATTCATACAAATATGGAGTTTCTAGTTCAGGAAGCAATTCATATAGCCTGAGTCATGTATACGAGGTAAATGATCATGCCCTGAGATTTGATGGAGGTGGGCGAGCTTGGGATAGCCCTGGACTATTGAACAATGAAGAGTTACCACACCTAATTCTTCATGGAAGCAGCATTGATTCTGAGTCAGGTGCCCATGGTAGCACTGAGGAATGTAAGTCTGATATATATTGCATTTGTGGTGAGCTGTAGACAAGTTACAGATATTATTTTCCGCCATTTTTTTGGAAAAATAATCTGGACTGTTCTACTAATTTTATTTCATAAATAGAAGTCGCATAATCAAAACTGAAGAGGAGAGGCTGCTCTTCCACCTAAAACAAAAATTCAACTAGATTACATATTACAAAGAATCATCTGGCACTACCCCTGGCTGACTGCTGACGTGAAGAAGATGCCAAAACCAAATGTGAAAAATATGAAGAACTTTGAGCCAATTATCCTCTATATAAATTCGACTGTCTTTGAAAACTACATCATTTCATTCCCTCGGAAGGCTCCACCAAAGGGCATCTGGAAGCAATTGCACAATCTTACAATTTGCTCCACCCTTACACTTCTTAATATCACTGACAAAGGAGCACATATCTTGAACATTTGCAAACCAGCAGGAGACCCTGATTTGATGACTGAACAAATCCTATACTTGCTGACTAATATTGCAATTAAAGAATATATGATCCACATCTTCAGTTTCCCATCCATGTAAAGAACAATATAGCATATTATATCACATTCAGGAAGCCACTTTTTTCAGAAAATCTTAGTAAATCCTTTTCTGCAAAATGACCCACATGAATGTCCTCGCCTTGAGAGGAGCCTTTACCTTCCAAGTCAACTTGTAGAAAGGATCAGCTGGCAAATGCCCTTCAATAGTTCAATGATGTTTTTTTTTTGAAAGTGGGTAGTACCGCAATTGTATTAAATCAAAAAGAGTAAGGGATGTACAAGTATGTCAAGCAGCTCCCAAAAAATCCCTATACAAAGAGATCACACCAAGATGATGCGGATCTCACTAGCCTCCCAACAAAACAAAAAGAGGGGAGTTGAGGGAACTCACATTGCAAGACAACTCCGCCCATTCCCTTACTCTAGCACAAATAAAAGAAACAAGATACTCCTCACCTTTAGCCTCCCTTCTAAAAATCCTATTGTCCGTTCACCCCACAATGACCAAAGAGTGGCATGAAGAACCAGTCATTACACAATCACATCTCCTCTGAGGGGCCAAGTTCTACCCTACGTACTGATGAGATGATACACATTCATATGTCGGGCAGTATGGCAGTCGGCCCTCGAAGGTAACGTATCCCACACTTCCCGTGAGTATGAGCAATCTATGAATAGGTGGTCCAGGGTCTCATCGTCCTGCCCACACAAGTAGCAAGTTGACTGGATATCATATCGAGGACGAAGTGAACCAGCCGTTCATGGGTGGGGAGCCTCCCGTGGGAAATCCCCCAAGTGAAGATCTTCACCTTCAACGGACTCCTTGGCTTCCAAATCTGCGAGGCAAGACTGTGGCACATCTCTCATCCGAGATGAAGGTGCAAGCAAACTGAATCGAGAAAGATCCTTCCCTACTCCACCTCCAAGTCCACGCATCCTCTCTGATGAATTGCGGGGCAAAGCCAAGGAGACAAAGAAGGAGGTCCTGGAGCTCCTCCATCTCTTCCGGCCTAAGATTCCTCCTGAAAGTCGGCGCCTAAGTGCCCCTTGAAAGCTGGGGGTCAAATGCTTGGTCTATCGTTCCCAAAGGGCCAGCAACGGTAGCAAAGAGGTTGGAGAAAGACATCTCCAAAGAGAGCTCACCTCACCATTTGTCTTCCAGAAAAGGTACTTGTTGCCTTTCCCTAGTTAGACCCGAACACTAGAGGCAATGATGTCCCTGCAAGTCAAAATGCCGTGCTAGATGGGGGAGATTTGGGACATGGGTGGAGTGTCCAAGTCCCAAGCCTTCCTACTATAGTATCTCTGCCCGAGATGGGTCGCCCATCGCCCATCATCCCTTGCCCCCAAACTCCATAGCCGTTTGTAAAAGAGGGCCAAATTAAAATCTCCCACATCTTTGATCCCTAGTTCCCCTTGTTCCTTGCTAGTAGCCACCCTCCTCCACTTGCTGTCATGCCCTCCCCTTTATCTCTCCCCACTCTCATGTCAGAAGAATCTCCCTTGAATGAACTCGATCCTCTGCAGTATAGTCCTCGAGATCCGAAACACTGAAAGAAATTAGATAGGTAAGTCATCCAATATTGATCTGCATAAGACTAATCTGCCCCCGTATGACAATGGTCTAGCCTTTCATTCAGTCAATTTATCCTCGTACCTCTGTATAATAGGGAGTCAATCAACACACCGTAGAGCACTTGGAGACAAAGGGAGGCCTATGTATGAAATGGGGAATGTACCAATTTGGCAACTCAAGATGCGTACCGCCCGTAGGAGAGACATATCATCCATATTAACTCCAACAAGTAAGCTTTTGTTGAACTTAACCTTCAAGCCAGTGGTCTCCTTCAACAACTTCAAAAGAAGTTTAGCCACATAAAGGTGTTGCTCACCCTCTGCTAGGAACAAAATAGTATCATCGGCATACTGCAAGTGGGTGACTGCGGGACCCCCTCTGACCACCTGGAAGCCTCTAATGAAATGTGTAGTCTCTGCTCTCTGCCACACCTTGCTAAGGACATGAGCCACCAGAACAAAAAGGAGGGGAGACATAGGGTCTCCCTGTCGGATTCCTCTGCCATTGTAAAAGTATGTAGACGGCTTCCCATTGACTATCACAACAAAGGAAGCAGATGAGAGATAGCCTTAGATCCAACCAATCCACTTATCCCCAAAGCTCATCTTCTTCAACACCTCAAACAAGCAAAATCAATTTACTCTATCATAAGCCTTCTCGAAATCTAGCTTCAAGATCACTCCTTTCCTCTTCTGAGTCTTTGTGACATGCAAGCACTCATGGGCCATCCAAAAAGTATCATGTATATGTCTCCTCTTGATGAAGTCTCCCTGATAGCAACTGACCAGCCTGTCCATGACTCTATCCAATCTCCCTGCTAGCAACTCGGTGATGATCTTATATGTACCATTCAACAAGAAGTCCTTGAAATCCTGTGCTCCCTACTTCTTAGGGGTAAGGACAATGGGGGTTTAATTAATACCCCCCCTAACTGCTGCCACTATGTCCGAATTGATGACATTCCAACAGTGCTAGAAGAAGGCCAATGGGAAGCCATTTGATCTTAGTGTTCTGTCCCTTGCAAGAGAGAAAACTGCCTGGCGAATCTCCTCCTCTGTAAAGCTTTGAGTAATATCCTCCCTCTCCTCAGAAGATAGGCAAAGAAGGTCATCTATTATAGTGTGCCTGAAGTGATCCTCGTCATAAAACAACCTAGAGTAATAGTCCTTGGCCAAACCCCTGATGTGCTCATCCGAAGAGATAGAAATCTCCCCCACTCTAATACAAGTAATGGTATTAACTCTCCTCCTCCTTGAAGCGATGTGCTGGAAGTAAGTAGTGCTCCTGTCCCCCTCTCTAATTCATCTGTCTCTGGATCTCTGCCTCCAGTACATTTTCTCCCTAGAGAGGATCTCCTCAAACTGACACCTCAAGGAGTCCCGAATGGTCCTATCCTCTGCATCAAGCAATCCTGCATCCTCCAAACTGTCTAGCCCCTCAATCTGCTATTTCAAAAAGACTTTATCCTGCACTTGTGGATTTATTTCAGAAGCCGACAAAAATAGCAGCAACGCAATATACTCCTCAATCTCCTCTTCTTTCAATGCTTATCTCAAAACCACATTCTAATACCCACCATCACCAGATTGAATAAAGCAATCACCAATTGTCTAACAAGGATTCAATACCACTTTGAAAATATTCGGAAACCTTTCTTTTAGAATATAGTTAACTAACCACCGACCATTGTTCACATCAAAAACGAGTGTCATTACAGATTTACCATTCCCAAGCTTAATTGAAATGCCTTTTTTCACCCTATTTAATGATGGTTCTCTTCTAAATACTTGTAAATTTATAATTTGGGGGATACCTAATGTACTTTTAATGGCATTACCATGTGTTTATCTACAAGCTGAAAGTTGAAATCTTTGGTTGACACTTCTAGCATCTTGTTTTATTCCCTAGTCTAACTAGTCCATTTGAATAGATTTCATAGTTGTCAAGACGACAGGGCGACCCAAGGCATTCATGGAATATAGGTGGCAACGAAAGAATGGTGCCACCAATTTCAACACCATATGATTTGATCTTAAATTCTCAATTCACATCATTAAATGTTCTAGTGAACTACTTGATGATTAAAAATCATATGGTTCTAACATTTATTTCTTACGCATTAGATGAACATAAAATGAACGGCTCAGATAGTATAATTTTTAGTCTCATATATTATATAGGTTTTTGATATCGGATTTGAATGATTTTCATATGTAGTTATATTTATGATATTGGAGAAGATTTAATGGTGTGGATTGAGAATTTGAAATCGAATAATATGGTTTTGAAATTGCTGGCACCGCTCTTCCGTTGTCACTGGTGGCAACGGATCCCTCCTTTCTCTCTATATATATCCCAAATATACAAATTAAGAATACGATATATGAACAAATATGAATTTAATATTAAAAAATGAGATAGATAGAGGGAGGAGAGAGGGGGCAGAGAGAGAGAGGCACACAAGAGAGGGGTGTTGGAGGAGTGTGAGGAGCTTGATCTACCTATGACCCAACTTCGCATCGCGGATTGGCCTACACGGTCAGGTCACGAGGGGTCAGGGGGGTAGTGCCCATCCATGCCAGGGGGCTGCTAGGAGGGCAGGGCCCCTCGGCCTGATTTTTTTTCTTTTTTTTGGTGGGTGGGGGGTTATTACAGGCTATGCTCGGTCTAGGCAGCCCAAGGCACCTAGGAAGGTCGTCTTGGCACACCTGGCTTGCCTAGGCGGGCACTTTGCTCGCCTTTTTGGGGCAGAAAGGCGGGTTTTTGCCTTGGCCCCATAATGGCGCTTGGTCACCTATAGGTGACCGCCTTGACAACTATGATAGATTCTGAAGATTGGAGAAACCACAGAACTGATTGAGCTTGTGGGGTATGTTAAAGATTCACTGTTCATATGTCTTGATTATGGTCAGCTGGGGAATCAATATTACTTGAGAACAAAACATTATGTAAAATTATGCTGTTCACAATTCTCTTTGCTGTCCATATGTTCTGATTTCCGAATGTTGCACATTCTTTTCATCATACTCATGCGGTTTGGCATTTTGGGTGGATCTATCCATCAAGCCACTGCTTAAGTGCCTACTAATGGCAGACCTTAGATCATCATTGAAAGAAACTGTACAGTTAGTTGTTGACTTTAGCAATGTATTTAGTGTCTTATAATTACGAAAATTCTTTGTTGCTTCTCAGATTTGCTTCTTTTGATCAAAAAGTTTTATCTATAAATGATCTATTTCTTTGGTCATTTGAAGTCTGGAAACTATTTTTGTAGTGTTGTGTTTCCAAGGAGGATCTATCAGTCTGTTGAAGTTCTTTTTTATAGCATAGTGCTTTCTATGAGGATGTAATACCTTATTTTTTCTTTTCTAGGCATTCGGGCTCAACACAATGCAGCCAGCCCTCAGGTAAGATTTCTTGACATGCATTTTCAGATTTTGCCAGAAAGTATTTTACATTGTTGGATATGTGCCCTTTGAAAAGCCTGCTTTTGATGCCATAGGTGTACTTGTAGATTGTAGTCTCTGCATTCTTAGGCATCATAGATAAGCACAACATTTTCTACAACAAATTCTAACAAGGATTTAAACTGTCAGTTGTTTTCTTTGGTATTGTTGAAACAAAAAAAATGAAAGAAAAAAAGTGGGGACCCTACCCGGGCTCACCCCCTCTCTCAAACCACCAATTGGGCCCGGATAGGCCCCCTTGGGACCTACTCGGACTAGATAGGTTCTCCTAGGGACCTATCCGGTCCCATTCCACTCTGTCTCTAATAAACAAAAAAAAAAGTGTTTGGGCCCAAGTAGGTCTCCCCAATGACCTATCCGGTCTGGATAGGCTCTCCATGGTGGTAACCGTCCCCTAATGCCTATAAATAGACCCCCGTGGCCCCCATTTCAACACAGACAGACAGATGAAGTCCATGGAAGCGGGAGGAGAAGCAATCTCCTAGTTCTTTGTCATGTGCCTCCACTAAGGAGGGTGTGCGCCCAACAAAGGTTGCACATGTGCCTTCGTGGTTTGCAAATATTCCCACGTGATTGTGCCTTATGTAATTTTTTGGTTTGCATATATGCCCTCGTGATATGGTTATGTTTCTTGTGTTATTTCTTGGAGAGGGATCATATTGTAATTTTTCTTCTGAGAGGGACCCTTACAACCTGACTGTCTGCGGTAGTGCGCTGACAGACGCATGGAGATAGACCGCAGCCCATAGAGCTCAAGAAGGAGAAATAATCTCCTAAGTGTTTTTTGCCTCGTGTACCTCCCCCAAGGAGGGGCTTATGCCTTATGTTAGAATCATACATAAACCCTTGCTCAGTCTAGATATTACGAAAATATCATTGGCCTGTCCAAAATTACAGAAAAGTCCATGTTCAGTCCAGAAATTACATAATGTCCTGGTCTGTCAAAAAATTACAGAAAACCCCTGTGTTGTCTAAAAATTACACATATCCTTATGTAATTAAAAAATTATCAAACTACTGTTGAACCTTCCAGAAATTATTAAAATGCCCTTGGAGTTCAGAAATTACCAAAATACTTTCGGAGTTTAGAAATTATCAAAAGGCTCCTGAGCTTCCCAGAAATTGCAAACAAATACTGGCCTGTCCAGAAATTGTATAAAACTCTGAACTTTGCAGAAATTGCACAAAGCTCCTGTTCTGTTTTGAAGTTCCCAAAATACCCTTGTCTATGGTCACGTCTCCTGCATGACTCAGTGGAGCAGGACCATGCCACTTCACTGAAGCAGTGTGCGCTCTCCTGAATTTTGTTAAAGGCTGATCAGGAACTGTCAAACTCAAGAACTCTGATGCTCAGGAAAATTACGGGAATACTCTTGCTGGTGGAAAATTGCAAATAAACCCTAGAAAGCCATTAAATGGTACGTAAGTTCAGTAAAATCAGAAATTACAAATAAGTCTTGGACAGTCAAGAAATGACATGAATGTTCAGGAAATCTAGAGAAATTACAAATATACCTTGGGAAGTCAACAAACGACAGAAATGGTCCGAATTGTCAAGAATGATAGAAATGTCTTGGAAAGTTAACAAATGACAGAAAGATTAAGGGAAGTAAGAAAAATTACAGAAATATCTTGGGAAGTCAAGAAATGATAGAGCAGCTCAAGAGAGTCGGGAAACTGCAACTGTGCTCTAAAAAGTCAAGAAATGATAGAAATACTCTGTAATGTTAAGAAATGACATGAATGGCCTAGAAAGTCAAGAAATGACAGAGCTACCCCGGAGACAGAGCTACCCCGGAATGTCAATAAATGACAGGAATACCCTAGAATGTCAAGAAATGAGGAAAATACTCTGGGAAGTCAAGAAATGACAGATAAGTCTAAGAGAACTAGGAAATTGTAGAAATACCCTAGAAGGGTCAAAATTGTAGAAATACCTAGAATGGGTCAACATTGTAGAAATGTCTCGAAAGGGGTCAAAACTGTAGAAATACCCAGGGAGGGTCAAAAATTATAGAAATACTCAGAAAGGGTCAAAAATTACAGATGTATTCAAGAAGGGTCCGATCATGATGAAACTGAAATGCAACGGCTATATCTTGACCATAAGTAAATTCAACGTCCGATCATAGTCGGGAGTAAATTCAGTCGTCCAATCGAGGACAAAAGCAAATTCAATGGTTCGTCAAAGGCTTGGAGCAAATCCAACAGTCTGATGGTGACCAGAAGCAAATTCAACAGTTTAGCCGTCAATGGAAGTAATCCAGAGATCAAGTGTAAGCAGAGGCCTACTCAATGATTAAATGACGATCAGATGTAAACCCGAAGACCTGATTACATAATCGGGGTCAAATGTAAAGGTCTCAAGAGACCAATTGTAATCCAAATTCCACATATTCAAGGAATGAAAGTCTTTCGAGTTTCCTACAAGAGTATGTTTCTAATGGTTGACCATCAAAGATCATATCTATTAGACAAAATCATAATATCACAATGGATATTATAGAGATTAAAGGTGTTCTTTGACAGTTAATCAAGGGTATTCGGTCTTTATGTCGATGTAAATAAATACCGATTACGGTCGGTGGGAAAATGTTTAGTATTCGAACCCTAAATCGTCTGATAAACTAAATCAGCGGAATTAAAAATGCCCATGCTATTTACATAGCTAACAAATGTGCATTGATGTTCAACAAATGAACAAATCTTTAAAAGTTTCCGTGTTCAACAGGTATCATGTTTAATTGAAAGGTAATAAAAATAATATTAACCTTAGAACTTGAATTAAATGGGAAAATGTGAAGACTATGCAAATCATTCGCGTGAACTTGGATGGCTTGAAGCATAGAGCTCATGGTTGGCAAGGGGCACTTAACCATATCAGAAAAGGCCTGGGATGAGTAATGGGATTAGAGATCCTCACTTTTCTAAGGAATGACACAGTAAGCTGTTTATGGATAACATTCTATTCATGATATCATCTGAAGCACATTAATCTGTTTGGCTTAGGATACTGGTTCTATGCCAGGGGTCCTGAAGTCCATGAGTTCTTTGTGACTAGCCAGATTTTTCTGGCAGCATATTCAGAAATTTATATACTACGGGTTCTGAGAAGCGGTTGTCTTTTCCATTGGTTATTTTGGACAGATGGGGTATATTCTCAGCTTATATATGTAGCAAAACTATTGTAATCAAATAATGCTTATTATTCCACTGGTCTTTCAGAAGATCATTGTTCAGGTGCCCTCTTCCACTGATGAAGGCACCTTGTTGAGGCGCTTGTGGTTGATTAGGTGTCCTATTTCTATCTGAACTATGTTTGGCTAGTCTGAAATCCCTGCGATGTGAATGAATGGCTGATTCACCACTCCACACCCCACCCACCTGCATGTCTCTGATCAATTCTGATTGCACTTTGAAATCGTCTTATTCCTCGTGCACAAACCCAATTCCCAGGTTCCCAGGTCGATTTGTGCTAACTGGCGTTGGGTCACTGTTGGGGCATCCCTCTGTGGCATACACGTCCATGAGCTCATCCTTATCCTTGTAGCAGTGGGACTGACTGCATCTTCCTTCTCTTAAGACTGGCTTCTCATTCATTTGCCACTGCTGCCACCAAAATGATAGCCTTGGAATTCTTATTTTTCCCAACATGCTGTTACCACTGTCAACCTAATCACACCCTACTTAACTCTGTTTGGTTTAGCCTGCTCATGTTTAGTATGTTAATAAGGGGGAAAATCCATAAACAACAAAAAGGTGCTAACAAAGTTGGGAGGGAAAGAGATATTCAGCAGAAAAACTGATTTATGACAATATGTCTACTATCATATATGCATATCCCACTGGCCATGAAAGAGAAAAGAGCCTTAAAAGAGAAAGATGCTAGAAGCCAATTATTATTCTTGGTTGAAATGTAATTATCTATTATTTGGAATATCATTCGATAACAATATGAAACATATAGTAAAGACCCTTAAAGCACCCTCTTTCCTGTTGAGCACTACCTCCACAAGTTTTATGATCAGAAAGTAAAGTGCAGAAAAATATCTGTGTCAAAGAAAATGAAGTAGGAAACAAAAGAGAAATACGTTTAGACATGAAATATAGGCCCTTTGGGGATATTATATGCTGTGTCACACTGGCGCTCCAGGTTTTTGTGATCAGAGGGAAGTGCAGAAAAGTACTTTCATGTCAATGAAGTAGAACAGAAGACGAAGGGGACCAAGGGCATGAAATGAGGATCCACCATTTGGAAATTTTAAGTACTACTTTTGGGTACTGCTTTTTCCCTGTAAATTTCATTCTTTTTTTTAAATGGATAGTACATCAATTTTATTGGTAATGGAAAGAAAAACTGTGTGATTGACAGGCATTATTTTGTGGAATAAATTCCTGGATCTAGACCTGAAAGTACTTTTAGGCTACAAGTATACGAGTTAAGAAAGAAATTCTTGTATCTAGAACTGAGTATTTCAAGACCACAACTTTCTCAGTTAAGAAATTGCTTCATAAATGTTTCACTGAGATCAAACTTCTAATCGAATAATGGAACAGTTTTCAGATACTCTCAAACCGGAGCATAAAACAATTCGAAATCTATACAAACTATGAAATTTAAATTAGTCCATATCTATTAAAACGGATGCAGATTACAATTAGTGCGTGATGCATTGGAATTTTATGTTAAAAAACTTTGGGATTTTTATTTATTAGTCCCTACAAATAAGCATATTTCCTTATTAGTCCCTCAAATATAACTATTTCTTTTTTAGTCCTTGTAATCTTCTAACTCTTACTAAAAAGTCCCTGTGGTTTGTAGACGTTAGAAAAAGGGAATACGCAGAAGCATGTTCCATCTCGAGCATGGTTGGCAGTATCAGCCGAAACCGATACGTTTCGGCCGAAACGTATCGGTTTCGGCCGGTACCGATCCGAAACCAGACCCCAACACTGTAGCAGGTCCGATATCTAAAAAATACTATTTTAATGGTTTCGGACGAAACCATTAAGGGTTTCGGCCGAAACTGACCTGTTTCGGTCCGAAACCGGACGGTTTCGGCCGAAACCAGAGAGGATCACTAATTTTTTTAGTTTTTTGAATGATTTCAACTAGTTTCGGTCGAAACCGATACCGAAATCGGTACGTATCGGTTTCGGTATCGGCCGAAACCGGTACCGAAACCTTGATCTCGAGGGTAACGGGACACTGGAAATTTCAAAAATACCCCTGCTCTCTCTCTCTCTCTCTCTCTCTCTACCCAGACCAGCTGGCTGGCCCCCTGTGAGAAGTGGCCGCCATGGGTCGGCATGGTCTGCATCCGTGTCATCTGCACCGGCGTGATCACCGGCAGGAGGGAGAGAGCTTGCCGGCCAGCTTGGGGGAGGGGAGCACTGGGAGGGAGAGGAGGTCATCGGCTATTGGGTGGGGTGGGTGGGTGCGGGTCTTTCAGAGAGAGAGAGAGAGAGCAAGAGCGAGCTAGAGAGAGGGGTGCCAGAGGGGGATTTCCCCCTCCGGCATTGGCACAGGCTCCGGCCATCCCACCTGTTGGGTGGGGGTTCGGTCGGAGAGAGAGAGAGAGAGAGGGAGAGAGAGAGAGAGAGGACCGACACCTAGCCTTCCTGCTTCGCCGGATCAACGACCTTGCTGAGCTCCGATACATCCTCTACTGTCTCAACGACAGTGGCATCTCTGGACACATCCCCCTCCCACCTGCTCCCTTCTCCCATTCAAGCTTTACCGGCGCCCCCTTTTGGCTGAGCAGACCCTACAACACCCCCCTATCCCCCCAACCTCCCCATCGGATCCCCCCTACCCTTCCCCCTCCCCATAGTCGGACCCCCCTTCCACGCAACCGGAGCACACTGTGCCTGTGGACCTGAGTGCCGCCCCCCGGTCCCCCCTCCCAGACCTTGCAACACCCCCCCACTCCCCAACCTTTCCATCGGAGCCCCCGCCCCTCCGCAGTCGAAGCCCACCCTACCTGCCGGCCGGAGCTGCCCCACCTCCCCCTACCCTGCCCGCTGACCGGAGCCGCCCAACCTTGCAACACCCCCCCTCCCTGCATGGTCCCCCCTCCCCAACCTTGCAACCACCCCCACCACCTTCCCGCCGGAGCCCCCCCACCCTGCTTCCCAGCCAGAATCGCCCCCCCTGCTCCCTCGTCTCCCCCTTGGCGTAGCAGAAACAACCCCCCCACCCTCGGTCTCTACCATGAGCTAAGAGAGAGGAAGAGAGAGAGAGAGAGAGAGAGAGACCAACATCTTAACTAAGGCTAGTTCAGTCTTTTACTAGGGTTGGGTTAATTTAACCCGGATTTGGTCTCACTCTGGTTACCGGATTGAACGGCAGGGACTATTAAGGAAAACAGCGAAGATTATAGGGACTAAAAGGAAATAGCTGTATTTGAGAGACTGATAAAGAAATATGTTTATTTATAGGGACTAATAAATAAAAATCCGAACTTTAAGTGCCTTAGTTGTACCATGATTATGCAGAGTAGATGGTCTCCTAATCTTAAATCTATAAAATCTTGACTACACCATTCAATTATTCCACAAATGATCCTTGGTAGCTGCTCAAGGGTGCTCCTGTCGGAGATGCTGTTGTTCCTCTCCCTCCATATAGCCCAAATCATTGCATGCAGAATCAGTTGCCATACACTCTTCTCGATTTGGTTCTCCATTCTCCACATTTCCGAACCTCTCACTGTGATCACCTTCCAAATTGCCCAAGACAAGGGTAACTCATGAACAAATGTTCTATAGACTTGGCATATATTTCACAGACATAGCAAACCAATCTGAACTTTTCTATGAACTGGCTCAGCCAGTCACAAGTTGAAAACCTTGCATGATTGATCCTTTAAACAAGAATTTTAACCCTGCATGCATGTTGAAAACCAATCTTTGTCCATCCTAAAATTCATAATTTATGCCTTTGACTGTTTGGGTTTTTTGCCGTCTATTACCCATATAATTCAGTCTTACATCTCTTGTTAGATACTTTTTCTCAGGTTGGCTATTTGTATCTTTAATGGGATTCTCTTTACTGCATTCTGGTGAACCCTTTCATGATGGCTGCTGTCATGAATATCTAGTTTGTCTATTTTAACTGCAAGTGCAAGTTTTGGTTGTCATTCTCTTCGTTTTATGAATATTGGTCTCATAATTTGGTCATTTGGCACTTTTTAAAGATAATTTGTCTGCCAGTTGCACGTACCTGACCAAGGTGTGTGATGTATGTACAGCAGGTCATTTGGCAGGACAATATAGATCCAGACAACATGACATATGAGGTTAGGACCTTTGCCTTATATCTTTCTCTTCATAGTTAAAATGTCATATGCACATTATGTTTTTTGTCAAAATGTGTATTTTATCATTCCCTGAATCCTGACTATTCAGAGGTCCTCATGAATTTCACGTCTGATAGGCAGTAGCTGAAAATTTGAAAAACTATGTCAACTTTGCTCACACTTTTCATGGTATTCAATTATCCATAGTAATGTCAGATTAACATGGATGTTTTAGTAATTAAAGATAACTTTATGTTGGTTCATCCTAATGGTATGCCAGATCGTAAGTACTTAGAGCCAATGTAAGAATTTCATAGAGGGATCAAACCATCAGGCATCCCTGTTTTGATCCTTGACCTTTATTGAGCCTGACCATCAGTCTATGTCTGAACAGAATGGAGAAGCATGGTCTTGAGTTTCATGTGTTCCCAATCATTAAGTGCTAGTTTGTTAATCGAGCGGGGTTAGGGTCGAATGTGATGTGATACGATCTTCCGAGTCCGAGATTTTTCTTTTCTTTTCATTTTCTCTGATATTTCTCATCACTTTTTCCTTTGGTCACTTTGTTTTCTTTTGTTTTCATAAAACAACTTCTCTCATTTTCTTTTTCTGGGCACTTCCCATTTTCACCACTTTTAAAAGAGCTTTACGAGAGAAAGGGAATAAAGATAAGAGAGGGAGAGATTACGTGAGAGGGAATTTAAGAGAGTGGGGAGAGAGAGGGAGAATGATAGAGTGGGAAAGAGAGAGATCACGGGGGAGGGGTTGTTTGTTTTTATTTCCCTGTTACACAAGCTTCACGATAGAATGAAGAGAGAGAATGGATTAGAGAGGGAGAGAAGAGAGAGGGGGGAGAGAGAGAGCCGCGATGGGATGGTCGTGGGAGCCAGGTTCTGCAGCAGCAGTCCTCCCACCATGATGGAATAGAATGGACGCACCAAACGGTGCTCTGTTCTGAGCTTTCTCCCGCCGTGATCGTCCAAGGTGAAACCGCGGCTACCCGCGGTGTTGCAGGTGGAGGAGAGCTTGGACTTGGAGGGGGGACGGGTGACATGGCACCGATGGGGGTGGCCGGCGAGCAGTGGAGTCGTGACCCGGTGGCAGGAACCGTTCCACGAGGACGCGGCACCGTGTCCAGGAGGTGATCGTCCGAGATGAGCCGCAACTGTCGCTTGTGGCAAGTGTTCAACGAGGAGTGGGAGGGGTGGTGCTCGGAGCTCGCTCGGTGCGGTTGGGGGGGGTGTGGGAGCTGGGCAGGGTGGTGTTGTGTCTGGTTGGCATTTGTGCCGTGGTAGGGTTTTCATGGCAGTGGTGGCTGGGTCCTCTCATCTGGCATGGTGCATGACGACGGGATGAAGGAGGCGGACGGCAAGAAGGAAGGTGGGAGATGGCTATAGGGCCGGCGGTGGTTGGAGAGATGGCAACGATAGTACCGGGGTGGGAGGACGTGGGTGGGGCTTCTCACCCGTCTCTGTCGCGGAGACAATGCAACCACGCTTCTCACCCGAGACCATTGTGGGGGTGGCTGTGGGAAAGAGAAAGGGGAAGGGACGGGCAATGGTGGGGAAGGGGAGAGTGGTGAGAGGGAAGATGGTGGAAAGGAGGTGGGCAGTGGATGGCCGGGAATCTCACCCGGGGGGGCTTCTCACCGCATCTCCTTCTCGGAGAAGAGCACGCAAGATACAAGGCTTCACACCTCACGATGGTTTCCAAAAATTCTAATCACTTCATTGTCTTAAACAAAGATTACATGACCTTTTATAGGCTCCACAAAGAAGACCAAAAGATAACTCACCTAACACCTACTTCCTACCACTCATAACTTTTTTGGGAAGACACTCTCTTGGGAAGACTAAAAGACACAAAATAAAAAAAAAGACTCTTACATAATTTTTTGTGGACATATTTACTACAAACATAAAACATGACCCATTAAGCCCATACATGTGGCCCAATTAAAAAAAAACATCTATTTGATCGTTTTGTTGAAGCCGCTTGTTAATCCCTTCAAATTCAACCGCGAACTTTGAATCTTGAATCGACGATTCCATCAAACTCCTCCGCTAGGAAGAGGTTCGACCTCGAACCTCGTAGTTCAGGATCTCGGTCTGATGAAACATCCCGATTCCCTAAGCTCTGATACCACTTGATGTGATACGATCTTCCGAGTCCGAGATTTTTCTTTTCTTTTCATTTTCTCTGATATTTCTCATCACTTTTTCCTTTGGTCACTTTGTTTTCTTTTGTTTTCATAAAACAACTTCTCTCATTTTCTTTTTCTGGGCACTTCCCATTTTCACCACTTTTAAAAGAGCTTTACGAGAGAAAGGGAATAAAGATAAGAGAGGGAGAGATTACGTGAGAGGGAATTTAAGAGAGTGGGGAGAGAGAGGGAGAATGATAGAGTGGGAAAGAGAGAGATCACGGGGGAGGGGTTGTTTGTTTTTATTTCCCTGTTACACAAGCTTCACGATAGAATGAAGAGAGAGAATGGATTAGAGAGGGAGAGAAGAGAGAGGGGGGAGAGAGAGAGCCGCGATGGGATGGTCGTGGGAGCCAGGTTCTGCAGCAGCAGTCCTCCCACCATGATGGAATAGAATGGACGCACCAAACGGTGCTCTGTTCTGAGCTTTCTCCCGCCGTGATCGTCCAAGGTGAAACCGCGGCTGCCCGCGGTGTTGCAGGTGGAGGAGAGCTTGGACTTGGAGGGGGACGGGCGACACGGCACCGATGGGGGTGGCCGGCGAGCAGTGGAGTCGTGCCCCGGTGGCAGGAACCGTTCCACGAGGACGCGGCACCGTGTCCAGGAGGTGATCGTCCGAGATGAGCCGCAACTGTCGCTTGTGGCAAGTGTTCAACGAGGAGTGGGAGGGGTGGTGCTCGGAGCTCGCTCGGTGCGGTTGGGGGGGGGTGTGGGAGCTGGGCAGGGTGGTGTTGTGTCTGGTTGGCATTTGTGCCGTGGTAGGGTTTTCATGGCAGTCGTGGCTGGGTCCTCTCATCTGGCATGGTGCATGACGACGGGATGAAGGAGGCGGACGGCAAGAAGGAAGGTGGGAGATGGCTATAGGGCCGGCGGTGGCTGGAGAGATGGCAACGATAGTACCGGGGTGGGAGGACGTGGGTGGGGCTTCTCACCCGTCTCTGTCGCGGAGACAATGCAACCACGCTTCTCACCCGAGACCATTGTGGGGGTGGCTGTGGGAAAGAGAAAGGGGAAGGGACGGGCAATGGTGGGGAAGGGGAGAGTGGTGAGAGGGAAGATGGTGGAAAGGAGGTGGGCAGTGGATGGCCGGGAATCTCACCCGGGGGGACTTCTCACCGCATCTTCTTCTCGGAGAAGAGCACGCAAGATACAAGGCTTCACACCTCACGATGGTTTCCAAAAATTCTAATCACTTCATTGTCTTAAACAAAGATTACATGACCTTTTATAGGCTCCACAAAGAAGACCAAAAGATAACTCACCTAACACTTACTTCCTACCACTCATAACTGTTTTGGGAAGACACTCTCTTGGGAAGACTAAAAGACACAAAATAAAAAAAAAGACTCTTACATAATTTTTTGTGGACATATTTACTACAAACATAAAACATGACCCATTAAGCCCATACATGTGGCCCAATTAAAAAAAAACATCTATTTGATCGTTTTGTTGAAGCCGCTTGTCAATCCCTTCAAATTCAACCGCGAACTTTGAATCTTGAATCGACGATTCCATCAGAATGCCTTACCCGAGCTCAAACAAGAGTGATGTGTGTGAGGGGGGGGGGGCGTGGGCCCCCCATCCTTCTCTTTCATCAGGTGGGAAATCCCAGAGGCGCTATTCGATTATCAAAACGGCCCTAAGAAACTGAACTTCATTCTGATTTTGCAGATGCCCAGAGTTGAAAATCAAATTTGTGGTCTTTTGGTATTGGTGCAGCATATGTGGTCTTAAGCACCGCAGGTGCATGATGATAGTTCAATCTAAAAATATCTTAAAGGCAGCAGTCGAGATGTTTTTTTTTGAAAGTGGGTAATACCACTGATGTATAGCAGTCGAGATGTTAATTGGGAATTCTGCTGTGGTGCTGTAGCATGGCATCCTTTTAGGGAAATAGATGAATATGCTGACCATGACCTGCAAAGTGGATATGTTGCTGGTTTTGATTTTATATTTTATTGAGCATCAGAAGAATGACCTCAAGTAACTGCAGATCACATGTCCAAGGATGGAAGTCATGTTCATGCCTTGTTCTCTTTATGCTGGCATACCACATTTCCAGTAACCGTCTTTGATTTCTAGGGGCCTACTGCATGAAAGTCTGTTAATAGCTTCTACTGAAAAATAGTAAAGCTTTGATATGCTTATGTATTGTAAACAGCATGTTTTCAGCATGAGTTGAAAAAGGGGGATATAAGTTTTGATTTTAGGCTAATCCATTGAGGTCCTACTTGGTAAATCAGAAATCTCTAGTGGTTTGATCTGTGCCTGTTGATCCCAATTCAGGCTTATCATAGACACTTTGACCAGTCGGTTTCATTGGGAATGGTGATACCTCTGGGTTTTTTTTGAAATGATAAGACTTGTTTGGAATCTGGTTTTGCAAAGAAAATAGTCCTCTGGCTGATTGTAGTTAAGCTCTACATGGTTATTATTTATGTAAGGAAATATTTCATAGAATACATAGGATCGCTAAAAGCTGTTTCAATTGCCTAGTATATCATTAAGATAACATGGAATGTAAGTAAGCTAGTTATTCCCAACCTCAAGCCCTCATCTTTTCCTGACAAGGACCAGCTTAACTTAGGAGCTGCTTGAATTGTTGTATAAGAGTGATATCCACGTTAGTTGGTGCAGGGTTTGCAAAAGCAGGGTGACTTATTGGAGATTTCAATCTTTCTTTGCTGTCTAAATGGCTGTGGAACTGGGAACTAAGGAAAGGGTTTATGGTGGGAGGTTCTTACCTGGAACTACATATTATAGGAGATCCAGAGTTTTGGACTTTAATCCTAGCACATTATCCAATGTCTCCAGCATTTGGAAGGCCATCATTTGTGCAAAGGATGTGATTGTGGCTACTGTCTCCCTCTCTGTTGGAGATGGGCAAAGGATCTTGTTCTGGCAGGATAGGTGGTGTGACTATGGACCCTTGGCCGAGATTCTTCCTCACCAATTTAGCATTTGCGCCCCAGATGCAGGTTTGGTAGAGGCCTTTGATCGAGGTGACATAGCTGGAGGCTGGACTCCTACCTTCAGGAGCAGCTTTCATGATGAGGAGGTTATTTAGCTTACTAAACTGTTCACATTGATCCAAGGCAAGTCCCTTTAGTGGTATGCAGCCAACAGATGGCAATAGGTGTGGGATAAGAGGGACTCTTCTCTGTTAAGACTACTTGCAGATGGAGGGAGGCATTTTCCCCTTTTCAGCAGATTTGGGAGCATTGCACTCCCTCGAAGGTCAAATTCTTAGTCCGGAGAATCACCCATGCTCTGCTTCTAACTTGTGACAGAGTGACGGGTTTCCTGGAAGGCATGAAGACACTGCCATTTGTGTGATCTTGAGGAGACCTTTCATCACTTGCTGCTGTAGTGCCTCTTCTCTCAGTGTGGTTAACCCTTTTTGCTAGAATAAGTCTCTGTTGGATGCGCTACTACTGTGTCCAGCTGATTTGTGTATGTCACAGATTTTGGCAACGGAGGACTGACAAACATCTGGTGGATGGTGTTGCATGTGACCACGTGGACTATACAGGGTGCTGGAAGCTTCACATATTCTAAAGCTAGAGCAGGACTTGGGAACAGCTGATCTCTTTACTTGCGATTGGGTTAGGCATTAGGCTGTTACGTAATGATTATGAGGGGCAGATTGTAACCTTTCTCTTCTTTTGGGTCTTCTTTGTACATTAAATGCCACATTAACTTAGTGTGGATAGTTCTTCCCTTTTAGGGCTTCCTTTTGTGAATGGTGGGTTATTCTTTGAGGTTAGAGCTGTCGGTGATGGTGGATTTTTTGGGATTCTTTGGGGGTATACTTTTCATTTCTTTCTTGTACACTTTCTCTCTTTTATTTAATGAAGGCATGTTAGTATCCATATTCCAAAAAGAAAAAAATCGATTAAGCCATGGTTTTGTTTGCAGCACTTTTTATTGAAAACCAAAATTGAGGATGCTTTTGTAAAATGGCTAGTTTTGTTTTCTTTTTGACCTCAATAACAAAAATGAGTTGATGGGACAGATTACTTTGGATTTTTCCCTCTTGTTTCTTGATTTTTTTTTTTTGGGTCTTGTGGTTGTATTGGTGGTACAAAGTTGTTGATAGGTTCTCTTCCTCTTTGTTTTCTTGAGTCCAGGATAGCTTTCGACTGGGGAAGTGGTCCTCATAGGAGATAGGACTCATCCCAGGGAAGCTTGTTATAGTTGCAGCTATCAAGGCTTCTGCTCTTTGACAAAGCTTGTTGGTAGCAGTCAATTGACTCAGTTAATAGATTGAACTGACATCGTTTGGATTATTTCTTAAGGGCTTGAGATGAAAGTCATCTTTAAAATGAGAATACTCTTCAAGTTTTTGTGTTTGGCTTAGCATCATCTGAGGTCCACCCCCTTCTTCTTTGAACAGTTTGGCTACATTAATCAGAAGTGTATCTTTTGAGGACACATGTTTAGTCGCATGTGGGGTTCAAACCCCTCTTCTTTGGATCACTATTAAATCTCAAATTTCCGATCTCCAAGTTTGTTTTCCATTTTTATGGACACATGCTTATTGATGGTCTCTCTCGTTCTTTCACAAATACATATTTGACAAATATCCTCTTTGTTTTGACTGATCAAACATATATTTAAGTTATGCCATATGCCTGATCATTGAGTACCCACGTTATTAGTGTACAGATGCATATATATATATATATATATATATCTATGATTCTAGAATGCAGCATGCACACAAAAAATAGGGTTGACATTGGAGAGATTTGTTGCCAGAAAGAAACATTACTTTGGGCTAAACTGCAGCTGGATTGTCAATACAAGTCTTGATGATGATAGTGGTGTGTGAATGCGTGCATGCATTGTTTGCATTCTTTTATGTATTTATCTTTCTATTTCTGGCCTTTCTATCTATCGAAAAGGGAAGCTTATATCAAAAGGCCTAAACTTTTCATGTTTCTTGTATAAACAACTATGGTTCGGCATTTTCTATGCCACAAGTCCAGACAGTCATGTATATAATGCTAGTGCATCTTTTTAATGGGCTTGGTAACCTTTTCATTTACATGATGACTCAACAAGTTTGTGGGTTGATTTTGCTAATTTATATCCAGATCCTGAAACATTACTTCAAGCTAATCTTTGACTCATAACATGAGATTACTCTAGTATACCGATTTTAACGGATCAATGCCAGGTGCTCTTCTACCGGATGCAAAGGATAGAGCAACTTTCATGAAGTTCATTTTTTGTTTGGTTCAACTTGTAATCCCCCCTTTATTTAACAGGAATTGCTGGATTTGGGTGAGGCTGTTGGAACTCAAAGCCGAGGTCTTCCTCGAGAACTTATTCTATCTCTCCCAGTCTCAAAGTATAAATGTGGTTTCTTTTCAAGGAAAAAGGGTCGGGGTGAGAGGTAATATTTTTTTTCTTTAATATACATATAGTAACCAGTCATTTTCTGATTAGCTCTAAGTTTATCATTAGTGATATCTACTTAATAAGGATTACCTGAAATGACCTTCTATTCATTTTTATTTACGCATATCCATCTTGCACATGCATGTCTAAGGTTTTGACACATCCTAGGGATTATTTTTTTTTCCAGCATACTTGTTATGATACATGAGGAATGTCCTGAAACTCACTTTAGGATCTTGAATACAATATACTTGGTACAGAAACTCCCCACACTTAACAAATTGTTGGGGATATGTAAGCAAAATGCAAAAAATTTCTGGATTAACAAGCATCTTCGGTATCAATCTCATACATGATTTAATTAATTTCATTTTGGCATATAATGGGTAAATATATGGATATGCTTAGTCCTCCTGTGTTTCCATGCCTTGTAAATATTTCCTATGTTCATGCATACCCATGTCCTGGGTCTTAGCATCCCGAATGATATCTGTAATAACAATATACACATCTCGTTTTATTGTTGGTTATATCATGGACCACAAAATGAAGCAGTTGTTTTTAGTGTTGTGCCAAATTACTGATGTATACCTACCTAATATCAAGCTGATCTGAACACATTTATCCCTAAGACCAGAGAACCAATCTCCATATTCTTCGGGTGAGTTCCAATTGGTGCATTACGTGTGTTTGCTAAACTTTCTGTCCACGGCCGGTTACAAAACAAATAGCATACAGTATTCTGTAGCCACAATTGGATCCCTATTATTTGTCCATCAGTGTATTCTTTGATTTTCCTCAACTGTAAATGGTTTATTGTTGTGAACACTGCCCTATCACTGTGCTAGGGACCTCGGGAAAGGAAAAAAAGGATGGTTTATTGTGTCGCATGACTATCTGGCTTGTTCATCTCCAATTTCTTTTCTTTCAACTGTAAATAGTACATTTTGCTGCTTACTGCTTTTCTGTGCATTTATTGGGAGGATCAAGCAGTTGGATTCTAAATGGATATTTTTGGTCCGGTAATCTCACTTGATAAATCTTCTTCCACCATGCACGCCTGTACAGATGTGTGATCTGCCAGATGGACTACAAAAGAGGCGACAGGCAGATGACCCTTCCATGCAAGCATGTCTACCATGCAGGCTGCGTCTCTAAATGGCTGGGTATCAACAAAGTGAGTTCACATCCTCTCATGGGTATATATTGAAAGCTTCTTGCGTTCCAGGGGTAACGGAAAAATAGTTTCCTCTTCTTCATGTCTGATCGCTTTGCCTCCTTCTCCCTTTTTCTTCCTCCTTTCCCCTTCGTGACAGGCATGCCCTGTTTGTTTTGCCGAGGTATTCGGTGAGAAGCCCAGACGTACGTGAAGCCCCTAGCGGGAGAAATGCATGCCAAATTTCCTGTGGATCTGTGCCCTTTTGGATCGAGTTCTCTTTCAGTACACGTAGCTTGATGGTACTTCCTTGCTTGTTTTTTTTTTTGATTTTCTTGGTTTCTTCTCCCCCGTGTTTCTCTTGGTAGATTTTTGTTACGTAATTTGTCAGAACAAATTGGGATGATGTTGTATGGAAGAGAAGTCCGAATTGTGGGGGTAGTTGATTCTTGTAATCTGTACTAGTTAATACGGCTCCCTGTGAAAAAAAAAACAGAAGAAACAAAAGGGGAAATCCACGTGATGTGTAAAATCAGAACTCTTTTGGGCAATCCTTCTTTAAGTCGTGGCTGCCGCTGCCGCTTTGATCTGATAGCGTTAGTTAAAAATGGAAGCAAGTAGTCTTTGTTAGGGCCCTAATGAGGTTCTATTTTAAGACGTCTCAACACAGCGGACACTGTCAGCAACTTTAGGAATTTGACTCCAAATTGGAAAAACGTTGTCTACCAGCAATTTCGGCCACTGCATAGGCACCTTGATGTTTTTGCCTCGTCATGGTGAACTCTACATTTGTTTGTACGACACAAAAATATGAGATTTGATAATGTTTTGCAGTGTTTTATGTCAAACAATCCCTAAATGGTAGTCGTTTTATTTATACATTTTTTGGACCTTGATTGACATAAAGATATAAAGTATGACATCATCGAATGACTCGGACTGTTTGGCTGGCTCCTGCAAACGGTCGTTGAAATGTGTTTTCATTCGGAACTTGTGCTTTCAAAGCCCTGGAAAACATAATTTGTAGTTCAGATCATGACATTCTCCAGCGGAAAACCAAACCGTGAAAAGTTTTGACACGATTATCAGGTTTCATGTTTATTTGCATGGTAAGTGCATTTCACAGAGTTCTTGGTCAATATTTCATTAGACGTCTAATTTCCTTGTTTGGATTACGTAATGGAACATCAAAAGAAAATCAGGAACGACCATTTTACAAAAGCATCGCTGATTTTGGTTTTAATAAAAAAGTAAGGTAATCCAAAGTAAGGTTGTTTTTTTTATTTCATTGATTTTGAAGTTAATGACATTAGAAGTTGAGTATGCTAACTATCGCTCTTTGATTTTCATCTTCTAATCAAAGCAACTGACCTATGCCATCATTCCTTAAAAAGAAAAAAGGAGAGAAAATGGAACGAAGAGAAACAACTGAGGTACCAATATATGAATATGCAATATTCGAGACATATAAGGAAAAGAGCACATGAAGTGAAGTGAATTACTTGGCAAAATGATAACAAAGCTCCGGAGTTTATTTTACTCATAAAGATATATATATATATATATATGATAACAAAGCTCCGGAGTTTATTTTACTCATAAAGATATATATATTATATATATATTACGGGTGTTTACTTGCGCTCTAGAGCCGCCAAACCAAGTAGTGACAAAATGGCAGAGAGAAAATGGCGATGTTGTCTTGAATCACTAGATATTCTGGATCACCATCGGTGGACAATTGAATCATGTGTTTTTTTTTTGTTTCTTCAACTTATTACAAGTCATCATCGGTGGGGAGTTGTTTAACACGTCCAAATTAACGGATAAAATGGATTAAATAAGTGGTGTTGAATATTCAAAGAAGTTAATTATTTGGTACCTATTGATTGAACATTTGTGCACATTTATTAACCATTTAGATGGTGTGTGCAATGTTAATCCTGTAAATTAAATTTCAGACAATTTTGAGTTTGGATACTAGACTTTTCCTCACTAATTGCAATTAGTGTTTATTTATATCCGACATAAAATCTAAACAATATTATTTAACTGTCATGGAAATTATTAACTTTTACAATATCAGTTGTGATATTGAGGGCATGTTTGCAATTGTAACAACAAACCCTTTCAGATGGATGCAAATCTTAATGTACTTTGATCTAGGGTGGGATAGATCTATAGGAGTAGGAATGTGTTTACAAGATAAGTGAAAAATTAGGCATGAGGTAAGGGCTCATCTATAGATTAGCATTATTCAATGAGTTCAATTGTAATTTGGATACGAGTAGGGGTACATTTGTAATTTTATATTGACTTAGGGTTTATTTGTAGTTTGCCACAAGATAGGGTTTGGTTGCAGTTTAGTATTGACTAAGGTTTAATTGCAGTTCAGTACTGACTAGAGTTTAAGTGTAGTTTAATACTGACTAGGGTTTAGGTGCAATTTGATACTGACTATAGTTTAATTGTGGTTGGTCATCAACTTTTGGTTCTTGTTAGTTAGGATGGAATTTATCTTCATCAGTCTTTCGAATCTTCACAGGAGGATTCAGTTTAAACTTCGTCACACTCGAATCATCGGATTGCCGAGATGACCATCGTCGGACCATTAGATGAAGGCCGTGAGTTAATCTTCATGAGATGAGAACATGTGCACAAGAGACCCACAAATGGGAAGGATGTTTATACAATTTACAAAAAGTTCAAGATATTTTTGTAAATCCCTAGACAATTTTGTAAAGTGCTAGACATTTCACCAATTACAAGACTTTATAAGATTTTCTTGAAAGAATATAGGGCTTTTTCGACAAATTGTAGACTTTATAAGGCTTTCTACACAAAATGTAGGGACTTATCTATACACATTTCGAAAATTACAGAACTCTTCTATAATTTTATAATATTGCAGGGATTTTCTAGTAATTTTAGACTGGCCAAAGGTATTTTTATAATATCTAGACTAAGCAAGGGTTTCTATGTAATTTTAACACAAGACACAAGTCTCTCGTTAGTGGAGGCACACAAGATGACAACATTTAAGAGATTGTTTCTCTTTCTTGCGGGTTGTGATTTCCCTCCACGCATCCGTCATCACATCACCACGGATCAACCTACGTGGTCAGGTCATGGGGGTCAAGGGGGCAACTCCCCCTTACAGGGGTTAGGGGGCAGTGCCCCTTGCGGGGCCTGGAAGAAAAAAATCAGTATGATTATGTCACAAATCCTTGTTGGGCCTCAAAAAAATCTATATTATATAATATAAGAGAGAAGGGCGGTTCTTTTCCGCCGGTTCGCGAGGTTATCCTTTTCCCGGTTCTCCTGTACGCGGTTTTTTCAGGGGTTCTTCCTTCGCGGATCCCGCGGGGGCTGCGGGAGCTCAACTTGGCGTCCAACCTCTTCCCTCTCCAGCTGCTTGGATTCGGAGGTCGTGGACCTCTCCCGCAACCAGATAAATGGGACAATGCCCTCCGTCTTCGGTGGACTCCCCAAGCTGAGGGAGTTGCACCTGTCCTTCAATAGGCTGAGGGGGTCGATTCCCAGAGAGATCGGGCATGGTTGAGGGGTGCTCCTCGCGGAATGGCGTCCTGGTGAAGATGGACTCCACATATTCGAGATGGGTTTCTCGGGACGCCGACGAGGAGGAGGAGGGGGAGGCGGCGGCTGGGAGCTCTCACAGGGACAGCGGGGAGTCGGGTCTCCAGTCCGAGGATGACGAGGTTGGGGAGCAGCGGCTGATTCGGACGGGGCAGCACATCGACTCCTTCGACTTGGAGGCTCTCGAAGTGCCGTGCGCGCAGAGGACCTCTGGGGAGCAGCGGCTGATTCGGACACGGCAGCACATCGACTCCTTCGACTTGGAGGCTCTCGAGGTGCCGTGCGCGCAGAGGAACGGATCAAACAATCCCTTTTGAGGTAACTCCCCATAACACTAAATTCCAACTGTTTCCTTCTCCCCCATGGACTCCGACCATGATTCAATGTTCCTTCTTCCTCTCAGAGTCCATATTGAGATTTTCTACTTCTATATAAGGCGCCCTCGACTCCATCCTCATCGTCTTTGTATTTTTTAACACTGGTTGAAGGTAAGTCACTTTTTTAATTTTCCTTTTATTTTCTTTTTGGGGAAATACCTCTAGGACTGAGTTATCACCGTTGTTTGTTAAAAACATAGAGAAGAAAGACACAGCTTTACGGTAGCAGAAGTCACGTTGGCAGTTCTACGGTAGCAGAAAAACACATACAAGTCTTTAATTTTTTCTGGTGGAAGGCAGGTTTGTCTTTTATGTTTCTTTTATTTTTTCTTTTTGTACGGTAACATTATATGTTTATGTGCATTACTGATATTAAAAGTTTACTTTGCACATGTTATATGTTATGCACTAGACACACAGCTCAGCGGTAGATTTAGTTTGAAATTTTATAAGCTAGGCAGTTTAATATACTTGGTGGTTTTTCAATTTAAGTAGTTTACTTCCTTCCTGATTTTAACTTGCAAGGAAGATATTAGATTGGTGATTTGGATGTATGTATTTTTATCGGTGGTTAACAAAACATCCAGTTATCAGGTGAGTGCCCCCTAATCATGACTTAAATGTATTGCTGCAAAATATTGCATGTGAGCACATCACATTGTGATCATGTGAACCTTCCGTGGTTTCCTTTATGGTTCCTTTATCTATTAAACGAAAGGGGGTTTGTAGTGGGCAAGGAATCCTTGTTTTGATATGTTCATTTTTAGGTAGCCAGCCACCTTCAAGCACAACTATGTAACATGAAAAAATAGAGTCAGCTTATTAGTTCAAATTGACGTGGGTTGATTTGATAGCTTGTATATAAGATAACATGAATCGATATTGTTGTATTATACTTATGTAAATCTCCCTTAGGTGGATCTCCAGTGAGCTAAAGTTTGTTCCAATTTTTTTGAAAAGATACATGGGAATTTTAGACAGAAGGGAGCTTGAGAGTGTCAACTTATATTTGGTATTTTCAAAGTCAAAGGTCATGGAACCTGAGAATGTCGATTTCAAGTTTAGTGTTTAAAAAAACTGACATCGAACTTAAATTTGATGTCTTCCTCCATGTGGTCTAAAGATTGGATGGCAGACAGAGTGTATATGTTACTGAGGCGGGTATGACATAGGAGCATTTCTCTTCATACATATACATTTTCAACACCTGTGGGGCGCCACTAGTGGTTCCAGCACTGGGCACATTATTTGTAAAGTTTAGGATCTGATCAGCGTTTCAGGGAAACCTTCACCTTTGTATTTCCATCACCTGAAACTGAAAGTTGAAAGAGCATTTTGTTTGAAATGAGAAAGATAAGCTTATCAAGATAACAATTGCAATGAAAAGTGATGGTGCAGTTACTTGTTTGTCTTCCAGATTTATTATTTTTGGAATGGAATGATGGAATCACATCATGCATCCACAAATTGAGCTTAGGTAGCCAGCCACCTTCAAGCTCAACTATGTAACATGAAAAAATAGAGTCAGCTTAATAGTTCAAATTGACATGGGTTGATTTGATAGCTTGTATATAAGATAACATGAATCGATATGGTTGTATTGTACTTATGTAAATCTCCCTTAGGTGGATCTCCAGTGAGCTAAAGTTTGTTCCAATTTTTTTGGAAAGATACATGGAAATTTTGGACAGAAGGGAGCTTGAGAGTGTCAACTTATTGAGAGTGTCAACTTATATTTGGTATTTTCAAAGTCAAAGGTCATGGAACCTGAGAATGTCGATTTCAAGTTTAGTGTTTAAAAAAACTGAGACATCGAACTTAAATTTGATGCCTTCCTCCATGTGGTCTAAAGATTGGATGGCAGACAGAGTGTATATGTTACTGAGGCGGGTATGACATAGGAGCATTTCTCTTCATACATATACATTTTCAACACCCGTGGGGCGCCACCAGTGGTTCCAGCACTGGGCACATTATTTGTAAAGTTTAGGATCTGATCAGCGTTTCAGGGAACCTTCATCTTTGTATTTCCATCACCTGAAACTGAAAGTTGAAAGAGCATTTTGTTTGAAATTAGAAGGATAAGCTTATCAAGATAACAATTGCAATGAGGAGTGATGGTGCAGTTACTTGTTTGTCTTCCATATTTATTATTTTTGGAATGGAATGATGGAATCACATCATGTATCCACAAATTGAGCTTAGGCTAGCAGTCCTGCGTCACTGGATATTGGTCCCTGGATCTAGAAGATCAAAGCTGGTGATGGTGTTTGTCGTCTATATTTGTTATTCTTGGAATGGAATCACATCATGGTGCGGAAATTGAACTTAGACTTTAGAGCAGTTCTACATCACTGGATTGGTCCCTGGATCTAGAAGATCAAAGCTGGTGTGGTAATGTTGAAGCCAGAAACAATGACATCTGTGGACACTGGATACTCAAAATTCCTTAGGAATATGTTAATCCCATGCACTACTTTTTGACATTTTGATTTTCTGGTATTTTGTTTCAAGATCCAAAAGGCATATGTATTTAGAAGAAAAAAAACTTCTATCCAACTATTCAGGCTAGGCCCTGCGATCCTCTAACCTCCTTCCTATAAGGCTCTACTTTTTTGTGTGTGGAATGTGTAAGGCTCTACTATCATGAAATAGATGATGCAATAATTCGTGCTTAGTTCAGTCATGCTAAAATCTGACAATCTCTGAATCCAATCCTTTGTTAGAAGTTCGGAACGCAATGAAGGGCGACCCCTCATGCAACAACAGCTTGAGACGTTGTTTGATTCATAAGCTGAAGGATGCAGCGGTGGTGGTCTGGTGGGTTATCTTTACATTAATAATCTTTATGATATCAACCCCTTCCATGAAGCCTGCAGAAGTCTTTTATTCCATATTGCTCTCCTGTGTCACAATGCCCCTGCCGTCCTTACTAATAGCAGCATTAATCTCCTTTCATGCACATGATATCTTGCATCTCCTTGGCCCACCTCCTCCTCTTCACTGCTCACTGTTTCTACCTCCTACCCCCGCTGCCTTCCTGATCACCTTTGTGATCTTCCCTTTCCCGTGCTTGACCAATGCCTCAATAGCAGTTGTTGATGAATATATCAATGCCAGGTCAGGGCCATCCCTTGTGCTTCTTCATAAGAAAGTGCCCAAGGAATGTTGTTTTGGACCTTGGCTTTGCCTCGGACATGTCAGAGAGAAGATCTCAGAGAAACCTTAGGAGATTGGGAATGGCAGCATGATCATGATAAGAAATATGGTTTTTAGTGGAACTTTTAAGTTTTTATTTAGTCATTCCGAATGATAAAAAGGAAAAAATAATGATAAGAACAATGCTATACCACACATGCAAACAAAAGCACAAAAAAGAGAGTGAACCTCAGTGGTAAATTCAAGCCTTAAGGATCCACAACCATAAAGTTTCCTGCACAAGAACAGTTAGTCTGAAAATGAATGGCCCTAAAGTTTAGCCTAAGAGTGGATAATTGAATTTAAAATATCAAGACAGACTAAAAGTCCCCCATAAACCAACTGGTCCAAGTGATAGTCATGACCATTACGCGTTTTTCACTGGGTGTTTGGGAGTTTTGGTTCTCAGCAAGGTGGAGAGAGAGAATCTCAAGAGATTCTCGGGAGATTGCAAACCATACATGGAACCCCTCTGCAGCTGACTCTGTCTAGCCATTTTTTATTCCTCCAATCTGGGCACGGACGTGAAACAGTTCAACTTTATTAATAGTGAAAGTTATGCAGTTGGAACATATCCTGGAGAAGCTTAGCTCTTTAAGCTTATAGCATCAGTATATGTGGTTCCTGTGCTCTTGTGAGACTTCAATTCTTAAATTTAAATGAAGGTGTAGAGTAGGGACATGGAGGGTTCAATAAATTGAATGTTTTTTAGAAGAATGCTTTAAACTGTCATTTTGTATTTTGTACTAGCACTTTATGAGTACTTTAAACAATGTTTTATGATCAATAAATGAATTGTTTCATATCATATATGGTGTGAATGATTGGTGAATGGTCGGTGCTCTAATTGTGCTTATGTGATTAATCCATGTTTGGGTTTAAATGTGGTGCAAATGTGGTGCAGTTGGGTTTGATTTGTGAATGATTATGCTAAATTGTGCTTATGTGAACAAGTCGATTCTGTCAGGATTTTTTTATAGGTTATTTGAACAGGTTGGGTGAACAGATTTTTTTCAGGGTGAACACGTTTGTTCTGTGACTAGGCGTTTGAGAATTTTTTACAGGTTCTGTGAGGATTTTTTACAGGGTAAACAAGTTCGTTCTGTAACCAAGTGTTTGAGGCTGAGAGGATTTTTTACAACATGAACAGGTTGGTTATGTGACCATGTGTTTGAGGATTCTTTACAGGTTCTGTGAGGATTTTTTATAGGGTGAACAGGTTGATTCAAAGAACTGGTGTTTAAGGATTCTTTATAGGTTCTGCAAAGATTCTATGAATCAATTCCCTTGTTTCATTTTGATTCTTTACGAGTTATGTGCATTCTGTGAATCTTCGTGCTTCTATGAGTGGTTGTGTGAGCTAGCATACAAGTTCTGTGAGGCATTTGTAAAGTGTTCCTACTACTGTGAACATGTTCAATTGTGCTTCTTTACAGGTTTGTGATCAGGTTCAATACTGTTTGTGCTTCTTGGTCATTTGTTGTCTATTTGATATTAGCAACAGGAATCAATATAGGCCATAAAAACACTTCCCTTACTGTAATGATTGTGGATCTTATTTCAAATGCAAGGGGGTGTTTGTTACGATTTGTAGAAAAATAGGATCAATGTTCCACTTTGTACTGCTATCAAACAACACCACAAATACAAAACTGAAACACACAAGCAGAGGAAGCAGCAAGGGAGATAATGAACAATCCAAGTTCTAAGCAAATTAAAGACGATTTTGTAGTATTTACCATTAGCATCTCATTGCAGTTTAAATGTTCTAGATCTCTATTGCTACAACAGAAAAACAGGCCAGATCATTTTGCAGTTTCTTCCTTTCCTTTTGAGAGAGGGAAGGAAAGTAGTATATCTACATAAAAGGGAGGCAGTATTCAATTGACTATCATCTTGAAATACATGGTATTTTTTCATGGAGTAAGAAACCTATGCACAAGTTTTGTGTGACGACCCGAGAATCCGATTACCGGGAAGGCCCGATAACCCGAGACTCGCACCGCCGCCCACGAGCCGGGAGGGTTCGGAAGGGCTAAAAGGAGTGTGGAGGCACAAAGAAATAGGAAATAAAGCAGGACAATTCAACAATTAACAGAAATAAATAAACAACTATAACAGAGTCCAGTCCAACAGAAAGTACAGTCTAAAGCAGTAAAACGTACCACATGCCAAGTGAACATTCGGCCCGGCAAGCTGGCAACTGAGAACCTCCGCTCCGCACCCTCGAACCTCGAGGAAGAACAGCTACACCTGAAAAGCAGGGAATGAGTCTCCAAAACAGAGACTCAGCAGGGATCCCGCGGAACCCCAACCGGAAACGACGGCGGTAGCGGAAAGGAACGCTACAACTACAGCAGGAACAACAAACCGGTGGCCGGTCAAAACTCGGCACTACAGCTACTCCTACTGTACCAGAAACACACCCCAGACTCACGGTCAAGGGCTACCGAACTACACTAGTATCGCTTATCGAAGTGAAAAACCCACGGCAACCACGCCGTAGAGGCCTGTCTCCCAGAACACGGCCAACCTGGACACGCTGTCAAAAGTGCAACCCGGACACCTGGTCACGGGTACCGCACGACAAGACGCAACCTCGGTAAAGTCACTAGCACTAGCCTCACGGCACGAAAACCGACACGCGCCACGGCGAAACAATCGAAAACTCAACGGTCAACACGACCGAAACCCGAAGGTCGAAGTCACACGACTGACAGTCTGTCACTCTCTGTCCAGAACAGAGTACCTCCCACTAGAAGAACGACCGGATGCGTCCGCTGACGTCTTACACCGCGTCACAAGTGTCTAGCTACGACGCCCTAGGCGTGAGACTCAGACACACACAGTAACCAGTACCACAACAAGGACTAGCTGGGGTCACGCTCGTCAGCGCGTGTCCTAAGCCCCCAACTACGTGTGCACACACAGACCATCTGCTCTAGGTCGGGTCCTCTAGCTGGCTTTCCCCCCCACCGGACTCTGGTGGCAAAGGCAAGGGGCCGACGGAAACCAGCCTAAAAACCGCGTCTCACCGGGTCGCGCTCTCCACCACTCCCAGGTGGGTCCGCACACGCGTGCGCAGGAAGCTACGACTAGTGGAGGATCACTGAGAGAGTAGACTCTCAAAACAACAGAAAACGACGTCCGAACCTAACGAAGTACGGGGACCATCCCACGTAGCAGCACCATCGCACGGTGACCACGATCGGAGAAGAAACGGGACGCACAGTCCACGGTCAAACACATAACCCACTCGGGAATCATCTTCCAGGAAGACTCACGACATGCGGGGGAACCCCACCGCACACATACCGATACACGGTGACTCGATCGAGCGAGAATACGGAAACCCGAAACGCCTGGGGTCACCCGGACTCACCAAGCCCACGGGCACGCTTATCGAGGTAACACGGCACCTCCAGACACCCCAAAACACGGTAACAAAACCCACGGGGTGCCCGGGACACTCACAAGGCCAAAGGTCGACCACTGCGTCACAACCGGGTCGACCGGAGACCAACACAACCCAATCGGAACACTAGTAAACCGCCCGGACCCTTACACTCACGAGCGCGCAAATCAAGGTAAACGGAACCCCCGGACACCCCAAAGACACGGTCACGGAACTCCACGGGGTGTCCAAGGCACACACGGCCCACGAGGAGCACGATCAGCCGCAGACCGCCCGCCCCGGGCAGCCCGGCTGGTCCCTCCAAGAACGCGCTATAGGTCCATAGCGCGTTCAAGCAGAACGCGCTAGGAGCCTATAGCGCGACAAGCCAGGTCGCGCTATGTTTCCATAGCGCGACAGTCCAGAACGCGCCGTAGCCCTATAGCGCGACAGGAACCGCCATACTGTTCATCTTCTCCGATGAACGCGCCCCGTCGGGGCAGCGCGACCCTCAAGAACGCGCTACTGGAAGCTAGCGCGTTCTCAGTCCGCGCCCGAAAACGGTAGAAACGGCGGGAAAATCCATTCCACGCCCCGATCACCCCCGGGTGATGGGGAAACAAAGGGGGAAACATTCCCCAACCCCTCTGGCACCGAGAGGACCCATTTAAACCCCAAAAACACGATCAAAACACAAGATTCGGCTCACACCCCAAAAACATGCATTTTTCCCAAATCACCCCGTTTAGCCCGCTCGGCTCACCACGGCCTACGAAACTCGCGGGAATTGAAGTACACGGGTTGAGGGTCCATCTCCCTACCTCCACCGAAGATTCGACGCACCGTGGACGCCGATCCACGAAGAAAACGCCGTTTAAACCCTCGCCGGTTCACGATCCCACGAACCGCCTCCACCACCGCGATCCTCATCCCGTACCCGTCGCTCCACGCCCCACGAGCCACGCCGCCCCGCCCTCGCCGCCTCCGTCGGCCGCCCGGAGTGAGAGGGGGAGAGGAGAGAACGTGAGAGAAGAGAGAGGGAGGGAAGAGAGAAAATGAGATGGGGAGAGAGAAAAAGGAGGTTATTATATAGAAAATCCGAAATTCCCGAAAATACCGAAAAATAGAAAATCACATTTCTGCGATCCTCGGAACACACCGATCGCAACGGTACCACTCGCGCCCTGGTGAACAGCCCGGTTCACCCGTAACGAGGTTCCGAAGGAATTACCGAAACACACACCGGGAATCGAAAAACACACGCGGAAAAGCCGCGGAACGCTTCCGGGCCTCCGAAACAACTCCGGATCGCGCCGATCCGAACACGAAAGATGTCCGAAACGAAATTTCGGACACAACGGAGTCGGACACTCCAAAAAATCAGATCCGGGACCCATGAACAAGGATCCGAAAAATCCGGGGCATTACAGCCCTCCCCCCTTAAAGAAATTTCGTCCCCGAAATTCAGGACAAGCACAGGAACAGGGGAAGAACGCCGTAACTCACTGACAACGCCGTCAGAACCCCAACATAGAAAAACCTCGATTCTCGCAAAAGCGCCAATCATGAGGGATACAGCCAGACCATAATCACGAACAACGCCACGCTCCGCACGCCGCACACACATCGGCCACTAGAGCAGGCATAAGACAAGGGCACAAGTCTGGTATCACCTCAAACACAACGGAAAACACCCACGGCATCGCTGCCACCCTCTCGCTCACCGAGGGAACGCAATCCTCGCCACAAGAACCAATCCACCGGTCAACGCCCACGCTCGGCGGACCAACCAAACGCCAGCTTCACAACCGCTGATCGATCTCACACCCTGCACCAGGGGTAACCAATCACTGAGCTTCCATCAGCTCACACCTCAGAAACGGCCACCAGAAGGCCTCGCTTGCACGCCGCTCTCTCCATTCTCGAACCCTTACAACCAGCATCTTCTGTCTCTGAAAAGACCATCCACTGGTCGCCAGACATTCGCCAACGGAAAACCTCCACCGGCCCAGCAGGCACGATCCAACACATGACAGGCCATCTGCTGACTCACGCACAGACCAACACCACCTCCAATCTCGAACCTCACGCCAACTCTACCCTCTCAGGGGAGCACTGCGAAACCACATGACTCCATCTCCACACGGTCCTCACGTCACTCGACTCAGACTTACGGGGAATCCTCCCTTGCTGGCCACAGACTGAGGATCAACATCCAACACCAACGTCTCATCAGAGACCACTCTCCGACGCCAATCTCACGAAAAAAGGCCTCCGCCCACAGGCGTCACTCTTCCATCTGGTCTCATCAAATCCTTCGATCAATCCAAATGGACACCTGCCAATGCCATGAACCACAATATCTCAAGCAACGGCACGCCAACCAACATGTCTCACACCGTCGGAGACAACGCACACCGATGAACCAATCCTCCACTGCTCTACACTTCTCAGAAATCCACCCGCAGCAACCAACGCTACGATCCACGCACTCTGATCCACACGCACAGCCACCACAACGCCAACTCGAGATCCACCATCTCGACAACCATCTGCAACCCCGCAGACTCCGATCCTCCACACATCGGGAACCGCGACACCAACCGCAAATCTCAAAAACAGCGCCCAGTTGACACTCATCCTTCCGGAACAGCGCCAACACCCTTACACATCAGGGAACGGGCAACGATTCTCACAGGCAACCACCTTGCCAAGACAAAGAGCACGTCTCGCACGAACTTCATGACACACAAGGCCAACCAATCCGGACACGCAATGCAAGACGACGAACCTTAGCCAAACACGATTCTCTCCAACCAAAGGAGAACCCAATCGCACCTCCGACCAACGGAAGGAAAACTCCACACTCGACCTGACCTCGAGCCTCACGCATGCTGGGAATAGCACCTTCCAGCACCAAGAAAACTATCACTTCCGTCAGGTCAGCTCCTCCGACAACACTTACCAAGTGTCCCGTCGGACCATGATCACAACATCTCTCGATGCACCACCGCTACAATCCCCCGAACTGCAACACGCCCTCCGACAACCTCTGCCCAACGCAACACAACCAGGGCCACCACCGATGAGGGAGAAGGCTCTCGACCCCGATCCGCAGACCCCGCGCCAGCACGAAAGCCGTGAACAACAACCACCTTCACAGCGCCGCACAGCGCACTCAAACTCTCAAGCGAGAAACAAAGCGGAAAACATGCACGAAACCCTATGCCAACTGCTGACTGTACTGGACCTTACGGACTCTGATCACTGCAATATCTCGAATTCCCATGTACGTCCACAACCATGCTCTGATACCAGCTGTGACGACCCGAGAATCCGATTACCGGGAAGGCCCGATAACCCGAGACTCGCACCGCCGCCCACGAGCCGGGAGGGCTCGGAAGGGCTAAAAGGAGTGTGGAGGCACAAAGAAATAGGAAATAAAGCAGGACAATTCAACAATTAACAGAAATAAATAAACAACTACAACAGAGTCCAGTCCAACAGAAAGTACAGTCTAAAGCAGTAAAACGTACCACATGCCAAGTGAACACTCGGCCCGGCAAGCTGGCAACTGAGAACCTCCGCTCCGCACCCTCGAACCTCGAGGAAGAACAGCTACACCTGAAAAGCAGGGAATGAGTCTCCAAAACAGAGACTCAGCAGGGATCCCGCGGAACCCCAACCGGAAACGACGGCGGTAGCGGAAAGGAACGCTACAACTACAGCAGGAACAACAAACCGGTGGCCGGTCAAAACTCGGCACTACAGCTACTCCTACTGTACCAGAAACACACCCCAGACTCACGGTCAAGGGCTACCGAACTACACTAGTATCGCTTATCGAAGTGAAAAACCCACGGCAACCACGCCGTAGAGGCCTGTCTCCCAGAACACGGCCAACCTGGACACGCTGTCAAAAGTGCAACCCGGACACCTGGTCACGGGTACCGCACGACAAGACGCAACCTCGGTAAAGTCACTAGCACTAGCCTCACGGCACGAAAACCGACACGCGCCACGGCGAAACAATCGAAAACTCAACGGTCAACACGACCGAAACCCGAAGGTCGAAGTCACACGACTGACAGTCTGTCACTCTCTGTCCAGAACAGGAGTACCTCCCACTAGAAGAACGACCGGATGCGTCCGCTGACGTCTTACACCGCGTCACAAGTGTCTAGCTACGACGCCCTAGGCGTGAGACTCAGACACACACAGTAACCAGTACCACAACAAGGACTAGCTGGGGTCACGCTCGTCAGCGCGTGTCCTAAGCCCCCAACTACGTGTGCACACACAGACCATCTGCTCTAGGTCGGGTCCTCTAGCTGGCTTTCCCCCCCACCGGACTCTGGTGGCAAAGGCAAGGGGCCGACGGAAACCAGCCTAAAAACCGCGTCTCACCGGGTCGCGCTCTCCACCACTCCCAGGTGGGTCCGCACACGCGTGCGCAGGAAGCTACGACTAGTGGAGGATCACTGAGAGAGTAGACTCTCAAAACAACAGAAAACGACGTCCGAACCTAACGAAGTACGGGGACCATCCCACGTAGCAGCACCATCGCACGGTGACCACGATCGGAGAAGAAACGGGACGCACAGTCCACGGTCAAACACATAACCCACTCGGGAATCATCTTCCAGGAAGACTCACGACATGCGGGGGAACCCCACCGCACACATACCGATACACGGTGACTCGATCGAGCGAGAATACGGAAACCCGAAACGCCTGGGGTCACCCGGACTCACCAAGCCCACGGGCACGCTTATCGAGGTAACACGGCACCTCCAGACACCCCAAAACACGGTAACAAAACCCACGGGGTGCCCGGGACACTCACAAGGCCAAAGGTCGACCACTGCGTCACAACCGGGTCGACCGGAGACCAACACAACCCAATCGGAACACTAGTAAACCGCCCGGACCCTTACACTCACGAGCGCGCAAATCAAGGTAAACGGAACCCCCGGACACCCCAAAGACACGGTCACGGAACTCCACGGGGTGTCCAAGGCACACACGGCCCACGAGGAGCACGATCAGCCGCAGACCGCCCGCCCCGGGCAGCCCGGCTGGTCCCTCCAAGAACGCGCTATAGGTCCATAGCGCGTTCAAGCAGAACGCGCTAGGAGCCTATAGCGCGACAAGCCAGGTCGCGCTATGTTTCCATAGCGCGACAGTCCAGAACGCGCCGTAGCCCTATAGCGCGACAGGAACCGCCATACTGTTCATCTTCTCCGATGAACGCGCCCCGTCGGGGCAGCGCGACCCTCAAGAACGCGCTACTGGAAGCTAGCGCGTTCTCAGTCCGCGCCCGAAAACGGTAGAAACGGCGGGAAAATCCATTCCACGCCCCGATCACCCCCGGGTGATGGGGAAACAAAGGGGGAAACATTCCCCAACCCCTCTGGCACCGAGAGGACCCATTTAACCCCAAAAACACGATCAAAACACAAGATTCGGCTCACACCCCAAAAACATGCATTTTTCCCAAATCACCCCGTTTAGCCCGCTCGGCTCACCACGGCCTACGAAACTCGCGGGAATTGAAGTACACGGGTTGAGGGTCCATCTCCCTACCTCCACCGAAGATTCGACGCACCGTGGACGCCGATCCACGAAGAAAACGCCGTTTAAACCCTCGCCGGTTCACGATCCCACGAACCGCCTCCACCACCGCGATCCTCATCCCGTACCCGTCGCTCCACGCCCCACGAGCCACGCCGCCCCGCCCTCGCCGCCTCCGTCGGCCGCCCGGAGTGAGAGGGGGAGAGGAGAGAACGTGAGAGAAGAGAGAGGGAGGGAAGAGAGAAAATGAGATGGGGAGAGAGAAAAAGGAGGTTATTATATAGAAAATCCGGAAATTCCCGAAAATACCGAAAAATAAAAAATCACATTTCTGCGATCCTCGGAACACACCGATCGCAACGGTACCACTCGCGCCCTGGTGAACAGCCCGGTTCACCCGTAACGAGATTCCGAAGGAATTATCGAAACACACACCGGGAATCGAAAAACACATGCGGAAAAGTCGCGGAACGCTTCCGGGCCTCCGAAACAACTCCGGATCGCGCCGATCCGAACACGAAAGATGTCCGAAACGAAATTTCGGACACAACGGAGTCGGACACTCCAAGAAACCAGATCCGGGATCCATGAACAAGGATCCGAAAAATCCAGGGCATTACATTTTGTGTCCAAAGAAAACCTCTTTTCTATAAATAACTTTGGTGCAAATGACAAATGCACAAAGAGAAGGGGAAAAAAGTTGCAATGAATCATCTAATGTACAGTTAGCTTGGCATTATCTGCGGTGCAGTGTTTGAATAAGAGATACCTGGCAACAGCAACATCCTTTGCCTCAGCTGAGAATAGTCTCGCGACTGCCTTAGGAACGCCTAAAAATGGTCCATCAATATTCATGACAGCTTTTATCACCGCCACCACCCATTGGCACTGGTGCCTCGACCCACTTCATGAAATGCAAAAAGTACAGAACTCCCATTGAATGTGGAATTACCACCACCTTATTTCCACCATTTGTTGACATCATAAGATCTATATTACTTTTTATCTGGCTGAGCGTCTGATCCCTAACCTATTTAACCCAGTACAGGCCAGAAGGTTAAAAATGTAAAAGGCAGCAGATCTAGGATAGCTAATAAAAAGAATGTGATGTAACAAAAGCAAAGTAGGCACAATTCACCACCCTGGAAGTCAAAGAATGAGAAAAATAACTAATGGAAGAAGGAAAAGAGCTAGGAAAGTCATGGAGAAAGAAACAGAGGTGCACCTCGGTATTCTGGAAAGATAGTCTCCAATCATATGCAGCCATGTACATGGTCTTCTCCTCATAACCAATGCGTGCCAAATTAGCAATTAAAACAGCCCATACAAAATACCCAGGTGCAAAATAATCTGCTGCCACGAGGCCAGCGACAGGCCTAACTCTTACACCAGGAGGATCTAACCCACTTTCATTGTCCAGAGACATATGTTCAACCCAACATAACGGTCTGAGGAAGTTTCAACCAAACCAAGAGGCAATAATAAAAAATAGCATTTGAGCAACAATAACTATAGATAACAAACTTGCAGAAGCATCCATGGTTGAATTAGTAAGGACAGATTTACACTACAAAAATGACAAGCAATTGATTCAGCCCAGCTTCTCTATCCATAAGGATATTTATGACCATACTAAGAGATAAAAAATAATTCAGCATTTGCAGGGGAATTTAACTCATTCAATGGGTCACTGCTTAATGAAAGTCAGAAAAGTAATGCTCCTTGCTGGAAATAGGACATACCCAACAAAACACTGCAGAAAAGCCGACAATATTTTAGAACTTGAGACTTTACTTTATTTTTTTAAAAATTATAATAACATTTTTAAAAATTGGTGTAGAATATTTACAGTCTATATATTTCTAAGAATCTTCTCCTTTTGGTGCATAATTCTTACATTTGATTTTAAATTTCTACTAGGTCTTTGCATTCACCTGCATTTGCTACTGTAACCGCTGCAGATATTTTTGCCTCTCAACCTGCTGAAGTATACAACTTGGGTAAATTCTATCCTTTTAGATTAAGGGCTGTAGACGAATGTTCCCTCTTATTTTACTTTTTGTGCATATGTTCATGCTGAGTGTGTATATTTGTCCACTGTAGGCATATGGGTGCTCAGACTTAGAATCAACCAGTAAAGCATTGTCATCATAGATTATTCTAGGCTGCCCGTATGATAGAACTTGTGGAAATAATGCCTCCCACTTGCCATCAATGAACACTCCATCCATTATAATTTTGTTCTTGAGAGTGTTAATAGAAAACATGTAACATAACTACTCATCTTCTGTGAAGCAATAAATTTAGTGACATCTATTGTTTGGATGGGATTAAGATTTAAAAAGTAATTTATTTTAGTGAAAAATCTTACTTAATTAGACTTTACAATAACTAATAAAGATCCTAAAATAGATTTTAATAGATATTATTTATAAATATTAATAAAAATATTATAAAACTAATTTTGTTAATAATCTACATTAGTAAAAATGAAGATATTATTTGACATATTATCCTTTTAAAAATATGTAGTAAGAATGATAGTATAACGATGATTACTAATTATTTCCTTCGTAATTACGAGTAATTAAATAGTATAACTTAACTTTAACATGTTTTTGTAATGAAACGATGATTTATATTAATGATTAGGGTAATATAAATACCATATAAGTAGTAATATAAATTAAACTCTACTTTAATTATAATTAGTGATAATGAAACTTCTAATTAAATATTTTAATTCAAAATTTTTGTTAGTAATAATGAGACTTTAGATCATTCTTATTTTTTCTATAATAAATTTAATTAACACTAATGATATTTAATTATTTAAAAATATACAAAAAGTGTCGATCACTTTTTATTACATAATTTCAATTGATCAAAAATTTCTAATAAAATTTCACAAAGTTTAAGTGTTCGAGTAACAACAAATTTCTTTTTCGCGATTGTTAGCCGCAAATCTTTCAATATAACATGATCTTCAATTGAGCGTCAGGCTTAACAAAGAGATTTGAAGTAAATGATGCAGTATTTTCTCAGAAGAGGGAAGGTGTACAACAAAAGTCATTCACTTTATAATATTACACAATTTCAATTGATCAACTTTTGTCAATTGATCAAATTTACACATTATATATAAAGTAAACATCGGGTAATCCAAGAAAGAGAGGAAAAAATGAAAATACGTGATCTTCTATAGCATCTTGATTTTCAGAAGTGCACATAAAAGGTTTACTACTACAACTAAGATTTCTCTTTCTTACACAACTTCAAATTATCAAATTTTGACAATAATGAGTCACAAAGTTGAATAGTCAACTCGGCTGCAAATTTCTTAAGTAAAAAAATAACAAAAGACACAAAAACCTAGGAGATTGCTTCTTCTCCTTAAGTAACAATTACATGATTTTCCTCAAAAAATACAAGGAATTATATTACAAAAATACATAGGGGTGTAATAGCTATTACAAGGCTATTTTTATAAACATACTCTTCAACACAAAAGGCACAAGTCTTCATGAGAACTCCGAGCTCGCTCCGTAGTATGTATATCGTGCATGTTGAGGTGAGCCCCCTAGAGGGTCTTTATAGCACTCCGAAAAATGTGAGGCTAAATTTTATTAAATATTTATGAACAAGAAGTCCAAGAATATTAATTATTCATTTATTATCTATTTATTCCTACTCATGTATATGTGTGTTTTCACCAGCTTGGTAGATGATAGTTAGACGTAGTGGTAGTAGACGGAAGAAAAATGAGTTAGACAATATTCCGTCTAAGTGAAAATAACATTAGACGATGACGTGGAAGGTGTTAGGTGATGTTCCGTCTAAGGGGAGAGAGATAGGCTGTCACGCTCCGAATCGATAGCAGCGGAACGCATTGCTCGGAATATGGTAGCGATATAGTCATGTCAATCGGAGCAATAACTTAAAGGAGACCAGAAATTGGACGAACATAAATCTTTATTGACATAAACGCGTTATTACAACTTATTGACTCAATTATAATTTTCAAATAAAAATAAAAGACACAGTAGCCAGAATTAATACAAAATTCGAATCTAGATTCAAGAAAAATAAAAGACACAGGTAATCTATCTTTAGGAGCTCTGTTGTACATTTTCCCTTCCCATTCGAGTCACAGCCTTGTTAGCCACCTGATTACCTTAAAAATAGGGGAAAACACTAAATAAGCGAACGCTCAGTAGGAAGTATATCTCTGATCCAGACTCGCTTAAAGTAATTAATGATTTATGTAATATGTCATGATCATGTATGAGAGAAAGCAAGATAATATCAAGAGTGGAATAACAAGAATATAATAAGGATGAACTAGTAAGATTTCGAGATATATCAAGCAAAGATAACAAGGATATCCATTATGTAATATCAAGTCATGTCATGAGATATTGGCTATTCATTCATTCAAGTATTGCCCGTGTCGGGCCACGCAAGTCACACATGTCATGTCAAGTAATATCAAGCACTAGAGAGATTGTGGAATGTCATAAATCAAGTCAGTCATGCACTTCAGTGCAATGCCACACCGTGGTCAATCAACTCCCATGGGCACAAGTACTTTCGGACGCTCCTCCCAGGATCAGAACGGGTCCCATAATTGCAGGCATTGAGTCATGTAATATTTCGACATCAACTATAGTTTATAGTTAATAGATTTCCAAGGAAATAAGCCATTGTAGGATAATAAGTAGATTCATAGAATAGAGATTTCAAGGACATAACTTTAGTAAAGATGACATAGCGATAAATCACGTATGAAAATCAAGATACGCGTGAATCTGGGAAATTGGTGTCTACTCAGGTCGCCACCAATTACAGAATTCGCGTCCACTACGGTGGTCGCCCATTCTATGAATAGTAACGGGCACGAAAGAAATAGCGTCCATTCAAACGGTCGCTAATTCAATTAGCGTCCACTGCCCTGGTCGTCGATTCCAGACAGAGACAGACTTCTCAAAAGAGACAAGAAATAGCCCTCTATGAGGGCTAGGTTACCACGTTTCTTCAGAGTGACGTGACATTCAAGAGTTCTATGGTTTTTAGGGTACAACCAGCTCGACTGTCTTGAGGGAATCCAAGGCTAGCGGAGTCTTACGAATGTCTCAATGAAGAAAGTACCAGTCCGAAGGAAGGAATATCCTGCGGAGGGTCCAATCATCACCAAGAGTTGAGGTGTAAGCGTGAAACAACGTGAGAAATAGAGACTCTATCCATGGACTAGGATAAGAGTGCCAATAGACCCGCAGTATGGGTGAAAGCCCGATAAAATAGTGAGATAGAAAATTCGCGTCTAAATAAGCATGTGTCAATTTATTAATTCGCGTCTCCTTAGAGAGGCGCCAATTCTAGAATTTATCATAATTAAAATAAAATTATATTAATTGACGTCCGTGTACGGAGGCGCCATTTCATTAAGTCGTGTCTATTTATATGGACGTTAATTCCTTGATTTTCATATTATTTCTTTTTAATAAAATAAATAGGAATGTGTGTCTATTTAAGAAGACGTTAATTCATATTTTATTAATAATTAAAAAAATAACATATCTATTCTTATTTTTTAATATATATATATATAATATAATAATATACATCCTTTTATTTTAAAAATATATATATATATATATATATATATTATAATAATATACATCCTTTTAAAGAGTAAGATTTTTTTTTAAGAATAAAGATGAAAGGAGAAAATAACCGGGACACAAAAGAGAATAAGAGATTTTACGAGGGTTATTTAAAAATTTCACAACAATTCTTTTAACGTCGTTTTATATAGATGAATAGTGTCATTTTTTATTTTTTAAAAATTTTATGAAATAAAATATATAAAAAATAATAGAAAAAATATCAAAAATTTAATCATATACATATCAAGATTTTATCTTGTCCGATTGAATAGATATAAAAGTTTAAAGTTCAAGCAAAATTTTAACATACGAACAATGTTACTTTTCAACCATTAACTTTTTCGTGTATCTAAAAGCATGAAAATTAAGATGAAAGTATGGAGATTTCAAAAATATATATATTACAATTTTATTTTACATAATTACATGGATATAAATTGTTGAAGATGGTGTAGTTATAGTTAATTCAAGTTATCCACTGCAACGTATCCCATGGGTACGCTTGCAGATTCAAACGTTTGTGAACAGTGATGTTTTTAAATCGGGAGTATTTTAGGGAAATTAAAGACATGAAATTTAAGAGAAAAATATGGGGGTTTTAAAAATATGTATGTCGTAATTTTTCTGCTCATGATTTTATAGTTATTTAATTTTAAAGTTCGTTCGATATTTTAATCAATTAAACGGGATTACTTTTATTCCGATAGATTTTAATAAAATAAAATTACTGAAAATATGATAAAAATCTAAAGATCCTAACCATGTCCATGTCATAATTTTATTCCATCAAATTTCATAGATATTAAATTTTAAACATAGGTGTGATTGTAAATTAATAAGCATAACCGGTCTAAACGTTGCAGACACGATACAAAATTATGCAGAGGTGTTACACGAACGTGAACATGCATATGCTCATGCCTGGCAAATAGTTAAATTTGCAAAGACATTTAACGATTTTATCTGAGGAGAAAACCTACCGATCGTGTGTGGAAGGGGACGGACGTAGCAGACAGGAGGGAGAGGACGACAGACGGGAAGAAGCTACGTACTTCTTCACAGCAGCGGCAGCGGCAAAAGCCGTAGCAGCACGGCGGGGATGATGATCGGTAGCAGAACCCCCACACGAATAGGAAGCAGCAGGTTCCTTCGGACGCAGCAGCAAGACGCGTTTGACGCCGCAAGGGATTTTATTTATAGACTTAATGGCTTTTTTTTTGTTTTTTTACGAGTCCTAGTGCGTTTAAGTATCACTGGATAAACCCAATCCTTCTACATTCACCGCCGCTATCCCTTCTTTGATTCCTTGTTCAATAGGAATCCTAAAGCTCCTGATGCGCAGGTCGACTCCAGCAGCTTCTACTGGTTGTATAGCGCGAGAACCCAATGAGTTGTTCGTGGGTTTTCCTTGAACTAAGCCCATCTTGTTTAATCTCCCATGCATGCTCAGGTCGTTCCACTCCCTCAACCGGTGTTACATAAGACCCATCATATGTGTTGGATATATAAGGCCCTCGGCCTTTGTCTAAATTTAATTGGGGAAGCCATTCACCACTATCTGGCCTTTACTACACCAATAGGTTTAATAGGGAGCCCACTAATCTTGAGCTAATGGCCCTTACGCGTGGAAGCCCATTCATCGCTGCGTTAAATTTGGTTTGTTAGACTATTTACTAAGCCTGTACATTAACTGGGCTGCTAATTGCTATACGTATAAGGGTTTTGATTAAGAAAAACATATGTATACTAAACCCCTTATATAAAGGAGAAGCCCTTTATACTCATCTATATATACATGACCTCCAAAGCCCACTATCTAAGTAACCGTCTCAATATGGGTTCTTAACGTAGAGGCCCATTATGTATATATAAATTAAGGTCATTGTTAATCATTTATTAAATTTTTGATTTAAGTTGAACTTTGAATATATTTATATATATTATTGTGATTAATCTCATTTCTTTATCTACCTTATTAATTTTACTATCATCTCGGTATCAGAGATAGGTTGCGGTCCTATGAATGTCTTTATATATATATATATATATGTTGTATAATTTTTAAGACGAATATCCGAATTTTCTTTCTATTTATAATCTTAAATATTTTTGATGCTTTATTAATTTAAGTCACAAATAGATAAAAAGAATATGGTCAATTTTCATTACTCAATTATCTTTTAATTATTTATTTATATCCCTATTTCATAATTAATTCACTAACAGATAATTTCTTCTTGATTTAGAATTGTAATGAGATACTTTTAATATCTAATTATCTTTTCTCTTTCAAAAATATAGGCAATTATTTCTATTTTAACTTTTATAATTTATCGGGCGTTACATAGGCGATGCTTTGTCTAAGTGAAAAGAGTGTTAGACAATGACGTGGAATGTGTTAGATGATGTTTCATTTAAGGGGAGAGAGATAATCAATGTATCATCTAAATTAGGAGCGTTAGATGAAGCGGGCTTGATAGACATATTATTTTGTCATTTTTTAGATACACTTAAGGAATATATGATATAATGAGGAATTAGATGATATATTAAAAGATCAGACGAGATATTGACGTGATAAAGCGATATAGTGACGAGATAAATGATATATTGAAAGATTTAAACGAGATAATTATGATTTATGGAGGAGTCAAGTCATGTATTTTAGGATTAATTGATATGATTGAAAAGAAATTAGAGGAGTCATTGGGAGGTTTGACGATGGTTGAGTGCCAGAATGAAGTTGGACCATAGGGTCGTGACAATGGAAAATAAGACAAGGTTTAGACAGTGAAGCCGAGGGTCAAACTAGATAGGGAGAATGACGACGTCTAGGAAATGGCAAAAGTCTTAGAATGTTGGCCGTGTTGGACTTTCTGTAGACTTAAATAATGTTAAGGCCTGACAATATTAGATTTTCCTTAGATTCGAACATTGACAGGATCTAAATTGGCCAGATTTTCTGCATGATTTGGGACAGTATGACTAGACTAATGAAATAAAATAGAATAGAATGCTATGGCATGAAGTAGGCCTACATATTAGAGTGGATTGACAGTTTGATCTCACATGCAAGGGTGTCGGGGAAGACCATAACTCGGGGCATAGAGAAAGTTAAATAAATTTATATCTTTTCCCTTCTCTTACTCCGGTTCTTCTCATTTCCTTATCTTCCTGCACTCTCCAGAGAGTTCTTGGGAGAACCTTGTAGTCTCACAACAGTAAGTCCCTAGCAAGCTTCTCAAGTTGCTATTCAACTTCTGCTTTTTCTGAGATTATGTTTTATGCCCTTCCAACTCCTTACCTTTAGGGCGAACCAGAGAGATGGTAGGACGAGCTGCTAGGAGAAGAAAGGGACATGGGATTTAAGTTTCAAACTTCCATTAAGGTAGGATTCCTAAGCACGGACCAAGCGTGAACCTCATGCATATGCTTATCGGGTCTGTGTTTTGACCATATCCTAAGTGTTCATATCAAGATAAGGCCTTCGATACAATGTCCTTAAGTTTTCTCTAAGTGACCACGAAGATTTCCACGGATAAGAATCAAGATAAGTTGCATGTAAGTGAGAAAAACCCATCATCACACGAACCAGTTTCTGGATAAGGTTGTTTTAAGAATAACAAACGCCCGTAGGTGAAGCCGTCGTTGCATGTTCCTATTGCATTTAACTTACGATCATATGACATGTTTAAGTCTCGATTACTCTGGTTAATGTGTTGAAAATATGGGTATAAGCTCCATGATATGAATACACTATGACTATGATATGCAAGAATGTGCGTACTATATGTATGCATGTGCAAGTATGCTCAGCCATAGACATCACATGTTAACCTTCCTGATAAGAGAATATGACAAGACAAGTCTTATGCAAGTATGAAATGTTCTAATGCTTCATGAAATGATTCTGAATCTCCATGTACAAGTCATGCTACGATGCTCTTCTATGATGCTATATCATGTTACAAGTTTATGTTTCTGCCATGATCTCTATAGATTCTATGTCTAGTTTATATGTTTCTTCCTTGGCCATATCAATCTTGGACGGTAGAATGGGACGCCCCTAGAGCTGATCCACCCATGCCCACTTGATTAAACCTTTGCCCTAAGTAGTCAAGTTTTCTTCGGACTAGATTGGTTACACTTAATATTACGTGTATCATGTTTATGAGTATGATGATTTGATAGGTAGTCAAATTAGGAGTAGGCGAGCTTCTATTGGTGGTGACCGCTAGGTCATTGTTAGGTTAATTTCCTAGTGAGTCTCATTCTCAGTCTGTTGCTTCACGTGTCTTTAGCTCCTAAGCAGTGAGGAGGCAGTCCAGCGGCTGAAGATTGTTGCTCTGAGTTTTGGGTAGCACAACGAGGAATCAGAGCTTGCAGGTGTAGAGGCGAGCTGCGCCACGTTAGTTTTTATTAACTTTTGTTGCACACGTGGGCTTTTGTACTAAGACAATATTGTAATTAAGTATGGATTATGTATGGGAAATAGTCCTTGTGTATTTTTTCTTCATAATGTGTATGTAAGGATGGATGTTTTATGTGTGTAATGATCAAGGTGTTACTACTATTAGGTACGTTATAATAATGCGCTGTGTCCCATGTTTCGCTTTAGCGTGGCACGACAACAGTTGATATTAGAGCCCAATGAGAGCTTTAGTACTTGACATTTCACTACATTTAGCTTGTTAATAGTGCTGGAGTTGTTGTGGGAGAGTTGACTGATTGGTTGCTATTGGATTGCAGTGAGGAGATGGCAAGAGTTAGGAGGAATGGTGGTTTATCCGACTAATTTAAGAGACTTTTGGGCATTTTTGAAGGATGGGCACAGAATGTGCAGCATAGGCTAGAAGATCGGCAAGATAACTAACTGGCCAGAATATCACTGATGGAGAAGCTTATGAGGATGGGACCTCCTTCCTTTAAGGGGGAGAGTCGGCCAGATGTGGCAGACTAATGGGTCTAGGAGATTGACAAGATTTTTACTGCTATCTATTGTAGGGAAGAAGACAAGACCCAGATGGAGAGGTTGGGTCGGCTCAGATGATTCTTGGACTAGAAATTATGGTGGATTGTAGGAGTATACTTAGAGATTTTCATTTGCTTGATATGAATGCTTTTGATGCTATCTTGGGAATGGACTGGCTTGGGAGGTATTATGCTCTATTAGATTCTCATCACAAAGAGGTTATTTTTCATATTCTAGGTGAAGAGGGGTTAATTTTTAGGTGTCACAATGGTATATCTTCTAAGATTATTGTGTCACCTTTGAAGGCCAATAAAATGATTAGTCAGGGTTATCCTTCCTTCCTAGTAAACATTATTGCTCGATGTCAGGTAGACTCACCCAGGTCTGTTAGTAGCACAGATGTAGTAAGAGACTTTGTAGGTGTGTTCCCTGAGAAATTGCCAGGTTTGTCCCCAAATCGAGATATTCAATTTACCATGAAATTATATCCTAAAATAGAACATATTTCTAAGGCTCCTTATAGAATTGCACTAGCAGAGTTAATGGAGTTAAAGAGGCAGTTAGAGGAACTTATTAGCAAAGGATTTATTCGGCCTAGTGTCTCACAGTGGGGTGCACTAGTGTTATTTGTGAAGAAAAAGGACAGATCTATGAGATTATGTATTGATTATAGGAAGCTTAATCAAGTGACAGTGAAGAATAAATTTCCTTTCTCGAGGATTGATGATTTGTTTGATCAACTTCAGTCAGCTAAGGTGTTTTCTAAGATTGATATGAGGTCATAGTATTATTAGAAGATCCGAGGTTAGGATGTTCCTAAGACAACCTTCAGGACTAGATATGATCATTTTGAATTTGTAGTGATGCTATTTAGACTTACCAATGCACTTGCAACTTTTATGGACATGATGAATAGGGTGTTTTAGCTGTATCTTAATGATTTTGTGGTGATCTTTATTGATGATGTAATGATGTACTTACCTAGTGTTGAGGCTCATCGAAACCATTTGAGGTTAGCATTGCGAAAATTGAGGGATCATAGATTATATGCCAAATTCAATATGTGTAAATTCTGATTGAAGAAAGTGAGTTTTCTAGGTCATGTCATATCTTCTGAGGGTAATCTAGTTGATCTGAGGATGGTGAAGGCAGTGTTAGAGTGAGATCCTCCTCAAACCCCTATAGAGATGTGTAGTTTTCTTGGGCTGGCAGGATATTACCGCAGGTTCATTGAAGGTTTTTCTAAGATTGCGGCCCCCATGACCAAGTTGACTAGGAAAAGGGAGAAGTTTATATGGACAACTAAGTGTAAGGATAGTTTCTAGGATCTGAAAAGAAGATTGACTCAAACTCCTGTTCTAGCATTACCTAAAGGGACAAAATATTTTACTACGTATATAGATGTCTCGAGATTAGGGTTGGGGTGCGTTTTGATGCAGCATGGAAGGGTGATTAGTTATGCATCTAGGTAGTTGAAGAATCATGAGCGCAATTATCACACACATGATTTAGAGTTGGCAACCATCGTGCATGCACTGAGATTCAGAGGCATTATTTGTATGGAGCTACTTTTGAGGTGTTCACTAACCACAAGAGTCTGAAATAAATCTTTTCTCAGAAGAGTTGAACCTGCGGCAACGTAGGTGGTTGGAGTTCTTCAAGGACTATGATTTTTCTGTAAATCATCACCCAGGAAAGGCGAATGTGGTCGCGGATGTGTTGAGTAGGAAGAGACTGATGAGCATGAGACTTAGGGGACTGTGGCAGAATTCATTAGCAATGATTGACCTTCAACCACAGCCTAGTGTCGATAGGCTCACTTGCTTCATGGGACAGCTATCCATCAAATCATTCCTTTTTGATAGAGTTATAAAAGCTCAGAAGAAGGATGTAAAATTGTAGAGGATTTTAAACAGACCAGACTTCATCCATAGGGCAGATGGGATTGTGTACTTCAAGGACTAATTGTATGTGCCACGTGATAGAAACTTGAAGTAAAATATCCTAACAGCAAGGCACAAGTCAAGGTATACAATTCATCCATGAGTGTGAAGGTGTATCATGATTTGAGTAAGAATTTTTGGTGGCTTGGTATGAGGAGAGATGTACAGAAGTACGTTGCTAGATGTCTCATATGTCAATAGATTAAGGTTGAGTAGCTAGCGATGGTCGAGTTCACTTTAAACAACACCTCTCATTCAAGTATTGGCATGACACCTTTTGAGGCTTTATATGGTAGACCCTGTAGATCTCTATTGTGTTGGGTTGACTCAGGAGATAAAGTGTTGACTTTACCAGAGATTGTTCACTAGAGCTCAGAATAGATGGCCATGATTAGGAAGTGATTATTAATAGCCCAGAGCAGATATAAGAGCTATGCTGACTGGAGGAGGAAAGACCTAGAGTTCTAGGTGAGGGATCATGTATTCATTAAGGTTTCCCATACCCGAGGAGTGATCAGGTTTGACAGGAGGGGTAAGTTGAGCCTCATGTATATTGGTCCACTTGAGATTTTGTCCATAGTGGGGAAGACAACTTATATGCTTACACTACCACTCTCTGTGGTAGGAGTTCACTCGGTGTTTCATGTATCTATACTGAGGAAATACGTGCTTGACTCTTCTCATGTGTTGAGGGAACCGCCAATAGAGGACATCCCAAGTTTGACTTTTGAGGTTTGACCTATTTAACTTTTGAATAAAAAGATCCAATAGCTCAGGAGGAAGTCAATTCCTATGGTCAAGGTGTTGTGACGGAGTTCTACATTAGAAGAGATGATGCGAGAGATAGAAGCTAGCATTAGGGAGCATCACCCAAAGTTTTTTTGATAGTATGTTTATCCCTTTAGAACTTATATTTATATTTTAATTTCAAGGATGAAATTCCCTAAGGGAGAGAGAATTGTAACATCCTAAAAAATGTAAGACTAAATTTTATTAAATATTTATGAACAATAAGCCCAAGAATTAATTAATTAATTCTTATATATTTATTCCTGTTCATGCGTGTGTGTTTTTCCCAGCCTGGTAGATGATCGATAGATGTAGTGGTAGTAGACAAAAGAAAAAGGAGTTTGATGATGTTTCGTTTAAGTGGAAAGAACATTTGATGATGACGTGGAAGACGTTAGGCGATGTTCCATCTAAGGGGAGAGAGATAGGCGATGTTCTGTGTAAGTGAAAAGAGTATTAGATGATGACATGGAAGTCATTAGATGATGTTCCGTTTAAAGGGAGAGAGAGAGATGATGTATCGTCTAAGTTAGGAGCATTAGACGAAGTGACTTGATAGACGGATTGTTTTGTCATTTTTCAAATAGAATGAGGAATTAGATGATATATTAAAGGATGAGACACTATATTGACGAGATAAAGTGATATATTGACGAGATAAACAGTACATTGAATGATTTAAACGAGATATTGGTGATATATGGAGGAGTCAAGTGATTTATTTTAGGATTAATTGATACAATAGGAAAAAATAGATGAGTCATTGGGAGGTTTGACGATGGTTGACAGTCAGAATGAAGTTGGACCATAGGGTCGTCATAATGAAAAATAAGACAAAGCTTAGACAGTGCAAGTGAGGGTCAAACTAGACAGATAGAGTAATGACGCCCAAGAAACAACGAAAGTCTTAAAATGTTGATCGTCTTGGACTTTTCTTAGACTTAAATAATGTTGAGGCCTCACAATATTAGATTTTCCTTGGATTCGAACACTGACATGATCTGAACCTGCCAGATTTTTTATAGAATTTGGGACGATATGACCAGACGAATGGAATAGAATAAAATAGAATGCCAGTGTTGGGCTGATACCTTCATATTAAATTAATCATTGGGAGAGTGTTGGGCTAAAATCCTATTATTAACTTAATTACTATAATTTTAGTGATAACAAAATCTTGGATTAATGATAGCAAAATCTTGGATTAATTTTAATGATAACAAAATGGTGAAACAAGAAGAAGAAGTCCAAAATTCATCTAAGTGTAACAAGTCGCAAGAACACTCACATGGGCGAAATAAACTTCAGCTAAGTCTATATAGGCGCAGAGGCATTGAACTAAAGTCCTCATAGGCATAGAAGATTAAAAGCTAAGTGTTGATATAGTCGCAGCTAAGTTTAATTAACTTAGGCACAGTTACTTGAAGCTACATTCACATAGTTGCTGAACTTAGTCGCAAGAACAAGCTATGCAACATAGTCGCACTGAATTCACATAGGCACTGGAATATAGTTCGACTATCACAATCAATCATCTTAAAACATAGTTGAACCCTTGAGAAATTAAACGATCACCTATCTTAACAGATAGCCAGACCAACATTGACTATGTTATTGTCTAAGTGCCTATGAGATAATCAATCGACTATCTTACTTATCGACAGGATAACAAGGATACCTTGCAAATCCATAGTGTGGAAGTAGCATCCTGAAGCTATCTTGATCATCAAGCTTTGAGCAGCACGAGCTTTGTTTTCCTCGCTTGACAGGACAAAGTGGGAGAGGATAATAAGGGGTTGTAGATTCCTCGACATGGAGGAGCAGCAGACATCAAATTGGATGAAGCGGGATAAAAGGAAGAGAGACGAGGGCTAGAACTCTCTCGTTAAGGTCCAGAGACCTTGATAACAAGGAACCAGATACAGAATAAATAGAGATCAGCTGGGATCAAGGCGGGCTAAAGCCTCGAAAATAGCAAGAAAAAGGGTAAGAACCCCGAAAGAGTGAAGAAGAGAGAAAAGAAAGACGATGAGGAGATTGTTGTGAAGATGTAGAAGAAGAAGAGTAATCATCCGACGTGGTCATAGAAGAATCAGAAGTAGCATCTGGCAAGGCCGAAGAATGAAAATAGTGGTCATCCGACAGGGTCGGAGAAGAAGAATGAGGACCACCTGATAGAGTCGGGGAAAGAGAATTATAGACACCCGACAAGGTCGGGGAAGGAGAACGAAAATCACCCGACAGGGTCGGGGAAGGAAAATTAGAACTTGGAGATACCAGAGGAGAAGAATCAGAAGATGTCCTAGGATCGGGATGACGAGAGGGCATAGGCCGAGGCCTAGAATTATGAGAGGAGGGAACATCCGGAGACTCTGGATGGAAAGAAGAGGAATAAGGGTTTGTGGACTGGGGAAGAGAGGAGAAGATGATGGCATCAGGATTTGAAGTGGGAAGATACTGTAAGACCCCGAATTATTTAATTGAGCCCAATATATTTATTAAGCTTTTATTAATTAAGAATTGAATTTTTATTGAATTAATAATTAAATTTCTGATTTATTAATATTTAATTCGTTAGAAATAGTATAAGTGAAAATCCGACTACCTTATAAAAATCTATAAAAATAGTAAACAGGTTAAGGTCGATGTAGATAACAACTTTACCTTCTGGTATTAAGCCATTATAAATCCGTGGTAAGATCTATTTAGAGATTAAGCCCAAAAGTACACACTTTTTAACCCTTACTTAACCTTGGATTAAAACGTGAAATTCGACCTTAATACGCAACCAAATGATCTCAAATCAGTGGCAAATGGAAGGCCACAATGTAAGGAACATTTACCCTCAATCAATTTGAGGTAAACCTAGCCCTAAAACGTGCTGCCGACATAGCTTTGGTCGAGTCAAGGATTCCGACGCCGTTTCTAAACACGTAACTTGCAGCACCGAATACTCCCAACTCCGAAGGCTCCAGAAGCTCCATGACCTATAGAAACGTAGCTCTTCAAGTCTACTTTCATTTGGTGGCTGTGGGGTTCGCTGAAGTTTCAGATCTAGGAAGTTCTTGCTCGATTTGTGAAGGTGTGTCGGCAGGCCGTCGGCTTCCTTCTTCCTTCTTGGTTTCTTCAATTGAGGTAGGAATTCTCAACCAAAATTCGATCATGAATATATGATTTTGTTCCTCTCGACGAGAGCTATCCAGTGGGACTGAAAGCCCCAATTTTTATCAGGTATCTAAGGAGATATCGTGGGTTTTCTAAGGTGCTGTCAAGCTTGTTCTTCATTCTAGGGTTTCGAGTTCTCTTTTCGATTTGAGGTAGGTTTAACAGGTCAAACTCTAATTAACTTATATGATGTAATCAGCATGTTTTTAGCTTTCATTTAACGTAGAAAGCCCCAATTTTAATTGAGCATGCTTGGAGAATTTCGATTTTTAGTGAGAGCATGTCTAGAACTTGATTTATTTTGTGACCCTTTGAGTTAGAGCTTGATTTCGGGCTGATTTCGAGTTAGATAACTTAATCCACATATAGCTTATAATACATGGTTGGATTCAGCATCAAGTTAGCTTTCTTTTGACACCAAAAGTCCCAAATTTCGTTATGTATGTTGGGAAAATTTTAAGATTTAGTAACAGCATGTCAAGAATTAGGTCTTCATGTGTTCTTCATAGAATAGGTTAAGATTTCATTGATTTCTGTTGGAATTAGTGTTTCAAATCACTTGCTTAATGACCCTAGTATGTATATTAATCACCCTAGATCATGTGGTTATGATTTCAACTCAATTGGACCTCAATTGGGTGAGTTCATATGTTTTCCGAAAGGTTAGGGCTGTTGCTGTTCTTGCAGGGGTCGACCCCAGGGGTCGACCCATTTTCTAGAAGACCCTGCAGGCCCAAGGGTCGACCCTAGGGGTCGACCCATCCAGTCCCTGCAAGGGGGTCGACCCCAGGGGTCGACCCATGCACTGGAGTATAGGGGTCGATCCCAGGGGTAGACCCATCCTGCAGAAATGGTGGGGGTCGACCCCAGGGGTCGACCCATTCAGCTGCCAGACCCCATTTTTACAGGGGTCGACCCCAGGGGTCGACCCATACACCAGAAAACCAGTTTTGTCATTTTTTTGACCCGAGGATCGATCCGGACCATTAGGGGATCGACCCATTGAACTTAGACCAATTGAAAACTATACTTTTGAAGAACCAGTGACCTATTCTGGAAACTTTATGATTTCAATTTACATTGGTTCCTACTTGCAAACATAGTGTAAAAACATGCCGTTTACCATCTTCATTTCGACGCATACATTGGTTAAATAGAAACTCACATAATTAGTGGTTAATGGTGTAACTAAATTTCTGATTAATGCATGCTACTTCATTCCTGTGAGCTTGTTCTTTACCTTATCATCTTGAATCTTCTTTTGGCTTATGCTTAATGCAAATGATAATGGATAATCTTTGACATACTAACTTGGTAATTTGGATTAATATGTTGATAGCTGCTGCACTACAGTAGCGCATCACGATTAACTCTTATTGTGACTTGGTTTTCAATCTTCTTGATGATTGTGCTTACCTTGAAATTCTGAAATGAATCTCCTTCCTACTTGAAATTGTTATTGCTACATAGTTCAAACCTTGGAATTCTGGCCATAAATTGTGGAAGTCTAGATTCGTGGGATCTTTGATCCAAAGAAATCAATGCCTGGCAAACAATTAAGGGCTCGGTCTAGTCCTGGGAGGAGCGCCCGAACACTACGTGTACCCCGGGGAGGTGATTGACTAGGTGTGGCATTTGGCACCAGTACTATGACATGAGTTAAATCTAGGACTGTCCACTACTCTCCACTACTCACTACTCCACTACTCTCTACTACGTTGCACTTTCCACTCTTCACTGTTCTATACTTTACTTGATGTTACTTGGACGTGGAAATGAAATTACATACGTGCTTGACATGACTTGAATTGTCTCGATATGGCCAACTCTTTATCGTTACCTCCTGCAGTAAATTCTTGTCTTTGTTATTCCTCTTAAGTATTGCTATTCTGTTCCTTTATATTTCTTGACCTTGCAAGATCTTTAATTTTTGTTTCATTATATCATCATTATCCTTTTATTGCATTATCCTTTGTAGCATGATATTTTGAAAATGTAATTAAACTGCTAATCACTTATACCTATCTGTTATTTCCTACTGAGCGTCAGCTCATAGTTGTTGTTTCCCCCCTTTCCAGGCTTTTAAGGTGACGCGCTTACCGATGGGGAAGGGCAGGAGTGATGTTTTGAGTGTATCAGTTAGTTGTGTTTAGAGTGTGTTGTGCTTCAGCTATGTTATTGTGGTTTAGAGTTTGTTATCCCAGTTGTACCGAGTTGATTTGAGGATTGTTGTACCAGTTATGTTTTGTTTAATGGTCAATAAGTTATTTCCATTTCTTAGCACTTGTATATATTTAGATTAGTTCTCTCTCTTGCCAGCTTGTTTCTGACTGTATGTCCCGATATTCCGCGTCGGGGCGTGACAGTTTAGTTGGTATCAGAGCCCTAGGTTTCACATTCCTAGGCTTTCCTAAGTCCTAGATTTTTTATCCGCATCCCAATAACCCGGTATATCAAAAGGTGTTGTCCGAACGTTAGGCTACGCCTATCGGGAAGGTCGCACACTTGCGCGAGTGGTCTTCGGATCGGTTATCTCCGCCAGGTACCGAGTTTTGGTCATGTCTAGGTGCATTAGACCCCTAACCGTGTTAAAGTCTAGAACCTGACCTGGTGAGATTGGGTAGAAACTTGGGTTGAGCAATACCTCGATTGTTGTATTATCTATCTTAATAACCCTAAATGATTTACTCTACTTGTAGGTAATTGCTATGGCAGCCGAACGTGCCGAATGGAGGAACCTGCAGCGCACGGTTCAAGGCCTGACTCAGGCGTTACATCATGTAGCTCAAGCTGGAGCAGCGGGTCATGGCACCGGTGACTTATATCAGAACTTTCGAGGAATGAACCCGCCAAGATTTGCTGGTTCGACTAACCCCGACGAGGCCGAGCATTGGCTCAACGAAATGGGGAGAATCTTTGAAGTCATGCAATGCACCGACCAAGAGCGTGTCCTCCTTTCTACCTTCCAATTGGAGCGAGACGCGCGTACTTGGTGGGATTCCGTCAAGGCAACTCTAGGCGATCAACAAGTCACATGGGAAGAGTTCGAGGAATTCTTCAACGATAAATATTTTTCTGATCGTGTACAAGAGAAGAAGGCGGCGGAGTTCGCGGCTCTAAAGCAGCGAAGCTTATCGGTGGCCGAATATGAAGCACAGTTCTCTCGGCTTTCGCGCTATGCTACTCACCTTATCTCCACCGAAAAGATGAAAGCTAAGCGATTTCTCAACGGGTTGAAGCTTCACTACATCAATCAACTAGCACCGATGGAGATCTCTACTTATTCTGAGATGGTAAGAAAGGCACAAGTTCTAGAAGATACCTTAGAGATGACGGAGAGGATCCGTGGGAATGGCATGAAGAAGGAACACTCAACTCCTAAACCCGGACTTGGCACTAGCAAAAAGAGGCCCATGAGTGGGTCTAGCTCGTGGATCGGATCGGGAACGTGGAAAGGCAAGATGCCAAGAAATGAAGAGAAGAAACCCGGCCCTATTGTTCCATTCAAGGGCAAGTGCAAGTATTGTGATCGTCCAGGTCACAAGATGGAGGAATGCTGGCGCAAGCTAGGTGCGTGTTTACGATGTGGGAGTAGGGAACACCGTATCCCTGACTGCCCTCTTCTATCAGAACAAGCTACACCGGCAAAACCTCAAGTTACCAAGAAGCCGCAAGGAAGGCTCCAAGCTTTACATGCGGATGAACTGGGATTTCTGATGAGGGCGGACTCGTCGAAGGTACCCTTACTATAATCGACAAGCCCGCATTTGTTCTCTTTGATACTGGTGCAACGCATTCTTTTATTTCTCGAAATTTGCGAAGTCGTTATCTGTGGAACCTATTATGATGAATTCTCCATTAGTTATATCAACTCCTATTGGTTCTGGAGCGGCTATTCAATATTACTATCCTTCTAGTAAGGTTATTATTGATGAACGGAACTTTCCAGCCGACTTAGTTTGCATGGATATGAAGGATTATGATGTAATCCTTGGAGCAGATTGGTTGGCCAGGTATGAGGCTAGTGTTCACTGCAGTTCTAGCTCAGTGTCTTTTACTAGGCACCCGAGACTTTCTTTTGTGGGAGTTAAGCACCATAACTCCGTATCCCTTATCTCGGCTCTTCGAGCTGATAAGCTGATGAGACGTGGATGTGAGGCTTTTCTGGCCTTTGTCTGTGCAACTCCTGAGCAGCAGATTGAGATCAAGGACATTCCTGTTGTCCGAGATTTTCCTGATGTCTTTCCAGAGGAATTACCAGGACTTCCGCCCGAGCGGGAAGTTATCTTTTCTATTGATCTTATTCCTGGCACATTCCCTATTTCCAAGGCTCCTTATCGTATGTCTCCTGCGGAACTGAGGGAATTGAAGCAGCAGCTGATGGAATTACTTGAGAAGGGCTTTATTCGTCCTAGTACTTCTCCGTGGGGAGCCCCTGTGTTATTCGTCAGGAAGAAAGATGGTTCGATGAGGCTGTGCATTGATTATCGGCAAATAAACCAGCAGACTGTCAAGAACAAATATCCATTGCCGAGGATTGACGAGTTATTTGACCAGATAGCGGGAGCTCAATATTTCTCTAAGATCGATCTTCGATCTGGATATCACCAGTTGCGGATTAAGGAAGAGGATATCTATAAATCAGCTTTCCGCAGCAGGTATGGTCATTTTGAATTTGTCGTTATGCCTTTTGGTCTAACGAATGCACCGGCAGCTTTCATGCAGTTGATGAACAATGCATTTCGGCCCTATCTTGATCAATGGGTCGTGGTCTTTATTGATGACATCTTGATCTATTCCAAGAGTGAAGTGGAGCATGCTGAACATCTGAGGATGGCATTGCAGTTATTGAGAGATCATCAACTTTATGCCAAGTTCAGTAAGTGTGAATTCTGGCTGCAAGAGGTGTCCTTTCTCGGACATATCATTACGAAGGACGGTATTTCTGTTGATCCTTCGAAGGTTGAGGCAGTGAAGAATTGGGAACAGCCTACCAGTGTGACCGAAGTTAGAAGTTTTCTAGGCCTGGCAGGCTATTATCGAAGATTTATCCAGGATTTCTCTAAGATTGCGGTACCTATGACAAGATTAACCCGCAAGGAGAACAAGTTTGATTGGTCAGATGATTGTCAGCGAAGCTTTCAGACTTTGAAGGAGTGTTTGACTACTGCACCTGTATTGGCTTTACCTTCTGGTGAAGGAGGTTTTGTTGTTTATACTGATGCTTCAGGTATTGGCTTAGGCTGTGTGCTCATGCAGCATGGGAAGGTGATTGCCTATTCTTCTAGGCAGTTGAGGAAGCACGAAGAGAATTATCCTGTTCATGATTTAGAACTGGCAGCAGTTGTGTTTGCTTTGAAGATTTGGAGGCATTACTTGTATGGAGAAACCTTCACAGTGTTTTCAGATCATAAGAGTTTGAAGTATTTATTCTCTCAGAAGGAACTCAACATGAGGCAGCGGAGATGGTTGGAGTACTTGAAAGACTTCGACTTCTCGATTGAGTATCATCCTGGCAAGGTAATGTTGTGGCAGATGCATTAAGCCGGAAGCCGGTAGCTAGATTGTCAAGTCTTATGTTACAAGAATGGAGATTACTGGAACAATTATCTAGTCTGGATCTTAATATTGACAATGATCGGGTCTTGATTACTCAGATCCAACTGAAGCCCGAGTTGTTGATGGAAATCAAGTCCTTGCAAGATAATGATCCCGAGCTGGTAGAGATCAAGGGAAGCTTGAGCAGCAGACCTGACTTCATGTTGGCCGATGATGGTAGATTATTATTAAAGGCAGAACTTGTGTACCTGATGAGGCTGCAATAAAGAATAAGATTCTCGAGGAAGCTCATAGATCCAGATACACCATTCATCCTGGAGGCACTAAGATGTACCGAGATTTGAAAAGATCCTTTTGGTGGCCGAATATGAAAAGAGAAGTTGCAGATTTTGTGAGTAGATGCTTAGTATGTCAACAAGTTAAGGCCGAACATTTCAGACCGGCAGGGAAATTGAAACCACTCGACATACCCCAATGGAAGTGGGAAAGCATCGGCATGGATTTCATTATGGGTCTACCTAAGACTCGTGGTGGATTTGATGCGATATGGGTGATTGTCGATCGATTGACAAAGTCAGCTCATTTCTTACCAATTAAGTCCAAGTGGACAGTTGATGTATTGGCTGCTTTGTATTTGAAGGAAGTGGTAAGGCTCCATGGCATTCCAGTCAGCATTGTGTCTGATAGAGACCCCAGATTTACTTCACATTTCTGGAAGGGACTGCAAGAGTCTTTGGGTACTCGTCTGAATTTCAGTACTGCTTTTCATCCGCAGACAGATGGACAGACTGAAAGAACCAACCAGATAGTGGAAGATATGCTGCGAGCTTGCATGATTGATTTCGGTGGTAATTGGAGTGAGCATTTGGCATTAATCGAATTCGCCTACAACAATAGCTACCAATCCAGTATACAGATGGCTCCTTTCGAAGCATTGTATGGTAGGAGTTGTCGTTCTCCGTTATGTTGGGACGAGGTAGGTGAGAAGCAATGGCTTGGACCGGATCTTGTCTCAGAATCTTCACAGAACATACGCATTATCCAAGACCGGTTACAAGTAGCCCAGTCAAGACAGAAGAGTTATGCCGACAACAGGAGGAGAGCATTGGAATTTCAGGTTGGCGAGCATGTGTTCTTAAAGGTCTCTCCGACAAGAGGGATCCGAAGATTTGGCATTCATGGCAAGCTGAGTCCGAGATACATTGGTCCATTCGAGATTTTAGATAGAGTGGGAGAAGTTGCATACAGACTAGCTTTACCGCCGTAATTGTCGGGCGTACACAATATTTTTCATGTGTCTATGTTACGAAAATATGTGTACGACCCCACTCATATCATTCAGCAGGTGGATTTTGAGTTGAAGGAAGATTTGACCTATGAGGAAAGACCTGTCAAGATTCTGGACCGGAAGCAACAGCAACTCCGGAATCGTTCTATACCGATGGTCAAGATTCAGTGGAGTCGGCGTGGGACCGAAGAAGCTACATAAGAGTCTGAAGAGACTATGCGGAAGCAGTATCCCGACCTATTCTAGGTGAGCGATCTTTTTCCCTACTCTCAGTTTTAGTGCAGTGAATTTGGAGGACCAAATTCCTTTAAGTAGGGGAGGGTGTAAGACCCCGAATTATTTAATTGAGCCCAATATATTTATTAAGCTTTTATTAATTAAGAATTGAATTTTTATTGAATTAATAATTGAATTTTTGATTTATTAATATTTAATTCGTTAGAAATAGTATAAGTGAAAATCCGACTACCTTATAAAAATCCATAAAAATAGTAAACAGGTTAAGGTCGATGTAGATAACAACTTTGCCTTCTGGCATTAAGCCATTATAAATCCGTGGTAAGATCTATTTAGAGATTAAGCCCAAAAATACACACTTTTTAACCCTTACCTAACCTTGGATTAAAACGTGAAATTCGACCTTAATACGCAACCAAATGATCTCAAATCAGTGGCAAATGGAAGGCCACAATGTAAGGAACATTTACCCTCAATCAATTTGAGGTAAACCTAGCCCTAAAACGTGCTGCCGACATAGCTTTGGTCGAGTCAAGGATTCCGGCGCCGTTTCTAAACACGTAACTTGCAGCACCGAATACTCCCAACTCCGAAGGCTCCAGAAGCTCCATGACCTATAGAAACGTAGCTCTTCAAGTCTACTTTCATTTGGTGGCTGTGGGGTTCGCTGAAGTTTCAGATCTAGGAAGTTCTTGCTCGATTTGTGAAGGTGTGTCGGCAGGCCGTCGGCTTCCTTCTTCCTTCTTGGTTTCTTCAATTGAGGTAGGAATTCTCAACCAAAATTCGATCATGAATATATGATTTTGTTCCTCTCGACGAGAGCTATCCAGTGGGACTGAAAGCCCCAATTTTTATCAGGTATCTAAGGAGATATCGTGGGTTTTCTAAGGTGCTGTCAAGCTTGTTCTTCATTCTAGGGTTTCGAGTTCTCTTTTCGATTTGAGGTAGGTTTAACAGGCCAAACTCTAATTAACTTATATGATGTAATCAGCATGTTGTTAGCTTTCATTTAACGTAGAAAGCCCCAATTTTAATTGAGCATGCTTGGAGAATTTCGATTTTTAGTGAGAGCATGTCTAGAACTTGATTTATTTTGTGACCCTTTGAGTTAGAGCTTGATTTCGGGCTGATTTCGAGTTAGATAACTTGATCCACATATAGCTTATAATACATGGTTGGATTCAGCATCAAGTTAGCTTTCTTTTGACACCAAAAGCCCCAAATTTCGTTATGTATGTTGGGAGAATTTTAAGATTTAGTAACAGCATGTCAAGAATTAGGTCTTCATGTGTTCTTCATAGAATAGGTTAAGATTTAATTGATTTCTGTTAGAATTAGTGTTTCAAATCGCTTGCTTAATGACCCTAGTATGTATATTAATCACCCTAGATCATGTGGTTATGATTTCAACTCAATTGGACCTCAATTGGGTGAGTTCATATGTTTTCTGGAGGTTAGGGCCGTTGCTGTTCTTGCAGGGGTCGACCCATTTTCTGGAAGACCCTGCAGGCCCGAGGGTCGACCCCAGGGGTCGACCCAACCCATCCAGTCCCTGCAAGGGGGTCGACCCCAGGGGTCGACCCATGCGCTGGAGTATAGGGGTCGACCCCAGGGGTCGACCCATCCTGCAGAAATGGTGGGGGTCGACCCCAGGGGTCGACCCATTCAGCTGCCAGACCCCATTTTTACAGGGGTCGACCCCAGGGGTCGACCCATACACCAGAAAACCAGTTTTGTCATTTTTTTTGACCCGAGGATCGATCCGGACCATTAGGGGATCGACCCATTGAACTTAGACCAATTGAAAACTATACTTTTGAAGAACCAGTGACCTATTCTGGAAACTTTATGATTTCAATTTACATTGGTTCCTACTTGCAAACATAGTGTAAAAACATGCCGTTTACCATCTTCATTTCGACGCATACATTGGTTAAATAGAAACTCACATAATTAGTGGTTAATGGTGTAACTAAATTTCTGATTAATGCATGCTACTTCATTCCTGTGAGCTTGTTCTTTACCTTATCATCTTGAATCTTCTTTTGGCTTATGCTTAATGCAAATGATAATGGATAATCTTTGACATACTAACTTGGTAATTAGGATTAATATGTTGATTAGCTTGCTGGATAGCTGCTGCACTACAGTAGCGCATCACGATTAACTCTTATTGTGACTTGGTTTTCAATCTTCTTGATGATTGTGCTTACCTTGAAATTCTGAAATGAATCTCCTTCCTACTTGAAATTGTTATTGCTACATAGTTCAAACCTTGGAATTCTGGCCATAAATTGTGGAAGTCTAGATTCGTGGGATCTTTGATCCAAAGAAATCAATGCCTGGCAAACAATTAAGGGCTCGGTCTAGTCCTGGGAGGAGCGCCCGAACACTACGTGTACCCCCGGGGAGGTGATTGACTAGGTGTGGCATTTGGCACCAGTACTATGACATGAGTTAAATCTAGGACTGTCCACTACTCTCCACTACTCTCCACTACTCTCTACTACGTTGCACTTTCCACTCTTCACTGTTCTATACTTTACTTGATGTTACTTGGACGTGGAAATGAAATTACATACGTGCTTGACATGACTTGAATTGTCTCGATATGGCCAACTCTTTATCGTTACCTCCTGCAGTAAATTCTTGTCTTTGTTATTCCTCTTAAGTATTGCTATTCTGTTCCTTTATATTTCTTGACCTTGCAAGATCTTTAATTTTTGTTTCATTATATCATCATTATCCTTTTATTGCATTATCCTTTGTAGCATGATATTTTGAAAATGTAATTAAACTGCTAATCACTTATACCTATCTGTTATTTCCTACTGAGCGTCAGCTCATAGTTGTTGTTTCTCCCCTTTCCAGGCTTTTAAGGTGACGCGCTTACCGATGGAGAAGTGCAGGAGTGATGTTTTGAGTGTATCAGTTAGTTGTGTTTAGAGTGTGTTGTGCTTCAGCTATGTTATTGTGGTTTAGAGTTTGTTATCCCAGTTGTACCGAGTTGATTTGAGGATTGTTGTACCAGTTATGTTTTGTTTAATGGTCAATAAGTTATTTCCATTTCTTAGCACTTGTATATATTTAGATTAGTTCTCTCTCTTGCCAGCTTGTTTCTGACTGTACGTCCCGATATTCTGCGTCGGGGCGTGACAGATACACCACCCAAGGGTGGGAGTTGAGTAAGAGAAAGGATGAATGAAAAGAAGGGGTGGACCCCGAAGTGCACAACTTGCGGCCGCTATACTTGCACTACCGTCTCTTCTTAGCTGAAACTGGCTTGTAATGGACCCTCTTGGCACGGGATTGAATCCTTGGGCACCTTGCCTTGCAATGTCTTCTCAAATAGCGAGCCCATCTAGCAGACGACCTGGCCCGGCTATGAACATGCAGCCTTACCGGGGTGGTTGCCCCTAGACACCCGGTGCTAACAACAATAGATGGACATTCTTGGACAAGTAGCCCTTTAGAGTGATGAATATCACAAACCCATGGGATTTTGTCTCTCGGCACTAGAAGCATGAGATTCGGCAACTCCACTCGGAACTCAACTTTGAAGCACAACTCCCTTGATAGAAGAGACGGGTGAAGCTAAGGGAGAGTAATACACGACGTTGACACGGCCGGCTTGCTAATAAACCGAGGGAGATTGCATAGAATGCGCAGAATGTCCTTGGAGGATATGGAAGATACGGCCAATTGCCCATTGAGTATAGAATTCATAATATGCTTGGCAGCCGTATGAGTTAGCACAATACGGGTAGAGAACCCTTCTTGGCCAGTAATCTGAATGGCAATAGAGCGAGGGGAAATAACAGCATTAATAGTGAATCCTCCGTCGAGCAAAGAGATTGCCACCGGCCTTGCTCGAGAAAAAATTGGCACTAATGCGGAGGGGCTCTCCTTAGCAACCGTCTTTATTGTAAATGCATGCTCATCATCTCCAAAATAGCCAGGGACCAAGATGCAGACCGACATGCGGCAGATGAAATCATGAAGCTTGAAATGTAGAACCGACACCGAACCATCCTGACTTGGTTCCTTATCTCCCCGGGGACCAGACCCGAGGGGCACCAACGGTAATGCACACCCACTCCGTGAGGTGGAGGTGGATGAAAAAGTGGGGACATGAATAGGTTCGGAAGGCATGGAGGCTTAAACGGGAGTGGTGTGTTTAGGTGGAGGCAAAGGGGTTGAGACAATGGCAAGTTCGAGTGCGGGCAAAGGTGAAGGCAGAGGTGAAGGTGGGGGTATAGCCTGCTCGGGCTCGAGCCACAATGGTGACGGGGATGGCAAAGGCGGTGGAGATGGTGGAGGTGATGGAAGCACCGGTGGTGGAGATGGAGATGATGGTGATGGCAATGGAGATGGTGAGGATGGTGATGAAGGCGATGTGGGTAGTGGACATGGAGGTGAAGAGGGTGAAGAGGGAGGTCGTGGTGCCCACCGTCGACGTGTCGACACCATGCGTCGAGCGGCGTTAGGGATAGAAGTAGTGGAAGTGGCGGCGGTAGAAGAAGGGGAGGCACTGGCCAGAGAAGAGACTTGGGTTTGTGGAGGTTGTGGAGATTGGATAGAAGATGGCGAAGGTAACAAAGTAGGTGACGGAGCGAGTGCAGCACTAGATGAGGAATCACAGGGGTGCCCCTGGCCTTAAAATGGAAACAGCGGCTTAGGCGGCGCTTCTTGTTACTGCTGCTTGCTGTGAAGATGTAGAATGACTTTGTGAATAGCGGCCCAATCAATCCTTTTCTTGGCTTCCAAGTCATAAATATAATCTCAAAATTCGGGTCAATCCTCAACCAAATGCCCCTGCTGGCAGTGAAATTCACAGAACCGAAGCATATTCCCAACCGCGGGTCGGCAAGGCACAACTGGAGAGAGTGGCAACACGTGAGTGGCCATCAAAGCCTGAAAAATATCAGTAAAACACTCCGACAATGGAGGATGAGGAGCCCGCTTCGGGCAAGGCAGATGCCGAGGGGTATGAGGTGGTGGAGAAGGTTGTGGAGACTAAAGTGAAAATTGCGTAGGCAATAGTGCTTGGCCGGCGGCGGAGGGATTTGGTGAAGGCATATGTGGAGCGGGATGAGGGGGTATATAGACGGCATCCACCCGCTCGGGATGTGGTGTGACCTTCATCGGGGGTGGCGGCGGATGTGGAGAAGTGGAAGGCTGACTCGTGGAGGGTTGACTTATGGAGGCTTGATATGCAGAGGTTTGATATGCGGAGGTGGATGTGGCGTAAGGCTGACTCATGGCGGGCTGACTCATGGGAGCGTAGGGTTGGCCTGTGGAGGGTGAGATGTAAGTGGAGGTGGATGGTGGAGACTCGGGGTCAAGGGAATCATGGAGTGTTGAGGGAGATTGTTACATCTCCTAGTTGATGTTTGGTGTTTGGTTTTAATGATAACAAAATGATTGTGCTTGTGGGTATGTTCGTCATTGAGCAACGTGTTTATCAAACCAAGTATGTGTGTTTCATTGAGCAACACGTATGCATCTTGGTTGATGAGTTAAAAGATGACTTCAAGATTCTCACTTGGAAGTCATATGAATGATTGTTGTTTAAGGAACTTATGCTATGTTATCTTGGCTTGCAGGATCAAAATCCATGATTCATGTTTGGAACTCAAAGGAGTCCATCAATGAAGCTCTTCTTCAAAAAGGAGTTAACCTTCTCATTGCATTGCATCGACTCTTTCTATGTTTCATGTATTTCATCAAAAAAGTTTTCAAAGTCGTGGTTGGGTACTCTCATGCATTTTCCTCATAAGATTTTTGAGCTTGAATTATTCTCAACCTATTAACTTGAAATTTGATGAATGTGATTTTAGTGATGCTCTCTGATTCTATGGATTCATGATCATTTGATTTTGGCAAAACAAGTCAATGTGCATAGCGTGCTTCATTTGCCTCTATGATAATCTTAGTTTGGGGGTGATTCAATTCTATCTTGAACTACATGTTGAATGGAGTTATTCTTTCTGAAGATAGCTAGATTTGGGTTTAATCCATGAGGTTGTGTTCATGGAACACACTTGTTGTTGTTTATGTTCTGAAAACTGAGCTTGTGTTCATGGACCCATATTGAAGAATGATGATTCTATCTTTGTTGCCCATGCTATATGGTATTGTGATATGTGGAGGATCTGCTACATGCTATATAGGCCTTGTGATATGTGGAGTCAACCCATCCTAACAAAAAGTCGACCCCTTGCATGTGTAATGAGCCCTTGTATTCTTGTTGTTCTATTTTGGTTGAGTTCACATGCATATCGCTTCATTGAGCTCTTAAGGATGATGAATGTTTTTCATGCATATTTATCATGAGAAATTGAGTGTGCAGCATGCCTAATCAAATCTTGTGAACCTTGGTAGAGTTTGGCTAAAGATACTCTTTCATTGTGTTCAACTTCATACACATTAGCTCTTGTTGTTTAAGTGAAAGACCTATGTTTTCAAGGGCTTTAATGCATGTCATCCATATGTATTTAATGTGTTTTTTCATGAGTGTGTTTCATAGATTTTGAACTTGGGTTGATTGAGCTTAAGTCTTAGTTTTTCATTCATGAAGGTTGAACACTTATCAATGGGTTTTATCTCTTAAATCTAAACTTTTCAAAAATCTAGAATACTGTTCATTCCGGTCGACTGACCCTGGGATTCCGATCGACCAAAATTCCCAGAGTTGGGCAGTTTTTAGTCTGTAAATTTTAGGTCGACCGCCCAACCCGTGTAGGTCGACCGGAACCGGCGAAACCTAAAAACGTGGATCCGAAAACCATCTAAACACAGTCCATTTGTGCTTAACTCATACCCCTTTGCCCTTGGGTTGGTGGGAGACCTATTGGGAGTCCTTTTGGAGGTTTCTAGAAGGGTTATACTAGTCTTTTGATGTCTCCTATATGTATACATATGAGAGCTACGAATTTCATAAGGAAAACCCTAATGTGTTCATTGTTTCTATCTTGTAGGTGAAGAAATGGGAGAAAGGAAGGAAGAGCTCAAGCCAAGAGGATTTGATCTACATCCAGGAGGATTTGGAGATCATGCATGAATAGAAAGTGAAGCGGATTGAAGAGAGGAACGCGTTGACGTTCAAATCGACATCATCCGACTTCCTTCCAACCATTGCTTGAAAGAACATCATCAACCGGGTTATGGAAACTAAGGGGTATCTTTTCTACATCCATTCTATGTTATTCTTGATGTGTTTCATGATCTATGTTTAGGGTTGAGAATGTTTGAATATCTGTGTTAATTTTCTGAACTAGAAATATTGTGTATGTGACCGTTTGTATACGGTCGTGTGTCTCCGGTGCTGCGCTTGTTGCAGCGTGTGTGTGTGTTTGTGATCCGGTCATCAGATCGTGTTGGAGACTCCGTCTCTGTGTGTGTTTGGGGTTGTATACCGTGTTTGCAGGGTTTACTATGCGAGTGTGTGTTGGGGCGTGTCCCCGTGTTTGTGTGTAGGCGTCATCCTACGTGTTGTTGGAGCGTCGCCTCTATGTTGGAGATTTATCCCCGTGTGTGTTGGAGCCTTGCTCCGTGTTGGGGAGTCTTCCCCGTGCTGGTTTATCCAGCGAGTGGATCCTTATCGGTTTGGTAAGGGGTGGACGTAGGGAGCCCTTCGTGGTCCCGAACCACCTTAAAAATTCTCGTGTCTTGTGGTGTGCATTGTGGTTTGCTTTGTGATCAATTGTTAATTCAATACACGTGTGATTGGTGAGTATGAGCGAATTCCAATTGCACAAGAAAATCTCAATTGCCTAGATTACATTGTATAACATGCTTAATTGCTTAAACTTGTGCATGATCGAGTGAGCTCGGCGAGACTGAGAGAGCTTAAATCACTTTGTTAGTTTAATCCTTTCAATCTCGTCAAAGTTGTTATTTCTACTTAGTTAGTTTTTAAATTTACCATTTTGAGTGGGGGACAATTCAACCCCCCCTTCTTGTCCGCTCGTCTACCCGAGAGTAACATGGAGTTGTTGGCGAATGAACCAGGCTCGGCTATAAAGCAGCACTAGGAGGTGATGTCATTGAGGGCTAAAGTGAAGTGGTACTCGGGCGTTGCATTAGAAATTAACATCTTGATTTGTTCCGGCTCCGGAATGTGCCCCGGGACCTGCGCGACAAGGCGACGCCAGCGATCGGTAAAGGTAGAGAACTCCTCATCGGACTTCATCTTCTCATGGGCAAGATCCATCATAGAATATATGGGCCCAACCTGGTCCTGAAACTGCTGGATAAACTTCTTTTGAACGGCTTGAAAATTCATAATCTGCTCTTGCGGGGGAGAGAAGAACCAATCCCGAGCTGGACCTTCCAAAGATAGACCGAATAGATAGGCCATCAAGCGCCGGTCATGTTGAAACTGGGCCGACTTATAAACGAACTCTTTAATGTGCACGTAGGGGTCACCGACTCCACCATAGCGGCGATTTGCGGGAATTTGGGAAGATGGCGGAAGCAGAAGACCTTGAAATGCGAATGGAATACTGAAGGAGGACTTGGAATCAATTCGGCGTTGGAGTTCATCAAGTTGACGCTGGGTCTGAGAGATCATCTCCGGGGTAGGGAGAGACCAAGAAGAATATGGGCCAACTTGAGCAAGAGGTTGTGAATTAGGACCAGGAGCATGGTATTGGGCTGGATAAGAGGATCCGGGTTGAGAAGAAGAAGGGCTCATTCCGAGAGTGGAAGGATGCGTGGGCCTAGAAGGAACATGAGCATAAGGACCCATTGGGCTGGCAGCATAAGCAGAAGAAGAATGGGGCCCATTAAGATAGAATTGTCTATTGGAAATTGGGCCAGCCGCATGGGAAGAAGATGGAGGCCTATGAAGATAGAAAGGCCCATTATGAGAAGAAGGCCCATTAAGATAAGATGTAATGAGACATTGGGCTTGGGCCGGGTCTATTTGGCGAACAAGGCATGAAAAATGGGCCATGAGATTAGCATGTTGCTCGGATGGATCAGAGGGACCACGGGAAGATGGACCTGTGTGGGAGGGTGATTCCACGCGGGAATAAGAAGAAAATTGGGGAGAAGGATGATACAAGGGGTTGGAATGATGCTCCATGAGGGCAAATAGAGACTTAATACAAAGATATTAAGGGAAAATACAGGTGGGGAAGCAATGGCTTAATGGGCTTGAGGACAAGAGGGGGCTGACCCACTAATGCAAAGACCAAGGGAAGATAGACCTATGACAATGGACTAGACAATGGACACACCAAATGGACAGACCTAAGTGGACCTATCAACAACAAAACATGTGGATGATAATGGAAATGCAACACAAACACCACTAATGGGTTTGGACAAGCCCAAACAACACAAACAATGCAATGTGAGAATTTCCACCCAAGTCAAACAAGTTGATATGATGGGAAATATTTTATAAGTTTCAATAGACCTTTTAATGATTTGAGTTAAACATAATTCCCTCAATATAGGAATCCTATGGGAATAAGGTCCAAACTTTGGGTTGACTAAGGTCAACTCTCTTACACGTATGCAAATGTAAGCCTAAGGGGTGGAAAAGGTACAATCGGCCCGGCGTCCGTGTGGGAATCCACGGCTCACGGGGACTTACGGAGGTCTCGGATAAGATCACCTAGTCGACCACAAGGAATATGGAGGCAAGAGGATCACTTACCAAGGGGGAATGCAACTATGATATGCAATGGATGGCCCTATGTGCACCGGAGTGCATGTAAATTGTAGCCTAAAATTAGAAAATCAAGACAAGACTAAACCATGCAAACATGATCAAATGCATGCAAATCATACATGAAAATGAAGCTAATACAAAGGACAACAATGTAGGATCAGAAACAAGCACAAATAGAACCCGGGAGGTAAATAAATCACCAATGCAAAACGTACCTGTGAGTCTGCCCCTAAACCTACATGCAGATTTGATGCATAAAATGCAAAAACGATGACAATATTTAACTATGCAAATGTGACTCAAATAATACAAATAATATATGGATGGAAAGATAATACAAAGGTCTACACAATGGGCTCAAGAACAAGGCAATCCGATGTCGGGAAGACAATCAAATCATTAAGCAAAGACGTACATGTGAACCTATCCCTGTGCATACCTACAGACTTTATGCAGAAAACTCAAAAATGATGACTTGATTAGACTATGCAAACATGACTCAAATAATGCAAATAGTATACAAATGAAAAGACAATACAAAGGGCTATCCAATGGAATAAAAATCAGCACAATCGGATCCCGGGAGCGAAAGTCATGCATCAATGAACAGGGCCCTGTGAGCATGCGCGCAGAACTGCCAGAATCCACAAGTTGTCTAGCAAATGACCGTTTCTTGTCCCTTGCGGTCTAGCAAATGACCGTTTGACTACCAAAAAGGCCCTGGCGGTCCTGTGATGATCGCTTGGGGTGCCTAGCGGTCCTGGAGGTGACCGCAAGGCTCGGACAGCCCTGAAAATGCCCAGAACAGTGGGAAAATGAAGGGAAAGCTATCTAAACATGCACATGCACACACCCAACTTATAAAAGAGTATGAAAACAAACGTGATGGGCACTAGGTGTCCCACCATGATCGCCAAAAAATGAGATTGTTGATAAACTATCTACCCTGCCCCCCTAACTATGCATGTATCATATGAGCATGAACAAACATAGAAGATAATGAACAAAGGGCGATGAATAGATGAGAAAGACATACCGTGATCGCCACCAAGGGTTAACAATGCCAAGAGATGAAGAAAGGAGTAGAACGGCGTCGTGCCCCTTAGAAAGATGAAGACTTGATCGCGATTGATATGGAGATGCGGGGAACTTCGTGGATTCAACCTCCTCTCCTTCCAGCCGGCTAGAGGAAGAGGACCTCACGTCCAATCATGCTCTCCTTCAAAACAAGGTCTCCTTCCAGCCGGATCTTCTCATTGCCTTCGATTCACCATCTTTTCTCCTAGGGCATTGCGCCCTCCTTTTTTACATTCCTCCGGAACCTCCGGACCCACTTCTATCTCTAGATCTTTCTCCTCTTCCCCGGGCATCGCTTCCTTCTTTCCATTCTCTCCCTCGGGAACCTTCCGATTCGCCATCTCATCCCCTTATCCTTTCTGGTCATTAACGATCAAAGGCAGGCACCTTGCCGAATACGGGAAGATCCCGCTGGCGGTGCTTTTGAGCTGCCGTTCTATCATTCGAGGAAGGGTACATTGGCTTCCATTTTTGGGCACGCAAGTGTTCATAGCCTTCAGTGCTTGGAGGAGAGCCTGACCTTCATACTTCATAGCGCTGCTGGACGAAGATCGGTAGTGGACAACCGGTTAAAGCATTGGGCTGCCGTTTAATTGATCTCCCGTCGGATAAATCGGGCCTTGCCGATTAAGGCAACACCTGCCGGTTAAATGAGCCTGCTACCGGTTAAATGACCCACCCTATCGGTTAAACGCGTTGGAGGTACTACTGTCACTGTCTTTGCATTAAGAATTCTCTCAACATCACTAACGGTGAGGTCCCCTATCCCAACAGCTTTTAGAACACTTGCAAGCAATCTAACCTGGTGATAAAGGAAGGAGTGTGCCCTCGCTGTTATTACATAGCAATGATGTCTTTTCCTCTACCCAAATTCTTGTTGACTTTCCATCCTAAATTTTTGCATGACAACATCGGCGGCTATTGCAGATTGTGATGGGGGAGACAGAAGTGAGTCTTGGTAGGCATACATCTGCTCCCGCTCTTTAGTTGATGGGAAGCATAGAAATGGAAACACTTCCCAAACATGTAGCTCATCCGGTCATCCCGAGTCCTGATAGGTGAGTTTTGCCTGGCAACCAGCTGCCCCGAATGAGCTAAAATCATGAGATCCAACAAGTATGTTGCATGCCTTCTGCATGGCTGGCCTATCCAGTTCCTCAGGTATATGCCAAGCACGTTCTTTCTTTTTGACGTTGGTGCCTTTTTCATTCTTCTGCCGATTAAATATTAGCCTACCGGTTAAGGAAGAGGCCGCCGGTTAAATTTGCGCCCTACCAGTTAAGTGAGAGGGCTACCGATTATGGCTTGGGAGGGGCTCGTTGACGATTATGCGGGTAGGAGGAGGCTCTGCCGATTACATAGGTAGGGGATCCTGTCGGTTAAGCGTCAAGATGTTGTTCCTCTTTCAGTCGTTCTACAATGCGAACAGGGGGAGCTGGTGAACCACGGGGAAGCCAGCCGGGCGTGCTGCTGTCGCCGCTGTAGCCATTCAGTTTGCATTCCCCGCTGTACCGCTGCTGGCAGCACCCATGCATTCTCCGTTCTCAAACTTGAGCGCATGCGATGGGTAGTAGAATGCTTGGGATAGGTTGGAGCACTCGATCTTGTAGATCTTTAGAATTAATCCACTTAAAAAAGAATTAATATGTGAAAAAGAAGAGGAAAGAGGAGAAAGGGGAGCATGCGTGGATGCTAAGTGGAAATGTGATCGTCAGAGACCACGGGCCTTGAATGAATATTAACAATAAATAACATGGAGGGATCGCCAAGAATACGTTTAATAGCGGGGGAGATTGTGAGGTCCACCTTCTCTTCCAATCGGCTGGTCGATGAAGAGAGTTCTTCTTTATTGATTACCCTTGCAAAACAAAGAAAACAACAACCAACAAAAGATATGGGATTAGAATACAAAGGTGTGTAGCATCAAGTTCTTAATAAGAATAAACAATAAAACATGAACATGAACACACCTTGTTGGTGTTGGCCTTTAAACCCCTATGCAAAAGGGTAAGAAAAAGTATGATGTGATGCAAATAGGGAGGGTGCAACTGTTGCACAATTGGGAGATGTGCTAGAGTGCACAAGAGGGGGGTCTCAATTGAATTGAGATAAAGAGGAATAAAAGAAAGAGGTAGGATAATGATGCATGTAATGCTAAAGTAAATAAAAATAAGAGAAGAGAGAGAGAGAGAAAGACTTATTGATTTTTCTCCAATATGGCTTCAAGGGATGAAGGAGATCTCCAAGGGATGAAGCTTTAAGCACATGGGAGTCTCCTCCTTGACTCCTTGGTCCAGCAACACCTCCCCTCAGAACATAGAATCAGCCTTAAACCAAAGGGAGAGGGGGTCCTATTTATAGAGGTGAAATTTGGAGGTTAATTCCATGAAAAATAGGAAAACCAATTTTAATTAGATTTGGAAGGAGATATTTAATGGCCAAGTGTCCTCTTAACCTTAGAAAGTCATAGGAACCCTTTCCCAAGTGAAAAAGGAGGCCAAAAGGAGGAAGGGAAGGGCTGTGAAGTTCAAATTCTATAGGAATTTACGTCCACCACAGTGGTCACCAATTAAAATAGCGTCAGCGAGCCAGTCGCCAATTCTAAGCCATTTTTGGAAATATCAAAAACTACCAAAATTAGGATGAAATTCACGTCCACTATGGCTGACGCGACTTAGAGATTTTACGAATTTTGGTCGGATTTAAAAATATCAAAAAGGTAGGGAAATACACATCTGGGGGTCTAGACGTGTCTTCAAATTAAGGTCAGGGGAAACCTACGCTATTTCTTGATTATTTTGGAAAGTCAAAAATTACCAAAATTTAGAAAGGGAATACGTGTCCAGAAGGACATACGCGAATTTGGAATTTGGTGAATTTTTGTAATATTTCAAAAGGCCAAAATATGGAAAGGGAATTAACGTCAAGGGGCTGGACGCTAATTAAAGAATTGGCGACTTTGTAAAGATGCGTTAATTCCTCGTGAAAGTGAAGTGGGCTCAAACAAGGGGGAAGAGAAGAATCCGCATCCACGGTCGCGGACGCGACTTCAAATGCACGTCTAGGAGGCTGACGCGTATTAGGAAATTAGTGCCTTTTCGAAAAGGTATTAATTCAATAATTAAAAGGAATAAAGGAATATGCGTCCACCGTCCCAGACGCGTTCAAGAATGGGCGACTTTCTAGAAAGGCGTTAGTTTAGAATAAATCATATGAAAATGAACACGCGCCCGTGGCCCCAGACGCGACTTTGAAGTTTAAGAATTGGCATCCTTTGAGCTGACGTTGAATCAAGAATTGGCATCCACTATGCCGGTCGTTAATTCTTTTGAGAAGAATTAGCGTCCAGGGGTCTAACACTAATTCAAAAAGGCCCTGAAAAATTAGAGAAAAATCAAGAAAAAATAAGGAAAAGTGTAGGAAAGCTGAATAATCAAGGGAAATGAGAAAAATCACTAAAACAATTTGATTTGAGGGTCAATTTACGGCATTATAACGCTATAGGAGATGTTCTCAAAGAGATGTCAATTTGGGTGTGTCTACATTTACCCCACCTTGGCATCTGCTTTGCAAGGGAGAGACACGGAATGGAATGGAATGAAATGAAATATAATGAAGTGAAATAAAGTAGAGCGAATTGAAAATAGACACCAAGGTGTGATGAGACAGGCAATCAACACCACATGATAGGAATTGGTTCTAGAGATCAAGGTGAAGTAATTTTTAGAAGATTCAGTGAAAGCAACAATTATTTGGATAAAGGAAGGAGTGTGCACGTGGGCACGAAGGAGGTAAAAGAGGGCAATCACCTTCCAACGCGGTGGAAATACCCCCGGTCGTAAACCTGCAGGTTTCACCATTGGAGAGCGGTTACCAGCCAATGTGGACGTGCTGCAGCCAAGGTGGATCTAAGGAAAGATTAAGTGAGAGGATAGAAATCTAAGGAAACATCCCAAAATGGCTACAAGTCGAACTGAGGACTCAATTCGGCATGGAATATCTCATATCTTGAAAATTAATGATCAATTGACTCTCAAATAAGAATGATTTTCTAAAGTTAACTCAAAGTTCTGCATGAATGCATGCTGAGTTTAAAGGAAAAATTAAAATAAATTAGAATACAAAGTAATCAAGGATAATATCGTTAAGCTGCCCAGACTGAGTCAAGCTACCAATTTGTGAGCTGATACTAAGTCGAAACCCGTTTATCCACGCACCAACTCGCAAAAGGGAACTATCATCCCCAGTCTTGGATGGCTCAACGGCCTATCCGTGCGACTAAGATTCCTATGAAATTATGTTGCCCCCAAGGTTATGATGTGTGGCTTAGAGAGTTTCGATGATGACCGAGTGCAATGTGACTAGGAATCATTTGAGTGGTTTGTTGTTTTACTCTCAAAATTCTAAATTGGTTGTATCATGAAATGGTGAATGAAGCATGGAACTCCATGACCCTTTGTAATGCTGAATCAGCTAAACAATTATAGAACTGAGGATCAATGGTAAATTTAGGTAATTCGATGAAGTAATATTTGATATGTGCTTGATAAATAAAATCCTTCATGAATTCTCTTTGAATGGCCACTGGAGACCATCTTGGAATGAGCTCTCCTATTTCACAGGTTAGTGCAGGGAAAATCTCACATGTGTAAGATTCCATAAGGATTCATGGTTCAATTACACAAGGTAAAATGCAAGGGTAAGTGTGTGAAATTAACATTGAAGCAAAACTAATTTCATTATGGTGTTTTTGCAGGTTGGAAGATCTCCTAAAACCTCATTTATAATGCCAAAACCACAGTGAGGTTGTAGGTTTTTAATTCTAGCAGATTTGGGGCTTTTTGCATTCAAAAGGACTTGGTGTCGACACCAAATTCCATGTGTTCTGTCAGCTCTTGTATTTCATGCCCCAGGGAGCTGGTGTCGACACCCATTCCTGTTTGTTCTATTTTTAATAGGCCTGGGAAGTAGGTGTCGACACCCATTTTGACATGTTCTGGCTGGGTCAATTCTGCTTAGGCCTTGGCCTAGGTGTCGACACCTCAGCGGCGCATCCGATCGCGACTTTTGCGAACATGCTCAAAACCCTACCTACTCCGATCCAAGTGCTCTCAAATGATTGGTCCGTGGATCCCTAGATTTCCACAAGTGTGGAGACAGGTTTTGGGTATAAATAGAAGCTCCTAGGGCGTCCAAAATGAAGGCTTTTGAGGTTTACACGTTTTTGGCTCTCTTTCTTGTGCAGGGCGACGGCTGCAGATCCAAGGCTTCCTCCAGATCGATTTGTGCGTCAAAGCTAAAGGAGGAGAAGTGGTTTTCACCTTTCGAACAGTCCCTTGCTAGATGCTGTGTGGAAAAGCGATCAACAACCTTATTTGAGCAAGAATCGCTCGCCCTGTCCGAAGAACAGTCTTCATCCTACGAAAAACTCAAGCACATTCGACGGAAAGAAAGGGGGAGTTCTAACCATGAGAATATCTTCTTTAGTTTGAGTTCTCAAGTTATTTTGGGTCATATCTTGAATATTAAGTGTAATTGTTAGCATCTTGAATCTATCTTTTTGTGTGTTTGCTCGTGAACGGAGACACGAGTGTGGGTGTGTGTGGGCGGCCCAGCTCGACTGCCGTGTGCGTGGTTGCTGTAGTATACAGCGTGTGTGGCTCACATCTTAGTGGAGCATTTATCCTCACATAGTGAGGGGTGGATGTAGGGGCACGTTTGTGAACCCGAACCACCTAAAATCCTGTGCTCCTTTGTGGTTTGCTTGATTGCAAGTTTTTACGAGTGGGCCCTACGCTCAGTTGAGTGGATTTTCCTTCCGACATAGTTCCGCTGCGTTCATTTACTCGTGTTTATGAGAGAGATCATGTTCGCGTGAGAGTGAGTGCTTGTATGCCTAAGATTCATTCAAAATCTACAGTCAACAATTTTAAACAAACATCTCGTCTATTGAAGCCATTTTTTTTGGAGCCAATCAATTCACCCCTCCCCTCTTGATTGCTACTCGACCAGGCACAACAATTGATATCAGAGCCCTGGTCTCTGATTGAGTCGACCACACGGTCGCAGAGCAAGATCCTATAGTATGGCAAATAGAGGGTTGATGCCCAATGGGCATTCGGTACACAGGCCTCCGTTTTTCAATGGAACAAACTACACTTATTGGAAAAATAGAATGTATGTTTTCCTGCATGCTCAAGAGTATGACGTGTGGAATGTGATTAATAAAGGTCCTTATAAATTACCTGAAAATGAAGATGATTGGGATGATGAACATATCAATAATTGTGCAGCTAATTTTATGGCTATGAATATAATTCAGTGTGCTATACATCCCAATGAATATTAACGAATTTCTATGAGTGTCTCAGCGCAGGAAATGTGGGACAAGCTACGCTTGATTTATGAAGGAACATCTAAAGTCAAGGAGACAAAAGCAAATCTATTGGTCCGAGATTATGAGTTGTTTATGATGAAGCCGGAAGAATCTGTCACTGAGATGTTCAAAAGGCTGATGGAGATTAGAAATGGTTTGAAGGCTCTAGGGAAGGAGTATTCAAACCAAGATCTTGTAAGGAAGGTACTGAGATCACTATCACCACAATGGCATACACAGGCCATTGTAATTGAGGATTCAAAGGATCTCAGCACCTTGACTTTGGACGAATTAATTGGCTCCTTGATGACTTATGAAATTAATATCAAAAGAAGCGAGGAGGATCAAAAAAAGAAGAAGGTAGCTAAAATGTAACTACCCGAGAATCCGATTACCGGGAAGGCCCGATAACCCGAGACTCGCACCGCCACCCACGAGCCCGAAGACTCGGAAGGGTTAGAAGGATGGTGTGGAAACTACACAAGCATCACAAGTAATTGCAGAATTTAAACAGTTATAATATTAAGTAGGAAATAAATTAACATTTTACATGGTCCACAATAGGAAATAACAACAACAGTAGCCCACAACTAGTACAAAGACAAGAAAATAAAGTACAGCTACACGGGACATACCCCGGCTCTGACCTATGGCACTACCTCTGGGCACCCGCACCACGCTGCGCCCCAGACGCGCTCCCCTGGGGCGGCGCCTCACCTGAAACACGGTGAAAACACGCAGGGAATGAGTCTCGGAACAAGACTCAGTAGGGATCACTCGAACCCTACCTCGTAAAATGGGAAACCACTACGCTAGCGGTTGGAGAGTACCTCGGAAAGGAAAGCCTTATACTCTACCAAACAAAGACCCTATGGCACGCAAACCAGCACACGTGCCACGGTGAGACAACCGAAACTCAACGGTCAACCCGACAAACCCGAAGGTCGGAACCACACGACTGACAGTCTGTCACTCCGTACTCGACATGAGTATCTCCTACTAGAAGCACAGCCGGTAGCGTCCCCTGACGACTTACACCGCACCGCAGGTGAACTGCCTGACGTGGTAGCGCCTACCCAAGGCACGAACACCGTACAAGTAACCACAAACAAGTGACTAGCTGGGGTCACGCCCATCGACGTGCGTCCACTATTCCCAACCACGTGTGCACACACAGACCATGCGCCCTAGGTCTGGTCCTCTGACCGGTTTTCCCCCGTAGCCGGACTCTGGCTAACGACGAGGGGCCCGACAGAAACCAGTCTAAAACCGTCCTCAGGGTAGCCTCTCCACCACTCCCTGGTGGGACCACACGCGTGTAAGCAGGCTACGACTAGTGGAGGGTCACTGAAGGAGTAGACTCTCAAGTCACGGAAAATGACGCCCGCATCCGACGACGCACGGGGACCACCCCACGCACCGGCCCCGTCGCACGGTGACCACAGTCGGACCAAAAACGGGGTTGCAACCCTCTCGGGGCAACCAGGCGCCTGACGGTCCACCCCTAGACCGTCACAGGGCTGTAACGGTCTAGGCGAGACCGTCACACACACCTGGCGGCCCAACGCAGGCCGTCACACGCCTGAGGAACGCAGGGCGTAACTCGCCTGGCCCAGCGCGTTACGCAAACGTAACGCGCCTGCCATAGCGCGTTACGCACGCCTCACACCCCTAGTGTGAAACCAGGATGTAACGCGCCTGGCCCAGCGCGTTACACGAATGTAACGCGCCTGGCCCAGCGCGTTACACGCCCCTCACACCTGGGTTGACTCAGGAAATAACGCGCCTGCCCTGGCGCGTTACACGTGCAGACCCCCCAACGGACAAAAGCAACGGTCACAAGCCAACAGTCGGAACGCCCCTGATGGCCCAGCCCAGGCGCGTCACTTGCAAGTGGCGGTCTATTGTGGGACCATCACAGTCCCTGACCCCCGAAGGCTAACAAAGGGCAGGTGACGGCCTCTCCCAGGCGCGTCACATCGTGTAACGGTCCCTGGAAGGACCGTCACACGCACCCGACGGTGAAAACGGTGGGAAAGCCCAAAAACTTCAACCACGCCCCCATGCCTCCATCGGAGAGGGGGAAATCAAAGGGGAAGACCCATGGGGACCCCTAGCATGATTCTAGGCCACCAAAATGTGAGATCATGCATCAAATCCATAGATCGGGCGAGCTCTTCCCAAATCATGGAAAAACCCCAAACATGCTCAATCAAGCCCCTCTCGGCCTCCCCACGACCTATAAACCACGGAAAAGAACGGCAAGGAGCTCGGGAACGTCACCCTACCTCAATGGAGCGAATGCTCCACCGGATCGTCCGCGAATTGCGAAGAACGCTTTTAGAAACCCCGCCTCTTCGCGCTTCCCACGCTCACCGCACGCCCACGAGATCACCTCGCTGTAGACACGCTATTTTCACATTTTTTGTGAGTAAATCTCATACTACACCCCGATGCCCCAGAGTGGCTTACACGATTAATTTAAGTGATTGAACCACAAGGGCCGCCATAACATTTGCCTGAGTTCTATAAAGAAAATATATAAAATACAAAAAAATCTTGAAAATTAAAAAGGGCTATAAAAATTGAGAAAATGTTAAAATACAAAAAAAATGGGTAAGGGCTTATAAAATTTTTGAGAAAAATAAAAAAAAGGGGTCATAAAAAAATACAAAAAAAGATAAAAAGGTTATTTAAAAAAAAGATTCAAAAAAATATAATAATGAGAAAATGTTTTAAAGATAAAATAATAAAAATCCTAATATATATAAAAAAATATAATAAATAATCTTGTTTATGTATATATATCTAAAGAGATATCAATAAAAAAATATATAAATATTAATCATATCCTTAATCTAATCTTTATCATTGCTAATCTTTAATTAATACTAATGATCTTCCTATTCACTTCCCTCTCTCTCACGACACACACACCCCACACACTGTGCTCACCTTCACTCACACGGCACACACATCATCTCCCTCTCCCCCTTCTCTTTCTCTCACGACAGCCATCCCCCTCTCCCTCTGGGGCCCTTCTTTTCTCCAGCATGCACACTCCGTCCTCGGATTCTCTCTCTCCCTGACTTTCTCTCCCTCTTCTCTCTTTCCCCCTCTCTCTCCCGTCTGGTGCTCTCTCCATATCTCTCTCGTTTTCTCTCTGTTCTCTCCCTCTCCCTCTCCCAGTTGCTCTCTCCATCTCTCTCGTTTTCTCTCCCTCATTCCCTCTCCCTTCTCTCTCCCTCATTCCCTCTCTCTTCTCTCCCTGTATTTTCTCCCTCCCTCAACCTCTCTCTCTCTCTTTTACGTTTTTTTTAAAAAAAAAGGCTTCTCAAGTTCGCAGGGGGGCATCGTCGAACGTGCCCCCCCTTTGAACTACAAAGGACCGTTGCGGCCCTTTTCCCGCAGCGCCCCCGGCCGCTCCTGCCTCCGGCCCCGCCTCCTGCACGCCGCTCGCCTGCACGCGCCGCCTCCGGCCGCCGCTCGCCTGCACGCCCGACATCGGCCGCCCACACCTCCGCAACGGCCCCCCTGCCCCGCTCGCCACCGCCGCCCGCAGCGCCCCCGACGCCGCCCCGCCTCCGGCCCCGCCTCCAGCCGCCGCTCGCCTGCACGCCCCGCCTCCGGCCGCTGCTCGCCTGCACGCCCGACGCCGCCGCCGCTCGCCTGTGTTGTGTAGTGGACAGCGGATCTAGAGGGGAGGGGTGAATAGATCAGCCCCACTTTTCGCAATGTGGCCCTCTATATAGCTAGTTAAAATAAATTGCAGCAGAATAGAAACTAGCTTCCAAGTATGCTATGATTCACTTAGCAAGATAAGCAAGATATATAATAATTCGATCCTAAGCATGCATCTAGAACGAATCAATCACACAAGCAAACCACACTAGACAGGATTTTTAAGGTGGTTCGGACTGAATCCTCAGCCCTACGTCCACCCCTCACCAAAACCCGGTGAGGCTTCACTTGTGCAGCGCACAGAACCGCAAATCGGAAACCACCGATTGCCTTCCTACTCACCACCTGGTAGGGACGTCAACCGCAAATTGGAATACCCTCCAATTACCTTCCTACTAACCACCGGTAGGGACGAATCACGACTTCAATGTTTAACAATATTGAAAATGAAACAAATGTGAAGGAACTAAAACAAGAGATTGAGTTATGAGTGAAAATGAATTGGCCCTTGTATGAAATGTTGATCAGCAACAAGGCTCCTCTTGGCTTCAACTCAATCTTCTTGATTCACCCTTGATTGGATGAATGTTCTTCACGGAGTACTGTTCACGTGAACAGTACCTCTTCCTTCAATTCTTCTCTCTTGATCTTCTCTTTGAATTTCTTTGAATGAATGAAGGAGATGATGAAGCTACCTTGAATCTTGATTGCTTCTTTAGCTTCTAGGAGTTTGAATGCTTGAAATATCACCTTGAATGAACTTGAATGGATGAAGATGATTTCCCTTGAAGAACTTGAATCAAACCGGCTTCCTTGGATCACTTTGATAGCCTTGCTTTGATGTAATCTTCCTTGAAGATTGCTGGCTTTGATTTGAGCTTGATTCCCCTTTGATTGGATGAAGAACACCTTCACGAACTACTGTTCACGTAAACAGTAGCTCGTCTCCAAGCTCTCTTGCAACCTCCCTTGCAGCCACCCTTGTAACCCCTTGAAGCATTAGGTTTTCCATCCCCTCAAGTGTTGGTTTTATAACCCTTGAATGGTCCATAGATGCACCCTAGACCAGATCTACAAATCATGGAAGATTAGGTAAGATTTGATTAAACAAATCCATGGAAAGGGGCTAGCCACGAGGTGGATTTCGAGGTCGAACAAGGCTGCATCGGGGCTGGCGGTCGACCTAAGGCTCCTGGCGGTCGACCGCCACTGAAACACATACAACCGGGCGATCCCTGGGAAAACCGTTCGACCGCCACTGGCTGGCGGTCGACCGCCAGCTGCCAGACCTGCAGCTGGGCGGTCCCTGGCTGGGGCAGTCGACCGCCCCTGTGCTGGCGGTCGACCGCCAGCTGGGCAGAGCCCGGGTCACCCCGGTTCGGTCCGTTGGCCGCACCAGCTCCGTCGCTTGAGTCTGTTAGCCGCCCGTTCATGTTTGGGGCATCGACCCTGATTGTCTTGAAGTTTTATTACTGAGTCTTCAAGCCAAATTTTGTTCCACGCGACCGCGTGTTTGGGGCATCGACCCATGTTTGGGGCATCGACCCTGACCGCGCAGGTCGATCCGCGTGCGAGGGCGCAACATTGAGCTTTCATGTGCATTTCTGTCATGAACAAAATATCACATATGTCAGTCATAAGAGCGTGGAAAATAACAATGACTAATAGTGTTAAGCCATTATCAAAACCAAGAATACACAAAACTCATATGACTATAGAATGATGTCGAATGACCCATGTGACCACAGAATGACTCAAATGACCTCAGGGACACAACAGCCTGCACGCCCGCCCACCGCCGCGACACCCTCGCCCCCTCTCTCTCCCTATCTCTCTCTCCCTCTGTCTCTCTCCCCCCTCTCGTTCCCTCTCTTTCTCTCTCTCTCTCTCTCACCCCCTCCCCCTCTCTGCTCTCCCTTTCTCCCTCTCACTCTCTCTCTCGCACCCCTCTCTCTCCTTCTCTCTCTGCTCTCTCTATCTCTCTCTCGGTTCTCCCTTCTCTCCTCTCTCCCTCTCTCTGCTTCTCACCAGCCCTCTCTTGTCTCCTCTCTCCCTCCCATTCTTTTCTTTATTTTTTATCCCCTCTCACCCTCTCTCTCCTCATATCCCCCCTCTCTTCCTTTCTTTATATTTTTTTTTAAAAAAAATTCTCTCTCTCTTTTTTTATCTCTCTCTCTCCCGTACATCTCTCTCCCCCCTCAGTTTCCCTCTCTTCTCACACCCTCTCTCATCCTCTCTATCTCTCCTTCATCCTCACACACACACACACACACACACACACACACACACACACACACACACACACACACATATATATATATATATATATATATATATATATATATATATATCTTTTATATATCTTTTAGGTGCATATATATAGTATACATATATATATATATAAACTACAAAAAAATCTAAGAAAAAAAAAGAGCTCTCTCTCTCTCTCTCTTGATTTTTATCTCGCTCTCTAATCCCCCTCTATCTTTCCACATATCATTAGTATTTTTTATTATCTATTTACACACATCTTTAACCATCTTCTCCCACCTTTTATATATGTTTGCATATCTTTTCTCACCTTGTACATATATACGTGTGTTTGTGTTCTCTATCTGAGCAGTCTCTGAAGTCCGTTTTGAAAGCTCCTTGGTCGTGCTGTGCTCATGTTGTTGAAGCCTTTGTCAAAGCTCGTCGCCGGTCTTCCCCAATAAGTTTTTCTCAGCTTTGTATTTTTAATTAGTCACTTAATTACATCACACGAATCATTTAGCATCCATGCCACGCCTTTCTCCCTGAGAGGGCATAGTTTATGAGCGTCTTCGTGTCTGTGCATTCCATCATATCATTCCCCCATCCTTCAATTCTAAAAGGGGTTTTAAATACTACCAACCAGGTTAGTACTCGTTTATGTTATTTTTTATGTCAATTTCTAAAGAATTGGTGCTACACCTCCGTCGTTCTTATTTGGTTGTTCCTCTTCATTTGTTTTCCGTGCAAGGTTAACAGTCCGGAAGTCCGCTTCTTCAGTCGACCAAAAGAGTAGGAGGAGCAACTCACGTACCCTCAGTTCGGGGCTATAAATGCGGCCATCCCTCCTATTTTGAGCTACCCGGCTATCGTCTCCCTCATCTATTCTGTTTTTTTCCTCATCATTATTATTTGTTCTTAAATTGCCATCTCCATCATCCTTTACGTGTTGTTTAAAAATAAGCCTATCTCTTCTCCCTTGTTATCATCGTAAATCGTTAAATCTCCACCTCCGTTCTTCTCTGTTTTATCTAAAATAAGTTTCTTACTCTATCTATATTCTCCTAGTAGTTTTCCTCTATATTATACTATCTTATTCTACCGTTCACCCCTCGATTTCTCTCTTTACCTTCTCATCTTTCTCTTAAAAAAGATATAAAAGCATAAAAAAATAATAAAAGCAACAAAACCCCAAAAAATATAATAACAAAAAAGTAAAACAAAAAAAAGGATAATAAAATCAGGGTAACCAAATCAAGGCCCTCTTCGTCGGCCGGCCGACCGAAGAGGAAGAAAGGACCCACACTGCTCCCGCTTCGGCGGCAAACGCGATCAAGACATTTCCTGTGGGGCTCTCAGCCCCTGGCGATCACACTTCCCTTCCCCTTCTTTTGTTATTTACTTTCTGTTTAAACCCCGTTGACGGAACTAGTTCCTCGCGGTGGTCTCATCTAACTGGTGCGGTGGGTTATCTCCCGCGACCATTTTATTTCAGTAATTTAATTTCCGCATTCTAACATCATACCCGTTAACTGCTTAACTCTAACCCTCCCCTATCATCGCTTCAAAACCCCGCGGAGAGTGACATCTCACGGCGGTTTATTTAATCCCCTTTTCATTTATTCTAACCCCGATCAAGGAACTCGTTCCTCGCGGTGGTTTAATTTTCTGCACTTTCAATTCCAACCCCGATCAAGGAATTCGTTCCTCGCGGTGGTTTAATTTTCTGCATTCTTTTGTTCTAACCCCGATCAAGGAACCCGTTCCTCGCGGTGGTCTTATCTAACTGGTGCGGTGGGTCATCTCCCGTGACCATCTTCGTTCCAGTAATTTAATTTCCGCATGCTAACCTCCTAACCCCTAACCATTTGATTTCAACATCCCCCTATCATCGTTCTAAAACCCCGCGGAGAGTAACATCTCGCGGTGGTTTATTTGATCCCCTTTTCTTTTCTCATTATATACATATAGTTATTATAATAAAAAACCCTGCGGAGGGTAATACCTCGCGGTGGTCTTTTGATATAGTTATACTTATTATTTACATCGCTGCAAAAGCCCCGCAAAGGCCAATGTCTCGCGGTGGTATGTACATATAATATTTATTATTTATGCTGCAGTAAAAATCCCGTAAGGCCAATGTCTTACGGTGGTCCTAATATGTACATATATATTCATTAGTGTTGATATTATTGCATCGCTGTTAGAACCCCACAAAGACCAATGTCTTGTGGTGGTATGTCTTTGTTCGTATTGTCCTTGTAATTGTCTGGAGAACGATATTCCGTTGCAATTTCTGAGTCTTCGTGCCTCTCCCTTTCTGTTACTTAGATTCTCGGATTTCCCGGTATATGAAAAACTGCTCGTGGAACGGTAAGTCACGCTTACTGGGAAGGGGTCAGTTTACGTGAGAGGGTCTTCCGACCCCTATCTCCGCCACGTACCGGAGTTCGTTCCGCATCCCCATTTTCCTTCTCTCCTTGAGTTGATCTCGTCATTTCCATCTCCTAAGACAGACGAGGGTAGACGACGACTCCCGCCGCCTATACCTCTCTGGCGATCACCCTTTCATCATTGTCATTGTTTATTATTATTGTTTATTATTTTTCCTTCCCTCGAGGGTGGACGACTCCTGCCGTCTACACTTTTCTGGCGATCACGGTGGGACTCTTTTGTTTCCTCTGGTTACCCAAACATTTTCGGCACCCACGTGTGCCCAAATATTTTCGGCACCCACGTGTGCCCCTCCTGATTGCGCCCGTGTGCGCTACATTTGTGTTCCCAGTAGCACTCCATTCGGCACCCACGTGTGCCCCTCCATTTGGCACCCACGTGTGCCCCTCCACTCGGCACCCACGTGTGCCCCTCCTGATTGCGCCCTCGTGCGCTACATTTGTGCTCCCGATAGCACCCCCTCCACTCAGCACCCACGTGTGCCCCTCCACTCGGCACCCACGTGTGCCCCTCCTGATTGCGCCCTCGTGCGCTACATTTGTGCTCCCAGTAGCACCCTCTCCACTCGGCACCCACGTGTGCCCCTCCTGGCGCCCGCGTGCGCTACATTCGTGCTCCCAATAGCACTCGTGCCATCGGCACCCACGTGTGCCCCTCCACTTGGCACCCATGTGTGCCCCTCCTGATTGCGCCCGCGTGTGCTATATTCGTGTTCCCGCTATCACTCTTGGCATTCCAATTTCACCCCTCGTGCACTACGTGCATGATGAGGACATCTCACGACACTCGCTATGGCTCGGGTCACCTGCACACCCTTGATTTGGGTCGACTCATTCTCATCTTATGTACCCTCCTTTTATTGAGTCTTATCATATGTAATTTTCCTTTTATTGGGTCATGTCGCATGTATTTCCTTTTATTATGTCATGTTGTACTAGTCCATTTCCCCTATTTGGTCTAATTGGGCCCTAATACCTTAGTTTGGGCCTATTGGACTGAGTCTAGGACATGTTTGGTCTTTTGCCTTAAATGGCAGAGTTATTTTTGTCTTGTAAAGATGGGTTGCCTATAAATAGCCCCCATCTCCCTCCATGTACTAACTTTTGATGAATATTGAAGAAAACTCTTTCAAATCTCTCATTATTCCATTCCTCTCTCTCTCTCTCTAGCTCTCCTTCTCTCTCCCACAAGGCAAGGGCGAACCTCCCCTCTCTCCTCCCCCCTCTCTCATTCAATTCCAACCCCCACCTACCTCCATTAATACCCCACAACTTCCCACAACCCTCCTTTACTCTCCACCTAGTCCCAACAACCCTCCACCAATCCAAACTCTACTTCCCAACTACCACCCACCTCCCTTCACTTCCCAAGGCACCTATCCACCTTCCCAAGGCTAAATAAACCCCTCCCAAAGCCCAAATTCGAATTACCCTCCCCTCTCCCATCCCTCCCTCACCCTAGGTCGAAATCCACTCCCTCCCCATAGCCAAGTTCGCCCCCCACCTTCCCTCACACTCATCTTCTCTCTTGTGCACATCCACTCCCCCATCTCCACCTCTAGCAGTTCCAGCCCCCTTTCTCCCTCCATCCCTGCCATTCCTAACCTCCTGGAGCCCTAGCCACGTCCTCCCCCCCTCCCTAAACCTTCAGCCATCATCCTCAAGCCTTGTTAACCCCCTCCCACTCCCTTCATTCTTGCTAGTTTGCCATTTCAGAAAGTGGGTCGCAGGCTGCAGAGTTGGGTCCTGAAGATCGCAACAGGACCGGCCGTTCCCTGGTCCTCCTGGTGTCAAGGCCTACAACTCTGGAAAGGGTGTCCAGATATCTTTCAAGGTGAGGTGGTTTCGTCAACATCCGAGGTCGGAGCTGTCCGCAGGAGCCGATCTCCCTCAACTGCGCAGAAGCTCTCAGGCAGGGAACCAGAGCTGCAGTCACAGTCCGACCACGACTTCCTCCCTGAATATCTGAGCGCCATTTTTGGAGGGCTGAAACTACTACCATTTATCTGTCTCCTCCAAGAAGAAGGATCTCATTCGGCCACCGGAGCTGCAAGTTAACATTTTCTTCGTCAGGGTGGGTAGTCTGCCCACTATGGGACCAGGTTCGACCTGTACCTACTCTTCCGGCTACCCCGCTCTCCTCCGACCTTGGATCGAGGCCCCGTCAACTGCTGCTCGAAGCTACTCCGACCAAGATCGCGTCACCGCCAATCTCGTCCCCATCGGAGTTCAGGAGCGGCCACAGCGACGTCTGCAACCTGCTGCATCAGTTCGGTACCTGCCAGGAGCCAGACATTGCTGTCCTGTTCCCATCGCCGGCACTGCCAGCCTCGGGTGTCAAAGCTGCCCCAAAAATTCAAGCTTCATCCCCTGTCAGATGAGAAACTTTTGGCAGTGGTTTCGTCAAGTTTGGAGCCCCGTGGTTCCCGTGGCAGCATCAACAGCGACATCCTGTCCTGCAAACCTGCAGATTGGCAGAACCGGCGGACTCGGAAGATCGGCTTTTCCTTTGCATAAATCCCCACCCCGCTTGGCCGGCTGAAAGCCCCTCCCTGCGTGGAGGTAGTTTTGGGTGTAATAAGATTAATCCCCACCCCAAGTTCATCCCTCCTGCGTGAGGTGTAGTGTTGTACTCTTTAAGTTTCAGGTCAAGCGACAATCGCCGCAGCGTTCGGGTAATTACCCACCCTTCCCGGCGCGCCCTCGTCTCCGAACGGGATCGGTGTCTTCACACCGATCAGGTGAGCTTCTGATCACACCCTTGTAGCTTCATTTCTGCAAATGTAGTATTACCTTGAATGCCCGTCGGACGGTAAGAGAGCGCTCGGACTTAATTTTAAGCGATTTCATGCCCACCGCGGCCCGTGAGTGAGTGCCACCCAACACCCCGCCTTGCGGGCCAGCCACCCACAAAGCTGGGTATCCCAGGCCCATTGGGGGTCAGCCTTAGCATTGTAAGTCCATTAGGACAATTGGGTCCCGCCTCGGACCCTCACCATCATCTCCCGGACCCATCGGGTGAACGTGTGAGTCGAGTGAGCAAAAATCGTCATTGTGAGAATCATTGAGCGCTTGTATGCTTGCGGGTCTAAGTCCTAGGGTCATCCCATCATATTTAGTGGTCTTTGGGCTGTGCCACATCAAGTGGTATCAGAGCGGTCATAGGCTTGTCCTTACAAGTCTAGTCTTGGGTCACACTAAGTTTTTCTTAGGTGCATTCGCACACCCTTGCATAGCCCACCCAACTTTGCATGACCACTCGTAGTGGAACTCATTATCAAGGCAATTCATCTTCTTCCAATAAACACCATGAATCCCAATTCCCACGGTGACCGGTTCACCATGTCCTTTAGCTTCAAAGTAGTCCTACCCCACAACAAAATCACCACTGTGTTCCTTGATGAGTACCAATCGGGAAATTATGTCTCCCAAACTCTTGTGAACTCCTTGTCACAAGAAGGGAAAATTGTCATCCATGGGGAATGGATTTTCGTAGAGTTCTACGTACCTTGTGTAAGCCGCATTCCCTCCAAATCCATTACGTGGGGTAGTGGAGCATGGTGCAAAATTCGGCCCCTTGGGTCACATATTATTTTGGGAAAAGAATGGATGGAAGAACAACAAGCAATCATAGACCCCGAAGGAAAAGGGTGTCACTTGCAATCCTCGGGAGACAAGAAAAGGTTCCACTTCCCAAATTCTTATAACCAAGCCCTCTCCAAGTTTGAGCAAACCATTCAAAAGCGATCAGTTAAAGTGGAAAATGAGCCTCAAATCTCCATTGCACAAAACCAACCCGAACCCCAACATGAGCAACTCATCCCACCCACTGGTGAGCTAACCATAGAGGAGCCCCTAGCTACCTGGCTCAAGAAAGGTCCCATCTTGTACCCTTCAACCCCATGCAACCTCCCCATAGAGCAAGTTCAACTAGTGCCATGTCATTCTCGTCACACAACATATCAATCCTTTTGCTTTGTGGAAACCCTTGAAGACCTACTTAGGAGTTTGAGTTATCAAATGGGGTTGACTAGCATGTTGGCCATGGAACCCATTAAGCCCAAGTACCTTGCCTTTGCCTACTCATCCATTGGCTCCATTACATCTATTTGCACTATAGGCCAATGCACTAGTGAGCTTCTAATCTTCCTGCCAACCCCTAGGGAACTTGACCCAATGAGCCCCACAAAAAAATGCTCTCCTCTCCTCAAGGTCACACTTCCTAGTGAGTCCACACTCTTGTTGTTGCCCCTTGTCGATGAAGGTTCAACATGCATCGGTGAACGTCCTACTTGGGCCAACCTATCCAAGGACATAGAGGGATCCCTCCATAAGAGTTTCAATTTCTATGATCCTTTTGACCCCACTCAATGGAAATTCCCTCCTTCCACAAGGAAAGGGATTTCAATTCCCGATGAGTTTTACACCACTCCCCTACCACAAGGAGAGGGCAATCAACCTAAGGAATCCACTTTTGTGCTTACCCCATTAGGAGACGAGTGCCCAGCCCACACTAGGGAGTGTATGCTTTGGAATGCTCAAGGTCCAGGATGGGAAGAATCCTCATTCCCCTCAACCCAAGTCCTCCTAGATCCACATGTTCCCTTCCCACTAGCCCCTCATTACCAACCCACCTCCTGGCCCTCCTACATCTCTCCCTACCCCTCGCCCCTTTGCAAGGAGCATTACGATAAGTCCCACTGGGTTCATGATTTCCACTTCCCTATGTGTGCTAGGGACCCTAGGGCGACCACTTGGATTGAAACCCACCTCCACATCACCCACCCCTTAACCCATCTTGATCTGTTTGGCCACTCCCTATGGGCTTCCAAGTACTCCTCACCCACCACCCACTCCCTCCTACCCTCACCCACCATGTCAGGCCTAACCCACCCATTCCGAAATTCCGCCCACACTATGAGAGTCAATGCCAAGGGTGGCATCAACCTTGGAAATAAGGGAGTGACCCATCCCAAGATGTCCACCCCTTGGAACCGCTTCGATCCCCATGAGTGGAAACCCCCAAATCTCACAGATGGGACCATCTTGATAAGAATCCATGTATCACAACCTTTTGCATCATGTGGTCAGGCTAGTCACATCATTTGTGTCATTCACACACTAGGTCCAGTGCATGATAGGCTTACATTTGGACAAGTTGGTCTTCCCCCACTCTTCATCCGTCTCATGCATGATAGGGCCACTTGTGGCTGCCCCGGTCCACCTAAGTGCATCAAGGTCCACATGGTTTCTAAGCATGATAGGTCAATTCATGGATGCCCTGGTCCTCCTAAGTCTGTCAAAACCAATCTAACACTTGATAGGGCTGAATTTGGCTGTCCAGGCCCTCCCTTCATCCCTATAGGATCATCATTCATGACAGTGCATGGTTTTAGGCCTAGAAAGCCCTCGGATCTCATTCCCCTTCCCCCACATGCTAGGGTGTCAGTCTCAGCTGAGTCCTTTGCACAGCATATCAAAGAGTTGCATGATGACATCCGCAAGCATATAGGGAAAAGCAATGAGGCTTACAAAAGACGGGCAGATGCTCACCGGCGCCACTGTGAATTCCAAGTGGGAGACCAGGTGATGGTGAGGACGGAGCGGCTCCTTCCCGGGCCTGCCTCCAAGTTGAGGGCACGAGGGTCGGGACCCTTTCGAGTTCTACGACGACTTGGCAGCAATGCTTATGAGCTTGACCTACCAGAGAGCTATGGGGTGCACCCTACCTTCAACGTGGTGGACCTGGTACCCTACAAAGGCCCCGCGGTGGAACCCAGTGAGGAGCTTGAGCCGTTACCCCCCCCTTATGAGAGACACTCCCGGAGGGACTCCACTTCTCAGCTTAAGAGACCTACGAGAGCAGATAGAGGCAATACTGGATGAGCAGAGCATCATTACGAGGCACAAGGTGTATCAGCGCTACTTGGTTAGGTGGAAGAATCGTCCCCCGACGGAGGATGCTTGGGTGAGCCGGGAGGACCTACTGCGGTTGGATCCCGACATTTTGGAGCACTATGACAGCCAGGCAGACCCACACTCGACAGGGTCGAGTTCTCCCCACCCCGGGGGATTTGATGAGGACATCTCACGACACTCGCTATGGCTCGGGTCGCCTGCACACCCTTGATTTGGGTCGACTCATTCTCATCTTATGTATCCTCCTTTTATTGAGTCTTATCATATGTAATTTTCCTTTTATTGGGTCATGTCGCATGTATTTCCTTTTATTATGTCATGTTGTACTAGTCCATTTCCCCTATTTGGTCTAATTGGGCCCTAATACCTTAGTTTGGGCCTATTGGACTAAGTCTAGGACATGTTTGGTCTTTTGCCTTAAATGGCAGGGTTATTTTTATCTTGTAAAGATGGGTTGCCTATAAATAGCCCCCATCTCCCTCCATGTACTAACTTTTGATGAATATTGAAGAAAACTCTTTCAAATCTCTTATTATTCCATTCCTCTCTCTCTCTCTAGCTCTCCTTCTCTCTCCCACAAGGCAAGGGCGAACCTCCCCTCTCTCCTCCCCCCTCTCTCATTCAATTCCAACCCCCACCTACCTCCATTAATACCCCACAACTTCCCACAACCCTCCTTTACTCTCCACCTAGTCCCAACAACCCTCCACCAATCCAAACTCTACTTCCCAACTACCACCCACCTCCCTTCACTTCCCAAGGCACCTATCCACCTTCCCAAGGCTAAATAAACCCCTCCCAAAGCCCAAATTCGAATTACCCTACCCTCTCCCATCCCTCCCTCACCCTAAGTCGAAATCCACTCCCTCCCCATAGCCAAGTTCGCCCCCCACCTTCCCTCACACTCATCTTCTCTCTTGTGCACATCCACTCCCCCATCTCCACCTCTAGCAGTTCCAGCCCCCTTTCTCCCTCCATCCCTGCCATTCCTAACCTCCTGGAGCCCTAGCCACGTCCTCCCCCCCTCCCTAAACCTTCAGCCATCATCCTCAAGCTTTGTTAACCCCCTCCCACTCCCTTCATTCTTGCTAGTTTGCCATTTCAGAAAGCGGGTCGCAGGCTGTAGAGTTGGGTCCTGAAGATCGCAACAGGACCGGCCGTTCCCTGGTCCTCCTGGTGTCAAGGCCTACAACTCTGGAAAGGGCGTCCAGATATCTTTCAAGGCGAGGTGGTTTCGTCAACATCCGAGGTCGGAGCTGTCCGCAGGAGCCGATCTTCCTCAACTGCGCAGAAGCTCTCAGGCAGGGAACCAGAGCTGCAGTCACAGTCCGACCACGACTTCCTCCCTGAATATCTGAGCGCCATTTTTGGAGGGCTGAAACTACTACCATTTATCTGTCTCCTCCAAGAAGAAGGACCTCATTCGGCCACCGGAGCTGCAAGTTAACATTTTCTTTGTCAGGGTGGGTAGTCTGCCCACTGTGGGACCAGGTTCGACCTGTACCTACTCTTCCGGCTACCCCGCTCTCCTCCGACCTTGGATCGAGGCCCCGTCAACTGCTGCTCGAAGCTACTCCGACCAAGATCGCGTCACCGCCAATCTCGTCCCCATCGGAGTTCAGGAGCAGCCACAGCGACGTCTGCAACCTGCTGCATCAGTTCGGTACCTGCCAGGAGCCAGACATTGCTGTCCTGTTCCCATCGCCGGCACTGCCAGCCTCGGGTGTCAAAGCTGCCCCAAAAATTCAAGCTTCATCCCCTGTCAGCTGAGAAACTTTTGGCAGTGGTTTCGTCAAGTTTGGAGCCCCGTGGTTCCCGTGGCAGCATCAACAGCGACATCCTGTCCTGCAAACCTGCAGATTGGCAGAACCGGCGGACTCGGAAGATCGGCTTTTCCTTTGCATAAATCCCCACCCCGCTTGGCCGGCTGAAGGCCCCTCCCTGCGTGGAGGTAGTTTTGGGTGTAATAAGATTAATCCCCACCCCAAGTTCATCCCTCCTGCGTGAGGTGTAGTGTTGTACTCTTTAAGTTTCAGGTCAAGCGACAATCGCCGCAGCGTTCGGGTAATTACCCATGCTTCCCGGCGCGCCCTCGTCTCAGAACGCGATCGGTGTCTTCACACCGATCAGGTGAGCTTCTGATCACACCCTTGTAGCTTCATTTCTGCAAATGTAGTATTGCCTTGAATGCCCGTCGGACAGTAAGAGAGCGCTCAGACTTAATTTTAAGCGATTTCGTGCCCACCGCGGCCCGTGAGTGAGTGCCACCCAACACCCCGCCTTGCGGGCCAGCCACCCACAAAGCTGGGTATCCCAGGCCCATTGGGGGTCAGCCTTAGCATTGTAAGTCCATTAGGATAATTGGGTCCCGCCTCGGACCCTCACCATCATCTCCCGGACCCATCGGGTGAACGTGTGAGCCGAGTGAGCAAAAATCGTCATTGTGAGAATCATTGAGCGCTTGTATGCTTGCGGGTCTAAGTCCTAGGGTCATCCCATCATATTTAGTGGTCTTTGGGCTGTGCCACATCAGTGCATTACTCCAGAATCCCCTTGAAGTCTGAAGAGATTCGTATCATTGCAGAAAAGGAGTGTTGTGATGTTTGTTTAATTTCTCTTATTGCATATATACTTGTTGTCTGTTTATATATTGCTTGTTAAAATTCAGCACTGCATTGCATATCATCTCCCTTTTATTTTTATTTCTTTTGTTCCATTTTTTAGGATCACCTTTTCCTGGTGAAGGAAGGACTCTCCGTCGGGAATTCCTCTCGACGGACTAGGATCTCCTTCACTGGGACCTCCGTAAGTCCCCGACATCGAAGGATTCCCTCTTCGTTCACTGGGCTGGTTGTACCACTGAAGTTCCCTGGAGATAGTTAACCCATTCGTGGTGAGTCGAGTGTCCTTAGATCACACGGCGGAAATCAATATTGCAACTAAGGTCCCTCCTGTGGTGTGAACATTAGATTAGAAAAGAGAAAAAAAAGGGGAAAACCAAAAGAAAACGAAAAAAAAAGGGCGTTAAACATCAACTTGTTTGTTAATCTTTGCTAATGGTTTGAGTGTGTATGTTATTACATTCTTATTAGAAAGAAAAAGAAAACATGAAAACAGGCGTTAAACATCAACTTGTTTGTTAATCTTTGTTATTGGTCTGAGTGTGTATGATATTGCGTTCTGGCAAAATCTCACGTTCCGAAAAAGATCAAGAAATGTCCGGGAACGGTCAGAATCCGACCCCGAGTCACCAGGGGACACATGTCCCTGCTGAGGACGCAGGTTCCTCCCGTGAGCCCTCATATGAGGTCCGAGCCGCCGTCGGGGAAGCATCCCCGCCACAAGATATTTCCTCCTTGCTAGGTGTTCTCGCGAACACACAGCTCAATTCTGATCAGATCCGAGCCTTTCAGGCCGTCTTAAAAGGGAAATCTATTGATTCTACTCCTCAAAATCTAACACCAGTTGTTCTCTCTATTCAAGAGCCCACACAGGCAATCCCTTCCTCATTCCCTCTTGTGCAGACAAGTTTGCAGCCTCCCTCTTTCCAATTACCTCCCCAGTCTCAAGTTCCACCAATTCCTCATCCAACATTTCAGTCAGTTCCATTTCCTGATATGCCACGTCTGCAACCTCCCCCTTTCCAATTACCTCCCCAATCTCAAGTTCCACCAATTCCTCATACGACATTTCAGTCAGTTCCATTTGCTGATATGTCACAACGTCTCTCTCATCCGGAATTCCCTTCTCAGGCTTCTGCAAGGCCTCAGTGGCCACCACAACCTGCTCCTTACAATGAGGTCACTCAATCTCTCCTTCATAGGATGAACAAGATGGATGAACAATTCTGAGATTTCAAAAAGATCATGGATGTCAAATCCGCGCCTGAGATCTCTTTACCAATCCTTCCAGTATTCCATCTCCCTCCTTCTGAAATGCCAACGTATCGACGGTACACCGGCACAGGCAACCCCCTCATTCATCTGAAGGACTTTATGTATGAGTCCTCGTTTTGGCAGAACGATCAAAGATCCTTGGCATACCTCTTCAGGAGATCATTGGATGGTCCTGCCTTAGAATGGTTCTATTCCCCAGAGCCGAGTGAGGCTGAGAACTTCGACGTAGTGCAACGGAAATTCATACAGAAATATCGGGATAGGGTCGGTCCCTCCTTTTCTATTACCGACCTAGCGGCTGAAAAAATGAAGCCGGACGAAGATTTCACCCAATTTGCCGATCGATGGAGATCCTTGGCAGAGAAAGTGAGAGACCCAATTTCAGAATCGGAGCAAGTAAAGATGGTCGTGTCTAATGCCACTCCACAATTTAGACACGTCCTGGCAATGAACAAGCTCACCACTATGAAGGAACTGTATGAGAGGGCTCGATATATCCAAACACAGCTGAAAGATTCTCCCCTCATGCATATGTTCGAGCCACCAAAGCCAAAGGTGTTTAGGAAGCCGGGCACGGGTGCCCAAGGTGGGGTGACAGAAGGGGTTGTAACAAATGAACAAGTGGGCGCGGTTGGCCATCCCAACCAGCAAGCTAACCCTAGGCCCCCACAACCCCCACAATTCCCCTTTCATCAGGAGCAACAAGGTCAGCAACCCTATCGTCTTCCCCCACAAAACAATCTCTTTCAGAACAATATGCCTCAACCGCTCCATCTCCAACAACAACAGCAGCGACCTCCTCAATAAAATCAGGTTCCACCACCCGGGGATTATGGCCTCCAACAACAGAGAAGGCCGATCGGCCCTAGGAGAGCTCATTACCCACCTTTGCCGGAGTCGTTGCCAGACATCTTTAATGCTCTCATGGCTGCTAATTTCCTCACCTCGCCTAAAGAAAAAGCCATATGGCCCCCGAACGTCGACACTTCCAAATATTGTGTCTTCCATAGACAGCCGGGTCATACAGTGGAAAACTGTTTTCATTTCAGAGATTATATCTATGATATGAACGATGAACATCAAATAGATTGGGATGAAATGAGGCGATGCGTCACCATGATGAAGGCCAGGAGACCTCCTCTTAGACAACAACAACAGCAACAACAACAACAACAACAACAACAACAACAACAACAGCAGCAACAACAGCCTCAGCAGGCACCACAACAACAGCCAAATATGGGCATCCTCCAAAATCCGTTACCAGCACACCAACAACCTAACCACCAAGTCAACCCCATCTCTTCCTTCCCGGAAGTTGGAAGAGGGCAAGATTGGCATACGGAAAGCGGCTCTGTCCTTGTCACCAATCACGTTCCTATCCAATCCCCACACCTTATTCGTCCCGCACCTGTCTATCCTCCACCCGCAGCACAACCCGCAGTGATACCTCACTCATTTCCACTGCTATCACGTCCTCTCATCCGTGTCTCTGCTGATGACCTCCCTTAGAGTCCCCAGCAAACACCCTCCACTCCCACCATAACATCGTTACCCTCGAAGCCTCTCATTATTTCTCATGTCTCCACCTCGACATCCACCTTCATTCCACCTCCACTAAACAAACCTCTCATTGTCCAACACCCTTCCGAGGTGCCCTCCACTTCCACCATAACATCGTTACCCTCAAAGCCTCTCATCATTTCTCACGCTTCCATTTCGTCATCCACCTTTGTACCGCCTCCACTAAATAAACCCCTTATTATCCAACACCCTTCCGAGGCACCATCTACCTCCACCACAACCCCTTTACCCTCGAAACCCCTCATTATTCATCACCCATCCGGGGCCCCATCAACCTCTACTATGCCTCCACCTTTTAAACCCCTTATCATTCACCGTCCATCTGAGGCTTCATCCACTCCCACCATGCCTCCACCTAACAAACCACTCATCAGAGCCCCTACACCTATTATTGCCCCTGCTTCATCAATTGTTCCTCCACCACTACCCCTCGAACCCCTGCTAAACCCCATATCTAACTCTATAAAGGTGCCGCCAAAACCGCAAGCCATGGTGCTCCGTAGTGGAAGGATGTTCCATCGGGTTTTTCCCCAAAACAGTCAGGTCCCCGAGCAATCTCAGCCGGAGAAAGACACCGAAGAACAGCCAGAGGAGTCTATCTCCGGGACACAATATGACCTGTTGAAACATTTGGATAAAACACCAGCTCGGATCTCCATTCTCGAGCTAATCAAGAGGTCAAAAACCCATCAAGACGCCTTGATGGAGTATCTCCAAAAGGGCATGGTAAACGAGGATCTCCCAGTGGAAAAGATCTCGTCGGTATTAACACCGACTGATACACAACCGGCTATTATCTTTCACCACCATGAGTTTGCCCCCAAAGAGGCTCGAAAATATGCTTTGTGTATTGCAGTCAAGATCAATGGGGTGTCTGTAGACCCGTGTTTGGTGGACACTGGTGCGTCTATAAATGTGATCTCTATGATCACCCTCCAATCATGTAGGGTTGACACGGAACAGATAAGGCCTTCATCAATTACGGTTACGGCCTATGATAACAGCAAAAGACCACCAATGGGGATGGTCATCTTGAATGTAGAATTGGGCCTTGCATCGGTCTTCACGGAATTCCATATCCTTGATATGGATCCCACATTCAAGGCCATACTGGGCCGCCCTTACATTGAGGTTATGAATGCGGTGCCTTCCACCAATCATCAGTGCTTGAAGTTTCCATACAAGGCTTGGATTATCAAGGTAAATAGCATGCCCATTTTTTCTACTGTGGATGCTATCAATACCTCTTCGCCTTCTGTTTGGCCGACTCACCGGCCAATTCTTTCACTGCTAGATGTGTGTGACCCTCGCCGAGCCCCTTTAACACAAAAGCCATTTCAGGCATCAAAGTCATGTCACCCTTCCCATGCTAAGGGATGGGACATCATGAGAAACATTGGCTACTAACAGGGCAAAGGTTTAGGGGCACAATCACAAGGGAGACTGAGACTGCCAAACAAGATAAGGTTAACCCTTAGAGCCGGCCTGGGCTTTGAAGGGCCATTTGAAGCATCTGAGGAACCTCTCACATGGACCTTGTATTCCCATTTCAGAAAGGGGCCAGTGATGCAAATGGGAGATTATGTGCCGGAATCATACGGGAAATTGCATATTGCCTACTTGGCTGAAGATTGCTCGAGGGCTGCAAAGAAGGGGAAACACGATGATCCGGACTGCGAGTGGAACAAGTGGTTTGATATACATGATATTTCCATTGCGCTACAGTAGATGTTCTCGCCTCTAGACTTAGAGGGGCCACTTTTGATCTCCGAGGTACCAAAAGATGTCGCTGACATTGCCAAAATTCCAAGTTTTCCTCGCCGAGAGGAAGTTGCCACTGACGGATCACTTTCCGTCATTCTATCTGATCATTCTCCTCAGCCGTTGCTGCTGACTCTTTCTTGGACCCGATGTTTATCTGATAATATTCCCAGGTCCCCTTCTATGCTCACATTCTTGCGCGGGTTTTTCAGCCCCTGCCAAATTTTCAACCATGATCTGCTCAATGAGCCATGCAACCCCCTAGCTATAGTTCCCTCCTCCCATTCTCAAATTTCTTTCAATTATTTTGTAATTGAAAATGAAAATAAAAAAAAACGTCGATTTTCAATCTCCTCAACAGTGCATCTCCTTTGAGGAGACCTCCTACATCTCTCACGGGTGTGCCCCGACTTACGAGCCACTCATTCAAGGTCCCTTGAGCGACCTTCTTTACCCCTCTATCGAGGGGTCTCTTCCTGTACATTCTTCAACTTCTTCTTCGTCCGTAGAACAAGTCAATCAAGTTAGAAATAATGAGTCAAGGGTAGTTCCTAGAAGGAAGTCCAAGGGTAGGCAAATCCCTCGTCAATTTCTTCTAGATTTAGCCAATAGGTGTCAAACTTTTCTATCTATTCCTGAGTTGCTAGAAAATCCCATCCATCTGCCGGAGTTAGAATGTGAGGAGAATTGCACAATTGATGAAGGGTATGGAGTTTATGAGCTCACAGATGAAGAGTATCCTATTGAAGAAGGGGACGAAGAATATGGGGACGCGGTCGACGCATATGCTAGCGGAATGATGAGGTTTGACGAACCATCAGCCTCTATAGAAGAGCCCACTACAGAAATTAACCTGGGGACCGAGGAAGACCCTAGGATCGTCCTCATAAGCAATAATTTGCCGCCATCTGAAGAAGAAAAATTGATCGAGGTTCTCAAGGAGTACAGGGACACGTTCGCATGGAGCTACGAGGATATGCCGGGATTGGATTCCACCCTGGTCGAACACCGTTTAACGCTAAAACCAGGGTCCGTCTCGGTCAAGCAGAGGTTAAGACGTTTCCACCCCCAGATGGCTTTGAAGATGAAGGAGGAAGTCGATAAGCTCCACAAAGCCAGGTTTATTAGAGTCGTCCTATATCCTCAATGGGTGGCAAACATTGTCCCGGTCATGAAAAAGGATGGAAAGGTGAGAATCTGTATCGATTTTCGGGACCTTAACCGCGCGTGTCCAAAAGATGATTTCCCCTTGCCTCATATCGACGTGTTGGTGGATAACACAGCAGGCTATGAAACTCTCTCGTTTATGGATGGATTTTCGGGGTATAATCAGATCCGTTTGGCGGAAGAGGATCAGGAGAAGACATCATTCACCACACCCTGGGGAACTTACTGTTATTTAGTCATGCCATTTGGTTTGAAGAATGCTGGAGCTACTTATCAAAGGGCTATGATGGCAATATTCCATGACATGATGGATGTGTATTTAGAGGTATATGTGGATGATTTACTGGTGAAATCCAAGACTAGGGCAGAACACCCGAGAGTTTTAGCCAAGGTGCTGCAAAGATCAAGAGAGTTTAATTTGAAAATGAATCCAAAAAAGTGCGTATTTGGTGTTTCGTCAGGCAAATTGCTTGGTTTCATTGTGAGTAAGAGGGGTATTGAAATAGATCCCAACAAAGCTAAAGCAATCAGGGAGATGCCACCTCCAAGAAATCTGAGAGAAGTTCGAGGGTTAATTGGAAGGTTGCAATTCATTCATCGATTTGTGTCACAGCACTCACAAAGGTGCAAACCTTTCTACGAGTTAACTAAGTCAGGAGTAGAATTCCTTTGGAATTCTAAATGCCAAAAAGCTTTTGAAGGATTGAAAGAGTATCTGGTGTTGGCACTCAAAATATGATCCTTTGGCAACCAAGCCGCAAAGATGAATGATACGGCCCACTGAAGCACAGAAGCCGATGAAGATCAACTTATTAGAGAACCCCTCAAGTTGACGGAGCCTCGAGCCACCTTGAAGGGAGCACCGGGGACTTCACCTTAGGAGAGTCGGAACGAACCCACAACCAACCGGCAACGCGATCAAGCCTGCCCAATGATCCGGCATCGACCTCGTCATGCCGCTATCCCACATCCGTCGCCCGACCAAGGACGACGGTCTACCCAATGACTCTCCTAAGGAGGAAAAACATCCTTGGCCGCCCACAACAAGAGGCCAAGGGTTCTGCCAACAGAGGGTCCCGATTACCCGACACGGGTTCGGCTTCTCGCCATAGTGGGCCCATTAGCGGCCGATTGAGCGCCGTTCAAGGCGGAATTATCCAGGATGCAACACCATCCTGTAAAGAAGCTTTGAGCACGAGTCCGTCTCAACCAGGAGCACAAGTCACAGTGCCGAAGGCTGTACCAGCAGGACGTCAGTGTGCTCGGACCAGACACACGCGAAGGTCTGATCAAGGCCACTCGCCGTATCAAGAGCTTCGTCAACACCCCGTCAAGGCCCTCCGATGGCCAGGGCGAGAGGAACAGTCAACGGGAGCTTTCGGAATCATCTCCGGACCCACCGGCCGAGACGCGCCGAACAAACGAGTTAAAACGGCGCGTGAAGCACGGACTCGACGCCCCTTAATACGGCGCCATCAACCCGGCGCGCTAATGCCAATCCGGGTATCTCCCGGCGCCGTCAATCCGGCGCGCCCCTCCCTGGGGCGCCGGATTAGCAAGAGGCTATATAGCCTGGCTTCGACAAAAGAAAGGGAGATCAGAGAAAAAAAAGAAGAGAGAGGCGGAATCGAAAAGAAAAAAAAGGAGAATTAGAAAAGAAGAAGAGAGGTCCAGAGAGAGGATTTTGGAGGGTTTCTTCTGTCGACAGAAACCTCCGTCTGAGCCTCTCGACGGCCGCCACCCTGCTCCACCCGAGCTTCCCAGAGTCGAAGAAGGAGATCATCTGTTTCTCATTTACTTAGGTGGGTTCCCCGTGTTTTCTCTCGGCAGATTCCCCCTTTTTGTTCTATCTTCAGTTCTCTCTAAACAATGTAAGTGAGTGAGGGGAGGGGCGATGATATGAGCCTGACCTCCCCTCCCTCACCAACATCTCTATTCTTCCTCTCCGTTTGTACCGAGTCCCTTATATTAATGAAAACGGCGGCCGGGCGACAACGCCGGCGCCGAAACGATGCTCTGTGCACTTCCTTTCCCTGTTGCTTATATCATGAATGTATGCTGCTTTCCTTTTCCTATAGACTTTTTTTGTTTCCTCTTCTTCCCTGTTGCTCCTCTCCTTTCCCTGTAGCCGGTGAAGAGGCGCCCGACAATGATGCCGGCGCCGTGGAGGATGAACGCAAAGCATTGTGCATTCCTTTGTCCGAATGATCTTACTCCCGTTCCGTCTTCCCGACGCTATATGCCCTGCTATGGCAAGGGCTACATCGATTCCCCTCCCCGGGGGTTTTCTCTTCTGATCGAATGCCAGGAATTTTCACCGTGTGAGGTGGGTCAATACGTGGGTTCCTTCAACCTGCCTGGGCCGTCCTTGTAATACCCTTTCTGTTCTCGACCATGAACAGAGGGAAATAAGGGCATCCCCACATTCTCGTTATTATTTTCTGAACACTCACTGATGAATATTGCTTTGGTTTGTAAACGTTCGAATGCATGTACGTATGCGCATCCACAGGCATTAGTTTTGGCCTGCTGGTTATACGAATGATCTCACTGCGCCATTCTACTGTTTCATTAGTGTGGATCGGTAGCCCGGGGAGGGGGAACATTCCCTTGATCTTTCGTCCTGACTGCTCGGTTCGAGGAATCCATTTGCCAATAATGGGTCTCCGAGGGCCAGGGAGCCCACAGAAATTGGGGTAACCCCAACACTACAAATCCACGGTCCTTAATGGGCATCGTGGTGGCCGTGGGTTGCGTGCCCCTCGTAGGCTTGCCCTCGGGGTTTCCCTCCCATCTCGGTCTTCCCGATTCGAGTGTTGCGGTGACTCGGGTCGCGTGCCCTTCGTAGGCTAGTTCTCGGGGTTTTCGCTCCCATATCGAGTCGCCTCATTCACTCATCAATGCCCACGGACTCGGTGCCCCTAGCAGGCCATGCCTCGGGGTCTTCCTCTCCGTACGGGTTTTTGCCGGCCGCCGTTGCCCGACCCGGCATCTAGGGGTTGCTTCGCCACGTGAGCATTCCCCGCTTCTCCCCGACAATCCTCTGGGATGGAGAGATGCTGCCGAAATTCTGGCTCGAACGAGTCTAAACTCGGAACAATCGCCGCGCTCGAGTATGAACCTTGCGCGAGCCTGTGATTTGACCTTTGGATGGCGTGGGACCGATCCGATGAATAATCAACTCAATAAATTCTCAAAATCCTCCAAAACCTTTTTATAAATCCATAGATAAACCAACGAAACTCCTGTTTCCACGAAATCGGGCTAAATCGGCGCGATAACACCTTAAAACGGCGCGCCCTTCGCGGCGCGCCCCAGCCAGCCGCGCCCTTTTAACAGGGCTTTTCCCCTTTACCTACGGTTCTGGCGCCGTTTTAAGCCTTTTACCTACGTTTCAGGGCGCCGTTTCAAGCGTTTTAGCCCCTTTCTTCGCATGCACTTCACCGGTCTCATTCCGAATCGTGTCGTCGCGTCATTCCAACCCTTTTCCCACTTATGGGATGATTTCTTATGCTAATCATAGAAGGACACAAGCTCCTCGGCCAAATAAACTGAATAAAATTAGCATGTTCAAGCTTGAATAGATATGTCTCGAATCCTTGCCGTCATGCCTTAGTCCAAGCATTCATATCGCATTAATGTATGCCTAAATATGTGCATCCTTGGTATATCAAATAATATTGCCAGAAGGTCAGGTTACGCCTGATTGGAAGCCTTGTTACGTGTGAAGGTGGCCTTCGAGCCTAAGTCCTCCGCCATATACCAGGGTCCACCCTAATAAATCGTGTGTAGTCAATCGTAGCATCTTGCATGATCACTCACATGCTCTGTATCCTTTATTCTGGCTTTGACAGCCCGCTATCTCGGCAATTAATCAAAGGTGTTCCCTCCTCGTGGGGGATGTAATTAATGCCATAACCTTTATGGTATGGCGGACTGCTGGTCCCGACCGAACCTCACATTCGCCCGACATGGGTCAGAATGAGCGCACAATAAAATCGTCACTCATGTGACTGGCACGCCCGCGTCATCAATCGGTCAGTTGACTTGTTTGCGACGTTTTTTTTCTATCCGACCGTCTTGTCGTTCTTACCTTATTTCGTGTATATATGTGTATATGTACATATATACGCATCTTATTTCACGCATCCTTCAAGCCAAAAAGCTTTTGAAGGATTGAAAGAGTATCTGGCCAATTCACCCGTTCTAATTCCACCCACGCCGGGTAGACCTTTAATCCTTTATGTCTCAGTCCTAGACGACTCCGTGGGAGCTGTCCTGGCACAAGCCGATGAAGCGGGCAAGGAAAGGGCGGCCTATTACTTGTCCAAACTCCTCAACTCATGTGAGCAGAAGTATACGACTATGGAGAAAACTTGTGCCGCCCTTGTCTGGGTAGTGCAGAAGTTGAAACACTACTTCTTAGCTCATGAAGTCCATCTGATTGCCCGAATGAACCCTATCAAGTTCCTTTTAGAAAAATCTGTCCTTACGGACAGATTAGCACGCTGGTGTGGACGCACTAAAATTCGCTTGCTTATTGTGGCTTCGTCTATTGAGTGCGTGGGCGTGCCAGTCACAGAAGTGACAATTTATTCGGTCTCCGAAGAGCCCAAGGTGCGCTCGGTCTGACTTCGTCAGGCGATTGTGTGGTTCGTGTCGGGACCGAATCCCGTCGCGCCATAAAGGTCACGACGTCATTTACATCCCCCATACGAGGGAATACCCTTGATTAATTGCCGAAATTAGGGGCCCCGCGGCCGAAAAGAATAATACTAGTTGTGCGAGAGAGATAGGGAATAGATCACGCTGAGGGTGGTATTCAGACCACAAACCGCTGGTCGTGTCGGTCACACGTGGACCTTTCATGTTCGGACACGGGTCCGTGATGGGAACGCGGCGAGAAAAGCCGGGACGAATCAGTTCAAATTTCTGCCGAGCACCCGGCAATTTTTGTGATGACTCGGAGGGCGTCCGGAACGAGGAACAAACCCGGTCTGATTGAGATGTCGGCCCGAGACTAGGTCGGGACCGGACCATGTCGGGATGACTCCCAAGATCCGAGCCCGGCCTGAGAGGGCGGCATTATTGTTCCTTTTGCCCCGGGTCACGGGGAGAGATGGGGCTGCAGTGTGGGCCCTAGCGTCTTTTATTTGGGGTCTTCTTAGTTATATGTTCTGATTTCTGATTTGCCATTTACTACCCCCTTTTTTGTGCCTTTGTCCAGGATGATTTCTCTTCTTTTATTCATCAATGTTGTTACTGCTATCATTATTTTCTTTACTATTTTTTTTTACCCCTCCCACCTCTTTTATCATTATTAATGTTGCACATTCGGGGTCCTTCGATTAGCGTAATTTTATTAATTCATTTGTTGTTGTTAAGGCCCTTATCATGATATATCTGTGTGTATATGTGGTGTACCGGGGAAGGAGAAATAGGAGTGCACCGCTGGAGGCAGGAGTGTGCCGCTGGGAAACGGAGGGGCGTACCGCCGGGAGGCAACGAGGGGCGTGCCGCTGGAGCTTAAAGGGGCGTACCGCTGAGGCCAATAAGGGCGTACCGCTGGAGGTAACAAGGGGGGGTGTGTGCCGCTGGAGACTGAGAGGAGTGTGCCGGGGAAGGTAATAGGGGTGTACCGCTGGGTTGAAAGGAGTGTGCCGCTGAAAGCAGGAGAGTGTGCCGGCAAAGGGAAACGGGGGGCGTACCGCTGGGAGGCAACAAGGAGTGTGCCGCTGAAAGCTGCAACGGTGATGGCTAGGGGAGGCGTACCGGTGAAAGGGTGAGGTGATCATGACGCTGGAGGCTGACTAGAGTGCACCGTTGAGGGGCCAATCAGGGCGTGATGGTGGAGGTTTGATCAGTTTTCGATTATTTGATTTAAGGCTTTTCTTTTCTTCTTATCTTAACGTTCATATGGTTTTATACAAAATTCCTCCCTTTGTTCGTTCTCTTTGTTCCGTTCGATCTTCTTTCTTACGGGTCGGACGTTCGGGCTGCCGGGTAGTTAGTTGGCTCGGCTCAGTTCTCGCCGTGATGCCGGCAGTGGTTTGATGAGTTGGAAGGTTTCGTCAGTCATCTGCTTGTTTGTTGCCTCCTTTTGCCTCTTTAATTGTTTATTAGCTCTTGACAAAAATTCGGCAGCATCTCCCCTTGACCCAGGGCGTAAGGGAGATAAAGGGCACGCGCCCACATGGAGTGGCGGAACCCGACAACTGGAGGTGGGCCCCCGGGGGAGCAACACCTTTGTAGAGCCTCAGAAAACGCGGAGACGAACGACAGACTGAGGGCCGCTAAGAGGCACGGACTGGGACTGGCCAAAGAGTAAGCTGCTGAAGGACTGAAGGGTGTGCCGCTAAGGGCTGAACAGGGTGTGCCGCTGAGGGCTGGACAGGGCGTGCCGCTGAAGGCAGATCTGGGCGTGTGCCGCTGAAGGCTGATCTGGGTGTGTCGCTGAAGGCTGGAAAGGTGTGCCGCTGAGGGCTGAACAGGGTGTGCCGCTGAGGGCTGGACAGGGCGTGCCGCTGAGGGCTGGACAGGGCGTGCCGCTGAAGGCAGATCTGGGTGTGTGCCGCTGAAGGCTGATCTGGGTGTGTCGCTGAAGGCTGGAAAGGTGTGCCGGCCAAGGGCCGGAAAGGTGCACCGCTGGGAGGCTTAAAAGGGTTGCAAGCAACTGGGGGGGGGATTTGGTGGCTGTTCAGGAAAAGAGGAAGAAAGACAGGGGATTTCAAGGCCGGGAGTGGCCTATTAGTAACTGAGCGGTTGGGAAGAAAGAAGGGGTACCTCCCCTTCTCCTCAAGCCCGGGGACATGGTAGATGGCCATGGAAGGGAATGAGGAGCTCGCGGAGCCAAGGTTAGCAGAGGGGGACCTACATTGACGTGGAGGACCCTAAGGATGCCGGAGGGATGGGGAGACGGAGGGAGGAACGGATAGTCCGTCAAAAGCCCGCAAGGCCTAGCATAAAACATCAAAAGAAAAAAAAACGAGGAGAAACTCGGAGAGGATGGTTTGCATTCATGAGAATCAAGAGGGCGTGGCCCTACATATATATTGCAAAAGCAAACCCCCAGATGGGGCCATGGACAAAAGGGAGAAGGACAAAGAACCCCCAGGAGGAATGGGATACAAGAGAGACGAAAACATCCGGGCCTAAGACATTGGCCACTATCCCCAACCCTTTCCCCCAATACAACAAGCTCTCTCTCTCTTACTCTTGTTTCTTCCCGGTGGCCGTCGGACGGAGCACAGGCCGGGAGGGCCTCTTCTTCTCTTCTTTCTTCTCCTCTTTCTCCTGTGTGTGCCCTCTACTGTTGGAACCTCTTCTCCTCTCTCTGTTCGTCTCTGGCCGTTCTCCCCTCTTTTTTTTGTGTTTTAACAGGAGGCTTTTATACTCCCAGCCACCGACGACTTCGAGCACGACCGTCGAAGGCGGGAAGCCGGCTGTGATGATGGGTTTGACCTGCTCCTGTCCTGGCTGTCAGTGGGGTAGCCTGCGTGGCCCAACCCATGGTTGACACCTCATAGAGCTCACTGCGCGCCAAGGATGCATAGGGCATGGGCTTCACGTCGTCTTGCCGTTGAAAAGCTTCAACGCTGTGCCGCTGGCGAGCTGAAAAGGCGTGCCGTGGGGGAGCCAAAAGGGCGTACCGCTGGGAGCACAAAACAGCCGTGCCGCTGAACAGCCCTGAGGGCGTGCCGCTGAACACCCTTGAGGGCGTGCCGCTGAACAGCCCCGAGGGCGTGCCGCTGAACAGCCCCGAGGGCGTGCCGCTGAACACCCAAAGGGGTGTGCCGCTGAACCCCAAAATGGGTGTGCCGCTGAACCCCAAAAATGGGGTGTGCCGCTGAACACCCAAAAGGGCGTGCCGCTGAACACCCAAAGGGGTGTGCCGCCGAAGACCCTGCAGGGCGTGTCGTTGAAGCCTCAACTGGGCGTGCCGCTGAAGGGCTAAATGGGCGATTTTTGAGCCCCTTGTGAGCATGAGCCGTGGCCCATTTGATTTTCTTCGAGGCCCACGGGCTGTGGGGTCCTTTTATGCTTGATTTCCCCGGGGTTTCTTCACTCGGCGCCGTCGTCGATGCTGGGCCGAGCATGACATTTAGATGCGCGATTTTCGGTGTCCACAAATGCCCCCCACCCACGGGTAGCGCAGGCGAAGGATGAGCCGGGCGGTGCCCGTGGGTGTTTTCGTCTCTTCTCTCTTTGTCGATGTCGTCGGGGCGTCGAGAGCCGACCTGGTCTGTTGATCTTCTTTGTCTCTTCATCAGTGCCGACTGGGTGTCAGGACTGAAGCATCATATTGGTCTCTTTGTCTCTTCATCAGCGCCGACAGGATGCCGGGAATTGACATGCTTTGTTGATCTCTTGGTCTCTTTGCCAGTGCCGACGGGACGCCGGGAACTGGCATGTTTTGTTGATATCTTAGTCTCTTTGTCTCTTCGTCAGTGCCGACAGGATGCCGGGAACTGACCTGGTTTGTTGTCTCTTAGTCTCTTGGTCTCTTCGTCAGTGCCGACAGGATGCCGGGAGCTGACCTGGTTTGTTGATCTCTTTGTCTCTTCGCCAGTGTCGACGGGATGCCGGGAACTGGCATGTTTTGTTGATCTCTTAGTCTCTTGGTCTCTTCGTCAGTGCCGACAGGATGTCGGGAACTGACCTGGTTTGTTGTCTCTTAGTCTCTTCGTCAGTGCCGACAGGATGCCGGGAGCTGACCTGATTTGTTGTCTCTTAGTCTCTTGGTCTCTTTGTCAGTGCCGATAGGATGCCGGGAGCTGACCTGGTTTGTTGTCTCTTAGTCTCTTCGTCAGTGCCGACAGAATGCCGGGAACTGACATGCTTTGTTGATCTCTTGGCCTCTTTTCTCTTCTCTTTTTTTTTCTTTTTTTTTTTGCCACATTACCGATACAAGCGCCCTTTCGGGTTTTCGCCGATACCGGCCCCCTCTTGCTTTTGCCCACGCGCCCTTTCGGGTTTTCACGTGGCGGGGTACCCAATTTTGCCCGTAGCGCCCTTTCGAGTTTTCGCCACAGCCGGGTTATTGCCATTTTTACCCTTGTCCCCACATAGGGGAAAGTCCGGCGGGGTATCTCTATTTTTAACCCCATTTTACTTTATTTATTTATTTTTTTTGACGAGTGAGTGACATGCGTGTGTAGGCTAGGGCACGAAGCCTTGCGCCGGAAGGTAAGGTTCACTCGTTGGCAAGAATAGAATGCCAGCGCAACGGGAGAATTTATGCCGATTCAGACGTAGGGTCCGTAATGGCAATGTTGTGCGGAGTGGGTGGCTAGGGCACGGGCCTTGCGCCGGAAAGAGACTTATTCGTTGGCAAAGCATTAATGCCAACGCAAGAATAGAGGTTCTGCCGATCCGGGCGTAGGGCCCGTGATGGCAATATTGTATGGCGTGGGTGGTAGCTGAGGCCCGAGGCGATGTGCCACAGACGGGCTTGTCTTGGCGGTAGGGTAGTGACACTATGACAAGGATAGAGCCACAGGGGTAGAGTCGTCCTTGCTGGTGTGGACGTTCGTCTGACTGGGATCGTGGGGATGGAATGTCTTCCCCCGGGGGCATTTATTATTGTGTGCTGTTGACTTACTCCTCCGCGTATGTGAGCGGGTGGCTATGTAAATATGTATACATATATGGGTATATATATATATGTATATATATATATATATATATATTTAATATATTTATTCTCTTTTTGCTTCCCCCCCCTTTATTTCTTCTTTTATTTTCTCCTTTTATTTCCCTCCTTTCTCTTCCTCTTTTTTTTATCCCCCTTTGTATCTCCTTCTATTTTTCCGTCATTCCTTCTTCTTTTTTTTCTTCTTTTTTTTTTGTATTTTCTCCCCCTTTTTTATTTCTTTTATTTTCCCCCTCTCTTTTTTTCTTTTGTTTCCCCTCCTTTTTTTTTCTTTTCTCTTTTTTATTCTCTCCCTTTTTTTGCCATATATATATGGGGCGGTGGCGGTTCATTCGAACCACCCCCGTTCGAATCCCCCTCCCTTCCCTCTTCTCTCCCTTCAACAGGCGACCGTTCGCCCCCCCCCTCTCTCCATCCTCTTCGTCTTTCCCGTCACCGAGCACCACCGCCTCCGGTCACCGTCGTCGCCGTCGTCGTTAGCGCGGTGAGGGCACCGCCGTGAGGGCCGCCCCCCCGTCTCTCTTCTCTTCTCTTCTCTCCCTTCTTCTCTTCTCCCTCCTTCTCCCGTTCTCTTCTTCTTTCTCTTTTCTCCACAGTGGACGGCGGCCGGAGGCCGTCGCCCCCTTCATCTCCATCTCTCTTTCTCCTCCCTCTCTCTCTTGTTCTCTTCTTCCCCCCCTTTCTTCTCCGTCTCCGGCGCCATGGGTGGCCGGAGGTGATGTTGGGAGCGGGCGTGCCGGGGAGCACGGTTTAGGGCGCGTCGGGGGAGACCCCTGTGGGCGTGTCGGAGAGGGTGGCTCTGTAGTGTGCCGGGCAGGGAGAGCGAGGGTGTGACGGGGGGCGGTGAGCCCGAGTGTGCCGGCGAGGACGGCACCAAGTGTGCCGGTGAGCGGCTCGCGCGGACCGTGCCGGGGAAGGGCTCCCTGCGGGCGTGCCGGCGAAGCGATGCAGTGGAGGTGTACCGGGGAAGTCCCTACAGGGCACACCGGGGAGCGATGGTAGGAGGTGTACCGGGGAAACCCCTTTGGGGGCGTGCCGGTGAGGCCGCCTGTGGAGCGTGCCGGTGAAGGGGCCGCTTCAGGTTGTGCCGGTGAAGCAGGCGAGGAGCGCGCCGGTGAAGGCCTGCGCGCAATGTGCCGGGGAAGGCCTCGACTAGGACTGTGCCGGGGAAGGCGCCGAGGGCGTGCCGGTGAAGGCCTGCGCGCAGTGTGCCGGGGAAGGCCTCCCCTGGGCGTGCCGGCAAAGCGTTGGAGGGACGTGCCGGTGAAGGCCTCTAGGGCGTACCGGTGAGGGCAACTGCAGGGTGTGCCGGGGAAGGGCACTGGGCAGTGTACCGGTGAGGGTCTCCAGGGAGAGTTTTTAGCTAAGGAAGAGGACTCTTCGACCGGCGGACTTCTGGTGTTGCCTCTCGGGGCCCACCATGCTTTGTTGGGGCCGTCACTCCTTGTGGACGCGCACCCGTGTTTTCCCTTACGCCTCTGGCCTAGGGGAAACTCTGCCGAAATTTCGTCAGAAATTGGCAATATTTTGTTCATTTGACTTGTAGCAAAGCCCTCCTTTTACAGTCTTTCACTTCCTTTTGCATGTGGCTTATTCTGATCTTCTGTTTATGTATCTTTGCAGATAAATGGCTGCCCCAAGTGGTTCCTCTGCTCCTGCTGCTGCTATCGGTGCTGACCTTATCCCACGGGGTCCGGTGCCAGCAGTTACCTGGTTAAATGTAGAGGACTTGGATCGGGAGCATGCAGAAATAGCCGCTTTGGCAGAGTCATCTGAGTCTGACGGGGAGACCATGGATTTCCAGAGGCTTGCCAGAGTTGACAACGGCTTCACATTTGACCGGGTCACCGGGGAGTACAGGAAGGACTTCCCGAAGGATAGGCACCTCATTCGATTTCTGAAGCATTTGCGCTCTCGAGAGGGGCGAGATTATCGCGTCATAAAGGCGGCCGAGCGGGCGATCCTGCATGCCCGAGACAGTCTGCTGTACAGCGTCCCCAGGAGCATTCCGATGTATCTGGTGGGAGAAGCCCGGGAATGGAAGCCGGTCCTGGGGATCGAAGGGGTGCTGCCGGCTGAAGATAAATTGGTGCGAGCCCCTCAGTTCACGCCAGCAAGGTGGGACATGTCTGCGGGGAAGGTGCATGGCGAGTCGCCCCGATTTGGTTTATTCTTGGCTCCCCTGAAATGGGGTTATAGGGAGGAGCCGTTCATATTGGACTGTTTGGCCATCAGGTTCAAGTACGAACTATCACTGGGCTGGTTCGGGGAGCTGAAGCTTCAAGACGCCCACAGCTTCCGAGAAGGGGCGGTGGAGTTCACGGAATATGTACTGTTCAACTACGCCCCGTTGCTGGTCCGAGTTGGCATCTATCACAGCGTGTACGCTTCCCGGTATGGTTATCCCATCTCCAAGGGTCTCTGTTGCGGTATGATAGAAGTATTTAGTGCGGAGACCAATACCTTCTACACGGCAGAGGGAGAGACTTCACTTGATTTGTGGAGCCTAAGCCAGCTGAGCGGCTTGCCCATTGACGGGGAGCCTTATGAAGAAGTATGCCTCCCGGACTTGATCAAAGACGAGACTAACGGGGACGGCTATTATTCTCTGGGGTATTCATACCGGTACCTGATGAAGGCGTACCGGGAGCTGTACCAGCTGTCGCACAAGGGGAAGCAGCCCGCCCGTGGGGATAGGAAACGGGTGCGTATGGCGGTATGGCTGGAATATTTCTATGATGGGCTGAAGCAGTATGAAGATTTTCCTTGCGTTGGCACCGCTGTTGCTCGCAAGAAACGTGCGAAGCCCAAGCATGATGTGAAGATCCCCTCCAGGGGACGTCGGAGCGGGGCCAATCCGATGGGGGTCGACCCACAAACTCACTGTGCCGCCTATCTGACGTACTGGCTGTGTTCATTTGCCATGCCGTACGGGGACGAGACAGTGATCCGGCCAGATGCCATCTACCCGGCGTGCCAGATGGCGTGGGGTGTCAAACTTTCTCTGTGCCCGGCGGCGCTCTGTCTGATTTATAAGGCCCTGGGAGACATCAGCACGCACCAGTTCCCGAGGCAGGCCCGGTACGTGTGCCCACTGCATTTCTTCAACGCGTGGGTTTGTTCACTGTTTCCGGAGTTCGCCCCGCGAGTCCTTCAGGATTGGGGGCTGGTGCCGAGGATGCTGGAGTTCGCGAGTGCAGAACCGGCTTCTACTTCCATGCGGATGTATGATATTCGGGGCCGGTTGACCACAGTTCCCCGGGATGCAACCGGTACTATTCATTTCTGGACGCTGGCCGCACATTCAAGCCCCCTCGTGAATAATAAGAGGGAATGCAAGGATGACCAGGTGGAGAGGTATGTCCACCCTATCAGCCAGGAAAACGTGGTGCGCCCGTTGCTGGAGCCCGAGCTGAGGGATTGGGCGCTGGCTATCCGCCCGAGCGTGTTGGTGTTCCGGAAGGGAGACAACGTACTGCTGGAGCCGTATTACCCCTTCCGATTTGGCCGCAACTTCGGGTATGACCAGCATATCCCTGCTTATCATGTGCAATTCGGCTTGCCTTCGCGGAACGTCCGGGGAAGTGCGGTCGCCGAGCACGCTAGAAGCTGGTGGGACTTCTTCCACCGGGCGGACTCTGCCTCCTTCAGGGTGCCAGCCCCGGGTCGCGTGCCCCGAGTGACCGAAGACTATATAAAGTGGTGGAATGCCCGGACGGCTTTCTATCGGTTGCACAAGACCGATTGTTGGGATGGCGCCGAAAGGAGATTCCTTAGCCGGCAACCGGTGCCAGTACTTGACATTGAGCCAGATCATCTTCTTCGGCTCAAGAACAGGCAAGAGAAGGAGGTGGCGACATATATGATAGCTCGTCGGGAAGCCCGGGATAGGAGGCCGACGCCGAAAGTGGAGCTGCCTCCAGTGGCGAAGGACAGCTATCAGAAGACGCTGAGGGATCTGTGCCGGGTAGGGAGCGACCGTCTGGACCTCATCAATTATCCATTCCCCATAGAGGAAGAGGGGACTCCCGCCAAGAGCTGGCGTCCGGAGAGAGACTTGGCCTGCCTGTATCGCACGTTCGTGAGGCGGGAGGAGAGGAAGCCCGAGAATTACAAGGATACCACGTGGCTATATATCCTCCTCCGAGTGAATGGGATGAGGATTGAAGATGTGACGGCCTCCATCCTGGGCAAGCGCCTGCACATCCCTTATTATTATGCTGATGGGTGGGGCATGGACCACTTCAATCTTTTCTGTCACCTTTCTTCCAAGAAGCATGCGGATCTGGCCAACCTCACGGACCGGTGTCAAACTATTGAGGACGTTTGTTGGCTAGTCCGGGAGGCGGCACGTCGGGACAAGGAGATATCCCTGAGCTACTGGCCGATCACGCTGCGGCTGTACACTGGCCCTCATGGTATTCAGTTCCCTCTTGCTCTTCGGTTTTGTCCCTCAGCGCTGCGGCTTTCGCGGTGAGTTAGGTACTAATGGTATATGCATGTTCGTTCTTTCCCCTCTTTTCTTTGCAGACCATCCCGACAGCACGCAGATGGCCACGTACCGGAACCTCCTCCGGCTGGTGAAGAAGCCTGCGTATTTTGAAGCCGCGCCGCTGGCCCCGACCACGGCTCCTTTGCCTAAGGCTGCGAAGAGGCCCCGGGCTAAATCGCCTGTGAAGAAGGCGGTGGACGCCGCCAAGGCGGCTAAGCAGCGGGATACAAAGCGGAGGAAGACAGAAACGGCTAAGGCTTCGACGGCTGTTCCTCTGGCACCACTAGCCCCGTCTTTCGAGGAATTCGAAGCTGCCCGTCCCGAGCCAGGTCAACCTGCCGGTCAGTGTTCCCGATCATTAGCGTGTCTCTTGAATCTCCCCCCCCCTTTTATTTTGGAGTGGAGTCTTGACACCTGGATACTTCTCTTGTCTTAGCTTCTACGGGAGAGCCCGTGCCCTCGCCTGACATGGGTGAAGTTGCGGTCCCGGCAGAGGCGACCCCGGCGGCGGCTCCGGCTCCCTTGCCGCAGGCAACGGGAAGGCCCCGGGCACAGTCGCCCGTTAAGAAGGCACTGGCTGCTGCCAAGGTGGCCGGGCAAAAGACGGTAAAATGGCAGCGGACCGAGGCATCCCCGGCTCCGACGGCAGCCTCGCCGGTGGCCCGTGTCTTGTCCTTCGAGGAATTCGAAGCCACGCAGACCGAACCGAGCCGCGAAGCTGGTGAGATTCATCGGCCGCCCGTGTCGTCTGCGGTCGACCGGCCTCCCGAGTTGGCCTCGGATTCGCGCATGGCGACGATGCGCTTCTATCTCACGGGCAGCACGGAGGAATCGGCGCCCGTGTTGCTCCCGGGCGAGGGTACGGCTGGGATTCCCGAGAAGGGTTTGCCTGTTGAGGAAGCCCGTGGGTCATCTCGTGTCGCAGGAACTGAAGGGGGTAAATATTTTCGACTATACGGTTAACTCCCTTTTTTTTGTGTCCTAGGGGCCAGTAGATTCAGCATGGCTTATCTTCCTTTGCATGACAGGCGTTGCCGCGGCGGCCACCAAGTCATTGTGGCCTGATCTCGACCTCCCGATGACGCTGACATATGTGAGGAGGAAGAAGATCGGAGTACAAGCCTCGCCTAGCACGAGGGAGGACGTGCTGGACAGAGACTCTGAGGAGGAAGCTCCCCTGCCGGCCCAGGTGTAGATCTATTTAAAATCCACTTAAATATAAAATAACAAAAAAATGATGAAAGCAATAAGATAGCACGGGGTGCTAATGTGGAGTGTGTGTGATCGCCAGAGACACGAGGGTCTCAAAGAGGAGATTGATATGGGGAGATGATCGCAAAATACCTCAAAAGATGCGGGGGATGTGAGTGCTCCTTTCTCTTCAAATCGGCCGGCCGATGAAGAGAGTTCTTCAATTAATTACCCTTGCAAAAAGAGACACAAACACCAACAAAGATATGGATTAGAAACATGGTGAGTGTAACATCAAATCCATATATATAGATGAGCATGAAAACATGTGCAAGACACACCTTATGGGTGTTGGCCCTTAAACCCCTTATGCAAAAAGGGTGGGAAATATATGATATGATGATATGAATATGTAAAATAAAGAGTAAAAAGAGTGCAAGAGATGCACTGTGGGGAGATCTCAATACGATGGTTGAGAAAAATCAATATAACAATGAAACATGATGCATGCATGAATTAATGAAAATACAAGATGATGAAAAGGAGATGAGATAAAAAAAATCTTGTTTATGGTTGGTGCTCCTTGGCTTGAATGCTCAATGGGGAGAAAGCTTCAAAAGAGATGAAGAGGTTGATGTTGAAAGTCTTCCTCCTTAGCCCAAAAAGCCCCTTCGGTTCCTGTAAAAAGAAGAAAAAAACAAAAAAAAACAGAAGAAAAACAACCGAAGAAGAAGAAGGGGAAAGAAGAATGAGAAGAAGACAGGAGAAAGAAGAAAAACTGGGAAGAAGAAGAAGACGGAAGAAGAAGAGGAGAAGAAGACAGAAGAGGAAGACACAGTACGGAAGACACAGAAGAATAGGAGATGGAAGAAACAGAAGAATAAGAAGAGAAGAAATCGGAGGGGATCGACAGGACGTCCAACCAACCGATTAACAGAGCTCATAAGCTCTATTAATAAGGTAGAAAAAGATAAGAAGGAAAGAGTCCAAAGGAGGAAGAGATAAGAACGGGCAAGAGCCAAAATAGGGGAGGATTAGACTGGACAAGAGCCCAAACGAAGCAGGAGTCTCTCTGGGAAAGGCTGCGTTCGTTCGGAGCACAAAAGTGAAACACGACCTGGCTCAGGGCGTCAATTCAAGAATTGACGACCTTCCGAAGGGCGTCTTTTAAAAACACGCCCTGCACAAGGGCGTTAACTCCTGGATCATTTTTAGAAATGAAATTGAAACACGTCTGAGTCAAAGGCGTTAATTAAAAAACGCCTTAACAAAGGACGTTAATTAAAAAATTCGAAATAGGGCCATTTTTCATTTCTCAATATTATTTCCCCATTTTTTAGGTGGAGGTGCATCTCGTCGCCCTGATTCCAACGACTATTTTTGCGAATTTTTCTGACACCCGGAAGGCCACCAAATCACCTCTCAAAGGGGTTAAAAAAATAATAATAAAATAATTAATTTGAAAACACGCCCTCACGTACGTCGTTAATTCATTTTCTTTTGATTTTTTATTCAAAATAATGTCTTAGGCAAAGTCGTTAATTCTCGAAAAATTCCGAAAAATTCTCAGAAAAATCCAGAAAAATAGAAATTTGAAAGAATGGACGCCCTCCAGTATAGTCGTCAATTTTTTAAGAAACGCCCATGTATAAGTCGTTATTTAAAAGACGCCCCAAGTCAAGTCGTTATTTCTGAAAAATAGAGAAAAATGCCCAGAAAATCTAGAAAAATTCAGAAAAATCCAGAAAAATAGGGGAAAATAGAAAAAGGGTGAAAAAAGGGAGAAATCTAAAAAAGTGGGAAAAACCACTCAAATAGAATTAATTTGAAGGTCAAATTGGGACATTACAAGGTAATATGAGATGTACTCACAGTAACGTCAATTTTGGCGTGTCTACAGCTGCCCCGCCTTGGCGACTGCTTTGCAAGGGAGCAGAGCAAACTGAAAAGTAGATGCAAAGGTGTGATGAGACACGCAATCAACATCACTTGATGAGAATGAAATCAAAAGCTCGAGATGAAGCAATCTCGGGAAATTCAATGAAATCAACAATGTTTGGATAAAATGGGGAGATGTGCACGCGGTGCACGAAGGAGATAAAAAATGATCAACTTCCAGCGCGGTGGAAGTACCCAGGTCACAAACCTGTAGATTTCACCATTGGGGAGCGGTTACCAGCCATGTGGACGTGCTGCAGCCAAGGTGGATCAAAGGGGAAAGTTTTAAAAAATAAGATGATAAAAATCCAAACAGGGAGTTTTCGAGAAAAGACCCAAAACAGCGATAAAACGAACTGAGGATTCAATTCGGCAATGAAAATCTCATATCTGGAAAGATTAAGATCAATTCAACTCTCAAAATCAGCTTATCAAAATGATTTTTCAACAATTGTTTCAAAGTCCTACATGGATGCATGCTGGGTTAAAAGGAAAAATAACGAATGAAAATATAATATAATCAAGGATAATATTGTTAAACTGCCCAGACTGGGTCAAGAAACCAATTCTGCGAGCTGATACTAAGTCGAAGCCCGTTTATCCGCGCACCAACTCGCAAAGAGGGAACCATCGTCCCCAGTCTTGGACGGCTCAACGGCCTATCCGTATGACTAAGATGCCTCTGGAATCGTCATCGTTTTTGATGAAGGGGAACTCAAATTCCAGATTTATCAAAGTCACAAGGTCCTTGATGTAATCTAGTAACATATGTAACATAAGTAGAATGCATACAGGGAGATGGTGAAGCAATAAGTATGGGGGAACTGAGAGATGAGGTGCGGGCACCGTGGGACTTGGATGATGATGCTCAGTCGGTCGGACCAAGAGCTTCTTCCTGCGCTCAAAAATTCATTAGCCAAGATATAACGAGCAATGAATAAGGCATTTAATCATAGCATGCATAGCATGAATCAAAGCAACCAATCATAGCATATATCATGAACAGCATAAGTCAAATCATGGCATAGCAAAGCATCATTATTTGTTGTTTGTCATGAGGATGACAATCTGGCTAACCAAGTTTTGGAGTTAAATAATCAGGATCTGATAATGCCCATCGGCGGAGTAATCAGATGAAACGAGCAGAAGTTGATTGAAAGATTTGGAGATGAATAATCATGAGATATGATAATCAGAATGATATAGGGAGATGATGCCCCTGGGTGGCATGTCATGAGAATATTGGGAAGAATCAATAGATTGATAGCAATGAGTGGAGAGAGGACCCATCCCGTGCTTTTGGTCTCTGCAAAAATGGTTCCTGCAGAACACCATTAGAATACAATGCAATTTTTTTTTTTGGAGTTTTGAAATATGCAAATTTTTATGAGTTTTCAAAAATTTTCAAATGTTTATGAATTTTGTAATATGCCAATTTTTGTGTACTTTTGGAAAGATATTCAAATTTTTATGGATTTTGGCTTAGACATCGCAAATGCAGCATCAAAGGGTGTTTATTGAACCACTGACTAGGGGTCCTCGTTCCTTCCCTTTTCGCTAAAAATTATCCAAAGCCGGGCGTGCGTTGAAAGTGGCATCCTATAACCGACCGCCATTAATTAACGGTGCCCCTACCAAGGCCATACCCAAGAAACATTCGGTCTTGGAGGAAGAAGAGACGAATAAGTGGAGATAAGCTTAAAGCAGGATGGGAGATATCAAGATTTGAATTCCTTCCAAGGTTTAACCATCAAAGAGGTAGTCTGTTGTGCCGGGGCTTTGTGCCTTTAATTTTCAGACCCTTGACATGCATACGACCAGGGTTTTCCCTGCGGGGACTTTGCCACTCTTGACATGCCATAATTCATAATTTTGCATCAAAATATTGATTTGATTTTCATAACAGCCCTTGTGGCGAGATGTATATCATGAAAGCTCATATGAAAACTCATATTGATGTTGATTTTGGGTCAAGACTGCCCCTATTTGAGACTCCTCTCGTATTGGGGATTACCAAGGTTGGTTATCTCATCCGTCAACCTCTTGCCCCTGCACGCGGCCGAGTAAAGAAGAGAAAAGACTTTCAGGAATACTCATGGCATGGTCAAAGTAGCAACGGTGTTTAACCAAAGAGCCGGCTAAGGACGCCGTGAAGTGTGTGCAGTGCCCAACTAAGGGTTGCTCTTAACAAGCGGGGAGAGAATATTGAATTCCCAGCGCGGGTTTTTGTTAACCAGAGGTGCTGCAAAAAACAAGCCTAAAGGACTCTTTTGAGAATGATTTCAATTAAACAAAAGCTTAAGATAAAGATTTAAAACACCATTCTTAATCTTGTTAAGAAACACCTTATCTTGAAAATCATGCGTGAAGCAATGATGAAATGATATCATGAAAATGCGTACTTATGCCAATATATTACCTTGCAACCTTTGTAGAAGCAGCTGTCAGAGGCGAGGTTGATCATCGTGGGATTTGTCCTCTTTGACAGTCAAAAGGATTGGAAGCAAAGGATTTTGGGAGTGGCTTAACAAGAATGAGTGGTGCTCAAACCAGACTCAGACGAATAAGGAGAAAAGGAAAAGAGGCGAGGGCTAGAACTCCCTCACTAAGGCGCAGAGACCCTGATTACATGGAACAGTCTACAAAAGAAGCGGAAAATTAGGAGGAGGAATGAGGACTAAAGCCTCGAAAGCAATGGGAGAAAGGGCAGATGCCCAAGGCAGTGGATGCGGAAGAAGTTGGGTCGGACCCAGAATTAGGAGGAATCAGAAGGAGAAATTGGTAGATAGAAAGAGGCGGATCTAGAGGGTCTGGAGGCGGTGGAGGAGAATCCTGATAAGAGGAATCATCCGGAGGCTCCGGAGGGATGACAAAAGAAGGGACGCGATGCCCTGGGGAGAAATAGGGAAAAAGATGATGAAAAAGGTGACGGAACAGGAAGAAGAGAATAAAAGATATGAAGTCCCGGAGGAGCAAGAAGATGAATCGAAAGAAATATAGAAGGTCCGGAGGTTCCGGAGGAAGAGAATGAAAAGGGGCGTGATGCCCGAGGGGAAAGTCCGGAGGTTCCGGAGGAAGCAAATAGAAAGGGGCGCGATGCCCGGGGAAAAGATGGAGACAATCAGGTGGAGAATCCGGAGGTTTCGGAGGTTCCGGAGGGATGAAATCAGTAAGGAGAAGATGGAAAGGTGCGTCGTGCCCGAGAGAAAGGTCCGGAGGTTCCGGAGAAATAGAATCAGAAAGGGCGAGATGCCCCAAGAGGAGGGATAAAATTCCTGGAGGTTCCAGGGAAATGGCAGGAAGGGGGACGCGATGCCCCAAGGGGAGTGGATAAAAGGATGAATATGAATAAGATGGGAAATGCGGAATATCCGGCGGTGCCGGAAGGTGAGGAAGATACGGGTTTGGAAACCCGGGAAGCAGGAGGTGCAAATGCATGTAATGGGATGGATGCGATGAATGCATGAAATGCAAAGAATATGAAGAATGTGAAGGGCGAGAGGATGTGATCCTCCTCCTAACCCTGGGAATGGCCCATGAAGAAAAAGTGATAGAGATGGATGAATAGAAAGTGGAGCAAATAAGGGATGGCCCCTTAGCATTAAGATAACTGCCCCTCCATGGCAGTGAGAGTGTATGAGAAATAGCCCCTGCCGAGACTTCAATGGTGAATGTCAACTCCCTTGGAGAGTGCAAAGTAATGGTGTGAGGGAGTTGTAAAGTTGAGCTCGGAAGCATTACGTTGCCCAAATATTCAAAATTTGGAAATTGGAACAAAGGGTGCCCTGCCCGGCCCTTACACAGCGTCAATGCTTGGCGTGGTGGCGACTTGGCCTCTTCAATCATGCTTGGCACAATAACCCGGATTGGCATCCGGCAAATGAATTTTCGAATCTTGAATGGCACAGTCGTGGCCAAAGTCTTCTTGCCCGGCTCTTGCTTATCTTCGGCACAAGTAGCTGCAGAAGCACGCCCCTTCCGAGTAACAAAGGGAGGTGAGGCGGAGGCGGAAGGCTCCGTGGATGGTGGAGTTATAATGGAAGGTGTTGGCGTAAGTGGAGGCGGAGGTTCAAACACATCGAGTTTCTCCCTTTGCTTGCAAGCGGTCGGGATTGGCTCGGGTGCAAAAAGTGGTGGATCCTGCTCAGAATTAACCATAGGTAAAGGCGAAAGGCTATGTGGTGGAGGTATGGGTTTTGGGGTTAAAGGCATAATGGAGGGTAATGGTGGTGAAATTGGGTAAGTGGAGGCCGAGGTGGAGGCTAATGGGAGGCTGATATGGGAAGGTTTAATGATGGGTTCGACGGAGGCTAATGGTGTGGAGGTAGATGGCTTAACGGGTGGAGGTTTAATGGTGGAAGGCTTGGGGGAGGCCAGTGTTGCGGGGGTTAATGGTGTAATAGGAGGAGGTGTAATGTATGCGGTGTCAAGGATAGGAGGAGACTTACAATGTGCCAGTGTGGGTGATTGAAGTACCGACCCATCATCGTAACACCAATTAGTCTCATAAATAGGGATTGGATCGGGGATGGTTTCATCCTGAGCAGGAGGTTCATCGAATGAAAGTGGAGGGAGCGGGAAATTAAGGAAACTCGGAAGGGGTGCCTGCGGAGCTTCATCATCATTGTACGCTGCCTCAGATTCTTCAATTGCCGGCTCTTCCTCGCTTGGAATGCCGAAGTCATAATCATCCATCCTGTCTTTCCATTCATTCTCCATCTTTGTAATTTCGTCTAAAGCGGCATGGAGAGGATTGACTGGAGTAGGAGGAGCCATGACCCTCTTTATTTGTTCCTCCATCAAAGTAATCTTATCGAGCAGAAATTGTTGGAGGGGTGTGACTTGAGCAACAGAAGGTTGGCAGAGCCTTGAAGGAGGAAGGGCCGTATAAAAAGGCCGTGGAAGGGAATCAATGGGTCGACCCATAGGAGAACCCGGATGGGACGGATTGTAATGAATAAATGGGCCTTGGGGCCGTGATCGAGAGGGAATGGAAGGAGGCGGGTGATGGGCCACCCGAGTAGAATGAACAGGAGGAGATGGGTAATGGGCTACCCGATCAGGATTGGAAGGAGGAGGGGGGTGATGGGCCACCCGTGTAGAATTGGAGGGAGATGGGTGATGGGCCACCCGAATAGAATTGGAAGGAGGTGGGTGATGGGCCACCCGTATAGAATTGGAAGGAGGGAGAGATGCATGAGATGTACTCTCAACGGCAGCCTTAAAAGTTTGGATCTGTTGAGGGGTAAGATGATCTAATGCATGAATGATCTGGGAGACCTTCTCATCATTGGGACGAGAGGATCCCGAGGGAGTAGTGGCTCGGAATTGAGTTGAAGGACCATTGGATTGGACATTGCCCATGGGTCGGGCATGACCATAAGAATGAGAATGTGGTCCTTTGAAAGAATGGTGAGAATGATATTGAACATGTTGAAATTGAGGATCATAAGATGTGCATGGACGATCATCCTCATGAGCATTATTTGAATTGAACATGTTATTTTGTCTAAAGTAAGCCATTATGCAATCCAAGTAATGTGCAAACAATTTGCAAAGAAACACACAAGTTGGAATGGTTACCTTGATTTTTATTTGTTTAAACCTTGGTGAATTAATGATTTTTAACAAAGTTTGGAATGATTCACACAAGGGGAGGAAACCTAGTTTCAATATGGTTTGAACTCCAATGCCAACTAGGAACCCTCTCTCACCACGTATAGGCCAACTAACTCGGGACTTCAAAAGGGTACAACCTGCCCGGCGTCCGTGAGGGAATCCACGGGTGCGGGGACTTACGGAGGCTTGGAAAAGGGATTTCCAGTCCAAAGAGACGGAATGCTCAATGGAGGGTCGTCCCGATTCCAAGAGGGTGTGTGGATCCTAATGAAGAGGAGGGGGCTCCCAAACCAATGCAAAGAATGAATGCAACAGGGTAAATAAGCCAAACAGCACAATATGATCAATCAATATAGGCATGAATCATGATGAACAAGTCACACACACGGGTACTGTAAACCCACAGTAAAAACACGCCCTGTCTGGGGGCGCTACTAAAAAAATACACGACGATGTTACTGTCGTGAATCAACGTGAGGGGCCCAGGGGCAGGGTAAAAAGCACCTTAGGGAGAGGCGCTACCAATAAAAAGACGCCCTGTCCAGCGGGCGCCAAATCAAGAGACACGCCCTGATGTGGGGCGCTAATCAATAACAGAACGCCCTTGGGAAAGGCGTTAATTCACAGGCAACAGTATAAAGCATGAGAACCCGGAAGTATGCTGGAAAACGCCCTGTCAGAGGGCGTAGAATATGAATAAGACGCCCTTGTCCAGGGCGTGAAATCAATAAAAACGCCTCTTCCAGAGGCGTGAATTCACTTTCTCCAGGAAAAGCACTCGCAGTCACAGCAGGCAATCAACATGATATCATGCTCATTAAGATTTTATTTTTAAAAGGATAAGTGGAATTTCTAAAAAAAATCTAATAAACTAGCCAATCACTAGTGGGGGTGCCTGAGGGGCACAAAGGAAAGGGTACCGAGGGTACCAAAGGGAAAGGGGTAATCAAAGAAAAACAAAAGGGGTCCCACCGTGATCGCCAATTTGTAGATCTATTTAAAATCCACTTAAATATAAAATAACAAAAAAATGATGAAAGCAATAAGATAGCACGGGGTGCTAATGTGGAGTGTGTGTTATCGCCAGAGACACGAGGGTCTCAAAGAGGAGATTGATATGGGGAGATGATCGCAAAATACCTCAAAAGATGCGGGGGATGTGAGTGCTCCTTTCTCTTCAAATCGGCCGGCCGATGAAAAGAGTTCTTCAATTAATTACCCTTGCAAAAAGAGACACAAACACCAACAAAGATATGGATTAGAAACATGGTGAGTGTAGCATCAAATCCATATATATAGATGAGCATGAAAACATGTGCAAGACACACCTTATGGGTGTTGGCCCTTAAACCCCTTATGCAAAAAGGGTGGGAAATATATGATATGATGATATGAATATGTAAAATAAAGAGTAAAAAGAGTGCAAGAGATGCACTGTGGGGAGATCTCAATACGATGGTTGAGAAAAATCAATATAACAATGAAACATGATGCATGCATGAATTAATGAAAATACAAGATGATGAAAAGGAGATGAGATAAAAAAAATCTTGTTTATGGTTGGTGCTCCTTGGCTTGAATGCTCAATGGGGAGAAAGCTTCAAAAGAGATGAAGAGGTTGATGTTGAAAGTCTTCCTCCTTAGCCCAAAAAGTCCCTTCGGTTCCTGTAAAAAGAAGAAAAAAACAAAAAAAAACAGAAGAAAAACAACCGAAGAAGAAGAAGGGGAAAGAAGAATGAGAAGAAGACAGGAGAAAGAAGAAAAACTGGGAAGAAGAAGAAGACGGAAGAAGAAGAGGAGAAGAAGACAGAAGAGGAAGACACAGTACGGAAGACACAGAAGAATAGGAGATGGAAGAAACAGAAGAATAAGAAGAGAAGAAATCGGAGGGGATCGACAGGACGTCCAACCAACCGATTAACAGAGCTCATAAGCTCTATTAATAAGGTAGAAAAAGATAAGAAGGAAAGAGTCCAAAGGAGGAAGAGATAAGAACGGGCAAGAGCCAAAATAGGGGAGGATTAGACTGGGCAAGAGCCCAAACGAAGCAGGAGTCTCTCTGGGAAAGGCTGCGTTCGTTCGGAGCACAAAAGTGAAACACGACCTGGCTCAGGGCGTCAATTCAAGAATTGACGACCTTCCGAAGGGCGTCTTTTAAAAACACGCCCTGCACAAGGGCGTTAACTCCTGGATCATTTTTAGAAATGAAATTGAAACACGTCTGAGTCAAAGGCGTTAATTAAAAAACGCCTTAACAAAGGACGTTAATTAAAAAATTCGAAATAGGGCCATTTTTCATTTCTCAATATTATTTCCCCATTTTTTAGGTGGAGGTGCATCTCGTCGCCCTGATTCCAACGACTATTTTTGCGAATTTTTCTGACACCCGGAAAGCCACCAAATCACCTCTCAAAGGGGTTAAAAAAATAATAATAAAATAATCAATTTGAAAACACGCCCTCACGTACGTCGTTAATTCATTTTCTTTTGATTTTTTATTCAAAATAACGCCTTAGGCAAAGTCGTTAATTCTCGAAAAATTCCGAAAAATTCTCAGAAAAATCCAGAAAAATGGAAATTTGAAAGAATGGACGCCCTCCAGTATAGTCGTCAATTTTTTAAGAAACGCCCATGTATAAGTCGTTATTTAAAAGACGCCCCAAGTCAAGTCGTTATTTCTGAAAAATAGAGAAAAATGCCCAGAAAATCTATAAAAATTCAGAAAAATCCAGAAAAATAGGGGAAAATAGAAAAAGGGTGAAAAAAGGGAGAAATCTAAAAAAAGTGGGAAAAACCACTCAAATAGAATTAATTTGAAGGTCAAATTGGGACATTACAAGGCAATATGAGATGTACTCACAGTAACGTCAATTTTGGCGTGTCTACACCAGGCCGAGCCGACGGCGGTCGAGTCTCCGCCTGGGGAAGAGGTAGATTACAACTATTCTTCCGACGAAGCAGCTCCTGACGAGGGCGTGTCCGGGGCATCGGAGCCGCCCGAGCCGGTCTTCGGGGCCCCCTTACTTGCTGGCTCCCCGAGCCTTGTGGGGAAGACCGTCGTGAGTGTGAGCTTGTTTAGGCCGGCTCTCCCTTCCCTTTTTGTGATTGACTGACGACTTTATTCCCCCCCCTTTTTTTAGGATTTTCAAGAACCGGCCGAACTTGAGGTCGCAGAGGAGGCTGCCCCGGCTGCGCTGATCGACCGCCCAACAGGGGTCGATGCCGGCATGGGCAAATTGGCTCTTTTACTCGACGCCCTTCGAGAGGAAATGCCCGCGGAGCCCTCCGGTACTACCAGAGCGGCGGGCGAGCCTCTGGAGGAGGGGGAGATCGCGCCTGAAGGTAGCATCATCCCAGCGGCCAAGGTGAGTATGCGGGCTCCACGGTCTCCCTTTTGCATGGTTTATTTTAGATGGCGAATAGCTGATTCCCATTCCCATGGTCAGGCGATGCCGATATCGGGGAAGGCGCCTGGTCGTATGCGGAAGGCAGTGGCCAAGCGGAGACCGAGCATTGGCCCGATAGCGGTGGAGGGGCCGGCTCCAGTCTTGGGCTTGGAGAGAGAGAGACTGGCTGCGCTCGTGGAAGCGGGACGTTTACCCCAGCTGGTGGTTCCGCTTCCGCCCTTCTCGAAACTCCCGGCTCAGATGGAGGACCTGCTCTTGCAGCAGATATTTGCGGGGCTCCGTGCGCATCTGGAGGGATCTCAGCTGCGAGGGAGGAGTTCATGGGTGGCGACTTCGGGCCTGTCCTTACTCGAAGCTCCTCCTCTAGCCGAGGTGACGGCCCCTGCACCCCTGCCCCTTGGAGCAGTGGCAGGGTTGGGCCAGACGGAGGCAAAGGGGGCAGGGGAAATCCAAACGATGGGGGCACCGGAGGCTTCGGCAATGGTCTCGTCCGTTCCCCAGGCAGTGGTTGGCCAAGAGTCTCTCGTCGAGCTAGGCCGGCCGGGTGACTTGACCCTCACCCTTCCTTCATCTTCAGTGGCGGCAGATACCGACCTGTGGGCAGAGGTGGACAGTACCGTGGAATTCACTCCTCCGGTAGCGCCCTCAGTCAGCCATATGTCATCAGAAGCTCCAGTACGCCAAATGCTGATCACTCTGCGGACCATGCTCCTCGCCGACCCTTCTCTGTCATATAGGGAGGTGCATACTATAGTGGTGCAATTGACCGGGGCGTTGCAAGTGCTCAGCTGCCCGCTGGGAGAATGGTCGCGGCGGGTTCTGCTGTTGCTGAAATATGTCAAGCGCCGCGAGTTCCTGGAGACCCAGGCTCCTGACGAACGCGCCGCCCTTGATGCTCAGGCAGACGAATATCTGCAGGCCCTAAAGGCCCGACGCGACAGTAGAGAACGCCACGGAAAGGCCCTAGAGGAAGGCGAAGGCAGCGTTCGTTCCTTCAAGAACCGGATCGAGAAGCTGGAGGGCTATCTCGCTGCGGCTAAACTTGGCCTCGCCGAGGCGGAAGGGGCGGTGGCAGAGGAGAGGGAAGCTCTTGCCGTTGCCGACGTTGAAATGGCGTCCGTCGAAGCGGAGCTCGCCCGTCTTGAGGGATTGAGGGGCCGACTGCGCGATATGACGAACTTCCCTTGCGTCGGGATCCTCCCCCTCGAGGACATCTTCAGGGACATCGACTAAGCGTTGCATCCCTTAATTTCTCTTCTTTTTTTTGAATGTAACACAGGGGTATGCCCCGCAGCACATGTAGTTTGATCCTCTTTTGAATAGAGTAAAGCATTTATGATTTCACGCGTTCCTGGTGTATGCATTTATCCCAGAGGGAGCTTTCCCACCCCTTTTTCTCTTCCGTGCATATTGTTTTCTCCTTCCTCTTCCCTCGCTCTTGTATCTTTCCCCCCTTTTCGTGTAGGGGCCCATTGGCAGGGTATGAGTCTTTGCGGGGATTCACTTTAGAAGGACCAGGCAGGGACCCATGTCAGGGTATAGGAGAGTGCTCGCCTTCCCAGGGGGAGGACGAGGGGACCACTCCACCATACCGAACGGGCAACTCCCTGGTTTTGCCGCAATATTGGAAGCGCGTGCTGGTCTCGAGTGAGGGGTACTTGGCCAGAGACCCCTTTTGCCGTTCAGAGGTGGCGGATAGAAAGGTCCGTTTAGTCAGTGACTTAGACGGGAGGTCTGATCCAAAGGGGTGCTCGCCCCCCGGGGAAGATGGAGAGAAGAGTTCATCTAGTCAATGACCCGGACGTGAGGTCCGAGCCAAAGGGGTACTCACCGCCCGAGAAGGACGGAGAGAAGAGTTTGTCTAGTCAATGACCCGGACGTGAGGTCCGAGCCAAAGGGGTACTCACCGCCCGGGAAGGACGGAGAGAAGAGTTTGTCTAGTCAATGACCCGGACGTGAGGTCCGAGCCAAAGGGGTACTCACCGCCCGGGAAGGACGGAGAGAAGAGTTTGTCTAGTCAATGACCCGGACGTGAGGTCCGAGCCAAAGGGGTACTCACCGCTCGGGAAGGACGGAGAGAAGAGTTTGTTTCTTTCTTTTTAAATCAATTTTGGTACCCCCGCTGATGCGGGGCGGTGACTGGAAATGGGGGGCATTCCCCCTTTCTGGCTTCTCTTTTTTTTTTCTCTTTTTTTTCTTCTTTTTTTTCTTCTTTTTTTTTCTCTTCTTCTTTTTTTTTCTTTTTGCTTCTTCCTTCTTTCTCTTTCCATTTTTTTTCCTTCTTTTTTTTTGCTTCTTCTCTCTTCCTCTTTCCATTTTTTTTTTGCTTCTTCTTTTTTGTCTTTCTCTTTTTTTGCTTCTTCTTTCTTTCTCTCTCTATTCCTTTCTTCCCTTTTTCGGGAACCCGGCTGGTGGCCAAATCATTCGGACATTAATCACGCAAATCCGCCCCAAAATGGGGTGAAGAGTAATATTATTACCTGAATGGGGGCGCTGGGGCGTGGTACAGCCTCAAGTGCCTTCCATTAAGAGGCGGGAATTGAACCTCCCCGCGGTGGTTGACAATTACATAGGCTCCGCCTTCGTAGACTTTCTGGACTACGTAGGGTCCGAGCCAGTTCTCGTTTAGCTTACCTTTGGGGTTGGCCGCCATGAGATCTCTTCTCTTGACCATGACAAGGTCACCCTTCTTGAATTCGCGTTCCTTGACGAGCTTGTCAAAGGCGCGTGCAATCCGGGCCTGATAGACCTGGATATTCTGTTGGGCTTGAAGCCGCTTTCCTTCCAGACTGGAGAGTTCATCGAGCCTTCGCTCGGTGTTGGTCTGCCCTTCGGGGACAAGCCCATGCTGAATGGCGACCCTGAGGGACGGTATCTCCAGTTCGACGGGGATGATTGCTTCCGAGCCATATACGAGAGAGAAGGGCGAGCAGCCCGTTGGGGTCTTGTATACGGTTCGGTACGCCCAAAGTGCTTCATACATTCTTCCTTCCCAGTCCCTTTTGTTAGGGCTAACAGTCTTGGCCAGGAGAGTGCAGAGTGTCTTATTGAAAGCTTCGGCCAGCCCATTAGCTTGTGGATTGTAAGGAGTTGAGGTCCTCCAATCAATTTTATATTTTTCTGCTAGTCGGTAGACTTTCTGGTTGCGAAAGTGGCTGCCATTGTCTGATACAATTCGGTCGGGCACGCCGAACCGGAATATGATGTTGCGGAGGAAAAACCTGGCCACGATTTCTCCGGTGACCTCCCGTAAGGCAACGGCCTCGGCCCAGCGGGAGAAGTAGTCGGTCGCCGCCAGAATGTATTTGCAACCTGTGGAAGACGCGGGAAAGGGGCCCACGACGTCCGTTCCCCATTGGGCGAACGGCCAACTGGGCACTGTTGGGTGTAGTGGTGCAGGAGGTCTTCTGGGAATGGTGGCATGCTCCTGACATCTCTGACACGACTTAGCATACTCGCAACAGTCGTTGAACATTGCAGGCCAATAATAGCCAAGTTTCTTGATTTCAATTTTCATTTTCGGCCCCGCCTGGTGTGCGCCAGCTATGCCGGCATGGACCTCCTTCATAACCCTCCAAGCTTCTTCAATGGACAAGCATCGGAGGAGTAGCTTCCGTTTGGCATCGGCCACAATCCGGAATAATATTCCGCTTCGGAGCTCATAGGAGTCCTTGGTTCTGACCAGCTTGATCTTTTCTTCTCTTCGGTCGGGTAGTTGCTGGTGCCTGAACCACTGCATTAGGGGGTCCCTCCAGTCAGGCAGGCTGACGGCTTCTGCTGTAGCGACCTGTAGGTCCTCCTCTTCCGGCTCTTCTTCTATCATGCTGGGCATCTGGCGTTGGTTTATTACTTGGATATGGAGATATCCATCTGGGGGCACCGCCAGTGAGCTTGCCAATTTTGCCAATGCGTCGGCTTGTGCGTTCTCCCCTCTGGCGACATGGCCTATCTCGAGGAGGTAGAACCGCTCCATGAGCCCTTTTGCTTTAGTGTGATACGGGAGCAGCTCAGGTTTTCGGACATCAAACTGCCCCTGGACTTGCTTGACGACCAGCAGCGAATCGCCGAACACCTGGAGCATTTTGATCTCCATTTGGAGGGCGACCTGGAGGCCGATGATCAGGGCTTCATACTCTGCTTCATTATTGGTGCAGGGTTTGCTGATGCAGCAGGAAGTGTGCATCACCTCTCCGTCCGGCGACTTGAGGACGATGCCTGCTCCGGCTCGTACCTTGGTGCGCCCGGACGGGGTCGCTTCTGTCCTTGAGGCTCCATCAAAGTAAAGCTGCCAGATGGCTTGTTGTATTTGGTCTACCTCTAGTGTTTCATCTTCAGGTAGCTCGGTGGCTAACGGGGAGTCTTCGGGCACGGGATGTGCTGCGAAGAAATCCGCGACGGCTTGTCCCTTAACGGCCCTTTGCGGCACGTAGGTGATATCGAACTCCATGAGTAGCACGGCCCACTTGCCAAGGCGCCCCTTTGGGACGGGCTGAAAAAGGATGTGCTTAATGGGGTCGGCCCTGGATATCAAGCTGACTTCATGGGACAGCATATAGTGCCTCATCTTCTTGACTGCAAAGACCAGGGCAAGGCAGATCTTCTCAATCGGGGTGTACTTAGCTTCTGCACCCACCAATCTTCGACTGAGGTAGTAGAGAGCCTGCTCTTTTCCCTCATCATTGTTTTGGGCGAGCATTGCCCCCAGTGAGTATTCGGTGGCCGCTATGTATAGAATCAGCGGTCTGCCTTTGACAGGTGCCCCCAGGACAGGCGGGGTCTCCAGATACTCCTTTAACTGGTCAAACGCGTGCTGGCATTCATGACCCCAGCTGAAAGGTGCATTCTTCATCATTAGTCTGTGGAATGGCTGGCAGCGCCCCGACAGGTTGGAAATGAACCTGCGGATGTAAGCTAGACGCCCCTGTAGGGATCTCAGCTCTCCCAGATTCTTCGGAGGGGGCAGCTCCTGGATAGCTTTTATCTTAAAGGGGTCGATCTCGATCCCTCTGTGTCGGACGATGAAGCCGAGGAACTTTCCACTGGACACGCCAAAGGCGCACTTCATGGGATTCATTTTCAGCCCGTACAGACGGAGCCTTTGGAAGACGACCCTGAGGTCATTCAGATGCTCATCCCTCTTTTTAGTCTTGACGACCAGGTCGTCGATGTAGCATTCGACCTTGCTGTATAGCAGCTCGTCGAAGATCTTGGTCATCGCCCGCTGATATGTGGCACCAGCATTCTTGAGGCCGAAGGGCATCCTCTTGTAGTGAAATATCCCTTTAGGTGACCTAAAGGCGGTGTGAATCCGGTCGTGGTCGGCTATCCAGATTTGGTTATAGCCGGACGACCCATCCATAAAGGACAAGGCCTCGTGGCCAGTAGTTGCATCGATCATCACTTCGGTGATAGGCACCGGGAAGTCGTCTTTTGGGCAGGCTTTATTCAGGTCGCGGAAATCCACGCAAATCCTGATCTGTCCATTCTTCTTTTTCACCGGTACAATATTGGCCAGCCATGTGGTGTATTGATTCTCCGCCACGAAGCCGACGTTTATGAGCTTGTCGACCTCTTTGCAGATCTGGCTGGTTAGCTCCGGCCTCATGCGCCGGGGAGGTTGCTTCACTGGTTCCACTTTGGGATCAATGGACAGGATGTGTTGAGTCACCTCGGGGCTAAGTCCGGGCATTTCTTTATAGTTCCAGGCAAAGTAATCCCGGAATTCTTGCAGCAACTTTGTGTATTGTTCTCTCTCCTGTAGAGGCATGAGAGCACTCAGAAAAGTCGGCCTGGGATTGTCTTCTGTGCCAAGGTTGATTTCAACCAATTCGTCGACTGTGGCCTGGCCGCCATTTTCAATTTCCGGCGGGGCTGGCGACAAATCGACGAAGTCTTGGTCTTCATTGTCCTCGGGTTCGAGAATGCCATCTCCCTCTTCTTGTTCATCATGACTGGGCATGGAGGCTGCATTCACCTCGCTCTCCTCCTGGGCCGTGGCCGCCGGGTGTGCGAGGCCCGCTGGCTCAGAGGGGCGTAGGTCCATCTCAGGCTCTTCTGTGTATTCATCATAGATAGCTTGGACGGGAGCCGGGGCAGCCGCATCTTCAGGGGCCTGGTAGTTGATGGACACGGTGTAGGCTCCCGCTCTGGGGCTGTCCGCTACATGGGGGCGTGGCGGGGCTATCACATAATCCCCCATCCTGAGCTCGTCCCTGTCAATGAGGTCTTGGGCAATGTCTTTGAAGACATAGCAGTCTTCAATGGCGTGGCCCAGCATCTGGTGGTAAGGGCAAAATAGCGGGTCCCCGCTTCTTCGGGTGTCTTGCGGCCTCTTGGACCGTGGAAGGGAGACTTTGCCGTAGTGGCATGCCCAGTCGAAGATGCCCCGGGTCTTCTCTCTCGGAAAGGAATAAGGCTTCTGTAGCTTCTCTTGGAGTGTCAGCCCTTGCCTGGTCGGCCGCTCGGTCAGCGAGCTTGCCATGTCTCTCATTTCCTGCCTTGACAAAGCGGGGGTGCTGGGACTGGCGCCTCGGGGCCGAGGCATCCGGCCACCCCATGGGGGGAGGGAGCCCTGGATCAGGTCGGCGACTAGCGAGGTTAGCTCGGCTAGCCGCCTCTTCAGCATCTCGATCTCCCGTTGCTGCCTGTGGTACAAGGCGTACATGACGGGGTCGTATCGAGGGGAATTCGGAGCATGGCCCATGCTGCTGCTCCTTGCTTCGCCGGCCGGCCGGGGCGAAGGTGTTTCGCCGGTGTGCCCTTTCGAGGTCGACACTTCGGGGAAGGAGGGGGTCTTCTCTATGCAACGGCGGCGGGGAGGTTTCCAAAGGAAGATCTCCTCGTCTTGTGCCTCCTGAACTGAGGGCGCAGGATGTGCGTCTTGACAGGCTTTCCCGCGAATCTGTAGCTTCTACGGGATCGTTGCCGGGCCATGTTGAGACCGATATGACATCAGTCTCGTAGTAATTTTCTAGTGAAAAGCCCAGACCGGGGTGCTTGGTGACTTTCAGCAACCGTCGATCCAGGTTTGGTGGATTCCACATTCTTTCAAACATTTCCTTCCGGCTGGAGGGCTGGTAGGGAGGAATCTTCTGCTTCCTGACCATTCTGGCTGCCCGGTCAGTCATGTGGGGAAGTCCCGTAATGGGGACGTGCGGGTCATGCAACTCGTCAGGGAACCGGCAATCGTCGTCTTCCCTGACCGGCTTCTCCCCGGCCACATAGAAGATAGTGGACGGCCCCTCGGGGTTAGGCACCTCGAAGGTTCTCAATTGCTCAGCCGCTTGGCATTCAATTTCGCTATCGGCTTGACGATCCCTGGCGGGACCCTGACATCTTCTAGCAGGTCTTCGAGGCAGGGTGCCCCCGGTGTGGGGTAGATGGGGAGAGGGGCTGCCCTAAATACCCCTTCCTCTTGTGCAATACATGGTACATGTGGGGGAGCCACATAGCCTGGGGGCGGCGGAGGAAACCAGCCTCCCGATTCCATTTTCTTCTTTCCCTTGTCTCGGGCAGCTTGAGGAGCTTGCTTCGCCTCTCCAGGTACAGATTAGCATCTGACAAGTGACACTCAAACACCTCAAACGGGTGGAGGTCGGCGAAGATTCTGACTTCCTTTCCCTCGCAGGGGTACTTGATACACTGATGCAAGGTGGAGGGCACCACCCTATTTTGGTGTAGCCAAGGCCGGCCGAGCAACGCCTTGTAGGACGTGCTGGAGTTGATGACGTGGAACTGGACTTTGGAGGTGAAGTCGTCAAAGGTCAAGTCGAACTCTGCGACCCCCATGGGAACCTCACATTTCTGGTTAAAGCCGGCAATCTTGACATTTTTAACTTCGACCAGGTGTACGTCAAAGTAGTGCTTCTGGTATACCCGGTACGGGAGTATATTCACTGCTGCCCCTGGGTCGATCAAGACCCTGTTGATAGGCTGGCCGTTCAGCTGCCCTTTCATGTAGAGGGGCCTGTTATGGCTGCAAGTCGGTAGGAGCATGTCATCTTCTGTGAAAGCCACTGCTACTTCAGGTGATAATTCTGCCAAACAGGCTTCAAGGTGTGCTGGCGTCTGGAGTGCGGCGATGATGGCTTGCCGTGTTTCTTCATTCAAGGACAGCATCTCCCACACCGTGAACCGGGTCGGGATTTTCTTGAGGTGTCTGACTATTCGCTCGGCCGCCCGCACCTTGAGCAGTTTCATCTCTTCGGGCTTGCTGCGCCTGCCCTCATCCTGGGATTGGAGCGCCGGATTAGGGGACGCCTCCTTTGCGGGATCTGTTGTAGCCCGTTGAGCAGGCGGGGCCTGTTGGGCCTCCTCCGCTGTTCGCATGAATTCGGCGAGGTTTGGGGTGCCGCTGAATCCTTCCTCTGGCTGGGCAGGAGTTGCAGCTGGCAGAGCTTGGGGAATGCTTGCTTTACTGGTCGCAGCGGGCCCCTGGGGGTGCGCCCGCCTTCCTGCTCGAGCTGACAGGAACTCGGCGAACGACGGGGCGCCTTGACTCTTGGTGCCTCCGGGGTAGAGGCCTGATGGAGGAGGGATCTCGGTGCCTCGGACCTCGGGCTCGGGAATCTGGTATGGTTGTTCCCCCCTGAGCATGATGTTGAGGCTGCCCTGAGGAGAGCGCCCCCACTTCCTCCCTGACCTGGTGGCGTGCTGGGAGGTGGATGCTTCAGCTTGACTCACTTCCGCCGGCTCATGGGGTGGCTCTTCTTCTTTCTCTTCCAGGGAGAGAGAGGTATCGAACAACGCCGAGAGGGTGTTGCAGGCGAAGACGACCTCCTTCTTCTTCTTGCCCCTGGGTCTTCTCTTTTTCTTCTTCTTGCCCGCTGCAGCGGACGGCTGCTCTCGAATAGGTTCACCCGACAGGGGAGGCTCTTTGTCTGCATCAGCTTCTGTTCCTGGAGCCAGCTCGAGTGACTCGAACTGCTCCCAGGGGACATATTGTTTTAGCTCGACGGGCTGGATTTTGGGCTGCTTATAATCTTCAAGCCCGTCGATAATAGCCTGGAGTTTTTCAACCGCCGGGCTAGTCTTCTTGTACATCCGCAGCGGGGCAGAGCTCTTCTTGTTGTGAGTGGGCCGCCTCATGACCAGCCGGGGGGCCGTGTCGTGGCAAACAGGGTTTACCGGGGGCGGTGCAGGCAGGGGCGCTGCTACCCTCGAGTGAATTCCTGGGGTAGGTCGAGAGGCGCGCGCCTTTCTGGTTTTTCTGGGTGCAGTCTGCCACCCTTCTTGGTCTTGAGCTGGGGCCATGATAAAGGTTTCATAAGTGGCACGGGCACAGGCCTTCGCCCATTCTTCTGGCAGCTCCTGATATAGTGAGATCATATTGACGGAGGAGGCTATGCTGGGCAGCTCGTGTGGCTGCGGGGGGTCTACTTTATGCTCCCCCATGTCCAGCTCCCCGTCCCTGATTAAGGACTCAATAACATCCTTGAAGACGTAGCAATCTTCAATAGTATGCCCGAGCACCCGGTGGTACATGCAGAAGCGCGGGTCATCCTTCTTCTTTGAGTCGCCAGGCCTTTTCGGCTCTGGCAATGTGATCTTATTGTAGCTGGTTGCCCACTCAAACAGGAGCTTGGACTTGTCCCGGGAGAAGGAATACAACTTGTTTCTCATCTTCTCTCTTAGTGAGGGGCCTTCCCGCCGTTCTGTGGTTCTGGGCGGCGGAGGGTTAGCCGCTCCCTTGGCTTTCTCCTTCTGCTTTTCAAAAGCCTGGAAGTCTAGTGCATGCACCTCCGGGGGAGCCGGCTTCTTCTCCGCCTGCCTGGCCCTCTGGCTTGACATGGCTGGGGTGGAGGAGTATCGGGCCAAGAATGCCTCGATCTCCGCTACCACATTGTTCAGACGGTCAAATGTCTTGACCTCAGTGCCGATCATTCTTTCTAGGATTTCTTTCTTTAAGTTTTGCTTGCAGATCTGAACTGCGTCCTCCTGATGCGGGGGGCGTTTGCACCTCATACTAAGGTTCCTCCATCTTTTGATGTAGTCGAGGGCCGACTCATCATTCTTCTGTCTTGTGGCGTAGAGTTCAGTCATAGTAACTTCTCTCTCGGCCACGTAGAATCTTTCCTTGAACTTCTTCTGCATGTCGGGCCAATCGGCCACCGACCCGGGCGACAAGCCGGAGTACCATTCAAAGGCAAGCCCGGTGAGTGTTGAACCGAAGAACTTCAGGAGGTAGGCCTCATCAGCAGCCAGGTCTCCCATGACGTTCACGTAATAGGCAATATGCTCTCTGGGAGATCCTTGCCCATTGAACTTTTCAAATTTCGGCGGCTTGGTGACGCCAGCCGGCAACTTCCTGGCAGCATACTGAGCCGGGTAGGGTACTCGGTAGACGTCGAAAGGCGTCTGATCCCCATCGCCCCTTTCGGCCAACTTCATGTCTATCATCTGCTCAAGCATCAACCGGCTGACTGCCGCCGGGTCGACCGGGTTCGGGTAGAAATGAGCGGGCTGTGCGCTCGGGGTGACTACCACGGTCGCTCGGGGGGCCATGGGGGACCCTTGTGAAAGCGGAGCCTGTGGCGGGGTCACCGCTGTGCAATGTGCTTGCTGCGGGGGCGTGCCCCCGGGGGGATCGAGGGTTGCCGGAAGAGCTGCCTCGGAAGACTGCCCCCTGTCCCTGGGTACCTCGGGTATGGTCTCGGTCTGCCAGGACATTGGGGGTGGTGTGTTTCGCTCATTCAACTGCTTTTTAAGTGATTCGATTTCCTGCTGGAATCGTTGCATCATGAGCAGCATTGCTGGATCAGCTGTGGGAAGACTGGGCGTGCCCCCTGTCTCTTCGGCCGGGGCGTCCTCGGATGATGTCGAGGGTCCGCCACTCGTGTCGCCGGTGGTGACCACATTGGCCGTGAGGGCCGTGAGGGGCCCCGTGGGTGTCGCGCCGCCTGCCGCTCTCCTTCTTCTGGTAAGGGGTCCCGGCCTGGCGGCTATTCTGGCCAATTCTTCCGGGTCGGTGGGTAGGGCCCCATACCGACCATGGACCCCTGCCATATTGCAGGTGAATGTCTGCCATCTCTTATTCTTGTTTCTTCTTGACGCCCTCCGGGACGGTCCTCCTGGGAATGTTAGCCTGTCGAAGACCGACCGTCGGGACGGCGCCTCCTCCCGTACAGGGGACTGGCGCGGCTCTTCCGGGCGGGTCCTCGACTCCATACTAGGTGCAGGTTCCCCCCTTTCTTCCTGGAAGGCGGAGGTCATTGCCCCCAGTAGTCTTTGGCGGCCAGCGGGGGTGCTACCAGGGCCTCGGAGGTAGTTTCTCATAGCCTGCTCGATCCCTTCCCACTCCTGGTCAGGGAGAGCGGCCTGTGGTTGCGCGTCGATGACGGCAGCAGGAGGAGCGTAGGCCCCGAGTGCCGGGCGGGCGGCGTTGTGCCGGCGCCCTCGGCGACGGCGATGAGCATTCTCGGGCGGCACCGGGATGACGGGTGCCGGTCGGAGAGTGGGGGTCACTGCCTCGACCCCGTCATCTCTTCGGGACCTCCTCGGGCGGAAAGTGCTGGGCCCCGCCTGGGCGGGTGCAGTGGGCTGGGCCTCCCTGGGTACCCAGACTTGCTTCAGTTTGGCCAGCTTGCGAGCCGGTGCAATCTTTGGTGGGGTGGCCACAACAGCGGGCGTCACCTTCCCTTTTAGTTTCTCCAGCCCTTGAAAGGAGTTGCGGACTGGGACGGTCGGGACGACGCGGTCTGGCGTCACCTGGGACCTCTGGCCGTCTAGGCGGACTCGGAGGGCCCCAACCGTCATGGACTTTCCGGAGTTGGACAGGCGACGCCCTGAGCCGGCGCCGGTGTTGCCTCTCCGAAGCCTCCTTCGGTGGGATGCCGACCCTTGGTGGAACGGGCCGGTGGTCTGGTGCACGTGGTGCACGTTGCAGCTGAGCGTCGTTGTGGGGACGCTATTGTTGCCTTCGGCCACCGCTCGGCCGGCGGCAGCTTCGACGGCTCTCGGAGCGGGAGCGTTGGTTTGAGGCTCCTCGGGCGCTCGTGCGTCGAGGATGTCAACGAAGGCCACCCCCAAGAAGTTGGGGAAGCCCACGGTGGGAGGGAAGCTCCCGAAAGTGAGGGGCACCGCCAGGTAGCCGCCTCGCACATGATTCTTCACAACCTCGGGGCTGCAGAGAACAGCCATTGTCGGCTCCATGATGCCTTTCTCTTTTTCTGCATTTAAGAAAGTAGCATAATTAGTATTACAAGAAGGGGGCCGCGGGGCCCCTAATTTCGGCAAAGAGATGAAGGGTGGATCGGTCCCACCGGGCGTGCCAGACTTGTGGACGCACTAATTCGCTTGCATTATTTGTTCGTTTGTTGATATTAAGTGCGTGGGCGTGCCAGTCACAGAGTGACAATTTATTCGGGCTCCGAAGAGCCCATGGTGCGCTCGATCTGACTTCGTCAGGCGATTGTGTGGTTCGTGTCGGGACCGAATCCCGTCGCGCCATAAAGGTCACGACGTCATTTACATCCCCCATACGAGGGAATACCCTTGATTAATTGCCGAAATTAGGGGCCCCGCGGCCGAAAAGAATAATACTAGTTGTGCGAGAGAGATAGGGAATAGATCACGCTGAGGGTGGTATTCAGACCACAAACCGCTGGTCGTGTCGGTCACACGTGGACCTTTCATGTTCGGACACGGGTCCGTGATGGGAACGCGGCGAGAAAAGCCGGGACGAATCAGTTCAAATTTCTGCCGAGCACCCGGCAATTTTTGTGATGACTCGGAGGGCGTCCGGAACGAGGAACAAACCCGGTCTGATTGAGATGTCGGCCCGAGACTAGGTCGGGACCGGACCATGTCGGGATGACTCCCAAGATCCGAGCCCGGCCTGAGAGGGCGGCATTATTGTTCCTTTTGCCCCGGGTCACGGGGAGAGATGGGGCTGCAGTGTGGGCCCTAGCGTCTTTTATTTGGGGTCTTCTTAGTTATATGTTCTGATTTCTGATTTGCCATTTACTACCCCCTTTTTTGTGCCTTTGTCCAGGATGATTTCTCTTCTTTTATTCATCAATGTTGTTACTGCTATCATTATTTTCTTTACTATTTTTTTATTACCCCTCCCACCTCTTTTATCATTATTAATGTTGCACATTCGGGGTCCTTCGATTAGCGTAATTTTATTAATTCATTTGTTGTTGTTAAGGCCCTTATCATGATATATCTGTGTGTGTATGTGGTGTACCGGGGAAGGAGAAATAGGAGTGCACCGCTGGAGGCAGGAGTGTGCCGCTGGGAAACGGAGGGGCGTACCGCCGGGAGGCAACGAGGGGCGTGCCGCTGGAGCTTAAAGGGGCGTACCGCTGAGGCCAATAAGGGCGTACCGCTGGAGGTAACAAGGGGGGGTGTGTGCCGCTGGAGACTGAGAGGAGTGTGCCGGGGAAGGTAATAGGGGTGTACCGCTGGGTTGAAAGGAGTGTGCCGCTGAAAGCAGGAGAGTGTGCCGGCAAAGGGAAACGGGGGGCGTACCGCTGGGAGGCAACAAGGAGTGTGCCGCTGAAAGCTGCAACGGTGATGGCCAGGGGAGGCGTACCGGTGAAAGGGTGAGGTGATCATGACGCTGGAGGCTGACTAGAGTGCACCGTTGAGGGGCCAATCAGGGCGTGATGGTGGAGGTTTGATCAGTTTTCGATTATTTATTTAAGGCTTTTCTTTTCTTCTTGTCTTAACCCTTGTGTAGTTTCATATAAAATTCCTCCCTTGTTTTTCTTTGTTCGTTCGGCTCTTCTTCTTGCGGGTCGGACGTTCAGGCTGTCGGATGGTTGATTAGTTCGGTTCGGTTTTCGTCGTGATGCCGGCAGTGGTTTGATGAGTTGGAAGGTTTCGTCAGTCATCCTGCTTGTTTGTTGCCTCCTTTTGCCTCTTTAATTGTTTATTAGCTCTTGACAAAAATTCGGCAGCATCTCCCCTTGACCCAGGGCGTAAGGGAGATAAAGGGCACGCGCCCACATGGAGTGGCGGAACCCGACAACTGGAGGTGGGCCCCCGGGGGAGCAACACCTTTGTAGAGCCTCAGAAAACGCGGAGACGAACGACAGACTGAGGGCCGCTAAGAGGCACGGACTGGGACTGGCCAAAGAGTAAGCTGCTGAAGGACTGAAGGGTGTGCCGCTAAGGGCTGAACAGGGTGTGCCGCTGAGGGCTGGACAGGGCGTGCCGCTGAGGGCTGGACAGGGCGTGCCGCTGAAGGCAGATCTGGGCGTGTGCCGCTGAAGGCTGATCTGGGTGTGTCGCTGAAGGCTGGAAAGGTGTGCCGCTGAGGGCTGAACAGGGTGTGCCGCTGAGGGCTGGACAGGGCGTGCCGCTGAGGGCTGGACAGGGCGTGCCGCTGAAGGCAGATCTGGGTGTGTGCCGCTGAAGGCTGATCTGGGTGTGTCGCTGAAGGCTGGAAAGGTGTGCCGGCCAAGGGCCGGAAAGGTGCACCGCTGGGAGGCTTAAAAGGGTTGCAAGCAACTGGGGGGGGGATTTGGTGGCTGTTCAGGAAAAGAGGAAGAAAGACAGGGGATTTCAAGGCCGGGAGTGGCCTATTAGTAACTGAGCGGTTGGGAAGAAAGAAGGGTACCTCCCCTTCTCCTCAAGCCCGGGAACACGGTAGATGGCCATGGAAGGGAGTGAGGAGCTCACGGAGCCAAGGCTAACAGAGGGGACCTACATTGACGTGGAGGACCCTAAGGATGCCGGAGGGATGGGGAGACGGAGGGAGGAACGGATAGTCCGTCAAAAGCCCGCAAGGCCTAGCATAAAACATCAAAAGAAAAAAAAACGAGGAGAAACTCGGAGAGGATGGTTTGCATTCATGAGAATCAAGAGGGCGTGGCCCTACATATATATTGCAAAAGCAAACCCCCAGATGGGGCCATGGACAAAAGGGAGAAGGACAAAGAACCCCCAGGAGGAATGGGATACAAGAGAGACGAAAACATCCGGGCCTAAGACATTGGCCACTATCCCCAACCCTTTCCCCCAATACAACAAGCTCTCTCTCTCTTACTCTTGTTTCTTCCCGGTGGCCGTCGGACGGAGCACAGGCCGGGAGGGCCTCTTCTTCTCTTCTTTCTTCTCCTCTTTCTCCTGTGTGTGCCCTCTACTGTTGGAACCTCTTCTCCTCTCTCTGTTCGTCTCTGGCCGTTCTCCCCCCTTTTTTTTTGTGTTTTAACAGGAGGCTTTTATACTCCCAGCCACCGACGACTTCGAGCACGACCGTCGAAGGCGGGAAGCCGGCTGTGATGATGGGTTTGACCTGCTCCTGTCCTGGCTGTCAGTGGGGTAGCCTGCGTGGCCCAACCCATGGTTGACACCTCATAGAGCTCACTGCGCGCCAAGGATGCATAGGGCATGGGCTTCACGTCGTCTTGCCGTTGAAAAGCTTCAACGCTGTGCCGCTGGCGAGCTGAAAAGGCGTGCCGTGGGGGAGCCAAAAGGGCGTACCGCTGGGAGCACAAAACAGCCGTGCCGCTGAACAGCCCTGAGGGCGTGCCGCTGAACACCCTTGAGGGCGTGCCGCTGAACAGCCCCGAGGGCGTGCCGCTGAACAGCCACGAGGGCGTGCCGCTGAACACCCAAAGGGGTGTGCCGCTGAACCCCAAAATGGGTGTGCCGCTGAACCCCAAAAATGGGGTGTGCCGCTGAACACCCAAAAGGGCGTGCCGCTGAACACCCAAAGGGGTGTGCCGCCGAAGACCCTGCAGGGCGTGCCGTTGAAGCCTCAACTGGGCGTGCCGCTGAAGGGCTAAATGGGCGATTTTTGAGCCCCTTGTGAGCATGAGCCGTGGCCCATTTGATTTTCTTCGAGGCCCACGGGCTGTGGGGTCCTTTTATGCTTGATTTCCCCGGGGTTTCTTCACTCGGCGCCGTCGTCGATGCTGGGCCGAGCATGACATTTAGATGCGCGATTTTCGGTGTCCACAGCTGGCAAAGCTTCCTTTCTCAATTTGACATCGTTTACATCCAGCAAAAGGCGATTAAGGGGTATGCTATAGCTGAGCATCTCGCTCACCATCCTCTTCCCAGATTCGATCCTGTCCAGTCAGAGTTTCCAGATGAGGAACTAATGTCCATCAACCAATCAGATGATTGCATGTGGACATTACATTTTGATGGAGCTCTGAATTCCCAAGGGAAAGGAATCGGCATTGCCCTCCTGTCACCTGAAGGCCTTACATTCCCACTGGCATATCAGCTCAAATTCCCCGTTACCAACAATATAGCTGAATATGAAGCTCTTCTAGCCGGCCTAGAACTCGCTCATTCCTTTCGTATCACCGAATTACGAGTCGTAGGTGATAGTCAACTCATTCTTCGCCAGGTGCTCACCAAATATCGCACTCGCGATCCCAAGCTCAAGCCATACCAAGAACTCACTGCTGCCTTTGCCAAATTATTCACCAAGTTGATCTTTGTCCATGTCCCTCGTCATCAGAACATTCTGGACGATGCCCTCGCCTCGTTGGCATCATCTTTAAGGTTCCCTCTAGGAAGATGGTTTGATACCATTCACGTCTACAAGCGTCACGCCCCTACAATCGATGACGCTTCCTACGTAAATATCAAGGACAGGATAGCAAGGAAACTGGCACGCCCGCATCGTCAATCGGTCAGTTGACTGCCAGTTAGTCAAATGGCTGATCGATACGTGAAATAAGACGCGTATATATGTACATATACACATATATACACGAAATAAGGTAAGAACAACAAGACGGTCGGATAGAAAAAAACGTCGCAAACAAGTCTGGCACGCCCGGTGGGACCAGTGTCACCTTTCATCTCTTTTCCGAGATATTCGGGCTTTGAAGCCCTCTCAAAGGCTACTGATTATTTCCCTGTTTATCTTTGCAGGCAGATCGAAGACGATCCACGGGATAACTGGCGTCGATTTCGATCATTCGATCGTTGCTGGACACGCGCAAGGGTACTTGGCGGTACCCATGGAATTCGGCAGTTTCCCTGCCGCTGTAGGCTTCCCCAACTTTTTGGGGTTAGCCTTCGTCGATATCCTGGAGGTCGAAGCCCCAGAACCTGCCGAGGAAGTCGCGGAGAAGATGGAGCCTCTGAAGGTTCCCTGCTGCGAAGACTTGCTTGAAAGCCCGGCCCCGGCCGCTAGCTGCTTGGTGCACCACGTCATACGTGGGACCCACCCCAGTGTCATCAACAAGCACCCTGGAGGACGCCAGTGTCGCCAGGTCCGCCAAAAGGCTGCTACAATCACCGGAACCCTATCGCAGTCCGGGAAATCTATGCTTGTTGGAGGCATGCGCGTCTTCCTCGATGGACGCACGGCCCGGGTGACCCCAGACCGAGTCATCCCCAACATCCCTGTCCGCAATACCTATCAAGCTCTCGCTGGAAGGAGAGCAGAAAGAGAAGAAGCCGGCCCCTATGGCCAAGGAAGCTCGGCACTCAAGCCGAAAAAGTTCAAACAAGTGTGGGTTCCCAAGCGGACCCGACCTGCCTACCATCTGACACCCATCCGCCGCCGTCCTATGAACGACGAGGCGGGAGTGAGAAGAGAAAGGGGCTTGTCCCCGAAGAATGAAGAAGAAGTGGTTGTGGATCCCCCGCGCCGCAGAAGTTTCCGGGCTGCTGCCCGCCAAGCCAACGTCCCAGTCACGGGATGAAGATTCCAACATCCGGCCGACAGAGCTCGGCTGGCCTATATCCCTCCTGCTGGAGGTTGACAACTATCCCCCGTACTCTATCAAGAGCGGGGTCAAGAGGAGGTAACCTGTCTGATCAGGAATTACTTTCGAGGGCTGGGCAACCCCTCGCTGGGTCAGCAGCGACTAATGCAGACAGTCGCCACTGACGAAGACTACTTCCCGTTAGTGGCGGATGAAGAAGATATGGAAGATAGAATGATGGTGTCGTCAGTCGACGACAATGGGTACAACGACGGTTTCGAGATCGAAGCCGATGAAGCCTTCCCCGAGCGGGAAGAAGAAAGAAGAGTTTCTGTGTTCGAGAGGCTGACCTTTCCGCAACAAGCCAGACGGAGGGTCCATCGACAGAGAAGAAAGATGCAGGTCTTTACTTGCAACATGGCCGGTGGTGAGGACACGCGTCACACTTTACGACGGAGTACACGGATCTCGCCGGCATCCCTTTGGCTCGGCGACCAGTTGACAGATTAGCGGAGCTATCATCACTTATTTTATGCTTTGGGCCATGTTGGGCCTTGGTTTAGTCCGTGTGTGGACAATTTTCTTTCAGTCATGGACCTTTTTTAGGCCAATTAGGCTTTATTTGTGTTTTGTAGGCTTGCTAGAGGCTAGGGGGGGTTATTGGGCCACTTCTTGGTTCACTTCTCTGGCCCACGAAGGGCTGGCCACTTTCCCCCCCCCCTGGGCCCACCTTGGGAGGCGCGCCCCACCTAGGGTTACCCCATACCTGCAGCCAGCACAATTCTATCCGGAGCCAGTCGACCCCACGGTCGTGAACCGGATGATGGTGGAAAGGATGATCGAGCTGAAGCTCGCAGAGAAAAGTGAAGGTGACTACGTCGCATTCGATGCCTATCGGGTGCCCTACCCGCAACACCATGCGGCTAAACGGCTCCCCCCAGGGGTCAACAAACCGCCCAAATTCGACAAATTCAACGGGAAGGGGTCCCCTAAAGAGCATATTGCATATTATATGATCGTTATGGGTGATCTGGCCACCGACGAGTCATATCTGCTGAAGTTCTTCGGGTCCTCGTTGATGGGGCTCGCATTTGAATGGTACTCTAGCCTCTCGGCCGGATCAATTAATGATTGGTCGGATATGCAGAGAAAATTCAGAGAAAGATTCCATGTCACGGAGAGGGAGGTCACAGTGGCCGAACTCTACTCAACAAAACAAAGGGCAGATGAGACAGCCCTTGATTACATCAAGAGGTGGAGGAACCTCGGAATGAGGTGCAAGCGGCCCCCGCATCAGGAGGACGCTGTGCAAATATGTAAACAAAACCTCAGGAGGGAGGTCCTGGAAAAGATGATTGGTATGGAAATTCGGTCGTTCGACCGGCTGAATAATGTGGTGGCTGAGGTGGAGGCTTTTCTAGCCAAGCCTGTCCCGACGTCGACTGCCAGCACAGCCCAGAAAGGCAAGGCTGCGGAACGGCGCCCCACACCTAAAGAAGCGAATGCGCTTGATATCAAGGCGTTCGAACAACAAAAGGAGAAAGGCAAGAAAGCGGCTCCCCCGCAACCTGCGAAAGCTCCAGATGATAAAGAAGGTCCTTCGCTGAGGGACAAAATGAAAAAAGCTTATTCCTTTCCAAAAGACAAGACCCGAGTCCTGTTCAACTGGGTAACAGAATACAACATGGTCACTCTGCCCGAGCCAAGGAGGCCGGAGGACCTGAAAAGAAAAGACAGTCCAAGATTCTGCCCCTACCACCAGATGTTGGGACATCCAATCGAAGGCTGTTACGTTTTCAAAGACGTCATCGAAGGGATGGTGAAGAAGAATGAGATAGAGCTGGGAGAGTACAAAGTAGACCCTCCTCAGCCACATGAAGCCCCTTTCAGGAGGGCAGCAGTCAACATGGTCTCCCTCTACCAGGCACTGCCTGAGGAGATCTCTGAAGCAAGCACACGGAGCACCTATGAAATCCATTTCCTGGAACCCGTGAAAGAACAACAGGGGTGGCAGCGGATCCCTGTGAAGCACAAGAAGAAGAGGGCACCCCGCCCAAAAGAGGGGGCACATATCCGTGGCATTACACCCCGGCCTGCTCCGCCAGTGGTAGCACCCGTATGGGTCACTCCACCTACAGCTGTCAGAATACATACACCTAACAGGAGGAGACAAACTCCGCTGCCAGTAATCAAGGAAACCAATCCTGGAGTCCTTCGACTGCAACACTTAATTGAAGGGCTAGATGAATATGTGCAGCCCGAACTGAAACCTCTGCTGGTACGGGACTACGTCCCATGGCAAGAGCTGGAGCAACTCTCACTCAAGCAAGGGGAGGAAGCTGAAGCAGCATCACCTCAAGAGAGCAACCTGTTCTGGGGGCAAGCACCTGCAGAAACCAAAAAGAAGAAAAAGCAAAAGAAGAAGAAAAGAAAGGCCACTGGGGCCCATAAAACACATGTCGTCTCCTGCAATACCCTGTCAGCACTCTTGAACCTACCCGGAGAAGAGGAAGAAGAAGAAATTTGCTTCACACCCCATGCTGGGGGAGGCAAGGCCGAGGCCGCAATTGCTGCGCATGCCACTCGGTCAGGCCGAAAATGGGGGCGCCAGCCACCACCCAATCACAACATTATGTTCAGAGGGGAGCAACCCTACAAGACGCCTCCGCCGGAGGTTAAGGGGGTCCAAATCCCTCCTCCGCCGGGCCTATATGACAAGAGTGGGGGCAAGGCAGTCCCTTCATTCCTTGAATTTATGAAGATGTCAAAGGGGAAGCAGCCCTGCCAAGATGCTAACCCTACACCCGGGGCCGCTCACCCGCAGCCAGCACAATCTACTGAGGATGCGAATGCAGATGGAGCTTGCCCTACAGCAGCTAATAAAGAAGAGCCGACAGCCGGTGTCAGTCAAGAGGGTACCGAGTCCGAGGAAGATGAAGCAGGCCCGTCTGGACCCACAGATCAAACCCCCCCAAGCCCAGATGGGCTGAAGAGATGAAGCTCTCCAATGTCTGGGCTGGGAGCCGAATAATGAAGTTGCTCAAGAAGCTCCCCGCTCGATTTACGATCTGGGAAATTCTCTCCATGAGTGAAGAAACTCGACAGGCGATCATCACTGCTCTCCAGACGCCTGCTCATTTTGAAGCCTGCGTAGCTGAGGCTATACCAGAAGCCAGTATGACCTTCTCTCCAGAAGACATGCTACTACCTACTCGACATGCTACTGAACCGGATTCTGGTTGATCCTGGTGTAGCAGTCAACATCCTGCCATATAGAATATACGAGAGGTACCACTTTAATGTGCATCTCGAGAAAGTCGGGGATATGCGTATCGCTGGCTTCAACCAAAAATGTGAAGTATCTATGGGAGTGGCAGAGTTCACACTGACCCTGGCAGATTTCACTACAACGTTGCAGTTTCATGTCATTGACTCTCGCACCTCCTACAAAGCACTGCTCGGCCGCCCATGGCTGCATGAAAATATGGTAGTGCCCTCCACGCTCCACCAATGCATCAAATACAGCCTCCAGGGAAAGGAGGAGAGGATATTTGCTGATATCCACACATTCGAGGTGTTTGAATGTCACTTGGCAGACGCCAACCTATATACGGGGTCTCCCCGGAAGGTTTCTGAACCTGAAGCCCCTGTAGGGGCGTCGAAGAATAGATCGGGTGACGGTTGGTATCCACCACCGCCGCGCGGACATCTCAAGCCGAAGGTGGTCTCCCACATCACGGCTTCTGGAAATGTCGGCAGGGTGACACCCCCAGCATTATACCCCAAAGCTAAGGAAGTACAGGTCGATCGTCAGCACGACCGCATCGGAGTCCCGGCCGGCCTCACCAAGCCAGTCTCCGGCCTCAATGATCCCACTGTCGAACCTTTCAAAGCCTGGGAGGTGACACAGGAAGATGGGCCCAGCAGCTTGTTCTATACAGCTGAGGAGCATCCCACTCGGGAAGACACAGACTGCAGCCTCCCTGAGGATCTAGCCAACCCGCGGGTTCCTGTTCAGGGCCTGGCATTTACAACTGATCGAACGGCCAGGATGTTTCAAAAGCAACACATCCCTCCCGATCAGTCTCAAAAACGCAAGGAAGTTTTCCAGAAGATGTGGTATCCTGCAAATCTGGATAAGGAAATGAGACGTGTCTCTCAACATCCAGGGTTGGGCTTCACCCTGGAAGAATATTATTACAGTGGGCGGTACGAGGTGGATACTATCTCCGCCTTCTATCCTACTGAAGATAGCCCTCTGAGGGCAACCTTTGATGAGTATCCGGCGGAAGCCGAATATCTTGAACTCGCTCAGTCCCGAAATCAAGGAGCAGAAACCTCGGCCCCTTGCCGATGCTGGGAGCAAGTTCATCCTGAAGAAGCGGCCTTTCAAGCCGAATTTGATACGGCTAGCAGCAGCGAAGCCGAAGACATTCAAGAAGTAGGAGTCTCTCCCTCTACAGGGGTCCTACTAATGACAACTTCAACACCCTTTCTGCCAATCAGGGAGGCCTTGGTCAACTCCAATCAAGGGGAGCCAGCTATCAGAGAAGAAAAAGCCACTTCTGCGGAAGATACAACTGTCCCGGAAAGCGAAACTTCCTCAACTTCTGCTGCAAAATCAGCATGCTGTCTGGGCCTGGCAGTGAACGGTCACCAGCCTGTCATGGCTGTAATCTCATCTGCAAACACCAAGGCTGCTCTTTCATCCTTGGAAGCTGCAACGACAATGGATCTGCTAATAGAACAATCCACCCAGCCGCTAGCACAAGAGATCAAGAAACCTCAGGAAGCTCTGGCGGTGTCTGACGAGGAAGTCGAAGTGCTCGACCCTCAAGATGGTATTCCAGACTTCGTTGACCTCCAACCGGCACCTCCGGAGATAGAAGATGGAGGCCAAGCCACAGTCGATGAACTGATAGAAGTCAACCTGGGAAATGAGAAGGACCCTAGGCCTACCTTCCTCAGTGCCCAACTGTCCCCAGAAGAACGGGAGCTGTACATTCAACTACTGTTAGAATACCAGGATTGCTTCGCCTGGACTTATAAAGAGATGCCAGGTCTAAGCCCCGCTGTCTCACAACATGAGCTGGCAATCGATCCTGAAGCCGAGCCGGTGAAGCAACCACCGCGGCGCATGAGGCCAGAGCTCATCACCCAAATTTGTGCTGAAGTCGACAAGCTCATTGACGTGGGATTTGTTGAAGAAAACCAGTACACCACATGGCTGGCGAATATCGTCCCCGTGAAAAATAAGAATGGACAGATCCGGATATGTGTCGACTTCCGAGATCTAAATAAAGCCTGCCCCAAAGATGACTTCCTGGTGCCAATAACCGAGGTCATGATCGATGCTACAACCGGCCATGAAGCCCTGTCATTCATGGATGGGTCTTCCGGCTACAATCAGATTTGGATTGCGGAGCATGACTGAGTCCATACTGCTTTCCGAACTCCTAAAGGCATTTATCATTACAAGAGAATGCCGTTCGGACTAAAGAATGCTGGCGCAACCTATCAGCGCGCAATGACCAAAATCTTTGATGAATTGCTCTACCACAAGGTAGAGTGCTACATAGATGACCTGGTGGTCAAAACCAGAAGAAAAGAAGATCATCTGCAAGACCTCCGGATTGTTTTTCAGAGGCTGAGGCAGCATGAGCTAAAAATGAACCCTATGAAATGTGCGTTCGGAGTGTCGAGCGGAAAATTCTTGGGCTTCATCGTCCGATATCGGGGAATCGAGATAGACCCCGCAAAGATCAAGGCGATTCAGGGGTTACCTCCGCCAAGGAACATCTCCGAGCTGAGATCACTACAGGGCCGTTTGGCTTATATCCGGCGTTTCATTTCCAATTTGTCAGGGCGGTGCCAGCCTTTTCACAAGTTGATGATGAAAGATGTCCCCTTTTATTGGGATAAAGATTGCCAGGCAGCCTTCGACAAGCTAAAAGACTACCTGAAAACTCCTCCAGTGTTGGGCGCACCGGTGAAAGGGTGACCATTGATACTGTATATAGCAGCTACACACAATTCTCTGGGGGCAATGCTGGCCCAGAATAATGAAGAAGGGAAAGAACAAGCCCTCTATTACCTCAGTCGGAGACTGGTCAGAACTGAAGAGAAATATACTTATATTGAGAAGATCTGTCTGGCGCTGGTCTTCGCAGTTAAAAAGCTCCGACACTATATGTTGTCGCATGAAATCAGCTTGGTATCCAAAGAGGATCCCCTGAAGTACATTATGTCTCAACCGGCCCTCAAAGGCCGCTTGGGCAAATGGGCGATAATCCTTATGGAGTTTGCTATCTCCTACGTGCCGCGCAAGGCCGTCAAGGGCCAAGCTATTGCAGACTTCTTCGCTGAGCACCCAGTGCCCGGGGATTGCCCGTTGGAGCCGGAGCTTCCTGAAGATGAAACCCTAGAAGCCGTGCAAATACAGCCCTCCTTATGGCAACTATACTTTGATGGCGCTTCCAGAATTGACACCTCTGCCACCGGGTCAGCCAGGGTCAGAGCAGGAGCAGGCATAGTCCTGAAATCCCCAGAAGGAGAAGTGGTATATACATCATGTTCCATAAACAAGCAATGCACAAACAATGAAGCAGAATATGAAGCCCTGATAATCGGGTTGCAAATTGCTCTGTCCATGGGAATTCAGATGCTGGAAGCATTCGGAGACTCCATGCTAGTTATAAAACAGCTGGAAGGAGAGTTCGAGGTGCGAAAGCAAGAGCTCCTCCCCTATCACCAGTTAGCAACTCGCCTGATGTCAAGATTTTACTTCATCAGCATCAAGCACATCAACCGAGGCCGGAATGCTCAGGCGGATGGCCTCGCTAAGCTGGCCAGTTCATTGGCGGTCCCGCCAGACACAAGCCTGAATATAACAGTGATCAACCGCCGACAGGTCCCCAGCGTAAAGAAGGTTCTGGCCGACGAACAAGATATGGAAGTAGCAGTCATCGAAGGGGTTCAGCAGCCCGATTGGCGAGAGCATCTCCTACGCTGGTTTCAACACCAGCAACTTCCAAAAGAAAAGGAACAGAGAATGAAGCTCCCGAGGATCAAGGATTCTTACGAGATGAGAAGCGGGACCTTGTTCTGAATTATGGCAGATGCCCGAAGGAAAGTCTTACTCCGTTGCTTGTCTTCAGCGGAAGCAGGACAGGTGATGCAGGAAGTCCATGCAGGATCAGCTGGAGCACACCAGGCTGGCCCGAAAATGAAAATTGAGATAAAGAAGCTGGGTTACTATTGGCCCACTATATTTGATGATTGCTGCAAGTTTGCCAAAGCTTGTCAGAAATGTCAAGAACATGCTAATGTGGCAAGGAGACCTCCAGTGCCTCTACATCCCACCCTGCCGAGCTGGCCATTTGCTCAGTGGGGCATGGACGTGGTAGGGCCACTGCCAGCATCTTCATCAGGGTGCAAATACATCTTAGCGGCTACAGACTACTTCTCCAGATGGGCAGAAGCAGTAGCACTAAGAGATGTGACGGGAGAACTAGTTGCAAGATTCTTCCGGCAGAATGTAATATTTCGGTTCGGGATCCCCAGCCGAATCATCTCTGACAATGGCAGCCATTTTAGAAATCAGAAGATTTATCGGCTGGCCGACAAATACAAAATCGACTGGAGGACATCTTCCCCCTACAACCCTCAGGCCAACGGACTCGCAGAAGCCTTTAACAAGACACTATGCACGTTGCTAGCAAAGACTGTCAAGTCTAATAAAAAAGATTGGGAGGAAAGGATGTACGAAGCACTTTGGGCCTATCGTACTGTCTACAAGACCCCAACTGGCTGTTCCCCCTTCTCCCTTGTCTATGGGTCAGAAGCTGTGGTGCCAATCGAGCTTGAGGTTCCTTCATTACGAGTTGCCATCCAGCACGGACTAGTCAATGGTGAACAGACCAATGCAGAAAGAAGATTGGAAGAGCTCATTGAGCTCGAAGGAAAACGCCTCCGGGCGCAGTAAAACATCCAGCTCTACCAAGCTCGCATGGCCCGTGCTTTTGACAAGCTAGTCAAGGGTCGAGAATTCAAGAAAGGAGATCTGGTAATGGTCAAAAGAAAAGAAGTGATGGCCTCCAACCCCAAAGGGAAGCTGGTCGAAAATTGGGTCGGGCCGTATATTGTCCGCCGAGTATATGAAGGGGGTGCCTACGTCCTGGTAGACCACAAAGGGGTTATCCAGTTCTCCCCCCTCAACGGAAAATATATGAAGCTGTATCATGCAGCACAACCAATAATCCCCGAGTGATCGGTCGGGATACTTTCCTTGGTTAGCGGCATTCCGCCCTAATCAAGCCACCTTTCCTTGGTTAGCGGCATTCCGCCCTAATCAAGCTACCGTCTCCTTGGTTAGCGGCATTCCGCCCTAATCGAGCTACTTTTCCTTGGTTAGCAGCATTCCGCCTTAATCAAGCCACCTTTCCTTGGTTAGCGGCATTCCACCCTAATCAAGCTACCGTCTCCTTGGTTAGCGGCATTCCGCCCTAATCAAGCTACCTTTTCCTTGGTTAGCGGCACTCCACCCTAATCAAGCTACCTTTTCCTTGGTTAGCGTCATTCCGCCCTAATCGAGCTACCTTTCTTGGTTAACGGCACTCTGCCCTAATCAAGCTACCTTCCCGTGGTTAGCGGCACTCCGCCCTAATCAAGCTACCTTTTCCTTGGTTAGCGGCATTCCGCCCTAACCGAGCTACCTTTCCTTGGTCAGCGGCATTTCGTCCTAACCGAGCTACCTTTCCTTGGTCAGCGGCATTCCGCCCTAACCGAGCTACCTTTCCTTGGTCAGCGGCATTCCGTCTTAACCGAGCTACCTTCTCCTTGGCCAGCGGCATTCCGCCCTAACCGAGCTACCTTTCCTTGGCTAGTGGCATTCCACCCTAATCAAGCTACCTCTCCTTGGTTAGCGGTATTTCGCCCTGATCAAGCTACCCTCTCTTGGCTCGCATTCCGAATAAAAAGAAAAGAAAGAAGGAAAAAGAAAAATGGGGTTAAAAATAGTGATACCCCGCCAGACTTGCTCCTATATCAGGTCAAGTGCAAAAATGGCTATAACCCAGCTGTGGCGAAAACCCGGAAGGGCGCTGCGGGCAAAATCGGGTACCCCGCCACGTGAAAACCCGAAAGGGCGCGTGGGCAAAAGTAAGAGGGGGCTGGCTTTGGCGAAAACCCGAAAGGGCGCATAAGCCAGTAAAGTGTTAACTTCCAAATTCCTCTCCTATTCTCCACCCAATAAAACTCCGAAAGGGACAATCATCAAAGTCCCACCGGAAATCCTTTAACACTTCCTCTTCGACCCTCGTCATCATCGGCGAGATCGGTCGATCTCTACCCTCAACTTGGACCCTACGTCCCTATTGACAACCCCATCCTTGTTTCGGCAGTGACATATGCCGACAAACAAATCCTTTTCGACCCTCATCACCATCGGCGAGATCGGTCGATCTCTACCCTCAACTCGGACCCTACGTCCCTGTTGACAACCCCATCCTTGTTTCGGTAGTGACATATGCCGACAAACAAATCCTTTTCGACCCTCGTCACCATCGGCGAGATCGGTCGATCTCTACGCTCAACTTGGCCCTTACGTCCCTGTTGACAATCCCATCCTTGTTTCGGCAGTAACCCATGCCGGTAAATAAACCCACATTCGACCCCCGCCATCATCGGCGAGACCGGTCGATCTTTACCCATAACTCGGATCTTACATCCTTGTTAATAAACCATATCCCTTGCTTCGACATCTAGCCGGTGTCGACGAACTTAAGCAGGATTTGAGCCTTGTCATCATCGACAAGGCCAGCCAACATTCTCGCGGTCGAGTTCTTCCGCATCCCGAATTCAAAAAAAAAAAGAGAAAAGAAAAGAAAAGAAAAATGGGGTTAAAAATAGAGATACCCCGCCGGACTTGTTCCTATATCAGGTCAGGTGCAAAAATGGCTATAACCCAGCTGTGGCGAAAACCCGAAAGGGCGTCGCAGGCAAAATCGGGTACCCCGCCGCGTGAAAACCCGAAAGGGCGCACGGGCAAAAGCAAGAGGGGGTTGGCCTCGGTGAAAACCCGAAAGGGCGCTTAGGTCAGTAATGTGAATAAAAAATGAATGATGAATAGTGATGAACCATCCTCCGTCCTGAAGGCCATTTACGAGGTCGGGGCGAGGGTCTCCATCCGATATCCCACTTATACACGTCTAGTGTCTACCCTTTTCGACCCTTGTCATCATCGGCAAGATCGGTCGCTACCCTACCCGGTTTTTGTCATCATCAGCAAAACCGTCTACCTTTTCGACCCTTGTCATCATCGGCAAGATCGGTCGCTACCCTTTCCGGTTTTTGTCATCATCGGTAAGACCGTCTACCCTTTTCGACCCTTGTCATCATCAGCAAGATCGGTCGCTACCCTTTCCGGTTTTTGTCATCATTGGCAAGACCGTCTACCCTTTTCGACCCTTGTCATCATCGGCAAGATCGGTCGCTACCCTTTCTGATTTTTGTCACCATCGGCAAGACCGTCTACCTTTTCGACCCTTGTCATCATCGGCAAGATCGGTCGTTACCCTACCCGGTTTTTATCATCATCGGCAAGACCGTCTACCCTTTCGACCCTTGTCATCATCGGTAAGATCGGTCGTTACCCTACCCGGTTTTTGTCATCATCGGCAAGACCGTCTACCTTTTCGACCCTTGTCATCATCGGCAAGATCGGTCGCTACCCTTTCCGATTTTTGTCATCATCGGCAAGACCGTCTACCTTTTCGACCCTTGTCATCATCGGCAAGATCGGTCGCTACCCTTTCCGGTTTTTGTCATCATCGGCAAGACCGTCTACCCTTTCGACCCTTGTCATCATCGGCAAGATCGGTCGCTACCCTATCCAATTTTTGTCATCATCGGCAAGATCGTCTACCCTTTTCGACCCTTGTCATCATCAGCAAGACCGGTCGCTACCCCCTAACCTGGGCCTTCCACCCTCATCGAGCAGCAAAATGATTTTGCGACGATATTCGACCCAAGTCGATGGTTATAACACACCTCTCGTCACCAGCAGCAAGGTTCGCTAGGTGCGTCTACCTACGCTACCTATGTCCCACCCTGGCAAAGGTCCTGTTCCGGGGACGGCCGCACCGCGGTGGAGCGAACACCTCACCCCTTCCCTGAAGGCGTGAGCACTCTCCTGCGTCATTGGCACGCATCCCCAGGTTCGGGTGATCAGCCAGAAGAGAGAAGGGAGGAAAAGAAGTCGTGACCAAGACGACGAAAAGAGATGCTTTCATTTAATAAGAATTGGCGGAACACATTCTTTTGCCCAGGACATTCCCCAGGGGTACACAAGCTCTAAAGACAAAAAGGAGCAGAACTTCCAAAAGGAAAGGAAACAAAAAGCAAAAGCGAAGTTACGGCAAGGGACGCCGGAAGATATCTGCCAACTCCAAGAGGCCCAGTGAAGAGTGTCGGGTCAATTCTTGCAGCCGGGCCTCAGTAGCTGTCAGCTCTGATAACCTTTCGCCCAATGAGGCAAGTTGTCCTTCGGCCAGATCGGCTTCTTCTCTTGACCGGGTTTCGAGACGTTCGCCTTCCTGAAGTTCGGCTTCGACCTCGGCAAGCTCAGCACGCAGCTCCGCCTCCCGTGCCCTGAGGAGCAGCTGGCGTTCTGAAATGTCTGCGGCAGCGTTTCTCAGCTGTTCCGCGGTAGCCCTCAAAGAAGAAGCAGTAGTGTGGCAATCTGCCCTCTCCAGCTTCACGGCCGTCAGCTGATCAGAGACCTCGCGGCTCAGGAACTCCCGCCTGTTGGCGTGCTTTAACAACATTACGACCCGCGGAGTCCAATCATCCATGGGGCAACCAAATGCTAATAGCGACCGGGAGAGGTGGTCCACCAAGCTTCTCAGCTGCACATAAGTCAGATCTGGAGAAGCTGACATGGCCCGCTGGAGATTATCCAGAGACTACCACACCATGTCTTCAGAGAATTGTAGGCCCAATGGCGAAGTCTCGGGAAGCTGAAAGTCCACTCTGCTATCTACATCGGCCCAGATATCGTCAGCCACCCCGAGGGACGTCGACGGCATAGTCTGCACAACGCTCACACCCGGCCCGACTATTGCAGCTACAGCAACTGCAGGGACCCCCATAATGGCAACTTCCTTGCCCGCCCTTTGGGGTGAGGCTACAGCAGCCGTATCGGCAACGGAAGGCGCTTGCTCCTCTTGAGTAGTCTCACCGGCCGCCAAAGGCGGAGAGCCCTCTATGACCGACAAGGTCTGAATGACATCGGCCTCGTCTGTAATAATTTCTCCTGCTTCTATATCCGGAAGACCACTTGGCAACAGCAATGATTCTGCACCGGTCGCCAAGGCTTGAACCCTTGCAACCTCGGTCGGAGCGCTAACTTCGGCAGTCACGCCAGGCTCCTTTGAGACCGCTGCAGCAGCATAGGTCCGTGGAAGCCGCAGGGCAATGGGCCGTACAATAGGTGGGAAGGCTGACTGACCCACATCCGCACCAGGAAGGGGTATGTGGATCATTATAGCTGGCGGTACCACCTCAGCCTGCATTGCATATGTGTACATCAGCCAGTTGGCTTGGAAATAAAAAGAAGTGTTGCAGGCGGGAATCAAAATGCTTCCTACCTCAACCGGCACTATATTCAGGCCTCCAAGAGTCGCCCCTGAAGATTTTGGCCCTTCTCCTGCAGTCGGGTAGGATGGCCCGTGCTCGGCTCCCAATAGCCTCGGAGGGCTAATCGTTGGCAGGTCGCTCTCATAAGCTGAAGAAGCCCCGACGTCCTCAACCTCGGTGTCCGCAATCGAGAACCCCTCGTCATCGCCGGAGCCGCCACCGTAATCAACTTGTTCAGAAGAGGATGACTCTTCTGCTTGTTCTCGAACCTCCAGTACCTGAGCGGGAACTAGGCTGCTAGGAGGAGGCCCTCTATCCAGAGCCTCCTCAGCGATCTACGCCTCGGGAGCATCCGTTGGCGGAATATCTAAGGGCTGGTCCCTCGGAAGCCCTCGCTCTCCGATGACAACCCCTGCCGAGGCACCGACCTCAGGGAGCAGCGTGGGTCGAACATCGACTGGAATGGAAAGATAATAAACAGTCAAGATCCGACTGAAACCACAACATGCCGTTAAGCTCTATAGGCATGCTGCAAATTACCTTCCATGTCTCGATGAGGTGTCGGTGAAGGCAAGTCACCCTCAGCCGAGGCCGAGGGGGCTTCCTCCTCTCTCTCCCCAGCAGCAGCTCCGGTTGTCGCCTCCAACCCAACAGCGGCGGAGGTACTGCCAGCAGCCACTAAAAGGAAGGATGATCAGCCAAGGCTGGGGAAATAAACAAACAAGCCATGCAAGAATAAGAAGTCACCTTCGCCCTCGGGCCCTTGCGTCCAGGCGACCTCAAATTCGGAGAATGACGGAACCCGAGGAAGGGGAACCGTAGACTCCTCTTCAGCAGCCTTCCTCCGACGTGCCCGAGTAGCACGGGACTCTGCCCTCTTGGCTTTCTTGGCCCTACTGATGGCCTCCCTGACCTGGGACCTGGTCCGCTTCCGCGAGTCCCCAGGGGGTAATGGTGTCGTGGTCGGAGCCGGCTCTGGAATATTAAAATATGAAGGCTTCTGCGCCTTAGATATCAACTCCCTACAGTGTCGGGTCGCTTCCATAGAAAGGCGAGCTGCAAAAACACATAAGTAAGAAGATGCACACTGAATATAGAAGAAGCAGCTGCAGGGCTGAAGAAGAAGTCACGCATTACCTGGCAGCCCGGTGTATCGGGGACTAAGCGGCCAGTAAAGCAGTGCTGGCGTCTTATCCCGAGAAGCCGCCTCGTGGACGAGCCAGCACACATTACCGATTGTTTCACTTTTCTCTGTCAGTTGAGCCAAATCCTCAAGGCCACGGGATGACAAGTGATGATATAAGCTCAAGTGGTCGAAGCCCCAACCGTCGACATACTTAAAAGATATGAGGAGCTGATGGTCCCGGATGGCTTCTAGTGGATCAGAAATTGAAAGCCCATGGGAATGAAGCAGGGCGAATATCCAGGGGGTGTTGGAATATAAGTCAGCCCGCCTGTCTTCCCTCTCGATGAAGGTCCGATAGGGATGAAAACGGTCGATTTCTGGGCGCCAGCTCGCCACACTAGGAAGGGGTTCTTCCACCGGAAGTGGGATTGTCTGAAGAGCAATCTGGTCACTGCTAACCCGGCACAGCCCCCAGAGAGTCTTGATATAATCATCCCTCTGGATCTCCGGCATCTTCGGGTCGGCTCGGGACGACTTGCCCTTCGCAGCTTTCCTGGCTTCTACATATGCCATCACCTCGGTGTTGGACCAGGATTTCAGCCTCTTCAAGTAGGCTGGATCAACATCCAAAACAGGCTACCGCTGTGAATCTAGGAAACGACACTCGGCGCTATGTCAGCAGTCTTTCCGGAAGTTCCGATAGAAGCCCGTTCGCGCATTCCACCACTTGACGAAGTCTGGAGTCACTCGGGGCAGATGGGCCGGGGTTGGCACCCTGAATGACATGTCCTCCCGACGATGGAAGTAGTCCCACCATCCACGGGCTTCATCCATAGCCGTTTGACCAGCCCGATGTCTATTCGACAGATTGAATCGGGCTGAAGAAGAAGGAATTTGCTGGTCGTACCCAAAATTCTGGCTGAAACGAAAGGGATAGTACGGCTCTAGCTTACAGTAAGCCGCTCTTCCTGAAGACAAGAACACTGGGACGAATAGACAGCGCCCACTCAACTAGTTCCGGCTCCAAGATGGGCCTTGTGCTCTTCGACCCGGTCAGCTGATGAATAAATTCCTCTGTCTCAAATAATCGGCATTACCGCATCCTGTTGACAAGAGGGCTAAAGCTGGCAGCCAAGCTCCAAAAGTGCAGAACGCCAGGGGAATCTGTTGGAACTGTAGTCAACTTCCCCCGAATGGTGAAAAGCTAATCCGCCAGTGAGGACGGTTCGGCACTGGCAAATTCGATCATCCGCGGCAAAGGACGATCTGACTGCATTGACCAGGGAGCTGCTTCAGGAAATAGGGTGCAGACCCAAGCATTAAAAAAGTGGATGATGGGGACATCAACGTCAGCCCGCTCACTTTGTGTTTGCATCTACGTCCTTTTGTATTTGTATGTACGCCCTTGTGGTATATGGGTACACAGTAGTAGGTCTTAGTGGGTTTATTTGCAAAAGGCCATTGGGTTTCTTTGCAAATGTGCATGTAGGCCCTGCAGGGGCCCCCTCCCTCATCCTTATTGGTCCACCTGGACTCCTGGGTCCAAGGTGGCTGGTCCATGGTCCAACCTTGGACTTGGACCTAGAATTAATTAAAGAAGACAAAGGCTAATTGCCTTCTTAAAGGGGGGGGGGGGGGGGGCGAACCGAGTAGTTTAATGGGGTTTAATGTGGTTGTCAAACCACATCTCAACCCTTCATTGATCAACCCTTGATCCAAGGGCTTAGAATAGGTTAGACCCCTTGCATATATATACTTGTATTTTACATATTGCATGATTTAATGAATGGAAAAATCAGAAAATTATTGTCTCTTGGAGCTTGGTGCGCCCCTCTCCCCTCCCCCTGCTGTTCTTCCACCTTCAACCCCAGATCTAGAGTGGTTCTACCTCCCTTCATCCCCTCTCAACCTCTGATCATCACCGGTGCCGCCGCCGCCGCCGTTCGTGCCGCCTTCGAGCCGTCACGGGATCAATTTCGGTGTTCTGTCTTGCTGGACAGAGGTGAAGCTCGAAAATTCCTCAAGTCAGCCACGAGTTCAGATCGACTTCAAATTTTGAGGGTTGGTTCCTACCTTATAGACCCTTCCCCAAAAAAAAATTCAGCTCCAAATTCCCCCGTTTCATATTGTTTCCACTTCGTTCATTCCCCAAACTCAAATCAGATCTGTCTCTGTCTACAGTGACAGGACCTTTGAGTTCGTCCCCTTATACCACCCTTTTGAATTTCTTTTGCCCTCCCAATTTAACTGGGGTTTCTGTCCATTTTTCCCTACCACCACCATTTTTATTAATTTTTGTTGAGTCTTTTACCTATTTTTCAAAATTCATGTTCTACCGGAGCTACAGTACCTCCAGCCAGATCTCAGATTCGACCTTCTTCCAGTAAACAAATCATAGAAATTCATAGACATATCCAAACGTGTCCAAACCAACTTTGCCATCTTCCCAACTCAAAATCCTACAACTTTCAGGAAGAAGTCAAAGTCTGAATCCAAGTTCTTCCTAGTGGTCAATGGCAGTTATCAGAGATCAGCTCTGCAGATCTGAGTGTTTAGTTACTGTACAACAGGAGGTTGTAAATTCCATAAGTCAAGATCAGCGAAGATCCAGGCCAGATCTCTAGGCCTACATTGAAGTACTTCGAGTCATCTTTCCAACGGCGCTAATTTCGTGTCAATCCTACATCGGATCTGATCGCAGCGTCCGTTCCCGTCCGAGCGCGCGCTGAAAATCAGAAAGTGCAGGTCCGTGGCCGGTTTTTCCGACCGGTGCCGAACGGAGCCGCCGGGCCTCCGGCCGGCGTTCCAGCGCGCCGCCATCCCAAGGAGAGACCCTCCGGGCATCCACCACTACAGCGGTGCCACCGGGTCCCACACGGCCCCTCCGGACAGCACGTGGGCCCCACCGTCACGTGTTCGGGTGTTGCCGAAACAGCGCGAGAAGCCGCCCGTCAACCCGAATTCGGTCCTCTCGGACCCCATTGTGTAGCCCTTTACCTCCCTGCGTGGAGTGGGCAGCGGCTTGCATTTCTGTAATATTGTGTAATATTGTTCCGGGAGTACGAGTTTCGGCCGGGTCCGTCGTCCCCACGCCGAGCGCGTGGAGGTATCGTATTCGCTCTTACACTTGGCATTTCGCTTATTTCTATATATGCTTGTTTATGCCGCTGCTAGAGAGCATGTGTAGGGGTATCTAGCTCACTTTATTTTCATATCACTGCTGCTGCGAGAGAGTGCGAGACCGTCCCGTGACCCGATCCGGGCACAAGTGAGAGCCGACCACCCTAGCTCACAGCCGGTTTCTCAACCGCGCACATCCGACGCTTCCCTCGTTAAGGGATGATCGCGAGCTTGTCGTGTCCGTGGTCCCGTCCCGCATCAATTTGGTATCAGAGAGAGTTTGAGTCTAGGGTGTCAAAAAGCAAAAAAAAAAAAGAGTGTCATTTACGTCTAGTCATTAGTCGGTCTAAGTCGTGTTTAGGATCATCATATTTTTAAAACAACAAAAAGAGTCATTTTTGGGTTGCATACATCCCTTTACTCGGTATATAAAAAGGTGTTGTCCGACCGTTAGGTTACGCCTATCGGGAAGGCCGCACACTTGTGCAAGTGACCTTCGGGTCAATTATCTCCGCCGCGTACCGAGTTTTGGTTAAGTCTAGGCGCATCATTTTGCATTAGTGTGTTTTGCTTTAGTCGGTGTCCTCTAGTCGGTGTGTTTACATGCCCACTCATCGGGGTACTCAGTACTCACCCCCACCCCCACCTATGGCCAACCCACGGGATACCTCGGGAGACTTCCACTCCCTACAAGAGGCGATGATGGCCATTATGACTAGGTTGGACCAATCCGATGCTAACTTTCGGACTTTCTCCGATAATATGGATGGTCGCCTTAGGGACATGGAGGGACGCTTGGAGAACTCCGATAGGTCGGTCCAAGACCTCGTTGGGCGGTTAGAAAGGATGTCACACGGGGACCCTCTTGGGATAGCTCAAGGTCCACCCGCACCTCCTCCCGCGGTGGCCCAAGTCCAACCCGCTCCCATGGCCCAAGTCCAGGCTGCTCCCGCGGTCCAAAACCAGCCACCACTGGTTCCTACACCCGCCCCTCCTCGGGTTCCCCAACTACCACACCGTGACCTTGGTCTCGAGGACTATGGGTCCGACAATGCCTACGAGGGGTATGGTCAACGCCGTCGTGGTTTTCAGCCACAACGAGATGAGGATGATGATAGGGTCCTTAAGACCGTGCGAGCGGACCCTCCCGCTTTTTACGGGTCTTTGGATCCGAAAGTCTACCTAGATTGGGAGTTTGGCATGGACCGTTATTTTGAATGGTATGATATGTCGGAGCATCGAAGGGTCCGATTTGCCACCATGAAACTCATGGGGCAGGCACAAACCTATTGGAAGAATGTGGAGAGCCTGCTACTTCAGCGGCTAGAACCCCCGATCGACACATGGGCCGAGATGAAGAATAAACTTCGGCAAAAGTACCTTCCTCCCACATACCGCCAGCGACTCATCGATAGATGGCAAAGTCTTAGCCAGGGAGACCGGTCCGTCTCCGAATACATCGCGGAGTTTGATGAGTACTTTCTCCGATGTGGTGTCACGGAGGAGAGTACCATGCCCGTGTCCCGCTTTCGACGTGGTTTGCGGCCACACTATCAGTATGAGCTTTTCCGCCGCAATGCCAAGACGTTGGAAGAGGCATACCAGGTTGCTCTCGAGATGGAGCAATTTGAGGGAGAGTTCGAGTCTAGCCATCGGTTGGGCCCCACCCCTCTCCGTAGTGCCGAGCCCCGTCACTCCATAGGCCTGCATCAGCGGCCTCCCATGGCTCGACCTCAGGAGCCCACCCGTCAGGAGCACTTCGCTCCACGGCCTCGCCCTCCTCCACCCCGGGATCTATTTCCATCCCAACCACCGGCACCCTTTGCCCGTTCCCCAGCTCCTATAGCCCGTCCTCTGGCACCGGCACCCCCTCCACTCTTGTCCAAGGCACCTACATCTCCCCCATTGTTGCCTACACCCCCTACCCGGCGGGATGATAAGGGTAAGGCCCCTCTTATCGGGGAGAGTAGTCGATCGCGAATACAATGTTTCCACTGTCACGGGTACGGCCACATTGCTAGTGAGTGTCCCGCTCGCACCACCCTAGCCTTAGGTGTTGGAGGATCCGCGCCTCCCGAGCTTGAGCATGTCGATTACGAGGCCGACGAGGCACTGGCCGATGAATACTATGCCATGGGGGAAGAGCTGGGCGACCCTTCGGCCGCCCAGGATGTCGCCACCTAGTGGGTTTGATGCTACCACCTTAGTCTAGAGTCGTGCATGAGTCAGTGTGCTTTCTTTGTGTGGTTTGTTTGTGTGGTGATTTTGAGTCGATTGTTTGTGTGATTTTCATTCGTGTGTCAGTGCATGGTGAGTCTGCATGTGTCTTGTGCAAGCTCGTGTCGTTCTCTTATGAGTGTGAAGCGAGTCGACTCACTCGATGAGTATGGGATCGGTTCTACATCTATACCCGGATCAGTCACCTATAGGGACTCAGCGGTGATTCCTAGTGAGTCTTCGAGCTGTTTCCTTCCTTTTGAGAGTGCCCCTTCGGAGTGACCACCTTTAGCCATCGCAGTGCGCATATCGAGTATATATGGGATGAGCAGGTGCCGATCACTTGGAGTGGAGCATACCCGCGCTACTTAGCACGGTGACGGATCCGCCGCGCAGCCATACCCCTACTCGACGGGGTCGAGTTCCTCCCACCCGGGGAGAATTGATGGGGACATCAACGTCAGCCCGCTCACTTTGTGTTTGCATCTACATCCTTTTGTATTTGTATGTACGCCCTTGTGGTATATGGGTACACAATAGTAGGTCTTAGTGGGTTTATTTGCAAAAGGCCATTGGGTTTCTTTACAAATGTGCATGTAGGCCCTGCAGGGGCCCCCTCCCTCATCCTTATTGGTCCACCTGGACTCCTGGGTCCAAGGTGGCTGGTCCATGGTCCAACCTTGTACTTGGACCTAGAATTAATTAAAGAAGACAAAGGCTAATTGCCTTCTTAAAGGGGGGGGGGGGGCGAACCTAGTAGTTTAATGGGGTTTAATGTGGTTGTCAAACCACATCTCAACCCTTCATTGATCAACCCTTGATCCAAGGGCTTAGAATAGGTTAGACCCCTTGCATATATATACTTGTATTTTACATATTGCATGATTTAATGAATGGAAAAATCAGAAAATTGTTGTCTCTTGGAGCTTGGTGCGCCCCTCTCCCCTCCCCCTGCTGTTCTTCCACCTTCAACCCCAGATCTAGAGTGGTTCTACCTCCCTTCATCCCCTCTCAACCTCTGATCATCACCGGTGCCGCCGCCGCCGCCGTTCGTGCCGCCTTCGAGCCGCCACGGGATCAATTTCGGTGTTCTGTCTTGCTGGACAGAGGTGAAGCTCGAAAATTCCTCAAGTCAGCCACGAGTTCAGATCGACTTCAAATTTTGAGGGTTGGTTCCTACCTTATAGACCCTTCCCCAAAAAAACATTCAGCTCCAAATTCCCCCGTTTCATATTGTTTCCACTTCGTTCATTCCCCAAACTCAAATCAGATCTGTCTCTGTCTACAGTGACAGGACCTTTGAGTTCGTCCCCTTATACCACCCTTTTGAATTTATTTTGCCCTCCCAATTTAACTGGGGTTTCTGTCCATTTTTCCCTACCACCACCATTTTTATTAATTTTTGTTGAGTCTTTTACCTATTTTTCAAAATTCATGTTCTACCGGAGCTACAGTACCTCCAGCCAGATCTCAGATTCGACCTTCTTCCAGTAAACAAATCATAGAAATTCATAGACATATCCAAACGTGTCCAAACCAACTTTGCCATCTTCCCAACTCAAAATCCTACAACTTTCAGGAAGAAGTCAAAGTCTGAATCCAAGTTCTTCCTAGTGGTCAACGGCAGTTATCAGAGATCAGCTCTGCAGATCTGAGTGTTTAGTTACTGTACAACAGGAGGTTGTAAATTCCATAAGTCAAGATCAGCGAAGATCCAGGCCAGATCTCTAGACCTACATTGAAGTATTTCGAGTCAGCTTTCCAACGGCGCTAATTTCGTGTCAATCCTACATCGGATCTGATCGCAGCGTCCGTTCCCGTCCGAGCGCGCGCTGAAAATCAGAAAGTGCAGGTCTGTGGCCGGTTTTTCCGACCGGTGCCGAACGGAGCCGCCGGGCCTCCGGCCGGCGTTCCAGCGCGCCGCCATCCCAAGGAGAGACCCTCCGGGCATCCACCACTACAGCGGTGCCACCGGGTCCCACACGGCCCCTCCGGACAGCACGTGGGCCCCACCGTCACGTGTTCGGGTGTTGCCGAAACAGCGCGAGAAGCCGCCCGTCAACCCGAATTCGGTCCTCCCGGACCCCATTGTGTAGCCCTTTACCTCCCTACGTGGAGTGGGCAGCGGCTTGCATTTCTGTAATATTGTGTAATATTGTTCCGGGAGTACGAGTTTCGGCCGGGTCCGTCGTCCCCACGCCGAGCGCGTGGAGGTATCGTATTCGCTCCTACACTTGGCATTTCGCTTATTTCTATATATGCTTGTTTATGCCGCTGCTAGAGAGCATGTGTAGGGGTATCTAGCTCACTTTATTTTCATATCACTGCTGCTGCGAGAGAGTGCGAGACCGTCCCGTGACCCGATCCGGGCACAAGTGAGAGCCGACCACCCTAGCTCACAGCCGGTTTCTCAACCGCGCACATCCGACGCTTCCCTCGTTAAGGGATGATCGCGAGCTTGTCGTGTCCGTGGTCCTGTCCCGCATCAGTGGATGGGACCAACTGTCCGCGAATTTCTGGGAATGCGCGACTTGTGCAAATCCCCCAACATTTTATATATGAGGCACAGAGCCACAGGGCACAGGGACAGCTTCGTCCCCCAGGCCATTAAGCAGGCAGGGTAAATAGCCTCCGGTCTGATCACTGTCTCGTCTCCTTGAGGAAGGGCGAATGAACAAAGACAATATGTCAAGTACGCAGCACAGTGTGTAACTGCGTCAACTCCCGTGGGATTCGGGCCGGCCTGCCGCCCTCTCCCTGAGACAGCAGGGTATGTTGCTTGGCGTCGAGCCCTCTTCTTCCGCGCCACCGCTGTCGGAACCACTGTGGGGAAGTCCTCATAGTGCTGCTCCCCACCGAAGAAATATTGAAGCCATGTGCCCATCCGCACGCGTCTCTTCTCGCCAGGTTTTCGCGCTTCCCACGAGTCAAGTGTTAGGCGCAGCAGGGTGCGGTACGCCTTCATCAGATAACGGTAGGCAAAGCCCGTGAAGTATCTGCCTTCACCATCCGTCTGGTCCTTCAGCCAGTCTGAGAAGCAAACTTCTTCATACGGCTCTCCATCTATCGGCAGGCCGCTCAGCTGAGAAAGGCTCCATAGATCCAATGAAGTCTCACCTTCTGCAGTGTAGAAAGTGTTGTACTCTGGGCAGAAGACTTCAATCATCCCGCAACATAGACCTCGGGAGATCGGGTATCTATACCGGGAAGCGTATACGCTCTGATAGACTCCGGCGTGCACCAGGATGGGGGCGTATTGCCGCAACACAAAGTCTGTAAATTCAACCGCTCCCGATTTGAAGGCATGAGCATCGGTGGCTTTGAGCTCTCCAAACCACCCCACTGAAATCTGATGTTTGAACCGGACCGCCAAGCAGTCCAAAAGAAAAGGCTCGTCCCAGTATCCCCAATGGAGCAGTGCGACGAATAGACCATATACGGGCTTCTCCCTGTCAACGCGGCCGACGGTTTCATTCCAGCGAGCTGGTGTATACTGCGGCGCTCTCGTCAGCATCCCGGCCTCGGGGGATAATTCCTGCACTCCGAGCACGGCCCCCCATTTCCTGGGCTCCCCGGGGATGTACATGGGCATACCATAGGTGACTGACTCAGTCAGGCTGTCCCGCTCCGCCAATAGGGCTCCTTCAGCTCGGCGGACCAGAATTAAATCACGCTTCCCGCCAAGGTTGAAGCGCTCCAGGAATGTCATCAGGTGCTTATCTTTGGGATGGTCCCGTCTGATGTCGTCCCCTCGATCATACCTGAACTGGTTACCGTCAAGAATCAGTAGCCGGCTAGTGTCGACAGTGTCAGTCTCCGAGTCCGAGGACTCAGCCACCACAGCTACATGTCGAAGCCCCCGATCAAGGGAATGCACATTCCCCCAAGTCACATCAACCCGGGATGCAGAGGAAGATGATCCAGCTGCCATATTGTCTGCAAAGCAACGCCTAGAAAGGAACAAAACAAAAGTCAGAAATCAGTGGATCAAAACAATATTTTTGACAAAATTTCGACAGCATCTCCTCAGCTCGAGGGTTTGCCAAAAAGAAAGCGGAAGCCATCCACAAAGGGAGTAGCCCCAAAAAGCAGCCATAAGCACTAAGCCGAGGCCGAATGGGACACCCGAGGGATCTAGCTCTGAGGACAAGTCCTACGAGAAGCCTCCCGGGGCTCGGAAGACGGGTTTAAAACCCAAATGAAACACTACTCAACTCACCCGCTCACTCACACGGTGAAATCGCCCGAACCCAATCGCCACTCGGCGCCGCGGGAAGAGGAGAAAGGGAGGAGAGAGAAAATCTTTTTGCAAATGAGAGCTTGTGAAGAAAAAAATGAAAGGAGGAGCTGTTTACAGGGGGCTCCACCCCTGTTAAAACGGCGCACCCAGGGGCGCGCCGTTTTAAGCGGTTTGCACGCCGGGAACCCCACGCCGATTTAACCTGCAAAAGCTTCAGGCGCGCCGGGTTTGGCCGCGCCGTTTTAACGATCACGCCATTTTAAACGGCGCCGTATAGGCCTCCTGCCTCTCCGGATTAACGTCCGAAGCCGGGGTTAAGTGCCGTTCGAACTTCCGTCACCAAAGGGAGCTCATCCGTAGGCATTGCCGCATTCCTGTCTCACTTGCACTGCCTACGTCTGGGGGCATTTGTTGGCACTCAAAATATGATCCTTTGGCAACCAAGCCGCAAAGATGAATGATACGGCCCACTGAAGCACAGAAGTTGATGAAGATCAACTTATCAGAGAACCCCTCAAGCTGACGGAGCCTCGAGCCACCTTGAAGGGAGCACCGGGGACTTCACCTTAGGAGAGTCGGAACGAACCCACAACCAACCGGCAATGCGATCAAGCCTGCCCAATGATCTGGCATCGACCTCATCATGCCGCTATCCCACATCCGTCGCCCGACCAAGGACGACGGTCTACCCAATGACTCTCCTAAAGAGAAAAAATATCCTTGGCCGCCCACAACAAGAGACCAAGGGTTCTGCCAACAGAGGGTCCCGATTACCCGAGACGGGTTCGGCTTCTCGCCATAGTGGGCCCATTAGCGGCCGATTGAGCGCCGTTCAAGGCGGAATTATCCAGGATGCAACACCATCCTGCAAAGAAGCTTTGAGCACGAGTCCGTCTCAACCAGGAGCACAAGTCACAGTGCCGAAGGCTGTACCAGCAGGACGTCCGTGTGCTCGGACCAGACACACGCGAAGGTCTGATCAAGGCCACTCGCCGTATCAAGAGCTTCGTCAACACCCCGTCAAGGCCCTCCGATGGCCAGGGCAAGAGGAACAGTCAACGGGAGCTTTCGGAATCATCTCCGGACCCACCGGCCGAGACGCACCGAGCAAACGAGTTAAAACGGCGTGTGAAGCACGGACTCGACGCCCCTTAATACGGCGCCATCAACCCGGTGCGCTAATTCCAATCCGGGTATCTCCCGGCGCCGTCAATCCGGCGCGCCCCTCCCTGGGGCACCGGATTAGCAAGAGGCTATATAGCCTGGCTTCGACAAAAGAAAGGGAGATCAGAGAAAAAAAAGAAGAGAGAGGCGGAATTGAAAAGAAAAAAAAGGAGAATTAGAAAAGAAGAAGAGAGGTCCAGAGAGAGGATTTTGGAGGGTTTCTTCTGTCGGCAGAAACCTCCGTCTGAGCCTCTCGATGGCCGCCACCCTGCTCCACCCGAGCTTCCCGGAGTCGAAGAAGGAGATCATATGTTTCTCATTTACTTAGGTGGGTTCCCCGTGTTTTCTCTCGGCGGATTCCCCCTTTTTGTTCTATCTTCGGTTCTCTCTAAACAATGTAAGTGAGTGAGGGGAGGGGCGATGATATGAGCCTGACCTCCCCTCCCTCACCAACATCTCTATTCTTCCTCTCCGTTTGTACCGAGTCCCTTATATTAATGAAAACGGCGGCCGGGCGACAACGCCGGCGCCGAAACGATGCTCTGTGCACTTCCTTTCCCTGTTGCTTATATCATGAATGAATGCTGCTTTCCTTTTCCTATAGACTTTTTTTTGTTTCCTCTTCTTCCCTGTTGCTCCTCTCCTTTCCCTGTAGCCGGTGAAGCGGCGCCCGACAATGATGCCGGCGCCGTGGAGGATGAACGCAAAGCATTGTGCATTCCTTTGTCCGAATGATCTTACTCCCGTTCCGTCTTCCCGACGCTATATGCCCTGCTATGGCAAGGGCTACATCGATTCCCCTCCCCGGGGGTTTTCTCTTCTGATCGAATGCCAGGAATTTTCACCGTGTGAGGTGGGTCAATACGTGGGTTCCTTCAACCTGCCTGGGCCGTCCTCGTAATACCCTTTCTGTTCTCGACCATGAACATAGGGAAATAAGGGCGTCCCCACATTCCCGTTATTATTTTCTGAACACTCACTGATGAATATTGCTTTGGTTTGTAAACGTTCGAATGCATGTACGTATGCGCATCCACAGGCATTAGTTTTGGCCTGCTGGTTATACGAATGATCTCACTGCGCCGTTCTACTGTTTCATTAGTGTGGATCGGTAACCCGGGGAGGGGGAACATTCCCTTGATCTTTCGTCCTGACTGCTCGGTTCGAGGAATCCATTTGCCAATAATGGGTCTCCGAGGGCCAGGGAGCCCACAGAAATTGGGGTAACCCTAACACTACAAATCCACGGTCCTTAATGGGCATCGTGGTGGCCGTGGGTTGCGTGCCCCTCGTAGGCTTGCCCTCGGGGTTTCCCTCCCGTCTCGGCCGTCCCGATTCGAGTGTTGCGGTGACTCGGGTCGCGTGCCCTTCGTAGGCTAGCCCTCGGGGTTTTCGCTCCCATATCGAGTCGCCTCATTCACTCATCAATGCCCACGGACTCGGTGCCCCTAGCAGGCCATGCCTCGGGGTCTTCCTCTCCGTACGGGTTTTTTCCGGCCGCCGTTGCGCCACCCGGCATCTAGGGGTTGCTCTGCCACGTGAGCATTCCCCGCTTCTCCCCGACAATCCTCTGGGATGGGGAGATGCTGCCGAAATTCCGGCTCGAACGAGTCTAAACTCGGAACAATCGCCGCGCTCGAGTATGAACCTCGCGCGAGCCTGTGATTTGACCTTTGGATGGCGTGGGACCGATCCGATGAATAATCAACTCAATAAATTCTCAAAATCCTCCAAAACTTTTTATAAATCCATAGATAAACCAACGAAACTCCTGTTTCCACGAAATCGGGCTAAATCGGCGCGATAACACCTTAAAACGGCGCGCCCTTCCCGACGCGCCCTTACCGGCGCGCCCCAGCCAGCCGCGCCGTTTTAACAGGGCTTTTCCCCTTTACCTACGGTTCTGGCGCCGTTTTAAGCCTTTTACCTACGTTTCAGGACGCCGTTTCAAGCGTTTTAGCCCCTTTCTTCGCATGCACTGCACCGGTCTCGTTCCGAATAATGTCGTCGCGTCATTCCAACCCTTTTCCCACTTATGGGATGATTTCTTATGCTAATCATAGAAGGACACAAGCTCCTCGGCCAAATAAACTGAATAAAATTAGCATGTTCAAGCTTGAATAGATATGTCTCGAATCCTTGCCGTCATGCCTTAGTCCAAGCATTCATATCGCATTAATGTATGCCTAAATATGTGCATCCTTGGTATATCAAATAATATTGCCAGAAGGTCAGGTTACGCCTGATTGGAAGCCTTGTTACGCGTGAAGGTGGCCTTCGAGCCTAAGTCCTCCGCAATGTACCAGGGTCCACCCTAATAAATCGTGTGTAGTCAATCATAGCATCTTGCATGATCACTCGCATGCTCTGTATCCTTTATTCTGGCTTTGACAGCCCGCTATCTCGGTAATTAATCAAAGGTGTTCCCTCCTCGTGGGGGATGTAATTAACGCTATAACCTTTATGGTATGGCAGACTGCTGGTCCCGACCGAACCTCACATTCGCCCGACATGGGTCAGAATGAGCGCACAATAAAATCGTCACTCATGTGACTGGCACGCCCGCGTCATCAATCGGTCAGTTGACTTGTTTGCGACGTTTTTTTCTATCCGACCGTCTTGTCGTTCTTACCTTATTTCGTGTATATATGTGTATATGTACATATATACGCGTCTTATTTCACGTATCCTTCAAGCCAAAAAGCTTTTGAAGGATTGAAAGAGTATCTGGCCAATTCACCCGTTCTAATTCCACCCACGCCGGGTAGACCTTTAATCCTTTATGTCTCAGTCCTAGACGACTCCGTGGGAGCTGTCCTGGCACAAGCCGATGAAGCGGGCAAGGAAAGGGCGGCCTATTACTTGTCCAAACTCCTCAACTCATGTGAGCAGAAGTATACGACTATGGAGAAAACTTGTGCCGCCCTTGTCTGGGTAGTGCAGAAGTTGAAACACTACTTCTTAGCTCATGAAGTCCATCTGATTGCCCGAATGAACCCTATCAAGTTCCTTTTAGAAAAATCTGTCCTTACGGACAGATTAGCACGCTGGCAAAGCTTCCTTTCTCAATTTGACATCGTTTACATCCAGCAAAAGGCGATTAAGGGGTATGCTATAGCTGAGCATCTCGCTCACCATCCTCTTCCCAGATTCGATCCTGTCCAGTCAGAGTTTCCAGATGAGGAACTAATGTCCATCAACCAATCAGATGATTGCATGTGGACATTACATTTTGATGGAGCTCTGAATTCCCAAGGGAAAGGAATCGGCATTGCCCTCCTGTCGCCTGAAGGCCTTACATTCCCACTGGCATATCAGCTCAAATTCCCCATTACCAACAATATAGCTGAATATGAAGCTCTTCTAGCCGGCCTAGAACTCGCTCATTCCTTTCGTATCACCGAATTACGAGTCGTAGGTGATAGTCAACTCATTCTTCGCCAGGTGCTCACCAAATATCGCACTCACGATCCCAAGCTCAAGCCATGCCAAGAACTCACTGCTGCCTTTGCCAAATTGTTCACCAAGTTGATCTTTGTCCATGTCCCTCGTCATCAGAACATTCTGGCCGATGCCCTCGCCTCGTTGGCATCATCTTTAAGGTTCCCTCTAGGAAGATGGTTTGATACCATTCACGTCTACAAGCGTCACGCCCCTACAATCGATGACGCTTCCTACGTAAATATCAAGGACAGGATAGCAAGGAAGGCCCTACAGGAAGAAATCCTTGAGAAGAGGGAAGTCTTGTTGGCAGAATTAGAAGAAGATTTGGCTGATGAAGAGAAGCCATGGTTTTACAAAATTGCCAAGTATTGCAAAGATCAGTCCTACCCTGAAGAAGCCACATCGGAAGATAGAAAAGCCATAAGGAGAGTGGCACAGAGATACATGATGGTCGGAGGAGTGTTGTACAAAAGAAGTCTCACTGGTGTTCTTCTAAGATGTCTCGACGAAGAGGAAGTCTGAAAATGTGTCAAGAAAGCACACTCTGGTGTGTGCGGTGGCCATGTAAATAGCCAAATGCTTGGCAAGAAAATCCTTCGGCAAGGCTTTTACTGGCCCACCATGGAAGAGTATTGTGCCGTCTATGTACGCAGGTGTGTCAAGTGTCAACTTCACGCCGATAAAATTCATTCTCCATCCTCTTCACTTCATCCAGTCTCCTCCCCATGGCCTTTCTCTATGTGGGCTTTTGATGTCATTGGTCCTCTCGGTAATCCTTACTCCCTCACTAAGCAAAAATCATTCATCCTTACTGTAACGGAGTACTTTATCAAATGGGCCGAAGTCGAAGCTTACGTGGAGGTTAAAGCATCAACAGTCTGCAAATTCATCATGAAGAACATCATCGCCAGGTTCGGCATTCCAAGCACGATCATCACCGACAATGGACCACAATTCATTTCTCAGGACCTTCAGGACCTCTGCAAAAGGTATAAAATTGTATTGCATCATTCATCACCTTATTATCCACAAGGTAATGGCCAAGTAGAGGCCAGTAACAAAACATTGATTAAAATCATAAAAAAGACATGTGTGTCTAACAAGTTCTCGGATTGGCCAGAAAAGCTGATTGAGACTTTATGGGCCTATCGCACTTCAATCCGTACTCCCACTGGGCAAACTCCGTTCGCCCTTACTTATGGGATGGAGGCGGTAGTTTCGTATGAAATCTTGGTTCCTTCTCTCAGGGTACAGTTGGATAAGGACCTCCCCCTCGATGAACGTCGTGATTCACTACTTGCCCAATTGGAACTCTTAGATGAGAAACGGCTGGCCGCTGCCGAGCATGCACGTGTATATCGGAATAGACTCACACGTTTTTATCAAAAGAAAGTCATTGAAAGGAAATTTCAAGTCGGTGAAATGGTAGTGAAAAGAATCTTTGTAAAACCTGGCGGCCCACGTTCTAAACTCCAACCCAATTGGGAAGGACTGTACGTGATTCAGGCTGTGCATCCTGGCAACGCCTACAGGTTAGTCAATGCTGAAGGAGTCGAGTTATCTCACCCTTGGAATGGGCTTTATATTAAGAAGTACTATCCTTAGATAAGTGTACATAGTGTCAAAAAATGATGAAACGAAAAACAACAAAAAATTGAAAAAAAATTGAAAATAACAAAAAAATATGTATATATACAACAACAAAAGCAAAAAAAAATAGGAAAAATGAAAAGAAAAAATATATATAGAAAATTCAAAATGCCAATGCCTGGAGACCACCATGCAGTTAAGTCATCGCATTCAACCTCCATGTTGGGATAGGGCCTATTAAGACTTGGTAGGTTCCGGGTCTTGGTTTGCCAGAACCGTGGAGATTCCTGTCCGGCTAGTTCGGCTTATGCCCCCCTCAAAAGAAGGCAATATACATGTACACATGTGTTCTATAAAAGATCGGTAGCATCGCTCATGGTGAGACCTCACCTAGAAGGTCTCCAGAATGCTTAAATCTTCGTTCTCTCTCTCTCTTCGACCGAATGAGACAACCGGCGCCCTTAAAACGCTGAGCATGGGAAACACGAACACAACTCCTAGGGTGAGAGTAGGGTCCAATTCCTCGAGCATGGGTCATAGTACGAGAAGAGGGCAGTGTCCCCGCAGGCATCCAAGAGGGATTCCATAATGTCAAAATACTATGTCCCTCGTAAAAATATGTCAAGAAAAATCAGAAAAGAAGAACAAAATCAAAGTCAAGTGAAAAGCCTGGTTGTAACCGTGCCTGATCCCACAAATGAAACCCCTTTGACTGAAAATCAAATTCTATACAAAAGGGGTCATGAGATGTAAATGCTCGAGATTTGGTCTGAAGTTGCCCGAAAGGGGAAGTTAAGTGCGTCCCTACTGGCTCGCCGGGTTAACGGTTTTGCCGGTCCTCTTAGGAGGTTTGCCCCCTATACTCTTCCTTCTCCCTCTGAAGATGAAGGCTCAATGGAGTTCCTGAAGGGTGAAACTCACCAAAGTCTGCAACCACCTTTCGATACAAACGTATGGTTGTCCATCTTGGAAAGCAGAAGTCATTGTCGTGAAAGAGTCTCCGTGTTTCTGACCGGTCAAGACCCTATCTACCACCTTAATCTATTCTTAGTCTAACCTCGGGCTTAGACCAATGTAAGCGCGTTACCTATGGGTGCGACGGTGTCTGATTCCGGGTCAGCGTCGCGCGGTTGGTCATTTGGATTCCAGGGTGTTCCATTACATATCATCTAGAGTTGTGAGGAAATAGACCCGGGTCGGGCAAATCATTTACCTCAAACACTTTTTGGGTGAATCCCTGTGGTCGGAAGCAACTGGGAGCCTAAGCATGGCATGACGGTATTGTCATCAGGGTAAGTCTTAGCCGGCGGGATTATCATTCGAGGAGTCTAGAGGCCCAAATCAACTTAGATGTGCACTTAGGATGCCTGGGAGGTTAGCAAGAAACCCTCGTCCTCATGCAGGTTAGATGTTATATCAAGTGGTCATCATGCATTAGCAAAAAAAAAAAAAAATAAACAAACCAAAAACAAACAAAAAAATAACAAATCCAAAAATCCAAAAAAAGCAAAAAATGTACATGCACAAAAAAAATGGAAATATAAAAGACCAAAAAATAAACAAACAACAAAATACAAAAAAATGAATACACCTACAAAAATAAAGAAAATCACATCTTCGCATGATCGCATTTGTATGCACCATTCATTTTAAATTCTCGTTTGCATCCGTGTGCTTGTCTGTCGCATTCATTATCCTTTATTATTGCCTTTGTTAATAAAGGCTTGCCCCTTGACTCGTTATCAAGGACATCTCAAATCATGTTTATTTATTGAGCAAGGGGCAAGTTAGAGCAGAGATGCTAACTTGTTTGCTTAAGTGTATGCAGGGACTAGAGTGATCAAGAAAAGCAGAGAACCAAGCACGAACTAATTTATTCCACTCTCAACTAAAAACAAATAGAAGTCTACATCAGGTTTCACCTTCTCTCTCCACATTACTTGTCCCGCCACCCTCCGGGCGAGACACTCTTGAGGGTGCTATCCAATCATGGAATGCGGTCCTTCTACCGCTTTGTGGGCCTCTTTCTATCTCTACTCCCCGGCGCCGATCTGCGGGGGCACCAAAGAAGCTGCTGACACGAAAGCCACGCTCTCGTGCTCTTCGGTAGCGTTCCTCACCGTCCTTTAGCCACTGCTCGGCGAGGCCGAGACTGGTCTTCAATTCAAATATTTGGGCCTCCAGGGCCCTCTTCTCCTCTTTCTCGGCCGACCTCTTGGCCTTCTCTCGTTCCTTGGCCTTTTCCCTCTCAGCACGTTCTCTCGCTCTGTCTTCCCTCTCCAGCTGAAGGGTGATCCTCAGCTCTATAGCGTCCCTAGAAAAGTCGTCACCTGGACGACGCTGCAGTTCCTCTTCTAGCTCGGCTATTCTAGCTTCCTTCTGGGCGGCATGCGCGAGTGCCTCCTCCGTTTCTTTCTCCTGCCAAACGTTTCATCTCAGGCTTTAACGCTTGAACAAGGATATGAAATGGTGAGGCTCTCACCTGTACAGAAAGCATCCCTTCTGCTTCCGCAGCCCGCTGGGTGGCATGAGCAAGCTGCTCGTGGAGTAGATCTAACTCTGAAGTGGGAATCCATAGACTGGAAGAAACGCCGTCTGCCCCCATCGCCGATGAAACTACATCGAGCTGGGCACGCTGCGTACACATATGAGAGGTGACAGTTAAAGGGTTAACGCCATTAATTTCAAATCATGCCAGAAGTATGTATATATACACTTACTGATGAACCCAGAGCCGCTCGGGTGTCAGTTAACTCTCGCTCCGTGTCCGTTAAACGAGCTTGTAAGTTCGTTATTATGGTGTCACGGGCATCCTACAGCCATGGCTCTTGAGTTCACAAATAAAAATAAAAAAATGGAAATTATAAAAGACAAAAAAATGGTGTTTTACTTTACCTCTATAAGCCCTCCAAGCTGGAGCCTCTCCGCATACATTGCCCTATAGAGCCGTAGGTAATCTTCACTATCTTGCGCTTGCGATTCCACGAGCGTGCCACCCCGCTGCCAGTCTTCATACTGTTCGGGGAAGCGCACCCTCCAATCAACGCAGGTTGCCGGCCCACGCGTCTTCTTCCCGACGCTGGGTGAGGAGGTTATATCCACCCATTCTTGGGCAAGCCCGAGAGTCCTCATGGCTAATCGTAGCCTTAGTGGCTCAATTTCATTCAAACAATGAAGCCAGAGGTCCCGTCCAAATCGGGCACGGCTTCCAATTACCCATGGCTGATCGGCATCGACCATGTTCAAGTAAGGCTTCCAGTTCACCTATGTTGGTTGTACATATCTTCTTAATTACTCAAAAATACAAAAAAAATGGCAAAAAATGAACAAAAAAAATAGAAAAGGGTATCCTACCATCGTTGCAGGGAATTCTTGTAGCTCCCGTCTCGATACCATCAGCTGGTAGGATAATGGTGCTGTACTCATGATGGGTTGCCACCGCCTAGCCAACGGGATCGTCACTGGCCGACAGTGTCGAGCTCTCCCCATTGGAATATAATAGTAGCTCCATAGCTACACCATCATGTGTCATTGGCATCAACAAATACAAGAAAAAAAGCATAAAACGAAAACCACAAAAAAAATAATATTTTACCTGGATGAAGGGCGTAAATCCATTTATTGTCACCTCTCGGCCTGTCCTTTGCGACAGACCTGTGAATAGATGCGCTAGTACGGCAGCTCCCCAGGCGTACTGTCCTACTCTCTCCAAGTCCACGAGCAGCTCCAAGAAGCGGCAGTGTATGTTGTCTCCCTTGGAGCCCAGTAGCAGCCTACCCAGCAGAAAGAGGAGGAACCTCCTCAGGTCCATGTTGGTCCTTTCCCAGTTGCTGGCATCTGCACAGTATACAGCACGGGCACCTCTCTCTGCCCTTTCCATAAATTCCTCCAAGGACTCGTCATCCCGTGGACGGATGTCAGTAAGCCCTAACACCTCCAGGATCGATGTCTTGGCTACTGACCTGTTCTTCCGTCCATCGAGTTCCAGTCCTAACAGTTTCTGGGCACCTTCTCGATAATCCGCATAAGTGACGCCGGTCACTGCCTCTCCATCCACTTTGAGGCCCGTAATGCGGACCATATCTTCCAGACTGGGCACCATGTGCCCCCAAGGCATCAGGAATGCCCGACTCGCCGGATCCCATCTTTCATGTAATGCTTGGATCAGGGCAAGGTCGAGCTTTATCGGCTCGATTCGAAGGAAGGCACCGAACCCCATCACGTCGAGCCTGGCCTTTTGGAAGTCCGGGAGACCTCGATACGCTGCCACTACCAGCTCCCACGAAATGTGCGAGCGCATCATGCTCTGCACATACACAAAGGTGAAAAAGGGGAGCATTACTAAGCAAGAAAGGAGAAGAAAAGGATGAAGGAAGGAAACCAAAGAAGCCACTTACAAGCTGTGATCGGGTCCTCTCACTCAGTTGTCCTTCGACTTCTGAGAGTCTCCTGGAACTGCTACCTGATCTGCTCCTCTTCGAGGAGCGGGAAGACTCACCTTCTGCTCTGAAGCTGGATTCACCCTCCATCCTGAAAAAATGAGTAACACTCGCAACCTCCCTTCCTTACAAACTTGCACTCCTCAAGTCTGCTCTCAGGACCTTGGTGCTTCCAGGTCGAGAGAAAGGGGAGGTATTTATAGGATCGGAGAGAAGGTGATCTGGATCTATCACCATCACCCCTAGCAACAGCTCTTACGACAAGTCACCCTCTCTTTACTTTTACGGCCACTCTACCATGTGGAGTGATCGATTCGGAGGCGTGATTTGTTGACTTGTCCTTCTATTCGGTCCAAAGTTTCTTCGTGTTCATTGTCCCGTTGCGACTACTGCTAGCGCAACGAAAGAAAAACGGGGGACATTCATGTGGGAAAATAGGGCCAGGGGTCGATATTATTGAAATTGGTGATAGCTTCCATTGCAAGCCATGGCCCAGGTGTCCTCGGATGCCACTTGGCCATGACGGGTGAATGCTTCAGAGCCGTAATACGGTCTGAAGAATCCACGTGTCCCTTGTGACATGGGCCGATATTATTGAAATTGGTGATAGCTTCCACTGCAAGCCATGGCCGAGGTGTCCTCGGATGCCACTTTGCTATGTCGCGTGAATACTTCAGAGCCGTGATACGGTCTGAGGAATCCATGTGTCCTTTGTGACCGGGGCCGACACTATTGAAATTGGTAAAAGCTTCCATTGCAAGCCATGACCGTGGTGCCCTCGGATGCCACTTTGCCATGTCGGGCGAATGCTTCAGAGCCATGACATGGTCTAAAGATTTCCCGTGTCCCTTGTCCTATTGCGACTACTTTCAGCACAAAGAAAGAAAATTAGGACATTCACGTGGGAATAGAGTACTAGAAGGCCGTCATTTCAAAGGCGGTGGCAGATTCTCTTTGAAAATCATGGCTATGGTGAGTCACCACTCCGTGTTTTAAGCAGAAATCTCGTCGAACATGTCTCGTGGTAGAGGAGAGCTGTAGACCTGAAGGAACGCATTCTAGGGCCAGCGAGCTGCCCTTAAACCGAGCTATTCCACTCACACATCTATATAAGGGTCCACGCCTATTATCAAGAAGGAGTGGGTGTACAAGCCATTCATTAACCCTCGTCACCCTCCTGGTCACTCCTATTCTCTCTTCTCTCCGAAGACAAGAAGTCCCTCGGAGGTTTTCTATAGTCCCGTGATGCAGCAATCGCTTTGCCGTACCGCAAGTTCCCACCGGCTCTTTGGCGGTGCTCTTCATCATCCTCTTGCTTCTCTCGCGATCCCGATGGCCGCGAGGTTCTCGAAGTCAAGGCCGCTGGCTGAGCTGCCCTCTGCTTCACAAAGGAGACTGCACCAACTTCAGGAGCTCCTCCACTGCGAGCTCCGATTCTGCCCTAATCTGTAACGACTCTGAGGAATTGATGCGTCCATTCGCTGCTTCTCCCAAAGCTTCATTGCCCTCCTTGTGCCAACCTCGATGCCGCTCCATCCTCGTCTCCCTCCACTCTTCCCCCTTACATCTCTCCTTGACACCCGGAGAGAAACCTTCAGCTCTAGGACGCCTCAGGGCAACCCCTCGTGCTAGAGTTATTCTGGTCCTTCGGTTCCCGGCCGATGACGGCTAGCCGTCGTCCGGCGTCTGCCACTCCAAGCAGCCGATACCAAAAGTAAAAGGGGAAAAGGAGATTCAAGGAACATACAACAACATTAAGGCTTGGCATTTATTCTAAAATGAGATACATTAGGGTTAGGGCACCTCAGGCCTCAATTTCCCCAGTTCCATTACATAAGTCTTCAACAGCTCACGATCCTCACTCACAGTCACCATCGTCTTCCGTGGAACGCTTGCCTTCCACGCTGCTTTGATAGCTTTCCTATCCTTGGCATCACCTTCCGTGTCTAAATCCCTCGCCTTAATCAAAAGGAGATCGGATGGTGTAGAAAAAGAGTGCCGCGGAAGGCCGATTTGCAGGCAACACCGGTGTGAGCTGTAAAGAACGAACTCGGTTGCACCGATAAGCTGGAGTTCCGCGTCAGGGGAGGATCTCGCAAGAAGCTCACGTCCAAGTAAACATGCTGGCGCGTGAGTAAACGCATCCCGCTCCAAATTGTTGAAGTAAGCACGCCAGTCTCCACGTGACTTCAGCCGAGGCATGCGATTGACCACGCTCCCGCCAAAACCCAACACATCAACCATGTGATAAAGGGGGCTTTGTTGGAAGATTCTGGAAGTAGTTCGTGCCTCCTTGCAGCGATCAAATTTGAAATGGAGATCGATCAGCAATTGAGGAGAAACATGCACCCATAAGGGGGCTGACCCATGCTGGAAGCCGTAAGACCGCTGTAAAGGTAGGCAAGGACGGCTGGTCCCACTCTTTTGCCCTTCCAGAGTCCGCATATCGCGCCCAATTGATCCTCCTCCAGGATGTTGTCGATGCTTGGGAAGAGGAGAGCTCCCGCCAAACAAATCACGAACCCTTTCATGAGTGCTTCTAAACGTTCGTCGCTTGGCGGTCTTTCCAAACCGTTCATAGTCCAATCTGCCAGCTTCTGTAGGTTGATTCCCCTCTGAGTCTGAACTTGTTTAATAACTTCGCAGGGCATGAAGCCTCTCAGAATCTCCTCAGGGGACATTTTCTTCCCCAGGCGCAAAATTTTTATTTTGCCATCATTCCTGAATCTTTTTAAGCCAAGCAGGAGTTCCGCCTCCTCCAGAAGGATCGTTGATTCAAAAGTCTGAAAAATGAAGGTGTGGGTTTCAGGATGCCAAACCTCGATCAGTGCACCCACGGCTGCCCAATCCATGTAAATCTGGTTGTAGTATTTGGCATGGATAACCAGGCCTTGAAGGTGCCACTTTGAAATAAAAACCCTCATGTCGGTAGTGATGTTGGAAGTGAGCTTTGTAAGCCAGGGTAGTCTGGAGAATCTTCGAGGACCCGGAAAGAGAGGATACGGCTGAGAAGAAAGAAAGGGAAAAGTATAAGAAAAGACTCGTGCACGAAAAAAGAGAGAACTGGCTGAACTCACCATCCGTGAGCAGATCTTTTCGCACAAATGACCTCCGATGTCGGTCAATTTCTTGAAACCTTGATCAAACCTCCCCCTTTTGGTAGGACGGTAAGGTTCACCCTCCATCTCCACAGACTGAGAACTCTCTCTTCCCATCTCAAAAGCACATGACCTCCGTTGAATACATTTGGTTAAGAACCTAGGGAGGTACTTATAGGAAGAAAGGCGGTAAAATGGTAAAAGTAAAAATATTAATGATAAGTTACCGTCACGAACTTTGACCGAGGGAATATGGTTTGCCTTGCATGGTGTGTTGGTAGTCTCTGTAAATCACTTTGGTATGTGGATTCCTTTGTACAGTGGAATGCAATTTTATTTCTTATGCGATGATTGTGTGCTAACTGCTGATTGCAGGAATCAAAAGAAACAAAAAATAAAAAAATAAAAAAATAAAATAAAAATGGGATCACACTGTCCCACCCTCAGTCACTACGGTGATCGGCCCCATTGTGTCATGCATCCTACTATATGATATCTACGCTATTAGATCGTACCAAGGACCTTATGTCTTGGACAAATCTGGAGTTTGAGTTCCCCTTCAACAAAAACAGTGATGACTTCAGAGGAATTCATGATATACGGATAGGCCGTTAGGATGTGGCAGCTTGGGGACGACGGTTCCATTCGGTGTGTCGGTACGTGGATAAACGGGCCCCCGGCTCAGTATCAGCTCATCGGATCGGTATCCTGACCCAGTCTCCACACCTTAACAATATTATCCTTGGATATCTTCTATTTTCTTTTGTTTTATATTTTTCTTTTAAACCCAGCATGCATTCATGTAGGACTTTGAGTTCATTGTGGAAAATCATTCACTTACTTTGATTGTGTGAGCCACTATGCTTAATTGCTTAGATATGAGATATTTCATTCTGAGTCGAGTACTGAGTTTTCCCGAGGTTGCCTTGGGATGTTTCTCTGAAAGAAACCATTGTTTGGATTGGTCTCTAATTCATTTTTCCAATTTCACCCGGACCCACCTTGGCTGTAGCACTTCCACAATGGCTGGTAACCACTCCCCAATGGTGAAACCTGGTTTACGACCCGGGTACTTCCGCACCGTGAAGTTGGTCCCTTTTAGTTTACATATGCCTCAGCGCACGCAATGTCCTTCTTGGTTTGTTCACCATCCAGACAATCGTTGATTTCGGAGGGCCTTCTTCAAGGTTACTTCGGTGAAATTCGGGAAAGATGCTCATCAGGAAAATGATGAAGGCGTGTCTCATCACACCTTGGCACCTGCTTTTCACTCCACTCCACTCCACTCCATACATTTCATTACATTACATGTCCTGTCCCTCCAAAGCAGATGCCAAGGCGGGGCAGCTGTAGACACGCTATTTTCACATTTTTTGTGAGTAAATCTCATACTACACCACGATGCCCCAGAGTGGCTTACACGATTAATTTAAGTGATTGAACCACAAGGGCCACCGTAACATTTGCCTGAGTTCTATAAAGAAAATATATAAAATACAAAAAAATCTTAAAAATTGAAAAGGGCTATAAAAATTGAGAAAATGTTAAAATACAAAAAAATGGGTAAGGGCTTATAAATTTTTTGAGAAAAATAGAAAAAGGGGTCATAAGAAAATACAAAAAAAAGATAAAAAGGTTATTTAAAAAAAGATTCAAAAAAATATAATAATGAGAAAATGTTTTAAAGATAAAATAATAAAAATCCTAATATATATAAAAAAAATATAATAAATAATCTTGTTTATGTATATATATATAAAGAGATATCAATAAAAATATATATAAATATTAATCATATCCTTAATCTAATCTTTATCATTGCTAATCTTTAATTAATACTAATGATCTTCCTATTCACTTCCCTCTCTCTCACGACACACACACCCCACACACTGTGCTCACCTTCACTCACACGGCACACACATCATCTCCCTCTCCCCCTTCTCTTTCTCTCACGACAGCCATCCGCCTCTCCCTCTGGGGCCCTTCTTTTCTCCAGCATGCACACTCCGTCCTTGGATTCTCTCTCTCCCTGACTTTCTCTCCCTCTTCTCTCTTTCGCCCTCTCTCTCCCGTCTGGTGCTCTCTCCATATCTCTCTCGTTTTCTCTCTGTTCTCTCCCTCTCCCAGTTGCTCTCTCCATCTCTCTCATTTTCTCTCGTTTTCTCTCCCTCATTCCCTCTCCCTTCTCTCTCCCTCATTCCCTCTCTCTTCTCTCCCTATATTTTCTCCCTCCCTCAACCTCTCTCTCTCTTTTACGTTTTTTTTTAAAAAAAAAAGGCTTCTCAAGTTCGCAGGGGGGCATCGTCGAACGTGCCCCCCTTTGAACTACAAAGGACCGTTGCGGCCCTTTTCCCGCAGCGCCCTCGGCCGCTCCCGCCTCCGGCCCCGCCTCCTGCACGCCGCTCGCCTGCACGCGCCGCCTCCGGCCGCCGCTCACCTGCACGCCCGACACCGGCCGCCCACACCTCCGCAACGGCCCCCCTGCCCCGCTCGCCACCGCCGCCCGCAGCACCCCCGACGCCGCCCCGCCTCCGGCCCCGCCTCCGGCCATCGCTCGCCTGCACGCCCCGCCTGCACGCCCCGCCTCCGGCTGCCGCTTGTCTGCACGCCCGCCGCCGCCGCCGCTCGCCTGCACGCCCCGCCTCCGGCCGCCGCTCGCCAGAACGCCCGACGCCGCCGCCGCTAGCCTGCACGCCCGCCCACCGCTGCGACACCCTCGCCCCCTCTCTCTCCCCATCTCTCTCTCCCTCTGTCTCTCCCCCCCCTCTCGTTCCCTCTCTTTCTCTCTCTCTCTCTCACCCCCTCCCCCTCTCTGCTCTCCCTTTCTCCCTCTCACTCTCTCTCTCGCACCCCTCTCTCTCCTTCTCTCTCTCTGCTCTCTCTATCTCTCTCTCGGTTCTCCCTTCTCTCCCTCTCTCTGCTTCTCACCAGCCCTCTCTTGTCTCCTCTCTCCCTCCCATTCTTTTCTTTATTTTTTATCCCCTCTCACCCTCTCTCTCCTCATATCCCCCCTCTCTTCCTTTCTTTATATTTTTTTTAAAAAAATTATCTCTCTCTTTTTTATCTCTCTCTCTCTCCCGTACATCTCTCTCCCCCCTCAGTTTCCCTCTCTTCTCACACCCTCTCTCATCCTCTCTATCTCTCCTTCATCCTCTCTCACACACACACACACACACACACACACACACACACACACACACACACACACACACACACACACACACACATATATATAGTATACATATATATATATAAACTACAAAAAAATCTAAGAAAAAAAAAGAGAGCTCTCTCTCTCTCTCTTGATTTTTATCTCGCTCTCTAATCCCCCTCTATCTTTCCACATATCATTAGTATTTTTTATTATCTATTTACTTACATCTTTAACCATCTTCTCCCACCTTTTATATATGTTTGCATATCTTTTCTCACCTTGTACATATATACGTGTGTTTGTGTTCTCCATCTGAGCAGTCTCTGATGTCCGTTTTGAAAGCTCCTTGGTCGTGCTGTGCTCATGTTGTTGAAGTCTTTGTCAAAGCTCGTCGCCGGTCTTCCCCAATAAGTTTTTATCCCCTTTGTATTTTTAATTAGTCACTTAATTACATCACACGAATCATTTAGCATCCATGCCACGCCTTTCTCCCTGAGAGGGCATAGTTTATGAGCGTCTTCGTGTCTGTGCATTCCATCATATCATTCCCCCATCCTTCAATTCTAAAAGGGGTTTTAAATACTACCAACCAGGTTAGTACTCGTTTATGTTATTTTTTATGTCAATTTCTAAAGAATTGGTGCTACACCTCCGTCGTTCTTATTTGGTTGTTTCTCTTCATTTGTTTTCCGTGCAAGGTTAACAGTCCGGAAGTCCGCTTCTTCAGTCGACCAAAAGAGTAGGAGGAGCAACTCACGTACCCTCAGTTCGGGGCTATAAATGCAGCCATCCCTCCTATTTTGAGGTACCCGGCTATCGTCTCCCTCATCTATTCTGTTTTTTTCCTCATCATTGTTATTTGTTGTTAAATTGCCATCTCCATCATCCTTTACGTGTTGTTTAAAAATAAGTCTATCTCTTCTCCCTTGTTATCATCGTAAATCGTTAAACCTCCACCTCCGTTCTTCTTTGTTTATCTAAAATAAGTTTCTTACTCTGTCTATATTCTCCTAGTAGTTTTCCTCTATATTATACTATCTTATTCTACCGTTCACCCCTCGATTTCTCTCTTTACCTTCTCATCTTTCTCTTAAAAAAGATATAATAGCATAAAAAAATAATAAAAGCAACAAAACCCCAAAAAAATATAATAACAAAAAGATAAAATAAAAAAAAGATAATAAAATCAGGGTAACCAAAGCAAGGCCCTCTTCGTCGGCCGACCGACCGAAGAGTAAGAAAGGACCCACACTGCTCCCGCTTCGGCGGCAAACGCGATCAAGACATTTCCTGTGGGGCTCTCAGCCCCTGGCGATCACACTTCCCTTCCCCTTCTCTTGTTATTTACTTTCTGTTTAAACCCCGTTGACGGAACCAGTTCCTCGCGGTGGTCTCATCTAACTGGTGCGGTGGGTTATCTCCAGCGACCATTTTATTTCAGTAATTTAATTTCCGCATTCTAACATCCTAACAGTTAACTGCTTAACTCTAACCCTCCCCTATCATCGCTTCAAAACCCCGCGGAGAGTGACATCTCGCGGCGGTTTATTTAATCCCCTTTTCATTTATTCTAACCCCGATCAAGGAACTCGTTCCTCGCGGTGGTTTAATTTTCTGCACTTTCAATTCCAACCCCGATCAAGGAATTCGTTCCTCGCGGTGGTTTAATTTTCTGCATTCTTTTGTTCTGACCCCGATCAAGGAACCCGTTTCTCGCGGTGGTCTTATCTAATTGGTGCGGTGGGTCATCTCCCGTGACCATCTTCATTCCAGTAATTTAATTTCCGCACGCTAACCTCCTAACCCCTAACCATTTGATTTCAACATCCCCCTATCATCGTTCTAAAATCCCGCGGAGAGTAACATCTCGCGGCGGTTTATTTGATCCCCTTTTTCTTTTCTCGTTATATACATATAGTTATTATAATAAAAAACCCCGCGGAGGGTAATACCTCGCGGTGGTCTTTTGATATAGTTATACTTATTATTTACATCGCTGCAAAAGCCCCGCAAAGACCAATGTCTCGCGGTGGTATATACATATAATATTTATTATTTATGCTGCAGTAAAAATCCCGTAAGGCCAATGTCTTATGGTGGTCCTAATATGTACATATATATTCATTAGTGTTGATATTATTGCATCGCTGTTAGAACCCCACCAAGACCAATGTCTTGTGGTGGTATGTCTTTGTTCGTATTGTCCTTGTAATTGTCTGGAGAACGATATTCCGTTACAATTTCTGAGTCTTCGTGCCTCTCCCTTTCTGTTACTTAGATTCTCGGATTTCCCGGTATATGAAAAACTACTCGTGGAACGGTAAGTCACGCTTACCGGGAAGGGGTCAGTTTGCGCGAGAGGGTCTTCCGACCCCTATCTCCGCCACGTACCGGAGTTCGTTCCGCATCCCTATTTTCTTTCTCTCCTTGAGTTGATCTCGTCATTTCCATCTCGTAAGACAAACGAGGGTAGACGACGACTCCCGTCGCCTATACCTCTCTGGCGATCACCCTTTCATCATTGTCATTGTTTATTATTATTGTTTATTGTTTTTTCTTCCCTCGAGGGTGGACGACTCCTGCCGTCTACACTCGCCACCACCCACGCCCTCGCGCCGTCGCCCCGCCGCCGTCAGCAGCCAGAAGGGAGCTCGCCACGCTCGAACGGGAGGATGAGAGGGAGAGAGGGAGCCGCGGTGGGGAGAAACGGAGGAGGAGGAAGAAGAAGAAAGAGAAGGTGGGGAAGAGAGAGAAATAGGGGGGTATTTATAGAAAATCTGGAAAATCCAAAAAATACCAAAAAAATAGAAAATTACATTTATGGAATCCTCGGAACGCACCGATCGTAACGGTACCACTTGTGCCCAGGTGAACGACCCGGTTCACCCGCAGCGAGGTTCCGAAGGAATTGCTGAAACACACACCGGAAATCGGAAAACACGCGTGGAAAAGCCGCGGAATGCTTCCGGGCCTCCGAAATAACTCCGGATCGCGCCGATCCGAACATGAAAGATGTCCGAAATGAAATTTCTGACACAACGGAGCCGGACACTTCAAAAAACCAGATCCGAGACCCAAAAAGAAGGATCTGAAAGGTTCAGGATATTACAGCCCTCCCCCCTTAAAGGAATTTCATCCTCGAATTTAAGAACAACCCAAGGGGAAAGAAGAGGAAGACTCACTCAAACAGGTACGGGAACTGCTGACGCATCTCGTCCTCACGCTCCCAAGAAGCTTCACCACCAGAGTGTCGCTGCCACACCACCTTGACCAAGGGGATGACCTTGTTCCGCAGGCGCTGCTCTCGCCTATCCTCCACGCGGATCGGAAACTCTAGGAGAGAAAGATATGGAGTCACCTCGGGCCAAACAGAAAACTCGAGCACATGAGAGTCATCGGGCACATACTTCCGCAACATCGAGACGTGGAACACGTCATGCATCGACGCCAACTCAGGGGGTAACTGCAACCTATAAGCGACCTCACCGATGCGTTCCACAATCACAAAAGGACCAATATAGTGGGGACTCAGCTTCCCATGCCGTCCAAAACGCATCACCCCCTTCATCAGAGAAACTCTCAAGAACACATGATCGCCCACGGCGAACTCGAGAGGCTGCCTCCTACGGTCAGCATAGCTCTTCTACCGCCTCTGGGCCGCCAACATGTTCTGACGAACCAAGTGCACAACGTCCACACATTGCTGCACCAACTCTGGTCTCGTCAAAACACGCTCACCCACCTCAAACCAATCGAGTGGAGTCCGGCAAGGATGTCCATACAAAGCCTCATAAGGAGCCATGCCGATGCTCGAATGATAGCTGTTGTTATAGGCAAACTCCACCAACGGCAGGTGGTGAATCCAACTCCCCTGCCACTCCAGGCAGCAGGATCTCAGCATGTTCTCCAACGTCTGGATGGTCCTCTCTGACTGACCATCAGACTGAGGATGATACACCAAGCTAAAAGCTAACTCCGTGCCAAGTGCTCGCTGGAAACTCCTCCAGAATCCAGAAGTGAAGCGCGGATCTCGATCTGACATGATCGAAACGGGAATCCCATGCAACGGAATGATCCGTTCCACATACAGACGAGCCAACTTGGACACGCTCCAGCTGACTTTGACCGGTAACAACCGCGTCACCTTCGTCAGCCGATCCACCAGCAACCAAATACTATCCTGCCCACTCGGGGTCCTCGGCAACCCCACCACAAAATCCATGGTCGCGTGGTCCCACTTCCATGCAGGAACATCCAATGGCTGGAGAGTACCTCCTAGTCGCTGATGCTCCGCCTTCACCTGCTGACAGGTCAGGCACCTGGCCACAAATTCTGCGACATCTCTCTTCATGCCAGGCCACCAGAACTGTCTTCGCAGGTTCCGATACATCTTCGTCGCACCCGGCTGTATGGTGTACCTGCTCCCATGAGCCTCACGCAACACTGCACGACGAACATGCTCCTCCGCTGGGACATACAGCCTGCCGCGAAACCTCGCAGCACCGTCCTCGCCGAGCTCCACATCAGCCATCGCCAGAATCCGCGGCAACTCAGGGTCTGCATGCTAAGCCTCTGTCACCTGACGACGAACAGTAGGAGTGGCAGTCAGACTCGCAAGCACCGCCAACCCTGGCTCTTGGGGAATCTTGAGCCTGAAAGATACTTCGGGCACTTGCTCCCAAAGCCTTCATTTCCTCAACATCAAGGCACTGACTGCAACCTTCCGACTGAAGGCATCGGCGATGACATTCATCCTGCCCGGCTGATAAGACAGGGTGAAGTCATAATCCTTCATGAACTCCATCCAACGCCTTTGCCTGAGGTTCAGGTCCCTCTGGGTAAACACATACCTCAAACTCTGATGGTCAGTGAACACCTCGAACTTCTCGCCGTACAGATAATGCCTCCAGATCTTCAGCGCGAATATCACCGCCGCCAACTCAAGGTCATGGATAGGGTAGTTCTCCTCGTGGGGCTTTAGCTGCCGAGATGCATAAGCCACCACTCTACCATGCTGCATCAACACAGCACCCAATCCAACGCCGGAAGCATTTGTACACACTACGAAACCTCCCGATCCAGAAGGTAAAACCAACACTGGAGCCGAGGTGAGCAACCTCTTCAGTTCCCTGAAGCTCTGCTCACACTCCTCAGACCAGACGAAAGGCACATCCTTCCGTGTGAGTCTGGTCATCGGGGCCGCAATGCGAGAAAAATCCTGGATAAACCGGCGATAATAGCCCACAATCCCCAAGAAACTCCGGATCTCCGTCACCGACCTCGGCCTCGGCCACTACATTACTGCCTGGACCTTGGCGGGGTCCATGGAAATGCCATCACCAGAAATCACGTGCCCCAGAAAGTTCACCTCGCCGAGGTAGAACTCGCACTTGCCGCATATAACTGGTGATCTCGCAATGTCTGCAGCACCACACCCAAATGGTACGCGTGCTCCTCGACAGACTGCGAATAAACAAGGATGTCGTCCACAAAAATGACCATGAACTGGTCCAAATGGGCGAAACACCCTCTGCATCAAGTCCATGAAGGCTGCAGGGGCATTGGTGAGCCCAAACGGCATCACCAGAAACTCGTAATGCCCATACCTCGTACTGAATGCAGCCTTCTCCACATCGAACTCGTGAATTCTCAACTGATAGTAACCAGACCGCAAATCAATCCACGAGAACACTCGCGCAGACTGAAGCTGGTCGAACAAATCATCAATCCGCGGCAACGGATACTTGTTCTTAATGGTCACTTCATTCAGCTGCCGATAGTCGATGCACAGCCGCAGACTGCCGTCCTTCTTCTTCACAAACAACACGGGCGCACCCCAAGGGGAAAAGCTAGGGCGAATGTACCCCTTGGCCAACAGCTCCTGCAACTGCGCCCTCAACTCCCTCAACTCAGCGGGGGCCATACGGTAGGGAGCCTTCGTCAAAGGTCCCGTACTAGGCACGACCTCGATCACAAAATCGATATCCCGCTGGGGAGGCAATCCAAGTAATTCCTCGAAAAAAACGTCGGGAAATTCGCACACCACCGGAATGTCCTCGACACTCGGCTCCATCCGTTCGGTCACAACCACGGACGCGAGAAAACCCTAACAACCAGAATCAAGCAACCGACGGGCTCGAATCGCAGAGATAAGGAATCGAGAAGAGGTGGAACGGATACCTTGGAAATAGAAGGTCCGCTTGCTCGGATGCTGGAAGTAGACCCTCTTCATTCCACAATCCACCACCGCTCCATGAGTCTCGAGCCAATCCATGCCTAGAATCACGTCGTAATCTCGAAGCTGCAACGCATACAACCTGCCTGGCATACTCCGTCCATCGATCCAAACCGGAACCTTATCGAAGCAATACGAAGTGATCATAAAATCACCCGAAGGCAACTCCACTGCCAAATCACAGGACAACTGGGTCACCGGCTCCTCGATGCTCAACGCGAAATCCTCCAAAATAAACGAATGAGATGCGCCAGAATCAAACAAAACCCGAGCCACACAACCCAAAATCTGAACGGTACCTTCCATGAGCTGTGACGCCACTGCCTCTGCCCTGGTCATGTGCGTGATCTGGCCCCGAGCTCTCTGCCTGCCTCCCACACTAGCTGACCTGGGTAGCGACGGATACTATCCCTGCTGCTGCTGCTGCTGCCTCTACTGCTGGGGAACCTGCTACTGCGGCGGCCTCTGAGGATAGTCACGTGCCATATGCCCTGGCTGGTCACACCGAAACAGATGATCGACGCCGTGCACTGCCTGCCTGGGTGAAACCCACTACACCGTGGACACGGTACTCGCAATCCACCCACTGATCCCTGACGCTGCAAAGGAATCGGCTGCTGTACACTGCCTGATGAAGCTTGCTCCTGATCCTTGGACTTCTTCTTTCGGAAACTCTTCCCAAAGAACCTCTTGACCTTCGAGCCAAAGGACGCAGATCCTGCTACCGATGCTGCCGAAGCCGGCGCTCCCGAACCACCCGACGCATGCTGGAAGGAACCCTGTTGCTGGGTAGCCTACTGCTTGCTGCGACCTGACAGAGACTGCCCATGGCTGATCGGTCCTCGAGTCCTCTGCATATCCATCTCCAAGGAAGCCGCAACACGAGATGCTGTCTCTAGATCAGCGGCCCCGTTCGCGATCAGATGGTGCCTCAGCTCCTGCCTCAAGCCCTGGACGAACTGCGCGGTCTTCACCCTCTCATGCTCCATGATGTGAGGTGCATACCGACCCAGCTTGACAAATCGGGCCCTGTACTGCAACACGGACATGTCGCCCTACACCAGCTCCAGAAAATCCCGCATCGGCTGCGTAATAACATAATCTGGACAGTACGTACGCTCGAAAGCACTGACGAAGTTGTCCCACTCGACCTGCTCAAGTGGACGAAGCTGAAAGGACGTCTTCCACTTGGAAGACCACCACTTCCGAGCGGTACCCTGCAACTGGTTGTAGGCCAACACCACTCTGTCCTCGGCAGCACTCTTCGCAGAACTTAACACCCACTCCATCTCATCAAGCCAATGACAAGCCGCCTCAGGGTCTGCCTGGCCGTTGAAGTAAGGTGGATGGAACTGCAAGAAGTCCCTTACTGCTCGGCCTGGCCCACCCCTAACTGACGAGCCCTCACCAGCCTCTCCGCCGAACTGCTGAGACATAAGCTGGTACATGCCACGGAAGAAATCCTCAGCCCCCGGAACTCTCGCGGTATCCGCGGCCTCGGTGGCCCCTGGTGGCGCTCTACTATGCTCCTCCTAGTCCCTCTGGACCCCCTGCTGGATCTCCTGACCTCCAGCCGACTGCCCCTGCTGAGAGCGAGTGCTCCTCCCCGGCGCCATACTCGCACCTTAAGCAAAAGATAGAAAACACGAAAACGGCATGGTCAAAACAAACATGCGGTGCCCAATGCCAGCGTCACCTGTACATCATCACTGTGGACTAGTGGACCACTACAATTGCCTATGATTCTCACATAATTCCACAACCATGCTCTGATACCAGCTGTAACGACCCGAGAATCCGATTACCGGGAAGGCCCGATAACCCGAGACTCGCACCGCCACCCACGAACCTGAAGACTCGGAAGGGTTAGAAGGATGGTGTGGAAACTACACAAGTATCACAAGTAATTACAGAATTTAAACAGTTATAATATTAAGTAGGAAATAAATTAACATTTTACATGGTCCACAATAGGAAATAACAACAACAGTAGCCCACAACTAGTATAAAGATAAGAAAAGAAAGTACAACTACACGGGACATACCCCAGCTCTGACCTCTGGCACTACCTCTGGGCACCCGCACCACGCTGCGCCCCAGACGCGCTCCCCTGGGGCGGCACCTCACCTGAAACACGGTGAAAACACGCAGGGAATGAGTCTCAGAACAAGACTCAGTAGGGATCACTCGAACCCTACCTCGTAAAACGGGAAACCACTACGTTAGCGGTAGGAGAGTACCTCGGAAAGGAAAGCACTGTACTCTACCAAACAAAGACCCTATGGCACGTAAACCGACACACGTGCCACGGTGAGACAACCGAAACTCAATGGTCAACCCGGCAAACCCGAAGGTCGGAACCACACGACTGACAGTCTGTCACTCCGTACTCGACAGGAGTATCTCCCACTAGAAGCACAGCCGGTAGCGTCCCCTGACGACTTACACCGCACCGCAGGTGAACTGCCTGACGTGGTAGCACCTTCCCAAGGCACGAACACCGTACAAGTAACCACAAACAAGTGACTAGCTGGAGTCACGCCCGTCGACGTGCGTCCACTGTTCCCAACCACGTGTGCACACACAGACCATGCGCCCTAGGTCTGGTCCTCTAACCAGTTTTCCCCCGTAGCCGGACTCTGGCTAATGACGAGGGGCCCGACGGAAACCAGTCTAAAACCATCCTCAGGGTAGCCTCTCCACCACTCCCTGGTGGGACCACACGCGTGTAAGCAGGCTACGACTAGTGGAGGGTCACTGAAGGAGTAGACTCTCAAGTCACAGAAAATGACGCCCGCATCCGATGACGCACGGGGACCACCCCACGCACCGGCCCCGTCGCACGGTGACCACAGTCGGACCAGAAATGGGGTTGCAACCCTCTCGGGGCAACCAGGCGCCTGACGGTCAACCCCTGGACCGTCACATGGCTGTAACGGTCTAGGCGAGACCGTCACACACACCTGGCGGCCCAACGCAGGCCATCACACGCCTGAGGAACGCAGGGCGTAACGCGCCTTGCCCAGCGCGTTACGCAAACATAACGCTCCTGCAATAGCGCGTTACGCGCGCCTCACACCCCCAGTGTGAAACCAGGATGTAACGCGCCTGCCCCACCGCGTTACACGAATGTAACGCGCCTGGCCCAGCGCGTTACACGCCCCTCACACCTGGGTTGACTCAGGAAATAACGCGCCTGCCCTGGCGCGTTACGCGAATGTAACGCACCTGCCCTGGCACGTTACACGCGTGGACCCCCCAACGGACAAAAGCAACTTTCACAAGCCAACGGTCGGAACGCCCCTGACGGCCCAGCCCAGGTGCGTCACTTGCAAGTGGCGGTCTATCGTGGAACAATCACAGTCCCTGACCCCCGAAGGCTAACAAAGGGCAGGTGACGGCCTCTCCCTGGCGCGTCACATCGTGTAACGGTCCCTGGAAGGACCGTCACACGCACTCGACGGCAAAAATGGCGGGAAAGCCCAAAAACTTCAACCACGCCCCCATGCCTCCACCGGAGAGGGGGAAATCAAAGGGGAAGACCCCTGGGGACCCCTAGCATGATTCTAGGACACCAAAACGCGAGATCATGCATCAAATCCATAGATCGGGCGAGCTCTTCCCAAATCATGGAAAAACCCCAAACATGCTTAATCAAGCCCCTCTCGGCCTCCCCACGGCCTATAAACCACGGAAAAGAATGGCAAGGAGCTAGGGAACGTCACCCTACCTCAATGGAGCGAATGCTCCGCCGGATCGTCTGCGAATCGCGAAGAATGCTTTTAGAAACCCCGCCTCTTCGCGCTTCCCACGCTCACCGCACGCCCACGAGATCACCTCGCCGCCACCCACGCCCTCACGCCGTCACCCCGCCGCTGTCAGCAGCCGGAAGGGAGCTCACCACGCTCGAACGGTAGGAAGAGAGTGAGAGAGGGAGCCGCGGTGGGGAGAAACAGAGGAGGAAGAAGAAGAAGAAAGAGAAGGTGGGGAAGAGAGAGAAATAGGGGGGGTATTTGTTGAACATGTGTGCAACATGATTACTTTTATAGTTTTGATGATGTCGGCCTCTGTAGTCATTAATGAACTATACCTGCATTTGATAATGTTAATATTCATATATTTCAGGTCATTATACTTCCAGTGCAAACGATCAAGATCAAGAGCTTGAACAACACTTCTAGTACACAGATATCAAGGCATATGACAAGACAATATTAGTGGTCATTATACTTCCAGTGAAAACAATCAAGAAGGGCACACAAATATAGGCAACCAGATACACAGATATCAAGGCATATGACAATGATGAATGCACGAAAAATCTAGTATGTCTCAAGCACAGGAATCAAGCTGAAAAGCATCACACATAAGGTCATTGCACACTCCTCATATGGTCAGTGCATGTCTTGCCTTATGGATGGTTCAAGGTCGGTGCAACTTCTTGATAGCATGCTACAAGATAATCCAAGGAATTCAGTGGAAATGGCAAAGGTGAACGCTCAATGGTTGCGCCCTCGCACGAGGAGCAATATAATCAAATAGAAATCCTCAAGACAGTCAATGTTGATGCCACAGACATGCACAGACTGCTAATGGAGTTGAACGGCGGAGCTAAGATAGATAACGGACCAACCCAGGAAAATCCGGGTTCTGCCCAGCTGGCGGTCGACCGCCAGCACAGGGGCGGTCGACCACCCCAGCCAGCATCCGCCAATCTGCAGTCTTTCAGCTGGCGGTCGACCGCCAGCCAGTGGCGGTCGACCGAAATTCCCAGGGATCACCCAAATGCAAGTTTTACAGTAGCGGTCGACCGCCAGGAGCTGCAGGTCAACCGCCAGCCCCGAGCCTTCAATGTTGACTTTGTTTCCAACTTCGAAAAGGGCCATTCAAAATGGATTTGTTTAATCCAAAAGTCACCTAAACACCCATGATTTGTGGATCTGGTCTGAGGCTTGTCTATAGACCATTCAAAGTCTATAAAACCAATACAAGAGGGTTAGAAACCCTAGTTGATGGAGTTGATGAAGTGAATCAAAGAGAGCTCAAGGGAGGCCATTTCGCGGGCACTGTAGCACCTCCGTGAACAGTGTTTCGGGCAGGAGTTCTTCATCCTTCCAAGGTGTTTCAAGGTGAGATCTGAAGCCAAGCAACCTCCAAGCAAGCAAAAAGCATTCAAGGCTCTCAAAGGTGATCAAAAATGCATCCATAAACCTCTTCATCAACTCAAGATGATCAAAGGTCATCAAAGCTACATCCATACAATCTCTCCATCAACTCAAGGTGATTCAAGCTCATATCTCAATCCATCAACCTCCAAGGAAGAGTAGAAGCAAGCAAGGCTAATAAGGGAGATCAAAGGAGGCTGCAAGGGTGTGTTCAAGGGAGAGGAGTTCGAGTACTGTAGCTGTGAACAGTACTCCGGAAAGAAGTTCTTCATCAAATTCTCAAGAGATTCAAGCTCCAGCAAATCTCAGACAAGATCTTTTCTCTTAAGCATATTCTATATCTTGTTGAGTGTTTTTCATAAGTTGTTTTTATTCCATTTCTTTCAAACACTTGAACTTGAGAATCATCCCTACCGGTGGTTAGTAGGAAGGTAATCGGAGGCTGTCCAATTTGCGGTGTTGACGTCCCTACCGGTGGTTAGTAGGAAGGCAATCGGGAGTTCTCTGATTTGCGGTGTAGCCGTCCCTGCCGGCTTTGTGTGTAGGAAGACAGAAAGCGGGCTTTCTCTGTTCTGTGGTTGGGGCGTTTCCCCGGTCAAGCTGTGAGTCAGCAAGGAAGCCTCACCGGGTTTTGGTGAGGGGTGGACGTAGGTTGTGGGGTTGCAACTGAATCACCTTAAAAATCCCTGTGTTGTGGGTTGTTTATCGTGTGTGATTGATCTATATCTTCTAACCCAATTCGCAGGTTCGTGTGCTTCCATACTTGGTTAGATTGTTCACACACATATGCACTTTGAGTGATCAACATAGCACATACACACACGCACGGTTGTTGCAAGCTATTGAATGCTCTAGTGTTATGCTCTATGATCCCTGCACTACAAGGCTTATTTCTTTCAAGTTCACAAATGTGCTTAAAGAAGTGTGGACGTTTCATAGCTTGTAATCCAAGTCTTTTCATTTGAGCCACTCTACCTAATTCCACTGTGCATTGTGCCTAAGTGATTCATTCACTTTATAAGAGTGGTTTAAGTTTCTGTTAGCTAAGAGTTTTAAATAGGCCAAAGCTTTTGATAGGATCTATTCAACCCCCCCTTCTAGATCCGTTTACACCTCGCGGGACCCAACAGTATTTATAGAAAATCTGGAAAATCCGAAAAATACCGAAAAAATGGAAAATTACATTTCCAGAATCTTCGGAACGCACCAATCGCAATGGTACCACTCGTGCCCAGGTGAACGACCCGGTTCACCCGCAGCGAGGTTCTGAAGGAATTGTCGAAACACACACCGGAAATCGGAAAACACGCGTGGAAAAGCCGCGGAACGCTTCCGGGCCTCCGAAACAACTCCGGATCGCGCCGATCCGAACACGAAAGATGTCTGAAACGAAATTTCGGACACAACGGAGCCAGACGCTCCGAAAAACTAGATCCGGGACCCAAAAAGAAGGATCCGAAAGGTCCGGGATATTACATAAAACATTGGCGTTGAAGGTAAATCCAGAAGAATCTGAAGGAAGTGAGGAAGACTCCATGGCTAATACTGAAGATGAGGAGCTTGTCGCTATGATTACCAGAAGGGCGAGAAAATTTGTCAAGAATATTAGGAAGTTCGGTGGTCAGTTCAGAAAAGGTCCAAGAAAGCAAGATCCTAAAAAAATTGAAAGCAGCAAGAAGGATGAAGTGATTTGCTATGAATGCAAGAAACCTGGTCACATGCGGGGTGAGTGCCCCGATTTGATGAAGAAATTCAAGAAAGGAAAATTCAAAAAGCCAAAGGCCATGGTGGCCACATGGAGCGACGAGGATGAGGAATAGTCCAGAAATGAAGATGACTTGGATGAGCTGGTTCAGAATCTGTGCTTCATGGCAAATGAGGACAACTCAAATGAGGTAGAGTCTAAATCCGAATCTCTTACATGTGAACAATGACAGATTGCATACGAATCATTATATGAAAAATGTAAAAATTTTAAATCTGAAAATAAACTTCTGAAAAAGAAGATGGAGCATCTTGTGCATGCTGAAAGTTCTTGTGAGAGTTGCAATGTCTTGAAATCTGAAATTGAAAATCTCAAACATGAAAATGAAATTCTTGTGTCTAAAATTGAATTGTTTGAAGAAGAGAGCTCATGCATGCGTGAAGACCGAGCTACTTTTATCAAAATGCATGAAGACTTGAAGAGGGATTTAGAATAAGAAAAATTGGAAAGAATTTCATGTAATCAAACCAACGAAATGGCTGAAAATAAGATTGAATCATTGATGCATAAGATAAATGAGTTGAAGAATACTCTTGCTACTTTGGAAAAAGGGAAACAGTTGATGAACCCTTGTGTGGATGCTCATGAAGGAAGTTCACGACATACCTTTGAAAAGAGAACAACATCACAATCTAAAGCACACACGACACCTTGGGTTCCAAGAAGTTTGTCTCCCTCCTCATCTAACACACATGTGCATAACTCATCCTTGAATTTGAATAGGAGGAGAAACCATGGCACCAGAATCATTACATGTTTCTATTGTGGAAGGTTAGGCCATGATATGTATGGTTGCAGAACCATGAAATTTGATGATGAACATTTTGCAATAATGGTGAATAGGTCAAATTGGCCTTTTGGTTCTAACCATCGTGGACCCTAGCTTGCTTGGGTACCAAAAACTCCATAAGTATTCTCTTTGAATATGCAGGTCTGCCTTAGAGCTCAAAAGAACAAATGGTACTTGGATAGTGGATGTTCATGACATATGATAGGAAACAAAGAAATATTCGCAGACCTGCAAGAAAAGGATGGTGGAGTGGTAGCTTTTGGCGGAAAAGACAAAGGAAAAGTTGTCGGAGAAGGTAAGAATAAAACTCACGCCATTGAAAATATTTTGCTTGTGAAAGGATTGCATCATAATCTTCTAAGCATAAGCCAACTTTGTGACAAGGGATGCAATGTGACTTTTGATTCTACTCACTGCACTGTGGTAGATAGAAACTCTCATGAAATAAAGTTCATAGGGTTTAGACACAATAATGTATATATGATAGATTTAGAAGATGCTTCACATGACAATCTGTGTTTAGTTGCTAAAAATAGAGATGATGCTTGGGTTTGGCATCGCCATCTTGGGCATGCCAGTTTTAATGTGATGTTGAAATTGTCCAAAAATAATTTGGTTGTTGGTTTACCCAAGTTGAAGCTTGCTGATGAAAGAATTTGTGGGGAATGTAGTAGGGGCAAGCAGACAAGAACATCTTTCAAGTGTAAGAATGATGTAATCACTTCTAGGCCCCTTGAATTGATCCATATTGATCTGTTTGGACCTAGCAGAACACATAGTATGGGTGGTAAGCTATATGGGTTTGTGATTGTGGATGACTTTTCAAGATATAGCTGGGTATATTTTCTCACGCATAAAAGTGATGCCTTGATAGAGTTTGAAGCATTTTGCAGGTTAGTTCAAAATGAAAGGAGATGCTGCATGAATGCCGTGCAGAGCGATCATGGTAAGGAATTTGATAATCATGAATTCAGCAATTTCTGCAGGGCTCAAGGATATATGCACAATTTCTCCACACCAAGGACTCCCGAGCAAAATGGAGTAGTTGAAAGAAAAAATATGACACTTGTTGAAATAGCCAGAACAATGCTAAATGAGCACAATTTGCCAAGGTATTTCTAGGCTGAAGCCATGAACACTGCTTGCTACATAATCAACCGAGCCATGGTAAGACCATTGTTAAAGAAAACACCTTATGAGCTATATCGAGGTAAGAAACCAAATATTTTATATTTCAAACCTTTTGGCTCCATTTGCTACATCCACAACAATATGGTAAGTTGGACTTGGCAAAATTTGACCCAAAAAGTGACAAGGGGATCTTTCTTGGGTACTCCCTTAGCTCAAGAGCCTATCGAGTGTACAACTTGAGAACTCTTGTAGTTGAGGAAAGTCCCCATGTCATTGTTGATGAATCATCATCCAAGGGAACTGATGAAAAATCTATCTTGCAGGTAGAAGCATCAGAAGATGATGATACAGAAAGGATGTTAGAGAGAGTTGAGAAACCAGAAGTAGAAGAAAAACAAGAAGTTGATGAAAATTAGGAAAATCAGGTTGAACAACAGCTACCAAGGCAATGGACTTTTTCAAAAAACCATCCGCCGGAGGATGTCATTGGCAATGTAGAAGAAGGAATAAGGACGCGATCCTTCTTCAGGGAAGTTGAAAATCTGGATTACATAGCCTTACTTTCACAATCTGAACCTCACTCTGTAGAAGATGCCTTAAAAGATGATTCCTGGATCATGGCTATGCAAGAAGAACTACACCAGTTCCAAAGGAACAAAGTGTGGTTCCTCGTGCCACATCCTAGAGACCACTCAGTGATCGGAACAAAATGGGTTTTTCAAAACAAAACAAACGATCAAGGGGTGGTAACTAGGAACAAGGCTAGGCTAGTAGCCAAAGGCTATAGTCAGGAGCTAGGAATTGATTTTGACGAGTCCTTTGCTCTAGTAGCAAGACTTGAGGCAGTGAGGATTCTTTTGGCTTTCGCATGTTGCAACAATATTAAGTTGTTTCAAATGGATGTTAAGAGTGCATTTATAAATGGCTATATCTAGGAGGACGTGTATGTGGAGCAACCGCCGGGGTTTGAAGACACATAGTATCCATACCACATGTACAAGCTAGACAAAGCCCTTTATGGTCTGAAACAAGCACCTCATGCATGGTATGAACGGTTAGGTGAATTCCTCATTCAAAATGGATTCAAACGAGGTAATGTTGATCAGACCCTTTTTACACAATTGAATGGTAAGGAAATTCTAATCGTTCAAGTGTATGTAGACGACATCATTTTTGGCTCCACTAAGGATGCTCTCAGTGAAGACTTTGTAAAATTAATGCAAAGTAAGTTTGAAATGAGCCTTATGGGAAAGCTAACATTTTTCTTGGGATTGCAGGTGACACAGACAACTGATGGTTTATTCATAAATCAAAAGAAATATGCTATGGAGCTGCTAAAAAATTTTAATCTGACCACAACCAACTCCCATGTCCACATCATTAAAGCTTGACCATGATGAGCAATGTAAGCCAGTCAATCAAACCCTTTTCAGAAGCATGATAGGATCCCTATTGTATTAGACTGCCAGCAAGCCCGACATTCAATATGCAGTATGTTTGTGTGCTAGATTTCAATCGAATCCTAAAGAGTATCATATGTCGGCCGTGAAACGCATCTTTCGATATATTGTTGGTACTTGTGAATTAGGACTGTGGTTTCCGCGTAGTTCATGTCTTGCATTGGTTGCTTATTCTGATGCTGATTACGCGGGTTGTAAAATAGACCGGAAGAGCACAAGTGGGTACTGCTAGTTCTTTGAAGGTTGCTTGGTTTCATGGGCCTCCAAGAAACAAAATTCTGTGGCATTATCAACCGCTGAGGCCGAATACGTTGCCATAGGTAGTTGTGTTGTCCAAGTGCTCTAGATACAGCATAATTGATTAATTTTGACATCACACTTAAAAACACAGCCATTCTTTATGATAACACATCAGCAATAAGTCTATCAAAAAATCCAGTGCATCATTCTCGCACTAAGCATATTGAAGTTAGGCACCATTTCTTGCGTGATCATGTAAGCAAAGGAGACGTCGAAATAAAGTTTGTTGATACAAATAATCAAATTACAGATATATTCACTAAACCTCTTAATGAAGATAAATTCACTTCTTTTAGGAGAGAATTAGCCATTTGTCGTTTAGAAGGTTAGTGAATGTCTTGCACCTGTTTTGTCTCATCTCATGCATCTGCATTTGCTTTAATTCACTAGTAGACCCTTGCATTTGTAAATTCCTTTGGTCATGCATATGCATCATGTTGGTGTGTGTACTGCATTTTGAATGCTTGAATGTGAAATGTCCGTGTATGGTGTGTGCTTTGTTAGAAAAACCTAAATATGAGCTCCTTTGGTTTCCTATGACTGCATAATCCTTGATAAATAAAGCACATCCACATGAAGGAATGGGATGAAACAAGGCCCGGGAAGATCGGAAATAGAAATTGGTGTGTATGATTGACTATGTCTTTGAACTTCCCCAAATTGACAATCCCAAGCATTATATCATTTGAGTTGCTCAAATTATTCCGAAAGTCAATTGGGGCTCAAGCCATATTCCTTGGACTTCATTAATCCCATCAAACATAGCTGTTGAAGTCATTTCATAAGGGATACAGGGCGGTGTCGACATCAAGAGTCGACACTTGCCTCTGGGTCCTGTTTCTTTTTGTCGCGGGCAAAATAGGGCGAAATCGGTGTCGACACCTTCCGGTCGCGCCCATTCCGCGAACCGGTCCGCAGGGATTCGAACCTCATTCGATCCCACTCGAACCCTCTTCCCTTCGTGCCCTAAAGCTCCTACACATCCTGTGCCGCCCTCCTTTTCTTCCCCACACCCCGTTCTTGTAGCACCTCAGCCCCTCCAACCCTAGAGGACGCGGATGACGCAGTGGCACCCGCACACATCCCTTGGCTACGCATCCGCGGCATTCTTCTTCGGCCTTGTCCCCTGGAGCATGGGTGAACCTGTGGAGAACCCTCCCATGCGCGGTAAGGGCTCCATCGTAGAACCGATCGACCCATTTCTCTTCTATTCCGTCTCCATTCGAAGGGTGGTTCCCAATGGCTCCCAAGAGGCATGCCACGGGTAAGGAGAAGGTTGAGGACTCACGCAGAAAGAAGGAACTCCGGGCTAAGACTCATGAACATCACGCCATCCAGCAGAAGCCCACGCCTGCACAGTTCAAGATGATGGATCGGAAAGTTCTCCGACCTCGGGCAGTGGATTTCCAGGATTTGCACAACGCTCTTCCCGAACTACTTCCATTGACAGAGGTCCTGCCAAATCTGGTTTTGTTTATGTCCAAACACCAAAAAATATACCATTTACTTGTGCTTCAATTCTATGGAAACATGGTTATCAAAAATAGTCAATATACGACTGTAGTGAATGGCCAAATCATTATTCTTACAAGATGTTTTTTAGCAAGTGCGTTTGATCTTCCTGATATTGGTGACACTTATGACAATGCCATGCATGCCGAACATGAAGTTTATGAGCTAATGACGGGGGAAGAAATGAAGGACCAATCCGTCAGTGGGTTAAATGAAAACCATTTTCCCCCATTACAACGCATTCTCCATCATTTGTTGACCACTATATTACTTTCCAAAGCAGGGGGCAGAGAAAAAGTCACAGACCAGCAAATGTTTCTTCTCTATTGCCTACTGCAGAAAGAGTCGATCAATTTTTCTGCTGTTTTCCTTGATCAAATCACTAGTGTTGGATTGTAAAGCGCGGATTCAGAAGGGGGGGGTGAATGAATCCCCGTCCAAAAACTATTACAGAATTAAAATCTTAGATGGGTTAATCAATTAAGCACTCTTCAGTTGACACATGAAAGCACAGGCTGAAGGACTAGCTCACACAAAACGTAAATATGACAAACACAGTATTGAGTACTAATCGAGGACCAGGCTGATGTAATGATGAGCACTCTACCAACCCTTCAAGTACCCAAACGCAAGTAGACACACATAGGAAACTTTTAACAGAACTCAATATAAACTAATGAGACAACTGAGCTTCTCTCTTTTCACAACCATGAACTGAGAAACTCAGGCTCACACATGAGTTGTAATTCTACTGAACGTATGAACAAACACTTCACATTCATATAAACTCCCCAAGATCACAAAAAAGAATGCACAAAGCAAACCACGATAGACATGATTTTTTAGGTGGTTCGATCCTCCAGACCTACGTCCACCCCTCACTCCAAACCGGAGTGAGGCTTCCCTTGTAAAAGCAAGAACCCGTAGACTCAGTCTGCAAACATACGCTGCCTAACAGCTTGAGCCAGAGGAACACACTCCTCTCTTCCTCCACCCAGGAGGGCAACCACTAGTGACACCCAGTCACTGGCAACCAGAGACCGAAGTCTCTCTTCCTCCAAATCGGAGGGAACCCACAAGTGACAACTTGTCACTTGCAATCGGAGACACCAAGTCTCCCTTCCTCTGAAACCCAGAGGGAAAGCACAAGTGACACCAAGTCACTTGCAACCAGAGACACTAAGTCTCCCTTCTCCTGAGTCCACAGGAGGAACCCGAACTCAATCTGAGTATCGAAAGAACGAAGTGAAATCAAAAAGTGAACAAAGGAAAATGCAAATGAAGGAAAGAAAATGTAGCTCCAACTAGAGCAGGACTGTTCAAGATTTGATCCTGGAACAATGACTACAGATCTTCACATTAAGAACCGACTGCTTCGATCTCGACCTCTCTTCTCAGCTCTCTCTCATTCTCTCTTCACTTCTCAGCTCTCTCGCTCTTTCTTCACTTCCTTTTTCTTCTTCTGCTGCTGGCTCTCGTACACTTCTCTCTGGCTGCTCTATTCTTACTTCTCTATTTACTTATTATTGTTCGATTGTAGATGAGGCCTTTATATAAGGCATCAGGTAGGGTCCCACGAGCTCATGCTTTGGGCGTGAATGAAGCTCATTCCCACCTTTTCCAAAGAGACCATGCGTCAGGTGAAGATGGAATGTTGATCCTCATAGCAGAAGATGATTCCCTAGGATCACGTGCCAATCATTAGCTCCCTGGGTCCATCCGCCAGCATTCCACCATTTCTGGCAACACGTGCCTGGTAATAGCTCGACCCCACATGCTGTCTTTAACCTGTCAGTCATAAAGGAGGCATTTCGTCAAACACACTGTTATCAGCTAGTTCTCAATATGCACAGACCTAATAGAAGCTTAGACGTGGATAATGCTTGAACATAACATTGTGCTTAGACTTCAATTGCACATATGCTCAGATCATGTGTCGTGTAATGCAGGATATGCACAAAGTTTATAGCAGTGCACATATTTTGATTTGTGCACAAGCCAATACATGCACAGGCTATAGGCAACGTAAGACCATATATGCACAAACCATGTATCACATAAAGGAAGAGATGTTGCACGGACCTTTTGTGTGTGCGGGTAAAGAATGCACCGACTTGGTGTATACATGCTACAGTGAAGAGCATCGACCTTTACAAGCTAGGTGCAAAGATTTGCACCGACCGGGATTGTGCATAAGATGAAAACTGCACCGACCTAGTGTGAGAGATATACCTACGCTAAACCAAAAAATGCACCGAACAACCATTGCACAGACTTCATGTGCACCGTACAGTAGATTGCACCGACTTGATCGAAGTACAACAATATGTTGCACTGACTTGACTAGTGCACGATATGCACTGACTACGTGACCCTTAGACTCAAGTATGCACAGACTTAGCTTTACTGCGAGACATCAATGCACAGACCTGGTTCGCTGGAGATGCGGCATATGCACAGACCTATAATGCGGCCTAGTGGACATGTGCACCGACTTAATGCTAAATGCAGATGTTGCACTGACCTGAGTCCTTGGACACCTAAACTTGCACAGACCAAATACAAGCACAACTCAGACGTGATGAATAGAACAATGACATGCACACCAACTGTTCAATGAAATGAAATGTGCATGGACCTTCAGCATGTACAGCCCCAAAACATTGCACAGACCTCACGCAAAGCTAACACAGACTTTATATGCAACCAAATTGAAATCTGAGATATCTGTACTGACTTGAACATGTATCAGAATTGGATGATCATTGACTTTACCTGTCAGAAGTTGATTCACATTTTACCAGAGATTAACTCGCTATCAATTAGAGTTGACCGTTGACTTTCTTTTCATGTCTTCTTGAATCATCTTTAGAACCTGTTCTGACATATTTCAACTTCTTATAAATGATGACATCATTAATGAATGCATCACAATTAAGTGATCAAGGACATATATAAAGAGACATAATATTTGTCATCATCAAAACTTCAGAACCACAGGGGACACTATGCATCACAATTAAGTGATCAAGGACATATATAAAGAGACATAATATTTATCATCATCAAAACTTCAGAACCACAGGGGACACAACAATCTCCCCCTTTTTGATGATGGCAATATTATGAGTCATTGCAATAGATTCAGCATGATGATTGAACCAATATGAGCATCCAAGTATAAAATATGCAATGAGCACTCATCACTCAAGACAAATGACTCACACAGATTCTCCCCCTTTGACAACATCAAAAAAGAAATGATCATTATTGATGAAAGAGAGGTGATGATTCAAAAACTCCCCCTGAACAGATACTCTCTTGTGACATAGCTGAACCATAGGAACATTCAAGAACTCTCCCTCTTGGATTAATACCATGAATACCAAAGTTTGAGTTTTCTTATGCTCCCCCTGAATGAATGCACTCAAACAAGTTATTTGGAATATGCAATATGAATGATGTGTAGTTGACTATATGAATGAAACCATGACATGAAGACCATGCAAGTGAATCAGACAGAAGAAGAAGAATCTGATAGACAAACTGAATGGTTGTTCATTGACAAAGCAAACCGATCACATGTTCTTCTAGTATAAGAATTCAAATTAATGCATTCAAGAATTATGTGGTTTAAAAATTATGAAAGTTAGAGAATAGCCACTTCACTCTATTGAGAAGCAATCAGTGTGAACTCTTAATAGTGGAGAACCAGAAGAACATGATGCATGTCAAATTTTGTCTTGCTTCATCTTAATTGTCTAAACATAATTATATCTATCAGGAGAAACCAGAACATGTATTGGGATTAAACAAAAAACACAGATCTGATCTAAAGTTCAGAGGAGCAATGTCAATTTTTTCTATTCATTTCCTTACTCTTTTAGAACAATCAAGTATAACCTTGCCTTTTGACATAAGAGCACACGTTTATCAGACACCAGTGCTCCTAGTTACTCAACAGGGTTTACTATTCTGTTTCAGGTTTAGTGTTCCCCTTTCTTGTAAGGGTACACGTTTATCAGACGCCAGTACCCCTAGATACTTAGTGAGACTAACCTTTAATGATTTTCTGAACAGAGATAACTTGAAGCACTTCATGACATGAGTTTGTCTCCATTTCATTGATGAAGTACCCAATTTTTCAATGCATTCAATCATTGCTTTGCCATTGGCATGTATGATTTATCATTTTAACACAACTGCGCATTTGATTTTTAGAGGGAGTTGTTTAAAAACAATACAAGATTCCAGGTTTTCTCAACCAAATCAACCTGAGTCTAGACAATATCAGATTTTGAAAGACTCCAAAAGACACAATATGCCCTAGTTGGTTGAGAACTATTAAGAGTGTTTCACGATCCTTTTTCATTGAGTTTTGTTTTTAATCTCTAAAGTTCTATAGGTTTAAACCCGTAATGCATTCAAGGTACATCACTGCTTCTTATAAAAGAAGATGACTGATTTTAGCAGCTTTGATAAATGAGCTTGACTATCAATTTGACATCATTCAGATTCAGAATTTTCAAAAACTTTCCTGACAGTATGCATGAGACATAATGTAAGCACATATGAGTGAGATGCAAGCATTATCTTAATTAACTCCCCTTGACTATATGCAACACATGCAAGCTTAGCGCAAGACTTTATGAGTTATGCTCATGATTATCTAGACTGTCTTAAGTGCAAAAATACCCATGGCACTTGGCGGAGTACCCTCTGGGTGATGCATAAAAATGAGATGCAACTGCAGTCTTATATAAATGCACTATTGCTAAGCATGAGCATGTGCATGTGAGCCTTATATGCAGCAAGATATCAAGTAAGCAAGAAGTTCAGGCAACAGATAATATTTATGAATCAAATGTAAGCAGAGTAAATTTGACCAGATTGAACACATGAGCAATCTCTCAAAAATGTTATCATATGAAAGCCTCCAGGTCAGATAATCTTTATACAGACTGACAATTGATACTTGGCGGAGAGCATAGACCATAAGGGTCACCATCACGCATGGGCAAAGTTTCCAGATAGGGTTAACCTGTCCTTCCACAATCGCCATTTGATATACCAATTAGTCAGCCTTTTTATCCCATGAATGCAACACTAAGGAAACATACCAAAGCAAATAACAATGCGAATGTAACCATGAAGTGCAAACTTGTGCATTGACAGATCAATCTAGACATGTAGCTTTGGGGACAGAATCAAAAGGAATTCAGATAACAAACCTGGAAGAGTGCAGAATTGGGGTTTACCACATTTAGGTGCCTTGGCTTATTTACCCCTGTTGGTCCCTGGATAGGCGAGTAGACAAGAAGGGGGGGGGAGTTGAATTGTCCCCCATGATCGATGGTAAATTAAAATCTAACTAAGAGGAATTAACAACTTTGAACGAGATTGAAGAAATTAGACTAAGCAAGGTAAACTTAATTCTCTCAATCTCACCGTTCACACATGAACATTCAACCAATATAAATAATTAAACATGCATCCACAAAAGCAAACCACAAGACGTGGAATTTTTAAGGTGGTTCGGGACCACGACGGGCTCCTTACGTCCACCCCTCACCAAACTCGGTGAGGCTTCACTCAGGGATAAATCCCCAACACGGAGACGACGCTCCAATACACACACGTGGATAAATCCCCACACACACACGGAGTAAAACTCCAACACACATGCGTAGGGCGACGCCTACGGAACCACATGGGAGTAAACTCCTAACCACACACGGGGAACACACCCCACAATATACCTAAGCACACACGCGGATATGCTCCGCACCACACGACACACATGCGTCAACACAAACCACTCGGAGAACGCCTTTCTCCGAACACCCACACACAATATTCCTTCAGAAATATATGAAGCCTAGACAAATAGATACAATGAATCCCAAACAAAGTCTAAAGACTGAAATGAAGAAGATATAGCATGTAGAGAGCTCCCCTTCTTCGATTCTTTCGGTTCCTCTTGGTTAGTTGTCGGATGATGGCGATTTTGGCATCCTCTTGTTCCTCTCTTTGAGATGCTTCTTTTCTTCTTCTACTACGAGCTCCAAATCTTCATGGATGTAGATGATAACCCTTCCTCAAGAGCTCCTTGGTTGCTTTGCCCCTTTTCTCCACCTACAAGATAGAACAAAATGCATTAGGGCTTCTCATCACACAAATTCGGAGTTCACATTCATATATATAGAGGAGTGGACAAAAGACACATAAAACTCTCCCAATACATGTTAGAAACCCCCTAATATGTTTAGGAACCAATGGGGGGTAGTTTGGTAAAGTTTAGAAGGGTTTTCATTGGGTTTTAAAGACTCCCGAAAATCCCGTTCCGGAAGGGTCGACCCTTGGGGTCGACCCTCGGCCAAACAGACACGACCCGATGCCCAGAATTAATTCTGGGACTCAGGGGTCGACCCCAGGGGTCGACCCATGTAGGTGGTTGATCTCTCAGCCCAGGGGGGTTGACCCCAGGGGTCGACCCCTTCCCTGAAGGGTCCAAAAACTTAGAATTTTGCCTCGTTTAAGCGCCAGAAAAATTCCCAAAAATCAAGAATTAATTATCATGAATTCAATAAAGTATTATGAGCATTTAAACCACATTTCAACAAGATTTAAGAGAATAGATTAAGCACATTAAAAAACTCACAAACCTTATTTCAAAGATGCATAAAACACTTCCAATGTGATGCAACCTCATGAAAGATGTTCATGAAAATAACCCGGAGCTTAGCATAAAAAATAGTTAGATATTACCATCATCCACTTGACATGAGAGGGTTTAAAAATCATCTTTGAACCATTCAATCACAAGACAACTAAATCTTCAACAAAAAAATGCTTCATCACACAAGTGTTGACAATTGTGCCAAATGCAAAGAGTTAACTCCCTTTTTGAAGAGGAGCTTCATTGATGGACTCCTTTAGATTCTAAGTATGAGCCATGGATTTGTGTTCATACAAACCAATATAAATATAGCATTAGTTCCTTAAACACCATGGGTTCATATGACTTTCAAGAGTGAACATTGAATCCATCTTTCAACTCATCAATCACAATATACACATGTTGCTCAATGAAACACATACACACACAAACACAATCGTTTTGATATCATTGAAACCAAACACCAACTAGGGGATGTAACAATCTCCCCCTTTTTGATGATGACAAAACGATGTGTGTGATAGAGTAGTATTGCAAACATCTTATGAAAGACCAAGCATTAACTGAACATTAAGCACATGCATCAATTCTCCGATTCTCCCCAAAACTACAACATTCATAAGACATTGAGCACACACAGATATTCTCCCCCTTTTTGTCATCTACAAAAAGACATGGGGTTATGTGACATGATATGAACGTATTAGGCCAAAAGATATGATACCAATGTAAATACCAAGTGATGCTAATCAAAGGCCTAAAAATATGATACCAAATGTTGTTCAGATGCTAATTGGTGGTCAAATTGGCTGATACCAATTGTTAGAGTCAAATCAAAGGCCCAAAGATTTACAATTGCCATTCTTGAGGAAATTGGCCCAAAGATGTGATAACAAAAGTTGGAAGAACTCATTTCAGCATTCATGCAACATGATTTGTTCAAATGAACTATACCAATTGTTGAAAAGTATGAATTGCTCAAGATGATATCATGTGTGAACTATATGCATGCTGAAAATGCCAAATATGTAAATATACACATGATGAGCTTCATCTTTCAAATGCAATGAAAATGCACTATGTGAATGCTAATCATGCAAGATATGAAGCTGTGCACATGATGACTTCTTTCCTTCAAATGTAAGGTTTATGCTCAGAATTAGACTCAAGGGGAATGCATAAACATGCAATCACACAAGCACAATCGTCATGCACACAAATATTACATATAGTAACTCCCCCTAAATGAGGCACGGGTTAAGAAATGAGCATGTGATTCAAATTCAAGAATGTAAGACATAAAGCATAACTAAGGGATTTGTGCATACACAGCTAGAAGTACTACATAAATCATGAATGTAGGCAAATTCATAGAATACATACATCACAAAAATACCCATGTGAAATGTGATGTAATGAATAATGAGCTTCAAAATATATGGATTTTCAGATTTTCTAAAGAACACTAGAAGGTAATATCCTCTCTACATTTTCACTTTAGATTCTCGACTATCGGTAGCTTCGCACAACCCCTATTTTGTTTCTTTTAATAGACTTCATCTTTCGGCGCGAGTTTTCTCATGTGTCGCAATGGGGATTCCCGGCTACTTGGATTTGTCATACATATAGATTTGTTTCTTCTTTCGACACGATCCTTTGTTTCAGGGGCGATTCCCGGTTACTTAGATCCACGTTTCACTTATTCAATTTTTGTGGGGTAGACAGCTTTTTCCTCACGATTACTCTTTAATGTCCATGTAGAGATTCAAGTTCCCTTTAAAGTGTTGAAAGGAATTTCTTAAATCCATATCAATGAAAGTCATTAAATTCATTGTGTGCAAGAGTGTGAGGGTAAATTTCTATTTTGCATGTATAAAATGAATTCGACAAGATATAGCTATGACTCCCCCTAAATGTATGCACGGTCGGAATCAAATCCTCCCCCTTAATATATGACATGTATCACATATGAATAAAATCACTGCATTGTTATTTATCAAGGAGGTGAGGTCTTAGAAAGATCAAGAAATGGTTTCATAGGGTAAATACTTACAAGCATGCAAGGATTCATGAAACATTCATGCAAGCATTCACGAGTCAAGATATGCGATTATCATGAAATATATGCATATGCTCTATATGCATGAATATGCAATATGCATCTTTTTGTCATTTTATATGCATAGTATGTATATGCAAAAATGTCAATGCATTCTTTTTATGCAAGTTTTCAGTTTTTGTAATGACTTGTGCATTTAAGAAAAGTATAAAGCAGGTGAATGCATGAGATGGATTTTCAATGAATTTGGCACTGAATTATGAGCATTTTATTTCAGATTTCATCATGAAAAGCCATGTCCCTTAGAACCTAAATATTCAACCATGATCATTCAAAGATAATATTTCATGAGACATAAGCTTCAGTTTGAACATGATACGCCATGCATGTGTGAATACGCAAATAACCAAGTGTCCAATAGATTTCACACAAAATTTGACAAATGAGCAAGATAAGTGTTTGAACATCTATTGACAAGAGTAGATTTCTAAACATGTCAAATAACTTATCAATTTAACAAATCAATCACACCTGGTCAATGAGCTTTAAACTGAGCCATGATCACATTCAATATCAACTGTTACATTTGATCAAGCAAGTCCATAGTTCAGAAAATTTTGCCTTATGAAACAAGAGAAATTTTCATATTCAATTTGAGAGTTATACAAATCAAAGGTAAAATGATTTCATTCATAACACATGGTTCCTCATAAGCCAAACAGTTAAATTTTTTTTTGAATTTTGGTACTAGGCGGAGAACATAGGTCCGAAGACCACCATCACACTTAGTGGAAGTATCCAGTTGAACATAGTCCAACCTTTTCTAACCACCATTTGATATACCAAATATTCATCCATTGAAGACATGTATGGCTTGTGAAGAATTTAGAGCATAACATGAGAACACACTAAAATATCATCCCAAATCATCAAAACCATCAAATTTGATAATGAAAGAGTAAAGTTGGGGTTTTTCCATATGAGTGTGCCTTGTTCCCTTTATTGGAACCCCTTTCATTCTTTATTTACCTCAAGGCACACTTGCATCCAAAATAATTCATTAAACAGATTTGGGCACCCTAGCCTTTTTGGGTCCCTAAAGGTTGGTAGCATTGCCACCAAATACTTTCTTCCTTTTCATTGCTACAACATCATCATTCTTCATGATCCTGCAATTCTCAATGATATGTCCATGGTTTCTACAATAACGGCATTGAGGAGAAGTATTTTTGTCAAAAGATTTCCTTTTAGGAGCAAAGGAATTTTTAAATGCATTCCATGTTCTATTTTCAAGGGATTTAGATTTAAGAAAATTAAACTTAGCATTCATCCTAGAAGCATGGAAATACTCAGTTTTCAAAGACCAACATTCTTTTATGACATGACCGTATTTTTCACAATGAAAGCAGTAAGAAGATGTGGATCTACGGAATGGCTTTCCATTGTTTGCATGAGTGTTCGTGAATGAGTTTTTCTTATGGGATGCAAACCTTTTAGCATGGGAAACATATTCATTTCTGAATTTTATTTGAAAGTTAAACTTAGCATTCATGGCATGAAAATTATCATTTTGCTTCACAAAATAATTGTCAATGACATGGCCAAGTTTGTGACAATAAGAACAAGAAATATTTCTTTTTCTCTTGAAAACTTTTTGTTCAACTTTCTACTTTGAAAAATAATTTTTCATTGTGTGGCCTAGCTTACCACAATGAAAGCAAGAAATATTTCTTTGTGATTTGAAAACATTTTTCCCTTTGCATGTAAACTTGTCATCCTCTTTCATGACAACATAATCATCCATCACATGTCCAAAAATACCACAATAGAAACATTCAACATTAGACTTTGATTTTTGAAATCTATTTGGCATGGTTGGTTTGACATTTTTTTTCATAAAATCATTTTCTGAAATTTTCATTTGTGCAATTGGAGGTGGTGCCTTAGAAGTGCTCGGAATATCAGATGCATGAATAAATGAAGTTTTCAATTTGGATTCAAAAGACTTTTTGTTGACCGGGGTGTATCCAAGACCTTTTTGAAAGTTTACCTTAACACCCAATATTTTGTCCAAATTTTCTTTCCCTTTCATAAATCTAGACAAATCATCTTTTAAGCTTTGCACTTCTTCCTCTAAAGCAGAAACATGTAATTTGGCACTCGCGATTTCTTCTTCGCAAGCACAAACTTTCTCATTCAATAAGTAATTCACAGATTTGAAGTTTTCATTTTCTTCCTTGAGTTCTTTATTTTCAACATTCATAGAATGTAATTTTTCAGTCAATTTCTCAAGGACTTTCTCAGTTTCAACAAGTTTTGCAATCCTAACAAGCATTTGTTCATTTTCAGATTTCAACAAAGCATTTTACTTTTCAAGTTTATCAAAGCTTTTCAAACTACTTTCAAGTAGAGAAATCTGAATCAACATGGCACATTTTTCCTTTTTAAGTTTTTTATTTTCATTCATGATGCTCTTACTATCAATTTCAGAATCAAGAAGTTTTTCAAACATTTTATCATCGTCGGACAAAGATGCTAGCTTACTTCTCAAGCATTCTTCATTTTTCTCAAGCAAAGAGATTTGAGACATCAAGAATTTATTTTGTTCCCTCAATTCATCACATTCATGTTCAATTTAAAGAGATGTATTATATTTTCTGGCCATTTCGACATCTTCATTCAAGCAAGAGTTCTCATCCGAAAGTAATTCAACTTTGGATTCAAGAGATTCATTTTGATCTTTTAAATTTTCAATCTTCTTTTCCAAAGTTTTACAATTTTCACATGAAGAGTTAGCATGCACATTTTCACATGAAGTAGAGGAATTCACAACATTTTCAATTTTCTTTGTCAATTTCTTATTTTCAAATTGGACCTTTTTATATCTACCTAACAATTCCTCATAAAGCTCCATTAGCTCTTCAAAGGAAATTTCCTCACCTTCGGATCCTACCTCCGAGCTTTCTTTGGTTTCTTCATCATTGGCCATGAAGCTTGAGTCGACTTGTGAAGTCTTTTCATTGGCTTCATACATTGCCAGCTGATCCCACAAATCTCTTGCTGACCTATACGGAGAAATTTGAGATAGAACATTAGATTCTACACAATTCCTTAGAACATTCAAAGCATGAAGATTAATTTCATTTTTCTTTACATGCTTATCATTCCACTTAGCTTCATTTGATGGGAGTTTATGTGGACCATTACATATGACTTCCCAAATTTCACATTCATTAAAGCAAAGGTAAGTACACATGCTATTTCTCCAAGAAATAAAATCATGACCATCAAAACGAGAAGGAAGAGTAAAACTAGACATGTTGCTAAATGAAACTCGCCGAGGGATCACTCTAAAGGTCGTTAGACCCTATAAGATAGAGCCGTGGCTCTGATACCAATTGTTGGTCCCTGGATAGGCGAGTAGACAAGAAGGGGGGGTTGAATTGTCCCCCACAATCGATGGTAAATTAAAATCTAACTAAGAGGAATTAACAACTTTGAACGAGATTGAAGAAATTAGACTAAGCAAGGTAAACTTAGTTCTCTCAATCTCACCGTTCACACCCGAACATTCAACCAATATAAATAATTAAACATGCATCCACAAAAGAAAACCACAAGACGCGGGATTTTTAAGGTGGTTCGGGACCACGACGGGCTCCCTACGTCCACCCCTCACCAAACTCGGTGAGGCTTCACTCGGGGATAAATCCCCAACACGGAGACAACGCTCCAATACACACACGGGGATAAATCCCCACACACACGCGGAGTAAAACTCCAACACACATGCGTAGGGCGACGCCTACGGAACCACACGGGAGTAAACTCCCAACCACACACGGGGAACACACCCCACAATATGCCTAAGCACACATGCGGATATGCTCCGCACCACACGACGCACATGCGTCAATACAAACCACTCGGAGAACCCCTTTCTCCGAACACCCACACACAATATTCCTTCAGAAATGTATGAAGCCTAGACAGATAGATACAATGAATCCCAAACAAAGTCTAAAGACTGAAATGAAGAAGATATAACATGTAGAGAGCTCCCCCTTCTTCGATTCTTTCAGTTCCTCTTGGTTAGTTGTCGGATGATGGCGATTTTGGCATCCTCTTGTTCCTCTCTTCGAGACGCTTCTTTTCTTCTTCTACCACGAGCTCCAAATCTTCATGGATGTAGATGATAACCCTTCCTCAAGAGCTCCTTGGTTGCTTTGCCCCTTTTCTCCACCTACAAGATAGAACAAAATGCATTAGGGCTTCTCATCACACAAATTCGGAGTTCACATTCATATATATAGAGGAGTGGACAAAAGACACATAAAACCCTCCCAATACATGTTAGAAACCCCCTAATATGTTTAGGAACCAATGGGGGGTAGTTTGGTAAAGTTTAGAAGGGTTTTCATTGGGTTTTAAAGACTCCCGGAAATCTCGTTCCGGAAGGGTCGACCCTTGGGGTCGACCCTCGGTCAAACAGACACCACCCGATGCCCAGAATTAATTCTGGGACTCAGGGGTCGACCCCAGGGGTCGACCCCTTCCCTGAAGGGTCCGAAAACTTAGAATTTTGCCCCGTTTAAGCGCCAGAAAAATTCCTAAAAATCAAGAATTAATTACCATGAATTTAACAAAGTATTGAGACCATTTAAACCACATTTCAACAAGATTTAAGAGAACAGATTAAGCACATTAAAAAGCCCACAAACCTCATTTCAAAGATGCATAAAACACTTCCAATGTGATGCAACCTCATGAAAGATGTTCATGAAAATAACCCGGAACTTAGCATAAAAAATGGTTAGATATTACCATCATCCACTTGACATGAGAGGGTTTAAAAATCATCTTTGAACCATTCAATCACAAGACAACCAAATCTTCAACAAAAAAATGCTTCATCACATAAGTGTTGACAATTGTGCCAAATGCAAAGAGTTAACTCCCTTTTTGAAGAGGAGCTTCATTGATGGACTCCTTTAGATTCCAAGTATGAGCCATGGATTTGTATTCCTACAAACCAATATAATATAGCATTAGTTCCTTAAACACCATGGGTTCATATGACTTTCAAGAGTGAACATTGAATCCATCTTTCAACTCATCAATCACAATATACACATGTTGCTCAATGAAACACATACACACACAAACATAATCATTTTAATATCATTGAAACCAAACACCAACTAGGGGATGCAACAATCCCCTTTTATCCTTCCACCAAGGCACACCTGTAAAATAGCCTTTATTTCACACAAGCAGGTACCCAAGAGGTCTTGGGTCCTGATCTGACAGTTGCACCTTTAAAGGGTGGTCTCAGCAATCCCTGAGCATAGAAATCATCAAATCTCAGTATATGACAGTTATCTATAGAATGTCCATTCTTTCCACAGTAACGGCATGAGATAACAAATTTTGTGTTCTTCCTATTGTGCACATTAACGTGAGCATGGAGTCTATGTGCATGAAGATTTCTGTTATCTACATGTGCATTCTGTCTTTTATTCCTTGCCAAACAGCAATCAGCAGTTTTGTGGCCTGGATTTCCACACTCAAAACATGAAATGGATTTTTCTTTGAAAACATATTTATTTCTACTGAAAACATTTTGATTTATAGGAGGTTTACCAAATTCAAAGTTAAATCTCCTTCCCTGAGCATGCCAACAGTGGGCTTCAATGTGGCCTCCCTTGTCACAGTTAAAGCACACCATGTGCTGGCCATGTGAAACAAATTTATTTCTATCAAAGACATGCTGGTGCATAGGATGATAACCATAAACTCTGGTTTGTGCTTGAACAAGCCAACATTGTGTAGCCGTGTGTCCTACTTTACTACAATGAGGACATTGACTTTTCTTTCTCTGAAATGCAGGATTTCTAGCATGAGATTTTCTAGCATGCATGTTACTGAAATTCAAATCGTCCTTCTTCATTACTAAGCAATCATTCATGAAGTGTCCATACCTACCACAGTAATGACATGCCATTTTCTTTTTGTATGTATGTGTATGGGAATTTAAGTTGTGAAAAACATGCACATGAGTGTTTGTAGGTTTGTTCTGCAAATTTCCCTTTCTTCTAGCTTTTTCAGTAGGTTTTAGATTTTTCTGACCATTAGTCAGATTTGGATTTTTCTGTGATGTGAACTAAAAAGCTAATGGAGTTTTGATGCTGGTTTGTTCTGATCTAGCTACAAATGATGTATGAATTTTATTCCCAAAGCTCTTCTTATTAACTGGATTAAAATCCAGCCCCTCTTTCTGAAAGTTTACTTTCATTCCCAGCAGCTTATCCAGGTTATCTTGTCCTTTAACAAATTTAGATAGGGAAAGTTTTAGATCCTTAATTTCATTTTTCAGAACTACATTGAGTAGACTAGAGTTTGTGTTTTCCTTTTCACTCTGAGCCAGTCTTTCACTCAATGAGGCATTGATAGTTCTGAGATTTTCAAATTCAGTTTTAAGACATGCCAGATCTTCTGAGCTATCCAACATTGCACCCTTACCTTTTTCAATTGTCAATAATCTGTCAGACAGAGTAGTGTTTAAATGTTTCAACCTCTCAATTTCTACTTTCAATTTAGTGTTCTCCTTCTCAAGCTTATCATCATCAAACAATACATCACCTATGAAACTCTGGTTTTCCTTAACAGTCTCTTGCTGGTTTTCTGGTTCATATCTTTCAAGGTTTTCCTGAAACTTCAAATTGACAACTCTGACAGCCTCAAACTTTTCAGTGATCAATCTATTTTCACTTTCAAGATTGATTAATCTTTGTTCAGATTCTTGACATTATTTTTTAAGTTTTCCATTTTCTGATTTGACATGATCAAGTTCCGAATTGATTGCATCTAGATTGGACAATTGACTTCTGAATATTTCATTTTCAGTTTTTAGACTTTCAATGTCTTCGCATCCAGAGTTAGGGGTCTCTAGATTATTTAACTTCTTTTTCAGGATCTTATTCTTCTTTCCTAGTTTTTCATAAGATTCTAACAAGTTGGCATAAGCATCTTCCCAATCATTTAAAGTGTAACTAGAGAATGGATTGTTTACCTCTTCAGCATCTTCAAACTCATCTTGATCACTGCTATGGTTGCTCTCATTAACCATCAAGCAGATGTCATCACTTCTCTTATAGGCTGCCATCAATTTGTCCATGATATCTTTAGCAGACCTACAATTTGTAACAAATGGAAAGATGTCAGAATCAACAGTCCTTCTTAAAATGCTGAGAACTCTCATATTTTCATTGTTTTTCATTCTGTGTTTGTCCGTCCATTTGGACATATCTTTAGGCATTATGTGTGGACCTTTGGAAACAAGATTCCAGAGGTTAGGTTTCACAAAATTTATGAACGTGCACAGACTGCCAAGCCAGTTAGGGAAATCAGACCCATTCAAAACCGGAGGATGAGCCATTGGCAAATTTGAAACAGTCGACCAGTAATAGTAAATGGCAAACAGAGAAAAAACCACCGAGAAACACCAGGAATTACTGCAGATCATTGGATCTGTAAAGCCAGTAACCCGCTCTGATACCAGTTTACAGGTCCAAGCCCCTACCGTTGCGTTAAAAGCTCGAGCTGGTAGCGAAGGTTAGACCGTATTTCCTTATGGCAGCGCAGAGCCCCACGTCTATAACGTGCTGTGGGCAGGCATGAGGGGCTTCGCACATGGACCCCATAATCCATGCGGCGGGTTGGGCTGCCAAGCACCGATGGTCCCACGTGGGTCCCATACCCCACGTGGTACACACCAAATCCAAGGAGACGCTGGCATAAACCAACAATCTCCCCCCCAGTGACACCTGGGATTTAAACCCGCGACCTCTCTCTGATACCAGTTTATAGGATAAAGCCCCAATCGTTGCGCTAAAAGCTCGAGCTGGTAGCTAAGGTTAGATCATATTTCCTTATGGCAGCGCAGAGCCCCACGTCTATAACGTGCTGTGGGCGGGCATGAGGGGCTTCGCACGTGGACCCCATAATCCATGCGGCGGGTTGGGCTGCCAAGCACCGATGGTCCCACGTGGGTCCCATACCCCACGTGGTACACACCAAATCCAAGGAGACGCTGGCATAAACCAACAACTAGTTGTCTCCACATCAGAAATAGGACACTTCCCTATGACGCCGCCTTAATTGCTATTTTTCGTGCGGTCAACATCTCATTGAAAGACGAGCCATGTCAAACACTAAGGGAAGTAGACATTTACACTGTTCACTCAATCTGTAAGAACATGGGCTATGTAAGGAATGCTCAAGGACATTTAGTTCGGACACTACAAGCTATGCCAGAAAAGGATCTTGATGAAGCTTCTGATGACGAAGAGGCAGATGCTCAACAAGAACAAGGTGGCACCTCTGGCACTCAAGTAGCCTCCATGGACATATCTGGGTTACAACTCTCGATGGAGACTTTGGGTGGTGAGGTGGGTCACCTCAGGGAGACGGTGGATGTTCTCACTCACGATGTTGCTAGATTGAAGTTTCATCACACCACGTATCTCCATGCTTTTCAGTCCATCAACACCTCCCTTGATGTTCTTAAAACAGCCATGGATGCTCAAACCGACCAAGTCACTACCATAGCTGATTATATTCGCTATCCTCCTCCTCCACCTTCCTCCAGGTCTGACTGATTCCTGCTATTTCATGCTGGCAATGCTATTTCTAGCCCAGTTCCCCCTATTTTTGTTGATGCCAAAGGGGGAGATATATGTATCTCTATGTTGCTACTTATGTTATTTTTGTGTTGCATGCCAGCATGTTTACATGTCCTTCGTCTCTAGTCGAGTCTATGTGTCATGTAGTCCAATGCTTAAATCATAGCATGGCATGATTAGTTAGTTGGTCAATTAGTTTTATGGTTTGTAGATTGTGATAAATCCACACATGAAGAAGAGGGATTAAATATGAGAAAACACAAGGGGGAGAGATGATATAATAATGAATAAAAGAAGCACGTGGTGCTACTAAGGAGGGTGATCGCCAGAGGGGTTACCTCAAGAAGAAACAAAGAAGATCGCGAATACCTGGGAAAAAATAGAACGCAGGATGGATTGTGAATTCCTCCTCCTTCTTCAATCGGCCGGCCGATGAAGGGGGTTTTCCTTTATTGATTACCCTTGCAAAAAAGACAAAACAAATAAACAAAAGAAGTGGATCAGCCAAGTGAATGTAGTATCAATCCCAAGTTGATGATATGATGATGAATAGAGAATAAAACATGTGCACCTTTTTTTTTTGTTTTAAAACCCCTAAAGAGATAGGGAAGGAGAAGATATGATGAAACTAATGCAAAAGGAAAAAAACAAGCAATAGACGTGATGATCGATGAAAAACAACGCAACGAAAAACCCTGCTGTCCCTGATGACAGTAAAGGGAACCGGAACCGATGCTGTTGGCAAGAAGAAAAAGGAAGCCGAGAGCTAAAAATTACACAGGAAGAAGAAGGAAGCAGAGAGCGTCTATGCATAAAAACTCTGATCTCGATAGCCTGCTCTCGCAACCTGCCAACCTAACCCTGCCAACCTTCTCTCGTAACCTGCTAACTTCGCGCGAGGTCGATCAAGACATCCCTATATAGGGTTCCAGATCCAAGATAACCTCAGATTCAGAAGGATAAGAACGGGCAATGATCAAAGAAGGCAGGACTCTAGTCCCAATTCGAGCAAGGAGACCATTAAAGGCAGGGAACTTCCCAGGAAAGACGAGTTTAAGCAGGACACGAAAAGGGGAGACACGACCTTCAGAAGGGCGTCAAATCACAAATTGACGACCTACATCAAGACGTTACTCAAAAACACGACCATGAACAAGGGCGTCACTTCTTGGATTTAATTTGGCAATAAAACTTACTTTATTTGAAAATTATGAGAAAACGCCTGAGATGAAGGCGTTACTTGAAAACACGCTCTGAAGAAGGACATTAATCAATAATTTGAACTTATTTTGAAACCGAATATTACCAGGAATTGACGCCTTGACATTTAGTCGTCTTTTCTTTTGAACACGCCCTAGATACGGTCGCTTTTTAAAACAGGCCCCTCTTCAGGTCGCGAATCACAAAAATGCAAAGATCAAATCAAACACACACAAAAAATAGAAAAACTTCATATTATGAATGTATTGAAGTTCACTTTTGGGGCGTCAACATAGTGACATGAGATTTGATCAACATGGCGTCAATTTTGACGTGTCTACAGGTGCCCCGCCTTGGCGTCTGCTTTGCAAGGGAGTGAGACGAAATGGAGTGAAAGTGCAACAAACGGAATGAAGTGGAGCGAACTGATAAGTAGATGCCAAGGTGTGATGTGACACGCCTCAGACACTAAGCATTGGAAATCTTTCCAAGATTCAAAGTGAAACAACTCCGAGTGATTCCAAGGAAGCATCGATTTGCTGGATAAAGGAGACTAAACTAAACAAGTAAAAATGTGCGCATGGCACGATAAGGAGACACCATTGGAGGGCGGTTACCAGCCAATGTGGACGTGCTACAACCAAGGTGGATTTGCAGGAAAAAATAAAGGGAATTGAGATGGAGACCCAGCAAAGGGACATTTTCAAGTAATCAGCCTAAGCGGCTTCAAAGAGAATAAAGTACTCAATTTGGAATGGAATATCTCATGTCAACTCAATCAAGAGCGAGTGACCTTCATTACTGCCGTAATATGAAGATTTTCAGCATGAAGCTCAAAGTCCTACATGATGCATGCTGGGCTAAAAGGAAAAGATTAAAACAAACTAAAATAGAAAATAATCAAGGATAATATTGTTAAGCCATCTAGATTTGGTCAAGAATCCAGATCTCTAAGCTGACACTAAGCCGAAGCCTATTTGTCCGCGCATCAACTCAGAAAGTGGAACCATCGTCCCAGACCTTGAATGACTCAATGGCCTATCCGTGTGATCAAGACTTTCCTAGAACTATCACTGTTTTTGATGAAGGGGAACTCAAATTCCAGGTTCATCAGAACCACAAGGTCCCTGATATACTATAATAGCATAGAATACCATATAGTAATAATGCTCACAACAAGAACAACATGATGTTACCTCCGCATTGATCCGGGCATCTCGAAACCTGCAATCTTCTACACTCAAGAGTTCATTAGCCCTCCCATAATTTCAATAAATAATCCTCAATTCAAAGCATGACATGATCATAAGTGCTAAATAAAATAAAATTCCAATGAAATAATAGCACTTAAGTTCATCAGAGCATGTAGGGAAGGAAATTCATAAATTCACAAATTCACGCCTGCACTGAACGACGTCAAAACATGAAACGCGCCTTGTCATGAGGGCGTCAAAAGGAGAAACACGCCCTTCACTAAGGCGTGAAATGTACCAAGAGTTCACGAAGAAAACGACCCTAGAAAGGGCGCTACACAAAACATGACCTCTGTCAGGTCGTCAATTCAACAATTGACGCCCTAACAGAAGGCATTAATTAAGCACAAACTTCCGTTTCCGATTCGAAAGCTAAACCCAGTCCTAATAGCCATAAACTTTCTAACTCCGAACAGCCTTAAGACTCCCCAGACTTTTATAAAGGGAAGGCAACTCCTCAAATCAATCAAAGCAATCCTCGGAGCTCTGCTCTTCTGCTGCTTCTTCTGCTGTTCGTGTTCTTCTGCAGACACCGCAACCGTCCGAGCTTCTTCCTGCAAACCGAAGATGGAGATGGCACTTAAGAGATCAAAGTCCTCAATTCCCAGACTAACTGAGATCAACGGGCACATCAATAGCAGAACCTCCATGAACCAGGTAGAGATAAAATCATTCTGTTCTTGTCCACTTTTGTCTTAAATGTTCTTCTCTTCTGCATGCTCATTTATCCTTCTTTCTCTGCATTGTTCTTCCTTTCTTCCTTCCACAGGACTTCCCGAATGTCCCAGGAGCAAGGAGATTTACAAAAATTAAGTGGCTGCCTCTCATACTCTCCAAATTTTCTTCAGATATGAGGGTGTACTTAACAAGATGGCACCTTCTGAGTCTAGTTACCCATGCCAAACATTACGATCAAATTCATCTTGACTGGGCAGCTATAGGGGCTCTTGTAGAGATATGGCATCCTTCTACTCATACCTTTCTCTTATCTACTTTTGAAGCCACGATCCTATTAGAAGAATTGGAGATGCTCTTGGGCTTGAAGAGAATGAAGCAAGGGGATGAGGAAAAGGTGGCCATCATGTCAAAACCAATTTCCTCTCATGAGCTATTAACAAGCTTGATATCTATCCCCAACCTAGTGAATCAAATCAAAGCCACTAAAGGAATCAATCTTCTAAAGCTCGCCTCATGGGTGTACAAGAGAGCAGATCAAGCCAAAGAAGATGAAGAGATAGAGCGAGTAGCAAAGGCCTTCGTGGTGTGCTTGGCAGGAGCAATCTTATTCCCATCCACGGAGGACTTTCTAGAAGAGGCCCAATTAAGCGCTATAGTGAGCTTATGGGAAGGAGATAGAGTGGGACCGACGATTCTAGCCTATCTCTATAGCGGGCTAACCTCGGCGGCGATGGGAAGGCCCATCTATGGATGCATGCTAGAACTCTCTAGTTGGGTAGATCTTCACTTCAAATTCGATCCATGTGATGAGGCCCAACAATCCTCAAGAATCTTCTCAAAAAGCACACTCTCTTATATAACCGGTTCACTTGGGATAAGTAATAGAGTGACGAACCGGATTCCTCAAATTAAGAAGAGAGCGGAATGGAGAGAGCACCTCAAAGTAATGCCAAAGAATCTCTTCACTTGCACCCCGGGAATACTCAAGACTCAAGAACTTCGTACAAGATTCTCTCCCGGGACGGACCTTCGACTCATAGGCGCTTTAGAATTCGTCTTGTACAATTCATACCGGTGCCTCCCTCAACTCGGGCTTCCACGGCGAGTATTCGAGGACCCATCACACCTCTCTCCTATCAAGAGACGGGACCTTGGCAGCAACGAAGATGGAGAAGAAACAACCACAATCCAAGCTCTGTGGAGAATCAATAAGGTTCATCAACCTGTGGAAAGCTTGAATGAAGACAGAGATGAATGGAAATCTTATGTAATTGCTCTGAGAAAACTGAGGCCCAAAATGGCTCATTAAACATTGTAATCTTTTTCTTCAAATAAATCAATGATATTTCCTTTATTGAGCCATCTTACTGTTTTCTGAACAACTCTTCCAACATTCTGTGATTCTGTTGCAAATAACGCCTCAAGCAATGTCGTGAATTCATAAACGACGCCCTAGCACAGGTCGTCTTCCACATTCCAGCTCACAAATTTGACGCCTCCACCAATGGGCGCTAACTGAATAACGACTCAGGACAAGGCGTTAATTCGATTCATATTCCAAAATATACTCGTTGAAATTCCAAAAGTAACGCCCTCAGCAAAGCCGCGTTTCATATAAATAACGCCTCAATCGTAGTCGTTACTCAAAAATAGTAATGATTATTCCCATCAAATCAATCAATCGCCATTAAATGCGTCTGACGACGGTTATCATTCCCCATGCAAACAAAAATAACGCCTTAATAAATGTCATCAATTCTCAATAAACATCCTTGTTTCAGTCGTTGATTTCATAAGACACGGCCTTCCGTAAGTTGTGATTTCTTTTTGACCGTTCGACTTAACTTTCCCTCATTTCTTCTTCTTCCTCCGTTCTCTTTCCCTCTTTCTCTCTTCGTCTGCAACCCTAACCGAAACCCTCCCTTTTCTCTCATTCTCTCTCTCTATTTCCCTCTATCTCTCTAACACCCTAGCCCTAGCCAAGGCCGGAGGAGGCTTGAAGAGGCAGCGGGTGGCTGCTCCAGAAGTCGTGGACCTGGGCGAAGACGCCCATGCCGAGGAGGATGCTCCCATGGAGGCTCCACCGGTGGCGGCCGGCGACGAAGCCGAAGGACAAGGCGAGGAAGAAGAAGATGATGATGTCGAAGATGAAGAGGGCAACGTAGAGGGAGAAGACGACGGTGAGGAAGAAGATGGTGACGGCGATCACGAAGGCGGTGATGAGCCACCGGCCACGGCGGCGGCCGCTCCTCGCCCCGGTCAACTCCGGCGGCCTCGTCAGCCACGCCCCCAACCGGCAGAGCCAAAGCACCGCAAGGTAGGCCCCCAACCCTATTTCCATTTTTTTTTCATTTTTATGCAATTTCCATAGCCCTCGGGGTAAAAACCCTGCAACCCAGAAAAGAGGCGCCCCCCGTGGGGGCGTGATTTAACAGAAGACGTCCAAGCCAGGGACGTTAATTCATTTTATTTGTTTGCAAAATAATTAACCTCATGAAAACACGCCCTAAAGCATGTCGTCCATTTAAATTCATCATTTTTCATATCATGCTGTTAATTTCTGTTAATTCCCATGCTTTAATTATTTTCCATGAATCATTCGCATGTTGTTATTTTTATTTCATTTTCTGAAAACTTGAAAACAACGCCCTCCCATCAGGGCGTTAATTCAACAATAGACGACCAAACCAGCGGTCGTCCATTCATTAATTTCTGATTAAATTAACGGACCCATTTGGAAAACGCCCCACCCAAGGGCGTGACTTGAAATATTTTTTAAGAATTCAGAAATTAACCATAGAACCACGCCCAACACAGAGGCGTTTCTTAGATGAACAGCGACCTAGGATAGGTCGCAAATTCAAAGCACACTTAGAACCACGCCCTCCTCAGGGGCGCTAATTCAACAAACCACGACCTGAGGATGGTCGTTAATTAAAATCAAACACCAATATAACCCAAGGCAATCAAAATGAGATTCAGCATGAATAATCAAAATAGTTAAGTGAAAATTCTTTTCTTTACATGCAGGGATTGATGAGGACGCGCATCTCCTGGGTCATGGTCCGGGCAGCATACTACGGCCTCCCCGAGTTTCAGAGAGCGAGGGTAGATGCTATGGGGCTTGGGGCTTTCCTTAGCATAGAGCCAGTCAGACCCGACCTACCACTTATCCAGGTTCTGAGGGAGAGATGGGATAGGACTAGCCAGGCATTCTTGATGCTCTGGGGGCACATGGTTCCTACCCTAGAGGATGTAGCTAGGATCACGGGACTGAGGGTAGACGGTGAGGCTGTGAGCGGGATTACCTATCCTGACTACACTGAGTTCGCCCAGAGGTTGCTAGGGCTAGAGATGGTCTATGAGACGCCTAGTGAGTGTAGGACTATCTTCCGCACCGACCTGACTACAGTGATGGGCTTAGGGAATGCTAGGCATAGGTCCGGGGAGACCCTAGAGCAGTTCTCGCAGAGGTTGATCGACGGAGCTAGGGCGGTCTACTGCCAGGACCCAGCCGACAGGGAGAGAGCAGACCGAGCCCTGAGGAGGTTCCTACTGCTGCTACTCGGGAGGCTATTGCTCGGGACGAAGGGCGACGTCATCAACTGCCGATTCCTGGGGATACTCGAGGACTTGGAGGCAGTCGACAGCTACGCGTGGGGAGCGGCGCTGCTGGCGCACATGATGGCCGACCTGTCCACCGGGACAGGTCGAGAGACGACCGTCAGTGGCTTCTCACCTTTTCTTCAGGTATGCATTTTCCTCTTTTCTTTTCTTTTATTATGCTGGTGAATGCCTCACTAATATGATGCATGGATGCAGGTTTGGAGCCATCTATACATGCCGATGGGGCGCGTTGACCCACGGCCTGGAGGTGAGGGAGCTTTTCCCCTAGCGCGGCGCTGGCTGCCGGTGGTGTTTGGAGCCCCACTGGGCTACGAGCTGTGGGTGCTGCGGAGAGAGTTCCGAGACTTCCCTCCCTCACTGGTATGCATGAATGTTATGCATCTTTCTTTTGCATTTACTTTGAATTTATTATAATGATGATGAAATGATGACATGTATGTTTATGAATGCAGGTGCGATGGAGACCCTATGAGGGGATGACAGACGAGGGCCAGCCGTGGGTCGTAGCGGGCCGTCCTCGCTTTGAGCATGAGCTGTGGGTTCATTGTCTGAGCGAGATCGAGCCGTTACGGCTTAGGTTGGTGATGAGGGCGCTGGGCCTCCACTAGGAGTGGGTAGAGGTAGACGAGCCACGCGGCATTGGGAAGAAGACGCGCGGTCGCACAAAGGCGACCGACTGGAGAGTGCGGTTCGAGGAGCAGTACGCCGACTGGCAGCGAGGCGGGACCAGAGTCACCTCCCGGACGACTGACAGCTCCGAGTACCTCCGGCGCTACTGGGAGGTATACGCCGGCCGACCCCAGATGAGGGTCCTAGGGGTATGTATGAATGCAATTATTTCTAAATTAAATGCAAATTCTTATGTTTCTATCATGTGACTAACATGTAACGAATGCAGGATGCGCGGGACATAGCGGCGATGGATGCCCATGCCCACCTACACAGCCTGGAGGACCAGCTGGCCGCCACACGGGCTGACCTAGAGACCCTGGTGAGTGTTTAAATTATTTCTATATGCAAATGTATATTTTTTTATTGAATTATTGATGATTAGCCACTGACGATCATAATGAATGCAGCGTGCCCAGCAGGGAGCAGTGAGGAGAGACCCAGGGGAGGCCTCCAGCTCGAGAGGGCCCAGTGCAGAGGTGACTGCACTGGCAGAGCAACTAGCTAGAGCAACCGCACGAGTTGAGGCAGCAGAGCGTGATCTCGCTTCACGGGTAAGTTTCAAAACACAGATCCATTCAAAAATTGATTATATAATTATGCACTGATGAAAATTCATTTTACAGACTGAGGAGCTTCGAGCCGCTCTTACCTGCGTTGATGAGGGCTTCCGTGCGACGAGCACACAGGTGAGTGGTTCAATCATGTATTGCTTGTATTGCTAGATTACTGAATCATTGCATTAATTGTGGAATTGATGATTTGTTTACCTGTTTACAGGCGACTCAGCTTCAGGCGGTACGTACCGAGTTGGCGATCCGTGATCCGCGGATCTCAGAGTTAGAGCGGTCCCTGAGGCGTTGAGAGGAGCTGCCTCAGGACGTGGCCGAGCTGCGTGTGGCCCTTGAGCTGGAGAGACGGGAGCGTTCCCGGGAGCGCGAGGAGCGTGCTAGCGAGCGGGAGGAGTACCAGGCGGAGCGTGCCCGGCACCTTGAGCTTCAGCAGGCGGAGCGTGCCCGGTACCAGGAGCAGGTAGCAGCACGCGAGCGAGAGCTGGCAGACTCGAGGACCCAGTTGATCCTTTCTCAGGAGCGGCTACGAGTGTCTAAGGAGCGTCTCCAGTGAGGGCGTGAGCGAGCACGGGCTGCGGGGTACTCCTTCACCAGCTCCACCTTCGTGGCGGGCTCTTCCCTCCGAGAGAGGAGCGAGGCAGGGGGTCAGGTTCGGGTTTCAGCTTCTTCACGGGGGCCCATGCCTCCTCCACCAGCACCAGCTCGGGACGGCGAGGAGGAGGTTGAGAGTAGGAGAGAGGAGGGTGGAGGCGAGAGCTGAGGGACTTACTTGTACTCCTCCACCCTCACACTTGTACATGATAGACATTCATGATGTATATATATATATGAGATTGACATCTTTTGTTACCTGAGCACTTTGTGTGGTTGTGGCCTTGTGTTTGTGTACTTTCCTCTTTCCACGTTCTTCGTTTTTGCTTTGCTTTGCCTTATTTCTGTGACGGTAATCCACACTTTGAACAAACATGTTAATTCATCTGTTCGACTTGGCCTCTTGCTCAATAAGCAAGGGGTGCCTTTACTTTTGACCTTAATAGCGGGTCAAGGGGCCAAGCCTTTAATCAAACAAGGTAAAATAAAATATCTGATAACGGGGAGATGCATCATGCAAGCATGCATATGCAAACCATAAATAAAAGATGTCCATGCAAAAGAATGCAAGCACACATCGTGAAGAAATGCATTTTTTCTTTCTTTTTCCTCTCATTTATTATTATTTTTTGTTATTTTTCCTGCAAAACGCGCCTTAGAGTAGGTCGTGGTTCGCATAAAGACGCCCTAGAAGACGGTGTGAATTTGGAAAAGGAAATCTGATTTTTGACAAAGTAACAACCTGCTCAGAGACGCTATTTGGAAATAGATGACCTAATCGAGGACGTTAATTCTATAAAAAGCACCTTAGCCAAAGGCGTTAATTTAATTATTCTGCAAAAAAGGTTGACAAGGCTATCAAGACCCCGGGTCCTACACGATCACCATCTAAAATTTATTGACCTTTCTTGAGTAATTAAAAGGGGGTTGACGTGCTCATAGTTGACTTGTATTCGAGATTTCGTACAGTGTAATTTCTTAAGTCTGTCTTGACCATCCTGCCAGTTCGTGACTTACCACATAGAAAGGATGGAAGAAAATATAAGGGAAGCTCATAAGGGAATCTGAGATGCTCGAGGTAAAGTTACCTCCCCTACCCTATGCCTGTTGGGATTCGGTCTTTGGCGTAGGAAAATTTGTTACCTTTTTACCCCTTTTATATTGCACGCATACGCCCAAGGTTTTCCTTGCGGGGACTTTGCCCTCTTGACATGCTTTTCTTCTCACAACTTGACTTTCACTTTGGAATTGATTTGCATTGATGAAAATAAACATAATTGTACTTGGGCTTTTGTGGCATTTGCTCCCTTTTGGGCCCTGACTTCCACCTACTAGGGCGGCAGATAGGCTTGGCGTGTCTACCCCGAGACCTCCCTTCCTCCCTTATGGGCCGAAAAAGAAAAGAACGGGTATTGTCTTTCACTTTTAGTCAGGTTTTTGACTTTCCATCGGATTTTGCACTGCTTGAGTTCAAGAATAAAGCGTGTAGTGTGTGCGGGAGTCAACCCCCTTTTAAGTTAGCAAGACTGATGAATGAATTCTCAATTTTGACCTTTCGGACCTTGATCCTTCGTGTGCTATGGCACTAATTTTGAAAGCTTTTATTTTTGATCTCTTTTTGATTTTGAAGAATTTCTATTTTTTATTTGCTTTTTGGTATTTCTATATTTTTTTTGGTTTTTGGAAATATTCCACTTTGTTTTGGATTTTTGAAACAACATTTATTTTTTTTGGATTTTGAAAATTTCTCCATATATATATATATATATTTTGGATTTTTGAATCAAGGGTAGTATTTCTTAAGATACAAACCATTACAAGGGTGAGTTAACTCTTCTCCTTCAGCATTAATCAGTTTATAAGCATTGCCTGGATAAACATCTTTTATAACAAACGGTCCCTCCCAATTGGGTTGGAGTTTTGAGCGGGGGCCACCTGGCTTTACAAAAATCCTCTTAATTACCATCTCACCGATTTTGAATTTTCTCTCAATTATTTTCTTTTGATAAAAACGCGAGAGCCTGTTTTGATAAACGCGCGCATGCTCAGCGGCGACCAGACGCTTCTCATCTAGGAGTTCCAATTGGGCAAGGAGTGAATCACGACGCTCATCAATAGAAAATTCCTTATCCAATTGTACTCGTATAGAGGGAATGAGAATCTCATAAGGGACTACCGCCTCCATTCCATAAGTAAGGGCGAAAGGGGTTTGCCCAGTGGGGGTTCGAATGGAAGTGCGATAGGCCCAGAGGGCTTCAACTAGCTTGTCTGGCCAGTCCGAAAATTTATTAGCCTCACATGTCTTTTTGACAATTTTTATCAAAGTTTTATTAGTTGCCTCTGCTTGGCCATTGCCCTGCGGATAATAGGGAGAAGAATGATGCAATGTAATGTTATACCTGTTGCAGAGATCCTTGATTTCTTGAGAGATAAATTGAGGTCCATTGTCGGTGATGATGGTGTTCGGGATGCCGAACCTCGCGATGATGTTCTTCATTATAAACTTGCAGACGGTTGAAGCTTTGATCTCCACGTAAGCTTCCGCTTCTGCCCACTTGGTGAAGTACTCCGTTGTCGTGAGGATGAACGATTTTTACTTGGTCAGGAGGTTCGAATCACCAAGAGGTCCAATGATATCAAAAGCCCACATGGAGAAAGGCCATGGGGAGGACGTAGGATGGAGTGAAGAAGCAGGAGAATGAATCTTGTCGACGTGCAGTTGGCACTTAACACACCTTCGAACATAGATAGAACAATCCTCTTCTAGAGTTGGCCAATAGAAACCTAGCCTAAGAATCTTCTTAGCTAACATCTGGCTGTTCACATGACCACCACACACTCCAGAATGCGCCTCTTCCACAACTTTCCATGATTCATCATCGTCGAGACATCTTAGTAAAACACCGGTGAGCCCTCTCCTATAGAGCACACCTCCAACCAAAACATAACGCTGAGCCACTCTTCTAATTGCTTTCTTTTCTTCTGCAGTGGCTTCCTCGGGATAGGACTGATCATTGCAATATCTGGCAATCTTATAATACCAAGGCTTCTCTTCGTCAGCCAATTCTTCTTCCCAGTCTAAAAGCATGACCTCTTTGCCTTTAAGAGATTCCTTCTGCTTGACCTTCTCAAGCACCTTATCCCTAATATCGAGGAATGCACGATCCTTAATAGCTGGCGTGTCACGCTGATGAATTAGAGGAACATGAAAATCACGCTCAGGAGGGAAGACTAAAGCAGAGGCTAAAGAAGCAAGAGCGTCAGCTAGGATGTTCTGACTACGAGGAACATGGACGAAAATCAATTTGGTGAAGAGCTTGGCATAAGCTGAAGCAAGTTCCTGGTAGTGTTTGAGCTTAGGATTGATAGTGCGGCACTTGACCAGCACCTGGCGCAGAATGAGCTGACTATCACCCACAATCCTCAAATGGGTGACACCATATCGATGGGCGGTTTGAAGACCGGCCAAAAGAGCCTCATACTCAGCTATATTATTGGTGGCGGGAAAAGTGAGCCGAGCAGCAAATGGGATGGTGACCCCTTCCGGTGTTAAAAGAACCATGCTGATCCCTCTTCCTTGGGAATTTAGGGCTCCATCAAAATGTAATGTCCACATAGGATCAAGAGGTTGATTAATGGACATCAGTTCTTCATCTGGAAACTCTGAATTGACAGGATCAAAACGGGGTAGAGGGTGATGAGCAAGGTGTTCGGCGATGGCGTAACCTTTGATAGCTTTCTGTTGAATGTAAGTGATGTCAAATTGAGAGAGGAAGCTTTGCCAGCGTGCTAATCGATCAGTGAGGACATATTTTTCAAGGAGGAATTTAATCGGATTCATGCGAGCAATGAGGTGAACCTCGTGAGCTAGGAAATAGTGTTTTAATTTCTGAACTACCCAGACCAAAGCGGCGCAAGTTTTCTCCATGGCTGAATACCTCTGCTCACAGGGGTTAATCAGTTTAGACAAGTAGTATGCTGCCCTCTCCTTACCTTCTTCATCCACTTGAGCTAAGACAGCACCTACAGAGTCATCCAGGACTGAGACATAGAGAACAAGCGGTTTGCCTGGAATCGGCGGCCTTAGGACAGGAGGATTGGCCAAATAATCCTTCAATCCGTCAAAGGCTGCCTGACACTTGTCATCCCAATTAAACTTGACTCCCGGCTTGGTAAGCTCGTAAAACGGCCTACATCTTTGTGAATGCTGGGAGACGAAGCGGCAAATAAATTGCAACCTCCCGATTAATCCTCGAACTTCCTTCAAATTCTTGGGAGGAGGTATATCTCTAATGGCCCTTGCCTTGTTGGGATCAACTTCAATTCCCCTCTTGCTAACAATGAAACTAAGCAACTTCCCAGATGAAACACCAAATACACATTTCTTGGGGTTCATCTTCAATTGATACTCTCGCGATCTTTGCAAGACCTTGGCTAGAACCCCAGGATGCTCAATCCTTGTCCTTGATTTCACAACCAGGTCATCCACATACACCTCAATATAAATATGAATCATGTCATGAAAAATCGCCATCATAGCCCTCTGATAGGTGGCTCCAGCATTCTTAAGTCCAAAAGGCATGACCACATAACAATAAGTACCCCATGGTGTAGTGAATGATGTCTTCTCTTGAGCTTCTTCAGCCAGACGAATTTTATTGTAACCTGAGAAGCCATCCATGAAAGAGAGAGTCTCAAATCCTGCCGTATTATCGATCAAAACATCAATATGAGGGAGAGGGAAGTCATCTTTAGGACACGCGCGGTTGAGGTCCCGGAAGTCTATACAAATCCAAACTTTTCCATCTTTCTTCATAACCGGGACGATGTTAGCCACCCAATTGGGGTAGAGGACAACCCTAACAAATCTAGCCTTATGGAGCTTGTCGACCTCTTCTTTCATCTTTAAAGCCATATTAGGGTGGAAACGCCTCAACCGTTGCTTGACCGGCACAGACCCTGGCTTAAGTGTAAGGCGGTGTTCAACGAGCGCAGGGTCTAAACCAGGCATATCTTCATAACTCCATGCGAACGTGTCCTTGTATTCTTGCAGGACCAAAATGAGCGCCTCCTCTTCGGAGGGCGGTAAATTCTTACTTATGAGGACAATCCTAGGGTCTTCCTCGGTACCCAAATTAATTTCTTGGGTAGGCTCTTCTACAGAGGCTGACGGTTCGTCAAATCGTCTTATGCCACTAGCAAAAGCATCAGCCTCGTCCTCATATTCTTCATAACTTTCATCCCCCTCTTCAATAGGGTCTTCGTCATTCATAATTTCATAGACACCCAAACCCTCATAAGAAACAACAGCATCCTCACATTCTAACTCTGGCAGGATGATTGGATTCTCTATAAATTCAGGAAGAGCTAAACAAGCCTGGCATCTGATAGCTAACTCCAACAGAAACCTATGGGGAATCTGCTTACCCTTGGACTTCTTATGTGAATCTACCCCTTGAATTTTAGCGTTAGCAAAAGAAGTGATGAGGACATCTCCCGGCATTCCCTATGGCACGAGGCGACTCCGACTTCGTGACCCCTTGGAGATGTGGTCCTCATGGCTATCTTTATTTGTTGCTTATGTAGTTTCTTTATTTGAGTCATATCATGTGTAATTTTCCTTTATTTGAGTCCATTATCTAGGTCTTAGAGTTAATTATCCAAGTCTTGAGTCATTTGGACCCTTAGTTGAGGACATTGGGCCCAGTTAGTGGGCTTGGCCCATGGGCGCCCCCCCCTGTCTCTTGGTCTTTTGCATTTATGCACTTTGTTAGGGGGTTTTGTGCAAATGGTCCAACTCTATATAAGGACCCCCCCCTCTCCCATTTGTAACAACTTTGGATGAATTGAAAAATTAAACCCTCAAGTATTCTCTCTCCCTCTCTCTATAGTTCTCTCTCTCTCTCTCACTACTTCTCCCTCTCTCTCTCTAAATTTCGAAATCCTCTCTCTCTCCTCCCTAATCACCCTTCTTTAAGACCCCTCCCCCTTCCCTATACACTCATTCAATTCCCCCTCCAACCCCTAGGTGGAAACCCCTTCTCCTAGGCACCCTTTCATCTTCCCAGGCACCCTTTCACCTTCCCAAGGCCACTCCCCACCCTTCCCAAGCCATATTCCTCCACCCAAGACCCCTTTCCCCTCTCCAAGGGACCCCTTCACCTCCCTAGGTCGTCCATCCCCTTCCCCTCCCTCCTAGGGTCGCACCCCCCTCCACCTCCACCCACATACACCACCACCACCTTAGCCTCCCCTCCACAAATCCATTCCAGCCCGCAGGCAGTTTCTGGCCCCAACTTGCAGAGCATTTTCCAACCCGTTCCAGGAGGATTCGGCATCCAAGCGCTTCAGCAAACTTGTGCATCCACGAGTCTTCTCCGCAGGCGAGTTGGAATCGCTCCGTTCCAAGATCGTGGCCGGCCGCTAGCTCCGTTCTACCGCGACTGCGCACTGGGGGCTCAACCAGAAGGCCATCTCTGTTCGACCCTCGTGCAGCGGCCAAGACTGGAGGAATCGGTCATCAAACTCTTCATCAAAATTCTTCCTCCCCCTGTCAGCTTTCAGAAGCCGAAGACGGAGCATCGTTTGAACGCCGTAAGTGGAAGTTACCATTTTTATACCGCCGGGAGTTCGTTCTGCCTCCTGTCTGTCTTCCCCGACCTGTCCCCCTTCAACGGGACCATCCTGTCCACACGGACTTCAGACAGTGGCGAGGCTGGCTCCGTTGGAAAGTAGACTTCCCCACGCTTCCATCGACACCGGCCGTTTGCAAAACAGAGCCCGGGAGCGTTCGTGGCGTCCTCGGCAATCTGCTGTTCAGAAGCTGAACCTGTGCAGGTCCTGAACAGGGACCCCGTTCGGTCGATCGTGGCAGCCCGGCTCGTGCAGAAAGAAAATCCATAAAATTTGAGGCGCACCCCTATTCTGTTACGAAGCCAACGACACCGACCGCGCCTCCGGCAAAATTCCAGAAAGTGTTCTACGGCTACATCAGTGACTGCTGGTCCAGAATCCCAGAACCGGACAGGTTTCGGTATCGACCGCCGGTGTGATAATTAACCAATTTTCCCCACCCCGCTTGGCCGGCTGAAGGCCCCACCCTGCGTGGTGGTAGTGTTTGGTGTAAACTCCATAACCCCCACCCCGAGATCCCCCCTCCTGCGAGAGGCGTAGTTGTGTAATTAACTAACCAGCAGGTCAAGCTACCCCGCCGCGGCGTTCGGGTGCATACCCACGCCTCCCGGCGCGCCCATCGTCTCCGGCCGGGATCGGTGTCTTCACACCGATCAGGTGAGCTTCTGGTCCCTCTCCTGGTCCTCATTTACTTTGCTTAGCTAGTATCGTTTCCTTAGCTCGTTGGCGGTAATTGAGTGCCCGGACTTGATTGTTTGTGAAACCACGAGCGCACCACCGTGGCAAGTGAGAGAGCGCCACCCAAGCCCACGCCCCAGCGTGCTAGCCCGCCCATAAGTTGGGTATCCCAGGCCCATTAGGGGTCAGCCATAAGCCCACCAACCGGTGGAAACCTTAGGGTCCCACCCCGGATCCTCGCCGGCATCACTCGGACCCACCGGGAGCGCATGTGCGTCGCGTGAGATAGGTCGCACGGTGAGCCGAATTGAGAGCTTGTATGCTTGTGGATGCATAGGTCTAAGGGTCATTATCATCCTAGGTAGACCGTGTCACATCAAGTGGTATCAGAGCAAGTTTTAGACTTGTCTCTACTAAGTCTAGTCCTAGGGCGCATTGTCATCTAGTTCATGAATCATGGCTACCACATACCCATCCCACTCGGCCCACTACCGGGATCCGATCAACCCAATACTTTGGGACATTATTCGAGATGAGGGTGTTACCTTTGATGGGTCGCATGCTAGTGATTACCTCAAGTGGGAGGCTGCAATGGAAAGGAACTTTGAGAGGAATCGGGTATACGGACACACAAGAGTTTGTAGGGCCAAGGGACAAATTCGGGGTCAAGCCAAGATAGAATTGGAACACATAGAGGCCATAAGAAGGATTGAGAGGCAAGAGCCCATTCACTCGTGGGAAGAGATGACGAGAGAACTTAGGAAAATCTACATTCCAAAACCTTCCTACTCTTCCTACTCACACACCCCTAGCCCGAGGAGCACCACCACTACTCAATCCCAACCCGGCCAACTTAAGACCATCCATAGGACTCCGCCCCCACCACCCCTAACCGATCCCCTCTCCACATTTCGCCACCAACTCCTCTCCCTTAGAACCCAACTGTCCCAACTACCCACCCCTCCACCTAGGCCCCCAAAGACCACCACCCTCCAACCCACAAATCCCTACCAAACCCCTCCACCCCAAAGAGTTGAGAAAGTGATTGAAGTTCATGAAGCTCCCCTTGAATGGGAGGAAGAATTTGAGGCACAATGCCAAGAGTCAAGTCAGGAAAACCCAATCCCCACCAACCTTCCCCAACTAAAACTCACTTCCATAACCCTCACCGTTCAAACCCAAGTGGATCCCGTGCCCACCCCTCCACCTAGGCCCGCACCGGTCACCACCCCGCAACTCACTATTCCCCATGAGACCCATACTCCCCAAACCCCCGTAGCCCCTACTACTACCCCTCCATTATCCCCTATAAGGGATGCCCCACCCAAGATCGACCAATCCAACTGTCTTCACCCAACCCACCTTCCACTTCCAACTACAAACCTACCCCAACCTAGACTCCCACTACCTCCACTTCCAACCCCAACCCAATTCCGACCTTGCTCATCACCTTGGGGGCGCCATGCACCTACCATCACCACCCCACCCCGAACATACTCTCTCACCTCTTTGGAGGAGGAACCCATACCCGACCCCAAAGTGGTGAACACCCCGGACCCAATTCCCAACATGGAGACCACACATGTCCAAATTGAAGAAAAAAACTCACATGGTAACCTTCACCCTACACCACCCTCTCTAGATGGGACCGAGCTTATTTTAGGAGAGACCCTTGTTAGCTGGTTGATGGGTAGCCCAATTAGAGAGATAATGGCCCATGCCTACCCTCCCATGGAACAACACCTCCCCATAGTCCCTCTCTCCTCTTATCACACCACTATCCAATCCTCCTATGAGGTTGAGAGTTGGGATGACCTTCTTAAGGGCCTAGCATGGCAAATAGAGTTGACCGACATGTTGGCCACAATGGCTGACCAACCTAGGAGCGTTGACCTCCTACATCTATGTGTCGGATCCATCACCACAGCTTACACTGTAGGTTGCTACACTAGCGACCTCCTTCTAATCCTCCCTACACCGGATGAGCCTGCTGCTCTCCATGAATTAGAATTGCTTATCTCGGGTAGAGTGTCAAACCATCCCTTCCTGGCTGATCCACCCACCAAAGACTTCGGCCCAATTATTTCTTTAGAGAAGGATGACTCACCGCTACATGAGGACCTGGAGTTCCTCTCCCTAGGGGACCCTTACCATGACCCCTTTGACCCCTTCCTATGGGAGTCTAGACCCCCATGCAACCCACCCCCCTTACCCACCACCCACCCTTTCCTACCCTCACCCACCTTAATAGACCAGGCCCACTCTATTTTCCCAGACCCATTTGACCCCTATGAGAGGAAACTCCCACACCAAGCCATACACATTAGGGATGCCATTTGGGAAGGAATGCATGTGTCTAGACACACCACACCGCTTGACATGATTCATGAGTCGGGTCCATTCATTCAAATCACCCACATGACATGTAAGAAGTATGAGTGGTCTATGTACGGATGTAATGGCCCACCCTCGTTCGTCGCAAGTCTTAGGCATGAGAGAAATATTCAAGGAAGTTCGGGTTCCCCGGTAATTATCACCACCATGCATGATAGATCCATCTATGGTTGTCCTGGCCCACCTAGGTCTATTAGGGCCTACATGGCATGGCATGATAGGTCCCTTTATGGGTTTTCCGGGTCTTCCATCCCCACCCCCTTTGACAAGACGCATAAGCCTCCTAGGTCTACCAAAGTCTGTGTAGCACCACTGCATGATAGGTCCACTTTTGGTTGTCCAGGACCCCCATTATCTCCTAGTGAGTCAACATCCACAAAGATACATGAAAACATCCGCAAGCATATAGGCAAAAGCAACGAGGCTTACAAAAGGCAGGCCGATGCTCATCGTCGTCACTATGAATACCAAGTGGGAGACCATGTGATGGTGAGAACGGAGCGGCTCCTCCCAGGGCCCGCCTCCAAATTGAGGACACGGGGTTTGGGACCCTTTCGGGTTCTAAGACGGGTTGGTACCAATGCTTATGAGCTCGACTTACCTAAGGGCTTTGGGGTTCACCCCACTTTCAATGTGGCGGATCTGGTTCGCTATAAGGGCCCCACGGTGGAACCCAGTCAGGATCTCGAGCCTTTACCCCCCCTTGTGAGTGACCCTCCCGGAGCGAAACTACCACCCCGATTGAGAGGCCGACTTGAGCAAGTGGAGGCAATACTGGATGAGCAGAGCACACTTACCAGGAACAGGGTCTACCTGCGCTACCTCGTGAGGTGGAAAGGCCGTTCCCCGACCGAGGATGCTTGGGTAAGCCGAGAGGACTTGATGCGCCTAGACCCGGACCTGCTGGTGCAGTACGAGAGCCGATTGGACCCCTACTCGACGGGGTCGAGTTCTCCCCACCCCGGGGGATTTGATGAGGACATCTCCCGGCATTCCCTATGGCACGAGGCGACTCCGACTTCGTGACCCCTTGGAGATGTGGTCCTCATGGCTATCTTTATTTGTTGCTTATGTAGTTTCTTTATTTGAGTCATATCATGTGTAATTTTCCTTTATTTGAGTCCATTATCTAGGTCTTAGAGTTAATTATCCAAGTCTTGAGTCATTTGGACCCTTAGTTGAGGACATTGGGCCCAGTTAGTGGGCTTGGCCCATGGGCGCCCCCCCCTGTCTCTTGGTCTTTTGCATTTATGCACTTTGTTAGGGGGTTTTGTGCAAATGGTCCAACTCTATATAAGGACCCCCCCCTCTCCCATTTGTAACAACTTTGGATGAATTGAAAAATTAAACCCTCAAGTATTCTCTCTCCCTCTCTCTATAGTTCTCTCTCTCTCTCTCACTACTTCTCCCTCTCTCTCTCTAAATTTCGAAATCCTCTCTCTCTCCTCCCTAATCACCCTTCTTTAAGACCCCTCCCCCTTCCCTATACACTCATTCAATTCCCCCTCCAACCCCTAGGTGGAAACCCCTTCTCCTAGGCACCCTTTCATCTTCCCAGGCACCCTTTCACCTTCCCAAGGCCACTCCCCACCCTTCCCAAGCCATATTCCTCCACCCAAGACCCCTTTCCCCTCTCCAAGGGACCCCTTCACCTCCCTAGGTCGTCCATCCCCTTCCCCTCCCTCCTAGGGTCGCACCCCCCTCCACCTCCACCCACATACACCACCACCACCTTAGCCTCCCCTCCACAAATCCATTCCAGCCCGCAGGCAGTTTCTGGCCCCAACTTGCAGAGCATTTTCCAACCCGTTCCAGGAGGATTCGGCATCCAAGCGCTTCAGCAAACTTGTGCATCCACGAGTCTTCTCCGCAGGCGAGTTGGAATCGCTCCGTTCCAAGATCGTGGCCGGCCGCTAGCTCCGTTCTACCACGACTGCGCACTGGGGGCTCAACCAGAAGGCCATCTCTGTTCGACCCTCGTGCAGCGGCCAAGACTGGAGGAATCGGTCATCAAACTCTTCATCAAAATTCTTCCTCCCCCTGTCAGCTTTCAGAAGCCGAAGACGGAGCATCGTTTGAACGCCGTAAGTGGAAGTTACCATTTTTATACCGCCGGGCGTTCGTTCTGCCTCCTGTCTGTCTTCCCCGACCTGTCCCCCTTCAACGGGACCATCCTGTCCACACGGACTTCAGACAGTGGCGAGGCTGGCTCCGTTGGAAAGTAGACTTCCCCACGCTTCCATCGACACCGGCCGTTTGCAAAACAGAGCCCGGGAGCGTTCGTGGCGTCCTCGGCAATCTGCTGTTCAGAAGCTGAACCTGTGCAGGTCCTGAACAGGGACCCCGTTCGGTCGATCGTGGCAGCCCGGCTCGTGCAGAAAGAAAATCCATAAAATTTGAGGCGCACCCCTATTCTGTTACGAAGCCAACGACACCGACCGCGCCTCCGGCAAAATTCCAGAAAGTGTTCTACGGCTACATCAGTGACTGCTGGTCCAGAATCCCAGAACCGGACAGGTTTCGGTATCGACCGCCGGTGTGATAATTAACCAATTTTCCCCACCCCGCTTGGCCGGCTGAAGGCCCCACCCTGCGTGGTGGTAGTGTTTGGTGTAAACTCCATAACCCCCACCCCGAGATCCCCCCTCCTGCGAGAGGCGTAGTTGTGTAATTAACTAACCAGCAGGTCAAGCTACCCCGCCGCGGCGTTCGGGTGCATACCCACGCCTCCCGGCGCGCCCATCGTCTCCGGCCGGGATCGGTGTCTTCACACCGATCAGGTGAGCTTCTGGTCCCTCTCCTGGTCCTCATTTACTTTGCTTAGCTAGTATCGTTTCCTTAGCTCGTTGGCGGTAATTGAGTGCCCGGACTTGATTGTTTGTGAAACCACGAGCGCACCACCGTGGCAAGTGAGAGAGCGCCACCCAAGCCCACGCCCCAGCGTGCTAGCCCGCCCATAAGTTGGGTATCCCAGGCCCATTAGGGGTCAGCCATAAGCCCACCAACCGGTGGAAACCTTAGGGTCCCACCCCGGATCCTCGCCGGCATCACTCGGACCCACCGGGAGCGCATGTGCGTCGCGTGAGATAGGTCGCACGGTGAGCCGAATTGAGAGCTTGTATGCTTGTGGATGCATAGGTCTAAGGGTCATTATCATCCTAGGTAGACCGTGTCACATCAAGAAGAGGAGGAACAACTAGCTTGATCAGAAAAAGGAAGGAAAGGGGGTGAAAAAGTGGATACAGGAGGTAATACAGAGGAAGTCCCCTCACCAGAGGGGGAGAACATTTAGCAATGAATCTTGAAGGAGCGGCCCCTGGGTCGGGACGCACTCAGAAGACAAATAGGAGGTCTCCTCAACAGAAATGGAGGTTTGGAAAGTTGGGAATTTGGCATTTTTTTTTCGTTTTTGTTTTTGTCTTTATTTTTATTTTCTGTTTTAAGAAGAAAGTAGTGTGCAGGGAGGATAGTAGGAGGAGTGGAAATTGCCAGATCAGAGAAAGATGGAATCAGTGATGGCCCGCGCGGGGGCGTGATGGAGAGTTTAGAAAATCGCTCGAGGAGCGAAGAAGGAATTGTGAGAGAAACTTGGATTGAATCTGGAGATAAATTGATTATAATCGGAGGCGGTCTTGGCACACGACCAAACCGATGAGAATATAGAGAAGCAAGCACAGATGGGTGCATGGAAGGGAGAGAAAAGAGGCCGGCCCAAAGCCTGTCCACGGTGAAACCTTCTTCAAACGGAACATCTGGCTCTCCAGTATCAGTGTAGTCACTCAGCAGCTGTCTCTTATCTGTAATTACGGACGGCTTCTCAATCAATTCATGAATAAGTGGCGGCCATTCTGGATCAGTCGGCATGAAGAGGCGGCTCAAAGAAATAGTAATATCCTGCATATCGAACCACCTGTACCAGTCACATTCTGGATCATCCATTTTCCTTCTCTTGTCAGGCCTTAAGGACTCCAGGGCTTTGTATGTTGCCAACGGGGCAATATGATGAGCAAACTGTCTAGCATGCACATCCTGACAGTCTAATATGGAAGTAATTATGGTAGTTTGCTCCTTATTTTGAAAGCCACCTGTGACAAAATGTGTCTTCAATGTCCAAGTGAGCGGCTGGCGATCTGTCTTTAATGTGGATGTCATAAATGCCCATGGTTCATCTTTGTTTTTGCCTGGCCCTTTGTAGCCTAGGCCACCTCGTGTAATCAGCTTCTGAGGTTTAACAGGCCTAATCCTGCCTTGATAATTGGCACCCAGACCTTTGCCATTTTGATACCCCATTTTCATCAAGATGTTCCAGCTAGAGGTGCTCATCATTGTTTTCTTCTTTTTCCCCTTGGGAGGCAGGGGTGTCATAGCAAATGTTGTGATTTTTTCTGGCATTGGTTGTGGACAAGGGACGTCCAGCACAGATAATAGTGGTTTGTTGGCCGGCCACATGGATGAAACTGATGAAGCCACATGAATATCTTCCTCTGGAAAAATCGGCATACTGGTAACTTTAATAATGCGGCCCTTGTGTGGGAATTTAAGGCATTGATGATTTGTGGAGGGCACCGCATCGAGTTGCTGAATGTAGGGGCGTCCCAGAATGCCATTAAATGTCGGATCCATATCCAGAATGTGAAAATCTGCTGTGATGGCGGCAGGACCCAAACTTACTTTTAACGTAATCATGCCTAGAGGAGGTTTCTTCGTGTTATCATATGCAGTTACTGTGATAGTAGATGGTCGAATTTGGCTTTCCGGAATGCCACACAACTTCAAGGTGCTAGGTGGCAAGACATTGATGGATGCCCCAGTGTCCACCAGACATTGCTTAACAGCCACCTTATTAATGTCAACTGTGATGCATAGAGCGTACTTTCTTGCTGAGAGTGGCGCCAGTTCATGTTCATGGAAAGTAATTGCCGGCTGACTGCTAGCGGGCGTTAAAACCGTGACTATCTGCTCAACTGGAATGTCCTCATTGACCATCACCTTTTGCAGATATTCTTTCAAAGCTAGCTGATGAGTGGTGGACCTTTTAATTAATTCCAGGATTGAAATCCTTGCTGGGGTTCGGTCCAAGTGCTTTAGCAAATCATACTGAGTCCCTGGCACTGACTCTTGTTCTTGTTCTTGCTCTTGCGGCCCCTGCACGGGCTCTAGCTCTCTCTGTGGAAAAATACGGTGGAACATCCGTCCACTGCGGAGCGGCGCCACGCCTTGACGTGCCTCTGTCGGGGCAAGTGCGGGAGGAGGATTAGAAGAAGAAGAAGGCGTGTCGGTGTTAAGAAGTGGCGGTGCGGGAGTTCCTGCAGAGGGAATCCCCGTAGGGGGTGTTGGTGCCCTGGTAGGAGGCGTAGGAGTAGAAAGGGATACCCGTATGCGGGGGGAATTGGTGGGGGGTGGAATGAGAAGAGTTCTGGGTAAAAAAGGTGGTGGAACCGATGGTGGGGGGATCCTTGCCGGTGAAGGAGTAGTGGTGGTGTGTGCAGTGGGCGTTGGTGATGGGCGGATGAGGAGTGGCTTAGATGGCAATGGGTTGGTGGTGGATGGGTTTTGTTGTGGCGTAGGCTGTGGAGGTGGTAAGCGTGTAAGAAGGGGGCGAACCGGCAAGGTCGGAGAATAGGCGGAGGTAGGTGGATTAACGGGGCACAGAAGAGATCGGCCCAATTGAGGGGTAGGAGAAGAAGAAGGGGTGCGCAAGAGGCACGGAGGTTGATTTTGATTGTGATGCAGTGCCCCGACAGAGGCGTTTTCTTCATGCCATCCCTGCCCTCTTTCCACCTCATAGAGAGACGTGACAGGGTTTACGTGCTAGTTTGGCGGGTGCTCCGGCAGTGGATTGTGGACGATCCCCATGTCGTGCTGAGGCGCTGGAGCTTGTTATTGCTGCTGTGGAGCTGGTTGCTGTGGCTGCTGAGCCTGTTGCTGCCGAGGAGACCTTCTTTCTTTCATGGTGGCGATGAATTGTCTCGTCTCATCCCAATTGATGTCACCCTGGTCATTTAGGTCATAAATGTAATCTCTGAAGTGGAAGTAACGATCAAGGTTGTGACCGGGTGCACGATGGAAAGTGCAGTAACGGGATGTGTCAACATTAGCGGGCCACACTGTCCTTTCCCTTGGTAACATGAGCAGATTGGCGGCCATTAAAGCATTGAAAATATCCGGGAGACTTTCTGGTAGTGGAGGGTAGTGGTCCCTTTTGGGGCCAAGTGGTGATCTCCGTTGTTGTTGTTGGCCATAGTTGGTAGGTGGTGGTACCTGGTGGTACTGTTGCGGAGCTGGAGGGTTAGCGCGGGGCGCTTGGTTTGGCGGTGAGGCAAAGGAATGTTGGGGTGCGAATTGGCGTTGTGGAGTGGAGTTGAAATGGGGGCTTTGTGGTGGAGGAAGGTTAGGTCATGGGTTAGCTTGGTGGTGAGGGTGGCCAACTACACCAACCTGCTCGTTTGCAATAGTGCCCTCCGTCGTGGGCCCGCTGTTGTTGACAGATGTGGTTTTCTTGAATAGCCGTGGCTTCGGCTCAAACATGCCCATAATGGGCGAATCCTTCATCTACGTCTGGATATAACGAGCCCTTTCATAGAGCTCCTCCATGGTGGTTAACCTATTCATGGCCAAGATATGCCGGAACTGAGGAGTTTCATTAGAAATTATCATCTTAACTTGTTCTTGTTCCGACAGTGTATCTTTCAGCTTCTCGGCCATTAACCGTCATCTATCAGCGAACATTATGAAGTCTTCCTCGGGCTTCATTTTTTCCGCAACCAGGTCCGTGAGTGAGAGGGAGGGTCCGACCCGGTCTCTGTATTTCTGCAAGAACTTCCTCTGAACGATATCAAAGTCACCGGCATCAGCAGGATCCAATGAATAGAACCATTCAAGGGCTGGCCCCTCCAGAGATCTCCTGAATAAGTAAGCCAAGGAGGCCTTGTTGTCTTGCCAAAAGGAGGTCTCGTACATAAAATCCTTCAAATGAATAAAAGGGTTACCAGTCCCATTATATCGCCAAAAATTCGGCATCTCAGATGGTGGTAAGTGGAAGACTGGCAATGTAGGGAGCGAGATCTCTGGGGCATTCTTAGCCATGGTGACCTTCTTTAGTTGCTCTTCCATGCTAGCCAACTTCTGAAGCAGTAGAACATTAGTGTCGGACTCGACTGGGGCCGGATTTTGAATAAAAGAATGCGGTATAGGCGTCCGTAGAATTCAGGGAGGTTGGGGAAATTGGGGCCTAACCGCAGAGTGGCTCGCCTGTTGGGCCGGCATGGCCGTACCAGGCGTTGGTGGACGGGAAGGAGGTTTATGCAGGACCGCTTGGTCATTAACGGGGTGATGGCCACTCTCGGCCGGAGGGGGATTGGAGGATGAAGAAGGAACAGACTTCCCTTTCAAAGCGGCCTGAACTGCCTGCCGCTGGGAATCATCCAATTAAGATAGTGCATTAATTAAATCCGTGACATTGAAGGATGGGGAAGGATTCCCCGAAGTGTTGGAAGGCACAGCCTGAGAAGAGGGCACAACCTCTTGAGGAGTGGTATCAACCACATGGACTTGAGGATAACGAGACTGAGGAGGAGGGAAATTTCCCTCATGATAGATGGAATCTTGGAGGGGACTTTCATATTGACCAAAAACATTCTCATCCTCATCATCATAAGAATATCCGTAGCCTGCCATGTTGATGATTTTACCTGAACGGAGTTGCATGTTTAAGAGGAGAGACGGCCTTATAAAGGAACTATCAAACAAAACCCACTCAAACCAAACAAGCCAAATCGACCCAAGCAAGTTTATGCAACCAAGTTGAGATGAACGCAAGATTTTAGTGTTCCGCTTGAGATTAGAGTGGATTAAATTACAGAATAATTCCCTCTTTTGCAAAGTGAAACCTAGTTTATCCAAGTGTGATCTCCGGGTTAACTAGATTCTTTCTCTCCCCTCACCAACGATAGGTTCTCTATACTCTGGGTACTTCAAGGGTACAACCAGCCCGGCGTCCGTGAGGGAATCCACGGGTGCGGGGACTTACGGAGGTCTTGGAAAAGGGATTTTCGGTCCAAAGAGATGGAGTGCTCAATGGAGGGTTCTCCCGATTCCAAGAGAGGTGTGTGAAATCCTAGTGTAGAGAGAGGAGGTCTCTCAACCAAATGCCACAAGATGCAAAATAATATGATCAGATCACAGCAATATAGGTAAGCAATGTAATAATCAATCCAACAATCACAGACAGCAACAGGAAGCAGGTTTCTGTAAAAACGCAGGAAAAAGACGACCTGGGGCAGGTCGCTATCAACCAAAGAGACGACAGAGTCACTGTCGTGAATCACTGTGAAAGCCCACGAGCCAACAATGAGAAAACAAAACACGCCTCTGGGTGAGGCGCTATAATCGCAAAGGACGCCTCTGCAACAGGGCGTCAAATATGAAAACGCGCCTTGACGTGAGGCGCTATGCAATAAAAGGGCACCCTGGGGCAGGGCGTGAATTCACAGACAGTGTGATAAAAAGCAGTAGAATAATGAAAGACGCCTTCTGGTAAGACGTAACACAGACAATAGACGCCCTCGATGAAGGCGTTAAAAGAAAACGCGTCTCTGGGTGAGGCGTTAATTCAGGAAAATAATCAAACAATCACAAACTGACTGATCCCGGGAGTGTGCAGTGTGCACGGTGGAGGGTGCCCGTGGGGCACAAAAGGAGGGGTACCGTGGGTACCAAGGGGAAAGGGCACACGTGGGTGCCGAAGGGGAAAGGGCACACGTGGGTGCCAATAGGAAAGGGCACACGTGGGTGCCAATAGGAGATGGTAATCAAAAGAAAAACAGTGGATGTCCCACCGTGATCGCCAATTTGTAGATTGTGATAAATCCACACATGAAGAAGAGGGATTAAATATGAGAAAACACATGGGGGAGAGATGATATAATAATGAATAAAAGAAGCACGTAGTGCTACTAAGGAGGGTGATCGCCAGAGGGGTTACCTCAAGAAGAAACAAAGAAGATCGCGAATACCTGGGGAAAAATAGAACGCGGGATGGATTGTGAATTCCTCCTCCTCCTTCAATCGACCGGCCGATGAAGGGTGTTTTCCTTTATTGATTACCCTTGTAAAAAAGACAAAACAAATAAACAAAAGAAGTGGATCAGCCAAGTGAATGTAGTATCAATCCCAAGTTGATGATATGATGATGAATAGAGAATAAAACATGCGCACCTTTTTTTTTTGTTTTAAAACCCCTAAAGAGATAGGGAAGGAGAAGATATGATGAAACTAATGCAAAAGGAAAAAAATAAGCAATAGACGTGATGATCAATGAAAAACAACGCAACGAAAAACCCTGCTGTCCCTGATGACAGTAAAGGGAACCGGAACCGATGCTGTTGGCAGGAAGAAAAAGGAAGCCGAGAGCTAAAAATTGCACAGGAAGAAGAAGGAAGCAGAGAGCGTCTATGCACAAAAACTCTGATCTCGATAGCCTGCTCTCGCAACCTGCCAACCTAACCCTGCCAACCTTCTCTCGTAACCTGCTAACTTCGCACGAGGTCGATCAAGACATCCCTATATAGGGTTCCAGATCCAAGATAACCTCGGATTCGGAAGGATAAGAACGGGCAATGATCAAAGAAGGCAGGACTCTAGTCCCAATTCGAGCAAGGAGACCATTAAAGGCAGGGAACTTCCCAGGAAAGACGAGTTTAAGCAGGACACGAAAAGGGGAGACACGACCTTCAGAAGGGCGTCAAATCACAAATTGACGACCTACATCAAGACGTTACTCAAAAACACGACCATGAACAAGGGCGTCACTTCTTGGATTTAATTTGGCAATAAAACTTACTTTATTTGAAAATTATGAGAAAACGCCTGAGATGAAGGCGTTACTTGAAAACATGCCCTGAAGAAGGACGTTAATCAATAATTTGAACTTATTTTGAAACCGGATAATACCAGGAATTGACGCCCTGACATTTAGTCGTCTTTTCTTTTGAACACGCCCCTCTTCAGGTCGCGAATCACAAAAATGCAAAGATCAAATCAAACACACACAAACAATAGAAAAACTTCATATTATGAATGTATTGAAGTTCACTTTTGGGGCATCAACATAGTGACATGAGATTTGATCAACATGGCGTCAATTTTGGCGTGTCTACATGGTTCAGGTCTCCTCATGAAACCTTAAATTATGGCTGTGGGAACTATTTTTGTTGATGCCACTCTGATAAATTTATATGAAAGCATGTGGCTCATTGCATGAATGTCGATTTAATGAAAATGTTGTTTTGTGAAAAGATCGTCATGGTTGCCTGATGGACTGTTACATGGAATGTACATGGGATGTGTGACACTTGCACATTGATTCATATCTTCTCTTAAAACCATAGCACATAGCATTTTTGTCATCATCAAAAAGGGGGAGATTGTTGCCCCCAAGGTTATGATGTGTGGCTTAGAGAGTTTTGTTGATGACCGAGTGCAATGTGGCTAGGAATCGTTTGAGTGGTTTGTTGTTTTCTCTCAAAATTCTAAATTGGTTGTATCATACAATGGTGAATGAAGCATGAAACTCCATGACCCTTTGTAATGCTGAATCAGCTAAACCAATTATAGAATTGAGGATCAATGGTAAATTCAGGTAATTTGATGAAGTAATATTTGATATGTGCTTGATAAATAAAATGCTTCATGAATTCTCTTTGAATGGCCACTGGAGACCATCTTGGAATGAGCTCTCCTATTTCACAGGTTAGTGCAGGGAAAATCTCACATGTGTAAGATTCCATAAGGATTCATGGTTATTCATGGTTAAATTACACAAGGTGAAATGCAAGGATAAGTTTGTGAAATTAACATTGAAGCAAAACTAATTTCATTGTGGTGTTTTTACAGGTTGGAAGATCTCCTAAAACCTCATTTATAATGCCAAAACCACAGTGAGGTTGTAGGTTCTTAATTCTAGCAGATTTGGGTCTTTTTGCCTTCAAAAGGACTTGGTGTCGACACCAAATTCCCTGTGTTCTGTCAGCTCTTGTATTTCATGCCCCAGGGAGCTGGTGTCGACACCTGGTGTCGACACCCATTCCCATTTGTTTTGTTTTTAATAGGCCTGGGAAGTAGGTGTCGACACCCATTTTGACCTGTTCTGGCTGGGACGGTTCTGCTTAGGCCTTGGCCTAGGTGTCGACACCTCAGTGGCGCATCCGATCGTGACTTTTGCGAAGTTGCTCAAAACCCTACCTACTCCGATCCAAGTGCTCTCAAATGATTGGTCCGTGGATCCCTAGATTTCCACAAGTGTGGAGACATGTTTTGGGTATAAATAGAAGCTCCTAGGGCATCCAAAATGAAGGCTTTTGAGGTTTACACTTTTTTGGCTCTCTTTCTTGTGCAGGGTGGCGGCTGCAGATCCAAGGCTTCCTCCAGATCGATTTGTGCGTCAAAGCTAAAGGAGAACTGGTTTTCACCTTTCGAACAGTCCCTTGCTAGATGCTACGTGGAAAAGCGATCAACAACCTTATTTGAGCAAGAATCGCCCGCCCTCTCCGAAGAACAGTCTTCATCCTACAAAAAACTCAAGCATGTTCGACGGAAAGAAAGGGGGAGTTCTACCAATGAGAATATCATTTTTAGTTTGAGTTCTCAAGTTATTTTGGGTCATATCTTGAATATTCAGTGTAATTGTTAGCATCTTGAATCTGTCTTTTTGTGTGTTTGCTCGTGAACGGAGACACGAGTGTGGGTGTATGTGGGCGGCCCAGCTTGGCTGCCGTGTGCGTGGTTGCTGTAGTATACAGCGTGTGTGGCTCACATCTTAGTGGAGCGTTTATCCTCACACAGTGAGGGGTGGATGTTGGGGGCACGTTTGTGAACCCGAACCACCTAAAATCCTGTGCTCCTTTGTGGTTTGCTTGATCGCAAGTTTTTACGAGTGGGCCCTGTGCTAAGTTGAGTGGATTTTCCTTCCGACATAGTTCCACTGTGTTCATTTACTCGTGTTTATGAGAGAGATCATGTTCACGTGAGAGTGAGTGCTTGTATGCCTAAGATTCATTCAAAATCTGCAGTCAACAATTTTAAACAAACATCTCATTTATTGAAGACATTTTTTTTGGAGCCAATCAATTCACCCCTCCCCTCTTGATTGCTACTCAACTAGGCACAACAAATTATGACCATTTTTGATGAAGGGGAACTCAAATTCTAGATTTACGAAAGTCACAAGGTCCTTGATATAATCTAATAGCGTAAATAACATATAGTAAGAATGTATACAAGGAAGATGGTGAAGGCAATAGGCATGAAGGGAGCTGAGAAATGCAATGCGATGCAATCACCGTGGGACCTGAGTAATGCCTAGACGGTGGGGCCAAAAGCTTCTTTCCTGCGCTCAAAAATTGATTAGCCAAGATATCATGAAAGATAACAACCAATGAATTAAGCATTTAAGTATAACAATCACAACATCAAAGCATTGCATCAAAGCATGAAAGCATGGATCAAAACACTCAATCAACTGTGTTGAGGGCATAGCATGAAAGACATAGCATGAATTATAACAATCACATCAGGAATAACATAGGTAGCATGGATAGTTATAGCATGAAAGCATCAAGCATTAATCATGTGAATCATAGTATTGAATAACATTGAAAACATCATGGCGAGCATACTTTTTGAAAGCACCAATGTTTGTTGTGTAAACCATGAGGATGACAACTTGGCCATTGGTTAAGATTCAGAACTGAATGATCAAGATTGAAGTGGTGATACCCAGAGTGGCAGGAATAATCAAAGAGATTGGCAATGAATGACATTGATGGAGAACTAGGGGAAGAATCAAAAGGTTGATGCAAGTAAAGGAGATAGGACGCATCCCATGTTCTTGGTCCTTACAAAAGTTGTCCCTATGAGACACCATTTGGATAAACAAACAATGAAAAATATAATGTAAATTTTTATTAATTTTGAAAATATTCAAATTTTTATGAGTTTTGGCAATATTCAATTTTTTTTGATTTTTTTGAAAATATTCAACCTTTTTTGGAATTTTTAGAATATTCAACTTTTTTGGATTTTTTGAGAATATTTAACTTTTTTTGGAGTTTTGAAAATATTTCAACTTTTTAAGATTTTTAAGAATATTAAACTTTTTTTAAAATTTTGAGAATATTTCATTTTTTTTTGAAATTTTAATTTCAGACGTTGCTAATTGCAGCACCAAGGTAATTTAAACCACTGGCTAGGGATCCTTGTTCCTTTCCCTTTCGGTAAGAACTGCCCAAAGTAAGGCGTGCATTAAAGGTGACACACTATAGTCGGCTACCCTTAAATAACAGTGTCCCTACTAAGGCCATATCTGAGAAACACTCAGTCTTGGAGGGAGAAGAGAAGAAAAATTGGGGATAAGCCTTGTGTGAGTTAAGAAGATATTGGGTTTTAACTTCCTTTCATAGCACAACCCCTAGAGATTCGGTCTATTGCGTCGGGACTTTTCGCCATATTATCGAATCTTAATTCTCTTTTAGGCACGCAATTGACCGGGCTCATGACATCCAGCGGAGAAACTGTACTGCCCTCTTGCCATGCCAAAAATTTTGATATTTCTTTTCATTATTTTGATCATCGTTTTTTTTCTTATCCTTCGGACTTGAGAGATATGGCAATTGGGATAAGGTCTTGATAGACTATCCCCATTTGAGACTTCCTCTTGTCGGGGTGTGCTTAGGTTAGTTGTCTTGCCCAGAATACATCTACCCTCATATTTTAGCCGAGTAGAGAAGAGAAAAAGACCTCGCGCCCTCGAGCCTGGCCCAAGTAGCAAATGTGTTTTCCAAGGGAGATGGCTAAGGACGCCATGAAGTGTGTGCAGTGCCCAGCTAAGGATTTCCCTTAACGAGCGAGGATGGAATGTCGAACTCCCAGCGCGGGGTTCTTACAACCAAAAGATGCTGCAAAAGCAAGCCTAAAGACTCTTTTTAACATTGACTTTAATTAAAGACCTAGGATAAGGCCTGGACTACCACTCTTAATCATGTTAATAAACACTTCATTTTGAAAACCGTGCATGGAGATGAATGAAGTAATGAAATACAAACTTACGCAAACATGTTACCTTGCGACCTTTGTTGTAAAAGCAGCTTCCGAAGGCGATCTTAATCATCATGGGATTTGCCTTCTTTTGGCAGATAAAAGAGAAGGAAGCAAAGATTTGAAAGTGGCTAAACAAGAAGGAGCGGTGCCTAGACAGGACGCAGACAAATAAGGAGAAAAGAAAAAGAGGTGAGAGCTAGAACTCCCTTACTAAGGCACAGAGACCTTGATCACATGAAAGGTCTACAGAAGAAAAAAGAATCAAGGGGAGGAGTGAGGACTAAAGCCTCGAAAGCAGTGAGAGAACTGGTAGCTGCCCAAAGTAGTTGAGGTGGGAGAAGTCGTGTCGGACTCGGGATCGAGAGGGGTTAAGAGAAGGAATTGGTAAATCGAGAGTGGCGGATCCGGAGGGTCCGGAGGTCGAGGAGGAGAATCATGCGGGAGAGAATCCGGAGGTTCCAGAGGAAGAAAATGTCGAGGGACGCGATGCCCTAGGAAAAGCTATGGAAAAAGGTAATTCAAAATGAGGAAGAGAACAAAGGACGCGATGTCCCATAGGAGTAGAAGGATGAATCGATAGAAAGAGATGAGGTCTGGAGGCTCCGATGGAATAGAGTGAGAAGGGATGTGATGCCCTAGTAAGAGTGAAGAATCTGGTGGTTCCAGAAGAAAAGAGCTTGAAGGGGCACGGTGCCCAAAAAGGATAGGGGAATGAAAAGAATCCGGGGCTTCTGGAGGAAGAAGATGAAAGGGGGCGCGATGCCCTGGGAGGATTGGAGAATGAAATAAGGAATCCGGAGGTTCTGGAGAGAGAAAATAGTGAGGGTCGCTATGCCTTAAGAGAGGAGATAGAGAATCCAGAAGTTCCCGGGACAAAGGTGAATCAAAAGGAATAGAATGTGGAGGATCTGAGGGTTCCAGAAATCAGGGAAGATAAGGATCAAGAGATGGAGAATCCGAAAATTTCGGAGAGAAAGGTGAGTTGGAAGTAGTATGGAGAGGATCCAGAGGTTCTGGAAGACATGGAAGATGCGGGTTCGGAAACCCGGGAAAGAAAGATAAATGCAAATGCATGAAATGCAATGAATGCAAGGGATGCATGGAATGTAAAGGATGCAGAGAATGCGAAAAGCACAAGGAGTGAGGGGATGAGAACCCTCTCGTCACCCAACGGGTGGCCCATAGGGAGGAATTAGCGGTTGATGGGAGGATGGATGGAATAGAATAAGAAGTGAATGAATTGGTGGGAGGCCCCGTAGTACAAGAAAGCCCACCCCTCCAAAGTGCTCGACCGGATGGCTCAAAGACTGGAATCAAGGCCCAAGTGCTCTCATTCGATGAAATATAAACAATTGTATGGCTCAAAGTGAGTGGCAACTCCATTGGTGAGTAGACATGATGAAAGTTAGGGAGCTCCACTTGTAGTGTGAGAATCTTGATAGGAAAGGGGTATCTTCAAAGGTAGCTCCCTTAAAAAGCAAGGAATATCAAAATGAGGGAGTCGGAACTTCGGCATGGGAAACTTTGTAGTGCCCAAGGATCGTGGAATATTTTCATGAAAAGTATTCGGTAAGATGGGTGCTAGCCCCTGGCATGGAAGCGAAAAAGGGATAAGCTTGGTATTGGAGGCTTCAAACAAGGGATGCCCTGCCCGGCCCTTGAGCATGGACTTCATCACCTCCTTAGTAGCAGAATGTGTCATTAGAATGCGGGAGGGGAACCCCTTCTTTTGACTAGGAAGTTGTATAATGATGGAACAAGGGGTAATGAGAGCATCAAAAGTATCTTGGCCAATGAGCAAAGTGATCTTGATAACCTTAGCCTTGGCCCTCAATGGCATCAATTCTTGACATATTTCCTTGGTGAGCATTGTTGGAGACCTTTCACAAATGCCCGGAACAAGAATGCGAATCGGCATCTGGCAAACAAAATCTTGACTTTTGAATAGCATAGCCGCGGCCAAATCCTTCTTGCTCGGCTCTTGAATATTGTCCTTGGCACATGCACTTGTAGTTATACATCCACTCCGGGGGGTGGAGAAAGGCAAGATTGTCACGTCCCGAGCTTTTTAATACAGCGGAAGGAATTTCGAGAACGTGAACAGCCGACATGGAAAGCCTCTTGCAAGCAAGTAATTAGAGCGCAAGATAATTGCATAAGTAATTTTCTCAAAACTCCAACTTTATTTCATAACAATAATCAAAAGTACACAAGACCATTAATGTTTGACAACCTTCTATCATACGACTCAAGAAATCAAAAATTACAATGTGACCCGACTAGACACTAGATAACTAGGCTTCTCTCATTCCAATGGACTATTAATCGCTCTCGGACCCGCTATTTGCATAATCCGACTCTGATTCACTGGTATTTCCTGAAAAGATAAAAAAATAGGTATGAGCACACTTGCCCAGTAGGTATCTTCGTATCAACATGAAGGTAATATTTAATTGATTAATGCTTAAGCTCTAAAGATTAAGGAAAAAATGAGAATGCGGTAAATCATACGTCATAAACAAAATAATCAAGAATATAGAGTCACGAGATATCTGAGCAAACAAACATAGTCGAGTATATGAACAAGCAAGAGTTAATCATGTAGATATATATTTGGCCTTTCATGAACGAGAAAGTACGAGCATGTATCGAGAAAGTACTTACACAATCTTGTAAAGGCTATGTACTAGAAAATCATTAACAAGCATCCAATTTCCATTTTGAGCCTCTTGGTTCTTCACTCGCCTATAAAAAAAGTACTCCTGACGTAATGTGATGCCAGTATTCATCGTACCCCATGGTTTTCAGCACGTTTCTGACCATCGGCTGTGGGGGCTAGTGTCGAGTCCTTGGACACAGTCCGTGCCCGCTCTTGCATCTTCAAGTTATAGATCAAGCTAATTCCATGAGATAACAATAATTTCAGCCAATAATTTTAATTTCAAATAATAAATTTCATGACCAAGTAAATAAGGTATAGAACGCTCGAAAAATGATATGAGATTTCAAAGAAGAATTAAAAAAACATTATGCTACGGTGGCATTCTGGCAGCATAACGGTACATTAATTAAGTTCCATATCTTAACATTAACTTGTTATACATAAGTTTGGAATCTAGATAATCCTAAGATCATCCAAGAATAACATTTAGATAACCCCTAGGTCAAACCTTAGGTTAAGAACAAGACAAAAATAAACGGTCATCTACTGGACCATTTCAAGAATGAAACGGTCACAGCTAGGCCGCTTAATCAATAATAACGGTCCAGTAAAGGCCGCATTTAAGCTGTGTCAACCAGAATGAAAAGAAGGTCGACACTTGAAGAATTCTGGAGAATAACGGTCGCCAGGGGGCCGTTTTGTGAACAAAACGGTTTGAGAAAGATTGCTAAGTAACAGAGACAATCTCCTATAGGCCGCAATTTAACCAGAGTACAGAAAATAAAACGCCGATCATGTGAGTGCTTTCTAGATAATTTGGGTTTTAAGGGTACAACCAGCTCGGCGTCCTAGTGAGAATCCCAGGCTCGCGGAATCTTACGGAGTCCTTGAAACATAATCCCCTAGTCCGACATAAGGAATATCCGACGGAGAGGTTCACAAGTCCAAGAAATGTGCCTATAAGTGCAACGTGTATCTAATGGTCGCATATCGGAATAAATGCCATGTACTTATGAAAGACTGTAAGATGAGCGTGATCGATTAAAACCAACGGTAAAAACCATTATATTAATACCACATGAAATATGTCCTCAACGTGGAAATTATTTATTTACAAAAGTATAAGTTTTGCATAGAATTACACATTTATGAAAAATAAGGGTTAAACATGCTTACAGTGAAACAAGGTATTTAACAGAACATTAAACATAATAGAATTACAAATATAATGCAATTAACATAAGAATTTATATTTGGTTCGGACTGACATAAAACGATCATTAACCTGCAGCCAGCACCTCAAAAACGGTCACACGATAAACTGCATGAAAATATAGAAACCGTCCTTTAAATGACCACATGGTTTCCCTTGCGGTTCCTGTAAGACCGCCATCTATCTTCGGACAGAAGCCTTTAAACAATAAACAAACGGCTAATCTAGGTCATATTATGTGTGGGAACGATGTAAAACATGTAGTAAAGCATGCTAGAAGAATATTGGGTTGAGAATATGCATAGGAAATTGTAATTTCAAAAAGAATTGCATCTTTTTCATTAAAGGGTTAGGCTCATGCATGAAAAATACACTAGTTGCGCAGTCACAATAAAACATCAAATTCTTTATGTATAATGCATGAAAACAACTGAAAATTGAGAACTTTTACTCCTAACATCAAGTTTAAGCCGTTCATGAGATAACCTACTTCTGGACCGGGCTTTAAATGTCAAATTTAGGGCTGAAAGTCGACCCTAGTTCCTATTTATCCTAAACTGGATCAGCAACTTCGTGGCCTTCTAACCTTTGATCCTCTTCACCTATGACCACGAAATTTTGAGGGTAAGAATATGATACTAAATAGAAACAAATAACTCTAAAGAACCTATGTCTAATTACCTTGTTTAGGGCTTCTAATTTGCTGCTCAAACTGGCCCGGTCGCACAGGTTCCTGGGTTGCTTGTACCGAACAGCGACTTTGGACGCTTCTTTCTTCCTGATGGCTTGATCTCCTAAGATGAAATTTTGAGGGCAGTTAGACCCTACTATTATGAACAAAATACTCTAAAGAACATACGTGAAATAATGTCTCCTTACCTTAGTTCCACACGAGCCAAAAGTATGGGTCGCGCAGATAAAACTAAAGGTCTATTTATAGGGTTAGCTAGGGTTTTGAGGATTTGAACGAACTTAGAGTCCTAATTAAGGTTTCAATTCGATCTTCAAACATTCTAGACTCTTCCAACTAGTAGATAACATCAATCCCTAGTGATTAGGCTTGAAGAAAATCAAGATTTCCACGTTTCTAAACTATTCGCGATCAGACGGATAATAGCGGTCGAGTGGAGACCGTTTTATACCTGAGGCGGTCTCTCGATAGACCATTTCCATCCCTTGGCGTTGAATTTGAACTATTTCAAACTCTTTGTTGATTTATCCGATAATTGGTATATTTATCCCCTAAATTTCGTAAATAGCCTATTTTAAGCTTCTAGAAGATGGGCCAAATCTTGTGGGCTTGGGTTTAGGTCCTTTGGGCTTAATTAAAAGGGCCAGGTCCATCAATAAATATAAGGCATTAATATTTGGCTTTAATTAATTTAGTTTCATTTAATGATCCATTTATTTCTAGAAAAATCTTAGAAAATCTTATAAAACTTCAAGAAAATTCTAAAATACCATATATAAATTTTTGGGGTATTACACCCTCCCCCACTTAAGAGAATTTCATCCCCAAATTCAATATATGGATTTTATGGAGAGTGTACTTACATTTGAATAGCTCGGGAAATCTCCTGTGCATAGCTTCTTCCGTCTCCCATGTAGCATCTTGATCCGATCCTTTGTTCCACCAAACTGTTACCATGGGAATGGTTTTATTTCGAAGCTGTCGTACCTCTCGTTCAATGATTTTGTAAGGCTTTTGTTCGTACGTCAAATCTTTTTGAATCTCCAAATTATCATAAGCGATAATGTGGAATGGATCATAAACATATTTCATCAACATAGAGACATTGAATACATCATGAACTCCTGCGAGCTGTGGAGGCAATGCTAGATGATACGCCACTTCACCCACTCTTTCAAGAATTTCAAAAAGGCCAATGAATATTGGCATAAGCTTATCTTTAATACCAAACATGCGAATACCACGAATAGGGAAAACCTTGAGAAATACATGATCTCCCACCTAAAATTTCAAGTCTCGCCTTCGGTTATCAGCATACGACTTTTACATATCTTGGGCCACCTTGAGTCTTTCTCTTATCACTTTCAACTTGTCGGTTGTATCTCGAACAAGATCAGGGCCTAGAATTTATCTTTCACCGACCTCATCCCAGTATACAGGTGTACGGCAACTCCTTCCATACAATGTCTCAAACGGTGCCATTTGAATGCTAGCTTGGTAACTGTTGTTGTAGGCAAATTCCACAAGAGGTAAATGGTCGTGCCAGCTTCCACCAAAGTCTTTAACACATGCCCTTAACATATCTTCCACTACCTGATTGGTCCTTTCAGTTTGTCCATCAGTTTATGGATGAAACACGGTGCTAAAATTTAACCGGGTTCCCAAAGAATATTGTAGCCCCTTCCAGAATTATGAAGTAAATCGAGGGTCTCGATCAGAAATAATGGTTACAGGGACACCATATAATTTAACAATCTCCTTTATGTATAAAGTGGCCAAGATATCCACAGACCATCGGCTTTAATAGGTAGAAAATGAGCCGATTTTGTTAAATGGTCTATGATCACCCATATCCCATCATGTCCACCTCTTGATTTAGGCAGTCCCATGATAAAATACATCCCTATACTCTCCCATTTCCATTCCGAAATCTCCAAGGGATGTAGTTTCCCAACATGCTTTTGATGTTCTGCCTTAATTTACTGACAAGTAAGGCAACGCGATACATAGTCTGCTATCTCTCTCTTCATATTAGGCAACCAATAATTCCTTTTAAGATCTTGATACATCTTGGTAGCACCAGGATGAACCGTATATTTCGATTTATGAGCTTCTTCTAAGATCATATTCTTAGTATCAGCATGATCCGGGACACAGATACGACCTCGAAACAATAATCTTCCATCATTTGCAATAAAGAAATCTGGTCGTTGCTCCATATCAGCCTTAATCTCCAATAATACAGGGTCATTCTCTTGTAACTTTAATAGATCTTCAATCAATGTAGGTTGTATCCGGATATTGGCTATAATGTAATCTTCTGTCTTCATATCAACATCTAAATTCAACCGAGCAAATTTAGAAATAAGATTCATCATACCTTTCATAAGACTTGATAGCTTCCCCATCGATTTTCGGCTAAGTGCATCGACAACAGTATTTTCTTAGCCAGGATGATATTGAATAGCAAAATCAAAGTCCTTAAGATATTCCAGCCATCGCCTTTGCCTCATATTCAATTCTTTTTGAGAAAAGAGGTATTTCAGGCTCTTGTGATCTGAATATACAGTAAATTTCTCTCCATAAAGATAATGACGCCATATCTTCAAGGCGAATATGACAGTAGCCAGCTCCAGGTCATGAACAGGATAATTCTCCTCATGCCGCTTTAATTATCTTGAAGCATAGCAAATCACCTTGCCCTTTTATATGAGTACGCACCCTAGGCCAATGCCGGATGCATCGGTATAAACTTCAAATCCGCCACCTTCAACGGGCAATGCCTGTACAGGTGCCGAGGTTAGATGTTCCTTAAGAGCCAAGAAATTTTCTTAACATTCCTTTATCCACTCGAAAGGATTATCTTTCCTATTGAGTCTTGTTAAGGGAGCGGCGATCTTGGAGAAATCTTTGATAAATCGCCTATAGTAACCAGCTAGGCCAATGAAACTCTGAACTTCAGATACGGTATTTGGTCGGCTCTAGTCTTTAACAACTTCAACTTTAGAGGGATCTACTGCAATGCCTTCTTTAGAAATAATGTGGCCAAAGAAAGAGACCTCCTTAAGCCAAAACTCACATTTATTCAACTTAGCATAGAGTTGATGTTCCTGTAAGGTTCGCAGCACAACCCTAAGATAATTTCTATATAACTAACTCACCCTGGGTTCTACCCAATTCTCACATGGGTTCGGAATTTCTTCCTAATTCATAGGTATGGGTCCTTAACCTTGGACTTAACCTATAACATGACTTTTTCCTAGGACTTTCTTAGGCCTAGGCTCTGATACCACTCTAACTGTCACGCCCCGAACTTTTTAATATAGCAGAAGGAATTCCGGGAACGTGAACAGCCGGCATGGTAAGCCTCTCGCAAGCAAGTAATTAGAGCACAAGACAATCGCATAAAGGTAATTGCGCAAGTAATTTTCTCAAAACTCAAACTTTATTTCATAACAATAATCAAAAGTACACAAGACCATTAATGTTTGACAACCTTCTATCATACGACTCAATAAATCAAAAATTACAATGTGACCCGACTAGACACTAGACAACTAGGCTTCTCTCATTCCAATGGACCATCAATTGCTCTCGGACCCGCTATTTGCATAATCTGACTCTGATTCACTGGTATTTCCTAAAAAGATAAAAAAAATAGGTATGAGCACACTTGCCCAGTAGGTATCTTCGTATCAACATGAAGGCAATATTTACGTGATTAATGCTTTAGCTCTAGGATTAAGGAAAAAAATGAGAATGCACGCGGTAAATCATACGTCATAAACCAAATAACCAAGAGTATAGAGTCACGAGATATCTGAGCAAACAGACATAGTCGAGTATATGAACAAGCAAGAGTTAATCATGTAGATATATATTTGGCCTTTCATGAACAAGAAAGTACGAGCATGTATCGAGAAAGTACTTACACAATCTTGTAAAGGGTATGTACTAGAAAATCATTAACTAGCATCCAATTTCCATTTTGAGCCTCTTGGTTCTTCACTCGCCTATAAAAAAGTACTCCCGACGCAATGCGACGCCAGTATTCATCGTACCCCATGATTTTCAGCACGTTTCCGACCATCGGCTGTGGGGGCTAGTGTCGAGTCCTTGGACACAGTCCGTGCTCGCTCTTGCATCTTTAAGTTACAGATAAAGCTAATTCCACGAGATAACAATAATTTCAGCCAATAATTTTAATTTCAAATAATAGATTTTATGACCAAGTAAATAAGGTATAGAACGCTCGAAAAATGATATGAGATTTCAAAGAAGAATTAAAAAAATATTATGCTACGGCAGCATTCTGGCAGCATAACGGTACATTAATTAAGTTCCATATCTTAACATTAACTTGTTATACATAAGTTTGGAATCCAAATAATCCTAAGATCATCCAAGAATAACATTTAGACAAACCCTATGTCAAACCTCAGGTTAAGAACAAGACAGAAATAAATGGTCATCTACTGGGCCGTTTCAAGAATAAAACGGTTACAGCTAGGCCTCTTAATTGATAATAACGGTCCAGTAAAGGCCGCATTTAAGCTGTGTCAACCAGAATGAAAAGAAGGTCGACACTTGAAGAATTCTGGAGAATAACGATCGCCAGGAGGCCATTTTGTAAACAAAACGGTCTGAGAAAGACTGCTAAGTAACAGAGACAATCTCCTATAGGCCGCAATTTAACCAGAGTACAGAAAATAAAACATCGATCATGTGAGTGCTTTCTAGACAATTTGGGTTTTAAGGGTACAACCAGCTCGGCGTCTTAGTGAGAATCCCAGGCTCGCGGAGTCTTACGGAGGCCTTGAAACATGATCCCCTAGTCTGCCATAAGGAATATCTGGTGGAGAGGTTCATAAGTCCAAGAAATGTGCCTATAAGTGCAACGTGTATCTAATGGTCGCATACCGGAATAAACGCCATGTACTTATGAAAGACAGTAAGATGAGAGTGAACGATTAAAACCAACGGTAAAAACCATTATATTAATACCACATGAAATATGTCCTCAACGTGGAAATTATTTATTTACAAAAGTATAACTTTGGCATAAAATTACACGTTTATAAAAAATAAGGGTTAAACATGCTTATAGTGAAACAAGGTATTTAACAGAACATTAAACATAATAGAATTACAAATATAATGCAAATAACATAAGAATTTATATTTGGTTCGGACTGACATAAAACGGTCATGAACCTACCGCCAGCACCATAAAAATGGTCACGCGATAAACTGCATGAAAATATAGAAACGGTCCTTTAAATGATCGCATGGTTTCCCTTGCGGTTCCTGTAAGATCGCCTTCTATCTTCGGATAGAAGCCTTTAAACAATAAACAAAAGGCTAATCTTGGTCATATTATGCATGGGAACGATGTAAAACATGTAGTAAAGCATGCTAGAAGAATATTGGGCTGAGAATATGCATAGGAAATTGTAATTTCAACAAGAATTGCATCTTTTTCATTAAAGGGTTAGGCTCATGCATGAAAAATACACTAGTTGCGCAGTCACAATAAAACATCAAATTCTTTATGTATAATGCATGAAAATAACTAGAAATTGAGGACTTTTACTCCTAACATCAAGTTTAAGCCGTTCATGAGATAACCTACTTCTGGACCGGGCTTTAAATGTCGAATTTAGGGCTGGAAGTCGACCATAGTTCATGTTTATCCTGAACTGGATCAGCAACTTCGTGGCCTTCTAACCTTTGATCCTCTTCACCCATGACCACGAAATTTTGAGGGTCAGAATATGATACTAAAAAGTAACAAATAACTCTAAAGAACCTATATCTAATTACCTTGTTTAGGGCTTCTAATTTGTTGCTCAAATTGGCCCGGTCACACATGTTCCTAGGTTGCTTGTACCGAAGCAACGACTTTGGACGCTTCTTTCTTCCTGATGGCTTGATCTCCTAAGATGAAATTTTGAGGGCAGTTAGACCCTACTATTATAACAAAATACTCTAAAGAACCTACCTGAAATAATATCTTCTTACCTTAGTTCCACGCGAGCCAAAAGTAAGGGTCACACAGGTAAAACTAAAGGTCTATTTATAGGGTTAGCTAGGGTTTTGAGGATTTGAATGAACTTAGAGTCCTAATTAGGGTTTTAATTCGATCCTACTCTTCAAACTAGTAGATAGCATCAATCCCTAGTGATTAGGCTTGAAGAAAACCAAGATTTCCACGTTTCTAAACTATTCGCGCTCGGACGGATAATAGCGGTCAAGTGGAGACCGTTTTATACCCGAGGCGGTCCCTCGATAGACCGTTTTCATCCCTTGGCGTCGAATTTGAACTATTTCAAACTCTTTGTTGATTTATCCGATAATTGGTATATTTATCCCCTAAATTTCGTAAATAGCCTATTTTAAGCTTCTAGAAGATGGGCGAAATCTTGTGGGCTTGGGTTTAGGTCCTTTGGGCTTAATTAAAAGGGCCAGGTCCATCAATAAATATAAGGCCTTAATATTTGGCTTTAATTAATTTAGTTTCATTTAATGATCCATTTATTTCTAGAAAAATCTTAGAAAATCTTATAAAAATTCATGAAAATTCTAAAATACCTTACATAAATTTTTGGGGTATTACACCCTCCCCCACTTAAGATAATTTCATCCCCAAATTCAATATATGGATTTTATGGAGAGTGTACTTACTGTTGAATAGCTCGGGAAATCTCCTACGCATAAGTTCTTCCGTCTCCCATGTAGCATCTTGATCCGATCCTTTATTCCACCAATCTGTTACCATGGGAATGGTTTTATTTCGAAGCTGACGTACCTCTCGATCAATGATTTTGTAAGGCTTTTGTTCATACGTCAAATCTTTTTGAATCTCCAAATTATCGTAAGAGATAATGTGGAATGGATCAAAAACATATTTCTTCAACATAGAGACATGGAATACATTATGAACTCCTGCCAGCTGTGGAGGCAATGCTATACGATACGCCACTTCACCCACTCTTTCAAGAATTTTAAAAGGGCCAATGAATCTTGGCGTAAGCTTGCCTTTAATACCAAACCTACGAATACCACGACTAGGGGAAACCTTGAGTAATACATGGTCTCCCACCTGAAATTACAAGTCTCGCCTGCGCTTATCAGCATACGACTTTTGCCTATCTTGGGCCACCTTGAGTCTTTCTCTTATCACTTTCACCTTGTCGGTTGTATCTCGAACAAGATCAGAGCCTAGAATTTATCTTTCACCGACCTCATCCCAGCATACAGGTGTACGGCAACTCCTTCCATACAATGCCTCAAACGGTACCATTTGAATGCTAGCTTGGTAGCTATTGTTGTAGGCAAATTTCACAAGAGGTAAATGGTGATGCCGGCTTCCACCGAAGGCTATAACACATGCCCTTAACATATCTTCCACTACCTGATTGGTCCTTTTAGTTTGTACATCAGTTTGTGGATGAAACACGGTACTAAAATTCAACCGGGTTCTCAAAGAATATTGTAGCCCCTTCCAGAATTGTGAAGTAAATCGAGGGTCTCGATCAGAAATAATGGTGACAGGGACACCATGTAATTTAACAATCTCCTTTATGTATAAAGTGGCCAAGATATCCACAGACCATCGACTTTTAATAGGTAGAAAATGAGCCGATTTTGTTAAACGGTTGTTGGCACCGGCTTATTTTCTCGAATTAATCAAGGATTAAGCATAGGGAAATACTCCCTAAATGGAGTAAAATGGCACATCGCCAAAGTTGCTCTACCAGTCGAGTTGTGCTCAGAAATCGAGACGTGTCGTAGGGTCAAGTGGCACAACATAACAACCGGGCATCGACCCCGAGCAAGTGGCACTATGCCAGCCAGTTTCTCGATAACCGGGTCAGTTTCTCGATTGGGGACAACCTGCCGTACCTTACGGCACTCTGTGAAGATTCGGGGTTTACCCCCCGACACCCTACATACGGTGTCACACCACCGGCGCCTCAACAACCGGGTTAACCCGGGACTCAGAACAGCTTGCGGCATCATACGATTCTTCGCCAAGGAGCGAGGGTCACCCCGACCGCTAGACAAATGGCATCATCATGTCGACGCCCCAGTCTCCGGGCCCAATCAAGGGTCCTAACCAGCTAGCTGTGACCCATGACAACATCAACAATCGATCGGGCCCACCCCCGATCACTCAGTTTGCGGGTTTTCCCGCGTTCAACATAGCTACCCGAGTCGACCCTGGGGTGCCCTGACTACAAGCCACGCCATGTGGTACCCAGCAACGAGGTCGGGGTCTACCCTCGAGTCGCCTCCCTCCAGCCCTCTGAAGTCAAAGGAAGACCCGTCAAGGCCAACCGCAAGCTTCAGGAGCTCACAGCACCCTTACACGGCCCGCACACGCGCGTCGAGAATTTTCCCGAGCACCTGGTGGGCGCGTATGCTCCAGGCACTCTACCGCAAGTCCGAGCCCAACTCGGGACTCCCAGCAACCCATCGCGTCATGCACCACTATCGTGCACTCTCGCACGCGGATCGACCTGCGCGGTCAGGTCACGGGGTTTAAGGGGGCAGAGCCCCTTGCAGGGGTTTCCGGGGGCGGAGCCCTCGGTAGAAAATCTCTATTTTATAATAGGTCAAACACTCAGTCAAACCCCAGTCTAACCGTCAGTCAACCCCAGTCAAACTCATGGTCAAACCCACAGTAAACCTCAGTCAAACCTGGCTAGAACCCTCGGTCAAACCGGCGTAAACCCCTCGGGGGAGGGGTTTAGGCTGACCCGACCCAGCCTTGGGTTTGGTCCGCTTAAACCCCCCTGGGGGGAGGGGTTTAGGCGGACCAGCCTCACCCCCAAGCCTGGTCCGCCTAAACCCCAATTATAATAAAAAAATATTTTTTAATTAAAAAACACCCAACTCAGTCTGCCTAAACCCCCCCAAGGGGAGGGTTTAGGCGGACCAGCCTGGACCCCATGATGGTCCGCCTAAACCCCCTCGGGGAGGGGGTTTAGGCGGACCAGCCTGCCCCCTCAGGCTGGTCCGCCTAAACCCCCATAAAATAAAAAAATATTTTTTAATCAAAAAAAGGCCCCAGTCTGCCCAAACCCAAGGGTTTAGGTGGACCAGACTGGAGGCCCAGTCTGGTCCTCTTAAACCCATGGTTTAGGCAACCCAGCCCAGCCCCTTGGGCTAGTTCGCCTAAACCCCCTCTCCCCACTCTGTTACACACACAAAACACACACAAAAAATACAAAAATAAAATAAAAATGACACTGTTTAGGGGGTTTACCCGGACCAAGTTGAACCCTCAACTTGGTCCGCCTAAACCCCCCATGACCCTTCATCTTCCCTTATAAAATCCCCCAAGGGGATCAATGCAATGGAGGATGATGGAATGAAATGAAGGATGCAATGGAACACCCTCCGACCTAACTGCCGCGCCCTCGGACTCCTGAGGCCTTCGGCAAGGGTATGGGACGCGAGGAACTAAGTGCGCGCGTGGTTGGCTTGTCGATCAGCTTATACACGCCGAGGGTATGTCATACGTACTTCCCTCACGCGGCGTCTAGCCATCTCACACAAGTCCATGCCCGTTGCACGAAAGGCACTATGACGATGGCGAATACACCCACATCCCGGATCCGCCTGTGTGTAACAACCCACGATGGCTATACACACGCCCTGATGCAGCACCTACTTTCGACACGGAACTACGTGCCCACCACCCGCTCTGAGCTAGCCACCGACCGCTCAGACTGATGACTCGAGTTATCCGGACCCTTGCCCGGGAATAATATTCCCGGGGCCGGCCTCGACTCCCCAGCATGACGACATTCACCTTCTGAGGCTTGGACCCGACCACTCACCTTGAGCCGCGTCCAACCTCCGTCAGGCGCCAGCCCACGACTGCCCCTGCCGCCTAGGCAGTCGGGCTTATCTCGATCTCCTCACAAGGAGCCTTTGTAAAACACGCGGATATCTGCTTTATCCCGCATTGACCCGGGGACCGACCCACGTGTCGGAATTGTCCCGCGGCTTGCACCCATTGTACTTCGGCCTCCTCGGCCCATTTGTAAAGCCCACGCGGCTCTCATATAGCATGAAACCAATTGAACACATGTACATGTACTCGGGTCTCAGCCTCTTCACGGCGCCCGCCTCCTTCAGTCACAACGATGCCCTCGGCACCCTACTGCCAGCTACTTCAGTCATAGCGGTGCCCCCGGCACCCGACTGCCAACAACTTTAGTCATAACGGGGCCTGTGGCACCCGATCACTCAACAACTCCAGTCACAGCGGTGCCCCCGCCACCCGACTGCCAATAACTCTAGTTACAATGGTGCCCCCGGCACCTGACTTCCAACAACTCCAGTCACAACGGTGCCCCTGGCACCCAACTGCCAACTACCCCAGTCACATCGAGGCCCGCGGCACCCGACCGCCCAATTGCTCCAGCACAACGGTGCCTACGGCACCCCTTCTGCCCCAACCTCGACACTGTCTCATATCGGGAATACATTGTGATGCCCCTCGGGCGCCATCCTGCTCAGTCACAGGTCCTCTGACGGACACTACGTACAGATACGGAACTACCCATACAATAACGCAATGATCCGGGGATCGTCACAAATGACAGAATTGTCCCGCTGCTTGCAAGCAATTGTAATCGGGCTCTCACGCCCCCATATAAATGCCTTTCATGGCATATAAGTCATGTAATCCAGTCAAGGAGCGGATTCCCCTCCTTGCTGGAACCAGTCTCTCTGTCCCCAGTAATCCCTGTTGTGTTACTGTTGCCCTGTCCCTGTTGCACGGACTAAGCCCTCCCGACGTCGCGGCTCCCAGGGTCCCTGACTCTTTCTTTGGCAGAAGAAATAAAAGTATTCGGATTCAATCCGATGTAAAATAAACACCGGTTGCTTGCGACTGGTGGGGAAAGACGTCCAGTACACGAATCCCCATAATCACCTACGCACTCCCACCCGTGGAACCCCTTCTATCCACGTGTCACCCGATCCCTCGAGCCACGTGTCCCATCCTGGCGACACTTCCCCAGTCAAACATCGGTTCCATAGGTGATCGTCGAGAAATCGACTGGCACACCCGCATTCCACCCAGCCATCCCTGTCCCAGTCTCCCAGAATGATGAACCATACGCCATACCTTCCAATGCGTTCCCATCGTTCTCTCTGCCTTCTTCTCAATACCCCTGGAATGCCCGCGTGCCCAGTCAACCTATCTCGACCTTCCGTAAAAGGCGAGTCTACACCCCCGCCGTGAGGACAAAAGGACAAGTGACTCCCCCGCGGTCGCAAACAACGGTCTCTGATCACCCATATCCCATCATGTCCACCTCTTGATTTAGGCAGTCCCATGATAAAACCCATCCCTATACTCTCCCATTTCCATTCCGGAATCTCCAAGGGATGTAGTTTCCCAATAGGCTTTTGATGTTATGTCTTAATTTGCTGACAAGTTAAGGCAATGTGATACATAGTCTGCTATCTCTCTCTTCATATTGGGCCACCAATAATTTCTTTTAATATCTTGATACATCTTGGTAGCACCAAGATGAACCGTATATTTCGATTTATGAGCTTCTTCAAAGATCATCTTCTTAGTATCAGCATGATCCGGGACACGGATACGACCTCGAAACAATAATCTTCCATCATTTGTAATAAAGAAATCTGGTCGTTGCTCCATATCAGCCTTAATCTCCAATAATACAGGGTCATTCTCTTGTAACTTTAATAGATCTTCAATCAATGTAGGTTGTATCCGAATATTGGCTATAAAGTAATCTTCTGTCTTCATATCAACATCTAAATTCAACTGAGCAAATTTAGAAATAAGATTTGTCATACCTTTCATAAGACTTGATAGCTTCCCCATCGGTTTCCGGCTGAGTGCATCGGCAACAGTATTTGCTTTGCCAGGATGATATTGAATAGCCAAATCAAAGTCCTTGAGATACTCCAGCCATCGCCTTTGCCTCATATTCAATTCGTTCTGAGAAAAGAGGTATTTCAGGCTCTTGTGATCTGAATATACAGTAAATTTCTCTCCATAAAGATAATGACGCCATATCTTCAAGGCGAATATGACAACAGCCAGCTCCAGGTCATGAACAAGATAATTCTCCTCATGCCGCTTTAATTGTCTTGAAGCATAGCAAATCACCTTGCCCTTTTGCATGAGTACGCACCCTAGGCCAATGCCGAATGCATCGGTATAAACTTCAAATCTGCCACCTTCAATGGGCAATACCAGTACAAGTGCCGTGGTGAGATGTTCCTTAAGAGCCAAGAAATTTTCTTCACATTCCTTTGTCCACTCGAAAGGATTTTCTTTCCTAGAGAGTCTTGTTAAGGGAGCGGCGATCTTGGAGAAATCTTTGATAAATCGCCTATAGTAAATAGCTAGGCCAATGAAACTTTGAACTTCAGATACAGTATTTTGTCGGCTCCAGTCTTTAACAACTTCAACTTTAGAAGGATCTACTGCAATGCCTTCTTTAGAAATAATGTGACTAAGGAAAGAGACCTCCTTAAGCCAAAACTCACATTTATTTAACTTAGCATAGAGTTGATGTTCCTGTAAGGTTCGCAGCACAACCCTAAGATAATTTCAATATAACTAACTCACCATGGGTCTACCCAATTCTCACATGGGTTCGGAATTTCTTCCTAATTCATAGGTATGGGTCCTTAACCTTGGACTTAACCTATAACATGACTTTTTTCTAGGACTTTCTTAGGCCTAGGCTCTGATACCACTCTAACTGTCACGCCTCGATCTTTTTAATACATCGGAAGGAATTTCGGGAATGTGAACAGTCGGCATGGTAAGCCTCTCGCAAGCAAGTAAGTAGAGCACAAGACAATCACATAAAGGTAATTACACAACTAATTTTCTCAAAACTCAAACTTTATTTCATAATAATAATCAAAAGTACACAAGACCATTAATGTTTGACAACCTTCTATCATACGACTCAAGAAATCAAAAATTATAATGTGACCCGACTAGACACTAGATAACTAGGCTTCTCTCATTCCAATGGACCATCAATCGCTCTCGGACCTGCTATTTGCATAATCCGACTCTGATTCACTGGTATTTCCTAAAAAGATAAAAAAAATAGGTATGAGCACACTTGCCCAGTAGGTATCTTCGTATCAACATGAAGGCAATATTTAAGTGATCAATGCTTTAGCTCTAGGATTAAGGAAAAAAATGAGAATGCACGGGGTAAATCATACGACATAAACCAAATAACCAAGAATATAGAGTCACGAGATATCTGAGCAAACAGACATAGTCGAGTATATGAACAAGCAAGAGTTAATCATGTAGATATATATTTGGCCTTTCATGACCAAGAAAGTACGAGCATGTATCGAGAAAGTACTTACACAATCTTGTAAAGGCTATGTACTAGAAAATCATTAACAAGCATCTAATTTTCATTTTGAGCCTCTTGGTTCTTCACTCGCCTATAAAAAAAGTACTCCATGCGCAATGGGACGCCAGTATTCATCGTACCCCATGGTTTTCAGCACGTTTCTGACCATCGGTCGTGGGGGCTAGAGTCGAGCCCTTGGACACAGTCTCTGCCCGCTCTTGCATCTTCAAGTTACAGATCAAGCTAATTCCACGAGATAACAATAATTTCGGCCAATAATTTCAATTTCAAATAATAGATTTCATGACCAAGTAACCAAGGTATAGAAAGCTCGAAAAATGATATGAGATTTCAAAGAAGAATTAAAAACATATTATGCTACGGCGGCATTCTGGCAGCATAACGGTACATTAATTAAGTTCCATATCTTAACATTAACTTGTTATACATAAGTTTGGAATCTAGATAATCCTAAGATCATCCAAGAATAACATTTAGACAACCCCTAGGTCAAACCTCGGGTTAAGAACAAGACAAAAATAAACGGTCATCTACTGGACCATTTCAAGAATGAAACGGTCACAGCTAGGCCGCTTAATCAATAATAACGGTCCAGTAAAGGCCGCATTTAAGCTGTGTCAACCAGAATGAAAAGAAGGTCGACACTTGAAGAATTCTGGAGAATAACGGTCGCCAGGGGGCCGTTTTGTGAACAAAACGGTTTGAGAAAGATTGCTAAGTAACATAGACGATCTCCTATAGGCCGCAATTTAACCAGAGTACAGAAAATAAAACGCCGATCATGTGAGTGCTTTCTAGACAATTTGGGTTTTAAGGGTACAACCAGCTCGGCGTCCTAGTGAGAATCCCAGGCTCGCGGAATCTTACGGAGTCCTTGAAACATAATCCCCTAGTCCGACATAAGGAATATCCGACGGAGAGGTTCACAAGTCCAAGAAATGTGCCTATAAGTGCAACGTGTATCTAATGGTCGCATACCAGAGTAAACGCCATGTACTTATGAAAGACTATGAGATGAGAGTGAACGATTAAAACCAACGGTAAAAACCATTATATTAATACCACATGAAATATGCCCTCAATGTGGAAATTATTTATTTACAAAAGTATAACTTTGGCATAAAATTACACATTTATGAAAAATAAGGGTTAAACATGCTTACAGTGAAACAAGGCATTTAACAGAACATTAAACATAATAGAATTACAAATATAATGCAAATAACATAAGAATTTATATTAGGTTCGGACTGGCATAAAACGGTCATGAACATGCCGTCAGCACCATAAAAACGGTCACGGGATTATAGACACCTACTTTCGGACATCCCACGGATCCCCAATGGGCTCTCGTGTGAATGACACTTGATTGATGTACTCATTTTTACTGGTGTTTGAATTTTAAGCCCAGCCCATAGCCCCTTGGCTATTGGGCCTCGTCCATATAAGGGGACCAGCACCACGGGTCTGGGCGGCCAAGGTCCTGGCCGCCTCCAGTCCTGGGCGACCAGGGCGATGGTCGCCCTCCCCCAGGTGGGTGGCTAGAGTGCTGGACGCCCTCCTCCTCAAGGTGGCCAACGGTTTGGCTGCCTTCCCCCTGTTTACTTGGTCAGAGAACGTGGCCCAGCTCGTGGGCACATCCTCTCCCTCGTTCTGCACGATCTCCACCCACGTTTTGGAACTCCCGCCTGGTCGAACCAAAACTCCACCACCTCCAGTACGAGAAGGAGGAGAGGAGAGTTTTTGGGGGAGAGAGAGGAGGAGATCCGGGGAGGAGTTCAAAAGTTGGCAAGGAGGAGAACGGGGAACTCCCGGAACTTCATCCCGGAGGCTACTCCTTCTTCCTTCATCCTGGTTTGGACTTCTCTACTTCCTCTTCCCTGCTTCCGACTCGCATTTTTACTTCCAGGTAAGTATAGCATTGCATGTAGTATTCTCCTAGATCCAACGTAAGAGGTTTTCTTCCAAAAAAAACAAAGGGGAGGTGGATGGTCGAAAGTCTCGGCCATCCTTCCTTCCCACCCCCCCAGGTTCTTCGCCACCATTTTATCGCGTTTGTCCATTCGTTAGATCACATACTACACTACAAGTTTCATTAATGGTTCTCTTTCTTGTGTTTTTTTGAGCTACGTTGCAGGACTTCAGCACGAGAGACGAACATGGCTCCTTGCCCTTGGCCGGCTGAGGATGAGGAAGGGGAAACCCACGTCTCTTGAACATCTCCCCACGATCAACATCCTGCGAGGTTCAGGTAAAATGACCTCTGGCGATCACGTTCTAATCTTTTTGTTCCTCTGTAGGTACCCTCGCACAAAGATTTCTCATCTTAACACACATACTCGCAAGAGGGGGGGAAGCATACAATCCATTCCTCTCATGCGATTTCCCCGACATCTCCGGGTGCCTACAAGCAAAGTGGCGATCACGGTGGGACCCTCTAGTGCCTACTGTAAGTCCCTAATGCTTGAAGTCAAACATTAGTGCAATTATGTTGGTACATTAGCTTTACTTCCGTAGCTCTATTTTTTAGTTTCCTGAAACTCGAACAGAAGGAGGCCAGACTCCTGGCCGCCTAGGTTTCTGGGCGACCAACCCAGTGGCTGCCCAGGCCCCCATCTGGATGACCAGTACTCTGGCCGCCCTGGGCACCGGGCGACCATCGCCCTGGCCGCCCTCATTCTTGCTAGAAGGCCAGCACTCTAGCCGCCCTCTCCACTGGACGACCAGTACTATGGCCGCCCAGCTCTGTAGGCGACCATCACTTTGGCCGCCTTTTGCCTTCTCCACACTTCTTCCCCGTTGCAGTGTTGTATGTGTTCCAGATTTGTTCTTCCTCTCTTAACTCTGCTTGTCTACACATGGTGTGATTAATTTCTACAGGTCAGTCTATGGGTTTGGGCTTAGGAAGAGCCGGCACCACCCCTTTTAGGAAACCCTCTCGTTGGTATTGAACCCTTCACCCAGGGATTCCCACTCAGGTGTAATTGGTTCAGTCCAATCAGAAACCTCCGTGAGTCCTCGCGAACCGTAGATTCCCACACGGTCGCCAGGGAGGTTGTACCATGGAAGTCCTACTAGTCACCTTGGGTTGAGTGAAGTTTCTGCTAGGCTCCCGGAGTTCATTCCCCAACACCCTTAGTCTTCCTTCTCTCCTCCGAGTGAATTAAAAGAAGAAAAAGCAAAAAAAAAATCTTGGGCATTGCTTGTGACTATATTTGGCTGTGTCTGGAAAACATCAATTCCCTTTCCCCCCTCTGCTAAATCTTTCATTTTCTTCATCTTAAACCAACTAATAATTGGTTTAGGATGGAGAGAGTTTATTCAAATCCAGGTTATGAGGAGGAATTTCCACCTCAATTTGATTCTGGAATTAGGGGCAATCCTCTATTTCAGGTAGAGGATAGTGGTTTGAATGCCTTCATAGGCATGTTCTCGGCCACACCAAATGAGGCCTCCCACGCCGATTCGGCTTCTTCCTCCCCGAGCGACCATGGTCATGGTAGCCTGCGGACTCCTACATTATCTCTGCACGATGATCAAGAGCTGATTAGCGTGCTATCCCATTATTCCCCTGCAGATTTGGCAACGATGGCTTCCCATGGGAAGGCTCCGGCCCTCCCACACCTATCTCCACATGTCACACCTTCCCGTGTTCAAGTTCCTTTCCAATGGTCTACGAGCCGACCCATTCTCGAAACTCTGATCCAATTCATCTATCCAACACCTCCACAAAGGGTTCCTTCACCCCCAACTCCACCAATCATGGGTGCCCCTTTAAAAGGGACGGACCCCTCAGTCCGACAGGAGATCCAAAGCTACATTCGGCAAGCGGTGGCCAAAAGTATGCCCAATTCACGTCCCCACTCGCTAGCCCAATATTGCAAGCTTCCTAATGCTTATTTCTTACCCAGATTTAAGGCTCCCAAGTATAGGAGGTATGATGGCACCACTGATCCTCATCATCATCTTTCGGGCTTCCTTATGGACTCCCACCAATGGCTACACGATAGAGTCTTGTTAGTCCATATGTTTCAAAAATCCCTCAAGGGCGAGGCCCTACGTTGGTTTGCATCCTTCCCAGCTATTGATCTCATCAACTTTGATGTAGTCTCCAAGCGATTCCTCGCTCATTTTGTTCACATGTCATCCATTTCCCCCACGTTCTTTGACCTAGTCACGGAGAAGATGAAGCCCGACGAGGACTTCATTAGTTTTGCAAACCGATGGAGGATTATGGCTGCTAGGACGGAGGTTCCTATTCTCGAATCCCAGGCCGTCACCATGTTAGTGAACAATGCCACTCCACAGCTTAGGGCCATTCTGATGCTTAGAGAACTCCATACTTTTCACCAACTCTACAACCGAGCTCGGATAGTCCAAGATCAGGTAAGAGACTCTACCTTACCTCCTTTCTTTGAGCCTCGCACCAAGGGTAGAAAGGCCACAGCCGTCTCTACCACCGAGGGTGTCACCATGAATGAACAGGTCAATGCAGTTGGCCAGTCCTTCAAGACCAACAATCGCCAGGCCTCCCATCGCACTCAGGCTACTGCTAGCCAGGGGCAAGCTAATCCCAAGCCCTATTCCAATGTCCCTCCACCTCAAAGCTACAGCCCCCCTAGGCCAAAAAGGGCTACTTATCCTCCGTTGCCTGAAACTCTAGGCGACATCTTCTTTGCCCTTATGCCCTCAGATTCCATTCAGCTTCCCCCTCAGTGGGAGCGAGTCCCTCCCAACGCCAATACCTCCCAATATTGCCCATATCACCTAACTCCCGACCATGATATATTCAACTGCTTCCAATTCCGGGATTGGGTATATGATATGAATGATGAGGGAAGAATCAATTGGGCGGACGTGAAGCTAGCTATTGCCAACCTCAAAAATCCTAATAGGGACCTCGGCATTGTGCATAACCCCTTGCCAGCTCATCAACTAACAAAAGACCCATCCACTTCAAAGCAACACGAGCGGGTGAACACAGTGATCAGAATGGAACCACGAGTTCTCAAAAGGACTCAAATGTGGGGTATAGAAGGATTCCCAGGTTGGTACGGGAAGATAGAAGTAGAAGCTCATGAACCCTGGCTGAACATCAGCATGTTCTCTCAATCCCGGAACTTGATCTCACCACTTAGCCAGTCTCCAAGTGCTACCCAAAACCCACTCACCCTAATCAACCCTCCTCAAATGCCACATCAAGAGGCCTATGTTTCTCCACAAGCTCAGTTAGTGCAGGAGTGCCCTTTGGTCCTCTTAAAACCACCTCAGCCAAAATCGGTCCCTCCTCCTTCTCATGCAGAATCTGGAGACGATTCGGCTTCCCTTTCATATATCTTTGGCTCTCCAGCTCCTTTACAGCTCATTCGCCCAAAACCTTTGGAACAGGATGACCCGAAGGAGGCTTCGGTCAATGTCACTCTCCGGAATCGCATCATTCCCCCATCCCAAAGACAATCCCAGCCGGAGGAAGGAGTTAATTTTCAAAGCCCACATGTAGAGTACGACATTCTCCAGCATCTAGACAGGACCCCTGCCAAGGTTTCTATCCTGGAGCTCCTTAGGAAATCTCCGTCACACCAAGCCACTCTACTCCAATTCCTTCAGAAAATCATGGTCAATAAAGATCTCCCAGCAAGTGGCGTGACCGAGGCTATTATGGCCCTTACATGCGGACCATCCATCTCATTCTTTGATAAAGACCTTGCTTTGCCAGAAAGCAGGTCACTCCCGTTGTGCCTCACTATCACTCTCAACGGAGTTAAAGTTGACTCCGCCCTCATAGACACGGGAGCATCCATCAATGTGTGTCCCATGAAGACCATCAAGAAGATCGGCCTCCAAGAAGAAAATCTAGAGGAGGTATGCACCACCATCTCAGCTTATGACAATTCCAAAAGGTGTGCGGAAGGGAAGGTGACCCTACAACTTGGTTTAGGACCAATGGTTATGACATCGGATTTCTTTATCCTTGATGTCGACCCTGCTTATAAGGCCATCCTAGGACGGCCTTGGATTGAGCAAACCCTTGGGATTCCATCCACAGCCCACCAGTGCTTTAAATCTCCTCACAATGGTAGGGTAATCAAGATCAGGAGTCTCCCGCTAGTGTAAACTCTTAATGCCATCACTTCCAAACAGATTCCCTTCATGACCATTCCAGATAAGGACAAGAAACCCGTTCTCTCCATAGAGGGCACGGTGGGGCCGTATGCTTTAGGTCCACCTGATTCCCCTTTCCTTCCTCAGTCAATCACACATCACAACATCCCTCCGAGAAAAGGATGGGAGATCATGCCCAGGATGGGCTTCACCATGGGTAAAGGTCTAGGTCAGCTTTTACAAGGGCCCGCGCATAGAAGAAAACTCCAGATTGTTAAGGGTCACACAGGTTTGGGATACTCTCCAGGAGAGCCACCTGGGGCATCTCTAGGCAAAGATTTGGTGTATGGTCGCTTTGTCATAGGGCCGATTCAGCCTGGAACTCGACAGGAGCCGAGAGAAAAATTTCAACTTGTCCAAGGAAAATAAATTCCACCCGAGTCATCACTCAAGGAAGACTTCGGTCTTCTCTCCCTCTTCCATCTGGATAAACCTCCCGACAAGGTTTCCTCTTCGGGCGTCTTCCTTGCTAAGGACAAGCCCGCACCTGTTATCTTTATTCCCTTTCTATTCCATCCACCATTTCCTCCGCTCCTTACCTATCCGGTCATGGGGCAACCCACACATCAGGTTTGCACTTTCACCCACCACCACAAAAAAAAAATGCCAATTCTCAAACGTGGGTCTGCGAGTTCACTATTGAGGAAACGGCCTCCTTGGAAAATGGTTCCCTCGGCCAAGGGCCGACTCTTTCCACCATGAACTCCCTTCCACAAGATGCTCTTGTACATAGTAGGGTAGAGTCCAGGTTAGGTTCAAATTTGTACATAGTGTCTTTCCCTTCCAAAAAGTCTAGTGTCCGTCAGGTTCCCGCACGTTTTATCAACCAGCTGGTTGGTAAATGTGCGCAGCTTTGTCAGGTTTCTGAATTCACATCCACTCCCATTTCCCTAGGGGCAATCGAACTAGACGGATCTCTGGTAGATGACGGTCTAGGGGTGTACGTCTTGGAAGAAGAGGATGACACAGAAGCAGAAGAAGAAGAACCCTTAGAACATGGTAGCAATCCAATAGCTTCCTTTGTCGATGGAACCAACAGATTTGATGAGCCGAATGTGTCCATTGACGAATCCACCAAGGAAATTAATCTTGGCACCGAGGATGATCCAAAGATTATATTGATAAGTGCCAACTTAACTGATGAAGAGGAAGCTGCGCTTGTGGCAGTTCTCAGGGAATTCCCCGATGCTTTTGCTTGGTCCTACGAGGACATGCCGGGTCTGGACCCGTCCTTAGTTGAACATCGTCTGGTCTTGAAACCCGATGCTCGAGCTGTCAAACAGAAGTTAAGGTGACTTTATCCGAAGCTCGCACTCAAGGTCAAAGAAGAAGTGGATAAGCTCCATAAGGCCAAGTTCATCAGGGTAGTTTTATATCCGCAATGGGTAGCTAACATCGTCCTTGTTATGAAGAAGGACGGTAGGGTCCGCATATGTATAGATTTTCGTGGCCTCAATCGTGCTTGCCTAAAGGATGATTTTCTCCTTCCACACATAGATGTCCTGGTGGACAACATCGCCGGCTATGAGATGCTCTCCTTCATGGATGGCTTCTCGGGGTATAACCAGATCCACCTAGCGGAGGAAGACCAGGAGAAGACATCTTTCACCACTCAGTGGGGGACCTACTGCTATGTCATCATGCCCTTAGGTCTTAAGAACGCAGGAGCGACCTATTAAAGGGCAACGATGGCTATCTTCCATGACATGATGCATACTTATATGGAAGTTTATGTAGATGACATTCTGGTTAAGTCCAGAACCAGGAGTGGCCACGCAGAGATCCTCCGTGCAGTTCTCCAATGGTCACGGGAGCACCAACTTAAAATGAACCCCAAGAAATGTGTATTCGGGGTCTCTTTAGGCAAGCTTCTAGGGTTCATTGTCAGCAAGAGAGGCATTGAGATCGTGATGCGGGACGGACTAAGGAGACGACACTATATGGTGCCACCCTCGGACTCTAGATGAAGACACGACCAGCAACACACACCAGGGAGACACTAAGCCCGACACTACGAGCTCCTACTGGCGAAACGTTGCTAACAGAAGTGGAAGCTCACTCGTCGTCCCAAGTGAGGGAAAGAGCAGACCGTGCGCGGTTAAGGAACCGGCGGAGGTCAAGGGTAGTCCGACTCAACTTTCGGACTCGGATCGAGTCGCGGGACGGGTCACTCTCACTCTCACAGCGGTGACATGGACACACGGGCTAGTACCTACACTCTCGGCAGCGGCCTAAGACCATATACTAGCTAAGCAATGTAACGCCAAGGAGTTAAGACCTTTACCTCCACGCACCCGGCGTGGCGAAGACACCCCGGCTAACTTACGGACCCCTGGTTAACATAATTCACAGCGGTACAAAGAGATTCGACCCACTCCACGTAGGGAGGTAAAAGGTCACATGTGGGCCCCGGGGATCACGCAAATTAGGTTGACGGGCAGCATCTTGATGTCGTCTCGACGCGCCGAACTCCGCTTTCTCGTGCTTTCCGGACGGCGAAATCAATGGGCCGTGGGGCCCACACGCTGTCCTGTCCTCCGGATCTGGCGGGGTGGGTCCCACTGTAATGGGGACCCCTAGCAGCACGCTTCCCTGGACGACGGTCAGTCGGCGACACTCACCGGAGGCCGGGTGCCCCAGTTCCCAAGTGGAGAGGATGCTGTCCACGAGCTGATGTTGCTGTTTCAGCGGCGCGCACTCCGGCGAAAACGACCGCTGCGATCAGCCCCGTCACCGGAATGCAACGAAACCAGCGCCATTGGAAAGAGGATTCGAAATCCCTCAATCTAGGGTCAGTGGACTCTTCTGAACCTGCGCGGACTTGGGCTTTAACTATTTTTCAATTCTCTGCTCCACAGCTCCCGAAATCTCAGATCAGCATATCAGTTTCCTATAAATAGCTGTTGACCGCCTACGTACAGTTGGGTTCAGACTTCGAGCTCATCTTAAAAGTTGTAGGTAATCAAACCACGGAACTGAGACTCTTTTTAGAATTTGATTTGGAGGTGGCGCCAATTTGTTATGACTTTTGGGGTGAATGGTGGTCGGATCTAGGAACAGGTGGATAGAACTGTAGATGGGTCTGAGAACGATTTTTAGAAAGAATGAGATGGGCGAATCAAACATTGATAAAAATTATGGATGAAGGGGTGGATGGATGGAATCCCCAGTAAAATTGGGCGAACTAAAAAAAATCAAAAGTGGATCTAAGACATGAAACTCAGGACGGAGATGAACCTGGACAGAACTCTGGTAGAACCGAAATGGAAGAGTGGACGAAAATCAGAAAATAGGAAACGTGATCTGAATGCTGGCCTGATTTTTTTGGGTGGAGAGGAACATCCCAGGAACAACTCCTCCAAATTTGGTAGCCAAATGAGCTAGGGGAAGACCTGTGAATTTCGAACAAGCTGCTGTGGTACTGCACAGGCAGAACTTCGTTGATGGCGATGGCGGTGCGGTGGCGGCTCGTGGCGGCGGCGGCGATCGTCGGAACCGATACACGAGGCGTCACACCTCAGAATGGAAGCCTTCACAGCTTCAAGGGGGAGAGGGAAGAGAGAGGAGGGGGGCGCACCAGCCCTTGCTCTTGGAATTTGTTTGATTCAAATGGCATTAATTCATCAAAATGGGAAAATACAAGTATTTATGTGTTACATCTCACATCTATTATCCACCATTGGATCTAGGGGAAGGGGATGGAGGGCTGGGATGAGATGTGAACATCACACAAAAATTATATAAAAAAAAACAAAGGGGGGGGCGGCCTATTGACTATGGTGGCAAGGGGGGACAAGTTTGGTAGCCACCTTGGACTTTGAAGTCCACTTGTCTCCCATGTGTCTTTTACCATTCAAACTTCTAGATGCCTCCATTTGACATGTTGACTGACCCCACATGGGGCCCATCGGCTGAGGTGGATCAATGGGAGGGGCCTGGGGGTCCCGTGGGGCCCAGGGGTCCCATTTTGCAAATAAGCCCCTCGTACACTCATAATTACATACCGAATACAATGAAATAAACACAAATTACACACACATAAAGTCTAACTAAATATGATAAATGGGGAGGCTCAAGGCGGAGTCTCCAGGCTGTCTCCGAGCCAGATGGACGCTGAGGTGGCTCGAGTCGTGCTCCGGTACCGGTGGCTCGGTGTGTCGCGCCGCTCAACTGCTCGGGTGTCCGCACCAATTCTCCCCGGGTGGGAGAAACTCGACCCTGTCGAGTAAGGGTCTGCATCGCTCCTGTATCGCTCCAGAAGGTCCGGATCGATCCGCTGCAACTCGCCATGTGTGACCCATGTGTCCTCAGTAGCGGGCCATCCTCTCCATCGCACTAGGTAACGCGGATAAGATCCACTCCTGGTAACTGTCACTTGCTCGTCCAGTATACGATCTATATGCTCACGCTGCCGTGAAAAAAGGGCTGGAGGTGGAAGTGGACACTCAGGTGGGGGATCACTCTCAAGGGGAGGAGATGGCTCAAAAGGCTCACTAGGGATCACCGCTGGGTCCCTATATGCAACAAGATCCGATACATTGAAGGTAGAGCTTATACCATATTCCTCGGGCAGGTCCACAACATACGCATTGGATCCAACGCGTTTCAACACTCTAAAGGGACCGGCTCCGCGAGCTTGCAACTTCTTAACGGTTCCAGAGGGAAACCGTTCAGGTCTTACCCTGATCATGACGTATTCGCCCTCGTGGAACTCTCGGTGGTGTCGGTGGGCATCGGCTAACTCCTTGTACCGTGCATTGCTGGCCTCAATGTGACGACGGATGTCGTCGTGCAAACTCCTAACATACCTAGCAAACGACTCGGCCGACTCCGACACTCTAGCATGGATAGGTATGGGGACAAGGTCAACGGGTTTCCTAGGCCTACGACCTGTGACAATCTCAAATGGACTCATGCCGGTAGACCTATTCACCGAATCATTGTATGCAAACTCATCCATGGGTAAAATGAGATCCCAATCCCCAATGCGGTCCCTGACTAGACACCTCAAAAGATCTACCAGACTCCCATTGACTACCTCGGTCTGGCCATCTGTCTGGGGGTGATATGCAGTAGTAAACTTGAGGCGAGTACCCATCATATGCCATAGTGTCTTCCAAAAATAGGAAGTGAATCTAACATCACGGTCAGACACTATAGTGCGAGGCAACCTGAACTTGCACACCACATTCGTAAGGAAAAGGTGGGCTACCTTAGAAGCATCCAACGTCTTTGAGCAAGGAATAAAGAGGGCCATCTTTGAGAAACGGTCAACCACCACATAGACCGAATCATGCTTCCTGGAGGTACGTGGCAATCCCAAAACAAAGTCCATGCTAACATCCTGCCACGGGGCATCAGGCACGGGAAGAGGCGTATAAAGGCCAGAGCTTTGCTTCTTCATCTTGGCCGTAACACAGGTACGACACTGAGCCACGATATTAGCAACATCGCGCTTCAAGCTCGGCCAATAAAATCGATGCTCCACTGCCTCAATAGTCTTGTTCCGACCAAAGTGGCCGGCTAGACCTCCCGCATGTAGTTCCCACACTAAGAAATCTCGAACCGAAGTTCGGGGAACACATAGCCTGCTACCTCGAAAGAGGTAACCCTCCTGAAGCACATACTCATCAAGGTCTCTCGAGGGTCCGGCCTGGAGAGTGGTAAAAGTCTGACCGAAGTCAGGACAATCAACATAGGCCTCCTTCATCTTCTCTAACCCTATGACCTCGGCACTCATGGTGGTAAGCAAACATGCTCGCCGACTCAAGGCATCAGCCACCTTATTTTTCACTCCAGCCTTATGTTTAAGCACAAAGGTGAACTGCTGGAGATACTCGACCCAACGACTGTGACGCGAGTTCAGCTTCTTTTGGGAGTGGAGATACCTCAATGCTTCGTGATCGGAGTATAGGACAAACTCCTGATGTAAAAGATAGTGCCTCCAATGCCTAAGAGCCTGAACAACTGCGTAGAATTCTTTATCATATGTGGAATATCGCAGCTTCGCGTCATTCAGCTTCTCGCTGAAATATGCGATCGGGTGGGACTCCTGACTCAAAACTCCTCCAATTCCCATGCCCGACGCATCACAAGAGACCTCAAACACCTTCGAGAAATCAGGCAGTCGAAGGATAGGTGTCTGGGTCATGCGCTCCTTGATGTCCTTGAAGGCGGCAGATGCGGCCTTCGTCCATACAAATGTGCCCTTTCGGATACAATCCGTGATCGGGGCGGTGACGGAGCTAAATCCGCAGATGAAGCGACGATAGAACGTCGCAAGACCATGAAAGCTGCGGACATCATGAACGGTACGGGGTTCCGGCCACTCAACAATGGCCCGGACCTTCTCCGGATCGGTAGAGACCCCCGTACTAGACACAATGAAACCCAAGAAGGTAAGCTGAGGTGTCATGAAGGCACACTTCTGTGGGTTCGCAAACAGCTTCTCTCGTCGAAGAAGTAGACAGACCTGCCGAAGGTGGTCTAAGTGGTCCTCTGTGGTGCGGCTATAGATAAGGATATCATCAAAATACACCACTACAAAGACTCCAATGAAAGGTCGAAGGACCTGAGTCATGAGTCGCATGAAAGTGCTAGGGGCATTGGTCAACCCAAAAGGCATGACCAACCACTCATATAGACCGTCCTTGGTCTTAAATGCGGTCTTCCACTCATCACCTGGCCTAATCCTCACCTGATGGTAGCCACTCTTAAGATCGATCTTCGAAAAGATAGTGGCACCTGCCATCATGTCCAGCATGTCATCAAGGCGGGGAATAGGGAACCTGTACTTCACGGTGATTTTGTTGATGGCACGACTATCAATGCACATTCTCCACGTGCCATCCTTCTTCGGGGCGAGTAATGCGGGTACAACACATGGACTCATGCTGTCCCGAACAGACCCTCTCTGCACTAACTCATCGACCTGCCGTTTAAGCTCGGCATGCTCCGTGGGACTCATGCGATAATGAGGAAGGTTGGGCAAAGAAGAGCCCGGAACAAGGTCGATGGCATGCTGAATATCCCGCATAGGTGGGAGTCCCTCGGGAAGCTCATCGGGAAAGACATCAGCATACTCCTGCAGAATGGGAACAACCTCGGGTGGGAGCTCACCCTCGGAGTCCCGCTCCACCTCTCGGACCGTAATGGCAAACACCGGACAGCCCTGACTAAGCTCCTGCTCCATCTCCCGGGAGCTAATCATCATCAATCTCCTCGTCGAGGGCTCTCCTGGGCCAGAGGTAACGGTCATAGCCCGAGCTGGGGATGGGGTACTAGGCCAGGGAACGGAAGGCTTCGGAGTACTAGGGCCAGTAGGACCCCTGACTGATGGGCTCCTGGGCCGAACGGGTTGGAGGGTGACCCGCTGGCCAGCGTGGTCGAAGGTACAGGTGTTCGACCGGCCATGGAGCGTGGCATCCCGGTCGAATAACCACGGCCTACCAAGAATGATACTGCCCACTTCCATGGGGAGAACATCACACCAGATCTCGTCATGGTAGGAGTGGAGCTGCAGCGGGACCAAGCACCGCAGCCTGACCGAAATGGAAGTGGTATCCACCCATGATACCTGATAGGGGCAAGGGTGGTCTACGGGTGTGAGACCAAGATGAGTGACAGCGTTCGTGGAGATTGCATTGATACAACTCCCGCTATCGATGACCACCTTACAAATTTGCTTTCCCAGCCTACAGAATACATGAAGGATAGTAGTCCGTCGCCAGTCATCACTGACCTGTGGCTGGGTGAGGATACATCTGACGACCCCCACGTGGGTATCGTCCGAATGCTGGGCATCCTGGGCCTCACCTCCCATCTCATAGTACTCGTCAGCTAGCTCTTCATCGGCCTCATAGCTGACTAACTCGAGGCCCGTAGGGGTGGTATCCTCGGCCTGTGTGTCCCCAATGTGAAGAGATGGGCGGGTGGGACACTGATTGGCGAAATGGCCAAACCCATTGCAGCGATAACACTGCTGCCGTGATCCACTAGGCTCCCCAATCATAGGTCCTTTACCTTTATCCTTCCGACAGATAGGAGGCGTAGGCAACAAAGGACGTGCAGGAGGTACGGGTGCCCGTGGACGGGCTATGGGTGGGGCTGTAAGATGCTGGGGACGAGGAAGGTCTCTCGGGGGTGGAGGATGAGGCCTAGGAGCAAATGGCTCGGGACGAGCGGGCTCCTGAGGTCGAGCCATGGGGGCCCTCGGATACGTGCCAGATGAGCCACGGGGCTCGACACTACGAAGGGGAAAAGAGCCCAACCGATGGGGTGACTCGAACTCGGCCTCGAATTGCTCCAATTCGAGAGCTATCTGATATGCCTGCTCCAAAGTGGTTGCATTGCGGCGAAAGAGTTCATATTGATAATTGGGCCGCAAACCTCTTCGAAAGCGGGATATAGTCATAGTGCTCTCTTCCGTGACCCCACACCGTAAGTAATACTCATCGAACTCGGCGGTGTACTCGGTCACGGATCGGTTCCCTTGGGAGATGCTTTGCCACTTGTCTATGAGACGTTGGCGATATGAGGCGGGAAGGTACTTCTCCCTCAACTTGGTTTTCATATCATCCCAAGTACCGATATGGGGTTGACGTCGCTGGTTGAGCAGGCTCTCCACATTGATCCAATAAGTTTGGGCCTGCCCTTGCAGCTTCATCTTTGCGTATCGGACTCTTCGGTGGTCCGTCATCTCAAACCACTCGAAGTACCGGTCCATGCCGGCCTCCCAATCTAAATACACCCTAGGGTCCAAGGACCCACTAAAAGTGGGAGGGTCCGCACGCACACCCCTAAGAATGCGGTCGTCATCCTCGTCATCACGATTCCGTCGTTGATGACGACGACCGTTACCCCCCTGATCATTGTCGGAAGCATAATCATCCACTATAGGCGCCTGTTGCCTCCCGACATCCTCCACCTGAGCCCTTGGCACAGCGGGTTGCTGCACCGGCTCTTGTTGGCCGTTCGTTGGCGCGGGTTGCGCCGCTACTGGGCCTCTCTCTAGGACGGCAATTCTCCCAACTAGACCCTGGATGGACTGATCCGAAGACTCGGCCCGATCCTCGAGGGCTTTCATCCGCCCTTCTAGACGCGTTCCTATGCCATCCATACGCGTACTAAGACCATCCATACACGTGTCAAGACGTTCCATAATGGCTCGGAACATCTCGGCCGTCGAGGACTCATCGGAGCTACGGGCCCGGGAATCCGCCATAGGTGGTGGTGGCGAGTATTGGGTACCTCGACGGGTGGGCATGCAACTGACACACGACCTAGAAGACACCGACTAATACAAACACACACTAAATGATGCACTTAGACCTAAACTAATGTCCGGTACGGGGCGGAGTTAATCGATCCGAAGATCACTCCCGCAAGTGTGCGACCTCCCGGTAGGCGTAGCCTAACGTTCGGACAACACCTTTTAAGATACCGAATTATCGGGATGAAATGTAATTTAAAACACTTTTTTTTTTGTTTTGAAAATAATGATGATCCTAGACTTGACTTAGACCATGATGCATGCAAGACTTATGTAATGACTACCCTAGACTCGACTCGCTCTAATACCAAACTGATGCGGGACGGACTAAGGAGGCGACACTATATGGTGCCACCCTCGGACTCTAGATGAAGACACGACCAGCAACACACTCCAGGGAGACACTAAGCCCGACACTACGAGCTCCTACTGGCGAAACGTCGCTAACAGAAGTGGAAGCTCACTCGTCGTCCCAAGCGAGGGAAAGCGCGGACCGTGCGCGGTTAAGGATCCGGCGGAGGTCAAGGGTAGTCCGACTCAACTTCCGGACTCGGATCGAGTCGCGGGACGGGTCACTCTCACTCTCACAGCGGTGACATGGACACACGGGCTAGTACCTACACTCTCGGCAGCGGCCTAAGACCATATACTAGCTAAGCAATGTAACGCCAAGGAGTTAAGACCTTTACCTCCACGCACCCGGCGTGGCGAAGACACCCCGGCTGACTTACGGACCCCCGGTTAACATAATTCACAGCGGTACAAAGAGATTCGACCCACTCCATGCAGGGAGGTAAAAGGTCACATGTGGGCCCCGGGGATCACGCAAATCAGGTTGACGGGTAGCATCTTGATGTCGTCTTGACGCGCCGAACTCCGCTTTCTCGTGCTTTCCGGACGGTGAAATCAATGGGCCGTGGGGCCCACACGCTGTCCTATCCTTCGGATCTGGCGGGGTGGGTCCCACTGTAATGGGGACCCCTGGCAGCACGCTTCCCTGGACGGCGGTCAGCCGGCGACACTCACCGGAGGCCGGGTGCCCCGGTTCCCAAGTGGAGAGGATGCTGTCCACGAGCTGATGTTGCTGTTTCAGCAGCGCGCGCTCCGGCGAAAATGGCCGCTGTGATCAGCCCCGTCGCCGGAATGCGACGAAACCAGCGCCGTTGGAAAGAGGATTCGAAATCCTTCAATCTAGGGTCAGTTGACTCTTCTGAACCTGCGCGGACCTGGGCTTTAACTATTTTTCAATTCTCTGCTCCACAGCTCCCGAAATCTCAGATTAGCATATCAGTTTCCTGTAAATGGCCATTGACCGCCTACGTACAGTTGGATTCAGACTTCGAGCTCATCTTAAAAGTTGTAGGTAATCAAACCATGGAACTGGGACTATTTTTAGAATTTGATTTGGAGGTGGCTGCGATTGTTTATGAGTTTTGGGGTGACTGGTGGTCGGATCTAGGAACAGGTGGACAGTACTGTAGATGGGTCTGAGAATGATTTTTAGAAAATATGAGATGGGCAAATCAAAAATTGAGAAAAATTGTGGATGAAGGGGTGTGGAACCCCCCGTAAAATTGGGCGAACTAAAAAAAATCAAAAGTGGATCTAAGACATGAAACTCAGGATGGAGATGAACCTAGACAGAACTCTGGCAGAACCAAAATGGAAGAGTGGACGAAAATCAGAAAATAGGAAACGTGATCTGAATGCTAGCCTGATTTTTTTGGGTGGAGAGGAACATCCCAAGAACAACTCCTCCAAATTTGGTAGCAAAATGAGCTCGGGGAAGACCTGTGAATTTCGAACAAGCTGCTGTGGTACTGTGCAGGCAGAACTCCGTTGATGGCGATGGCGGTGCGGTGGCGGCTCGTGGCGGCGGCGGCGATCATCGGAACCGATACACGAGGCGTCACACCTCAGAATGGAAGCCTTCACAGCTTCAAGGGGGAGAGGGAGGAGAGAGGAGGGGGGCGCACCAGCCCTTGCTCTTGGTTTATTGTTTGATTCAAATGGCATTAATTCATCAAAATGGGAAAATACAAGTATTTATGTGTTACATCTCACATCTATTATCCACCATTGGATCTAGGGGAAGGAGATGGAGGGCTGGGATGAGATGTGAACATCACACAAAAATTATATAAAAAAAACAAAGGGGGGGGGGCGGCCTATTGACTATGGTGGCAAGGGGGGGCAAGTTTGGTAGCCACCTTGGACTTTGAAGTCCACTTGTCTCCCATGTGCCTTTTACCATTCAAACTTCTAGATGCCTCCATTTGACATGTTGACTGACCCCACATGGGGCCCATGGGCTGAGGTGGATCAATGGGAGGGGCCTGGGGGTCCTGTGGGGCCCAGGGGTCCCATTTTACAAATAAGCCCCTCGTACACTCATAATTACATACCGAATACAATGAAATAAACACAAATTACACACACATAAAGTCTAACTAAATATGATAAATGGGGAGGCTCAAAAGCGGAGTCTCCAGGCTGTCTCCGAGCCAGATGGACGCTGAGGTGGCTCGAGTCGTGCCCCGTGTGCGGTACCGGGGCTCGGCGTGTCGCGCCGCTCAACTGCTCGGGTGTCCGCACCAGATCGACCCTAACAAAGCTAAGGCCATTGCCGAGATGCCTCCTCCCAAGAACATCAAAGAAGTCCGCGGTTTGATCGGGCGTTTACAATTCATCAGGAGATTTATATCTCATCACTCTCAGCGATGCAAGCCCTTCTACGATATGCTGAAAGTAGATGCTAGATTTGATTGGAATGACAAATGTCAAAAGGCCTTTGATGACCTGAAGAGTTACCTTTTAAATCCTCCCGTCCTGGCACCCCCGATCCCGGGTCAGCCTTTATTGTTGTATGTTTCTACCACTAATGAATCTGTTGGAGCAGTATTGGCCCAATATGACGATACTAAAAGAGAACGCGTAGTCTACTATTTGTCCAAACTGTTCAATGAAGCCGAACAGAGGTACACTCCCATGGAGAGGACTTGCGCGGCCGTCGTCTGGGTCACCCAAAAGCTGAAGCACGATTTTCTTGCACATGAAGTCAAGCTCTTGGCGCGAATGGATCCTATCAAGTACTTGCTGGAAAAGCCTACCCTAACTGATCGTTTGGTGAGATGACAGAGTTTTCTCAATCAATTTGATATTACCTACGTCAATCAGAAGGCGGTCAAGGGGCACGCCATGGCCGAGCACCTTGCCCATCATCCACTCCCTACATTTTCCCCTGTCGATGAGAGTTTCCCGGACGAAGAGTTAGGAGCCATTATAGATGGTGAGCCTTCGTGGATCCTCTAATTTGATGGTGCATTCAATTCCAAGGGCTGTGGAGTCGGAGCCGTTCTCCAATCCCCGGAAGGTGTCATTATTCCCCATGCTTGTCAGCTGACCTTCCCTGCCACAAATAATGTGGCTGAATATGAGGCACTCCTCGTGGGCTTAAAGGTGGCACTGGCACTCGGAGTTAAAGAGCTCCGGATCATTGGAGATTCTCAGCTCATACTCCGGCAATCCCTCAGCAAGTACCAAACCCGGGACCAGAAACTGAAACCCTACCAAGACCTGGTTGGCAGGGTAGTCTGGCGGTTTAGGAAGCTCACCCTGGTGCACACCCCTAGAGCTCAAAACATTCTAGCCGCTGCTCTGACATCTCTGGCATCTTCTCTTCCAATCCCTGGCGAAAAACCATCATCCTCGGTCATCGTGCAAAGAATGCACACTCCTTCACATTCTGATACATGGTTCCAGCAATTCTCTGAGCCCTCTTCTCAAATCCATGTCATCTCCCATGAGCCTGAGATTGATCTAGAAGACGGCAACCCTTGGTTCTTTGATATTGAAAACTATCTCAGGGATCGTTCCTTCCCTGATTATGCCACTACTTCCGATCGGCGTGCCATTCGCCGAGCCATGGAGTGTTTTGCCATTATAGGTGGTCTCTTGTATCACAAATCTCTCAATGGAGTTTATCTCCCTTGTCTCGACGAGACCGAATCTCGAGCCATTGTCGAAGCTGCACATTCCAGCGAATGCGGTGGTCATGTGAATGGTCGCATGCTTGCTCAGAAACTTCTTCGTCAATATTATTGGCCTACCATGAACGAAGTTTGTGCCCATTTTGTCCGCCATTGCGCCAAATGTCAGTTCCACGCGGACAAGGTCCACGCTCCTTCATCCTCACTTCATCCCCTCATAGCTCCCTGGCCTTTTGCCATGTGGGCGTTTGACGTAGTTGGTCCCCTGGAGGATAGAACCGGAGAAATCTGAAGAAAGTCCTTCATCCTCACCGCTACGGAATATTTCACGAAATGGGCAGAAGCTGAGGCGTTCACAGAAGTCAAGGTAGCAACGGTGGTCAAGTTTATCAAACGCAACATCCTTGCAAGGTTCGGCATCCCCCGTGACATCATCACTGACAACGGACCGCAATTCACATCCCAGGAGCTCCGCGATATGTGTGGTAAATATGGCATCAATTTGCATCATTCATCTCCATACCATCCACAAGGAAACGGACAAGCTGAAGCTACAAATAAAACTCTCATTAGAATCATCAAGAAAACGTGCAAGTCTCACCACTATTCAGACTGGCCAGATCACCTCATCGAGGCCCTCTGGGCTTACCACACCTCTGTCCGAACTCCTACGGGTCAAACCTCGTATGTACTTACTTTCGCAACAGATGCGGTACTCCCATACGAAATATTCGTTCCTTCACTAAGAGTGCAGCTGGACTCCGAGCTCGATCCCGAGCAACAGCAAGAAAACCTATTAGCCCAGCTGGAACTATTAGATGAGAAACGGATGATCGCGGCCGATCATGCACAAGTATATCGCAAGAGAATTGCACGTTACTATGCTAAGAAAGTTCTAGAGATAAAATTCAGGGTAGGTGAATTGGTTTTGAAAAGAAAAATCACTAAAACCACCGGTTTAAAGACCAAATTTCAAGAAAACTGGGAAGGACCTTTCATTATCAAAGAAGTCTATTCGGGTAATGCCTACAAATTGGTAGATTTCGACGGCGTGGAACTAACATATCCATGGAATGGGGTATATCTCACGAAGTTATATTCATGAGACCTTGTACATAACTGTTCAAAAAAAAAAATTCTCAAAAATCTCAAAACAAACAAAAAAAATGAGAGGAAAACCAAAATCAACGCCTGGTGATCGCCACGCAATCCAAACTCTTTGCATCAACCCTTCATGCTAGATAGGGACCGTCTAGATGTGGTAAGTATCGGGTCTTGGTCCACCAGAATCGTGGAGATTCCTGTCTAGCCACGTCGGCCTATGTTTACAAGAATAAAAAAACAACTTGCACACACTCACATGTTTGTCAAAATGGGTAGCATCACCTTCGATAGGGCCTCATCCGAAGGTCTCCAGCTAAGTGGCACTCTTTTGTTCCTCTTCTCTCCGACCAAATGAGACAGCCGACGGCCTTAAAACGCTGAGCATATGAAAGCTGAAGTACAAGATCCTTAAGGCGAGAGTAGGATTCATCCCCTCGAGCCCGGGTCAGAGCACGAGAAGAGGGCAGTGTCCCCGCAGGCAAAAAAAAGGGGGATTTCGAAGCAAAATGACAATATTCTTCTCCCCGAAAGAAATAGAAGAAAAAGAAAAAGAAAAGAAAAATTATGTATATGTGACAAAGTCACATGAAAAGCCTGGTCGTGGCCGTGCCTAATCCTAGCAGATGAAACCCCTCCTATTTAAAGAATCAAATCAAAATCTTCATAGTAGGGGCATCTAACGTCATAATGCTCGGGGTATGGTCTGAAGTTGCCAAAAGGAGAAAGTCGAGTAGGCCCTCACTTAGCTTGTCGAGTTAAAGGTTTTGCCTGGTCCTCTCAGGAGGTTTACCCCCTACATTCTTCCTTCTTCCCTCAAAAGACGTAAAGCTTGATGGAGGTCCTGAAGGATGAATCCCGTCTGGGTTGCAACCTTATTTAACAAAATACACTTATGGTTGTTCACTTCTAAATAACATAAGCCATCGTTGCGAAGGGGTCTCTGTGTTTCTGGCTGGTCAAGACCCCTTGTGGACACACTTTTGTTTCGTTTATGATGCTCGTCTATTCGGGAATGGTTGATTCGTTTATTAAGTGCGTGGGCGTGCCAGTCACAAAGTGATAATTTATTCGGGCTCCAAAGAGCCCATGGTGCGCTCGATCTGACTCGGTCAGACGATTGTGTGGTTCGTGTCGAGACCAAAACCCGCCGCGCCATAAAGGTCACGGCGTCATTTACATCCCCCATACGAGGGAACACCCTTGATTAATCGCCGGGATTCAGGACCTCATGGCCAATAAATTAATTGCATGAAAGGTCTATTACGAGGTATTGAAATCCTCGCACGAGGGCGAGAAGAAAACCATTCGCGGTCATGTCAGTCGTGTGCTGACCATTTAATGTTCGGATGAATGTCCGACTCGAGAAAATAGCGGTTATCGCGGGAAAACCGGAACGCATGTATGCCGATGTGCGGCAAATTTATTGTTCAGAAGAGCGGAAAACATTCGGCTGAGCATCGGTTGGAGTGGTCAAAAACCAGTAAATCTGTTGGCCCGGTGCAAGAGCAAGCTGTGACCATACTGCGGTGCCCCCCCCCCCCCCGCGGTCGAAACAAGACTTGCATGAGCGTCATTAATATTTTCGGTGCCAAGGGGCAACGAGAGAATATCCCTTGAATCGGCGGAAAAGCCCTGTGTCTAGGGAAGCGAAAGTTCGAAACGTGTCGGTCATTTGGGAGATCGTTTAATATTCGGACGGGTGTCCGGCTTGAGAATATCATAATCGTCACAGGAGGACCTGGAACATATGTATGCCATGATACGGCAAATACATTATTCCGAGACACTGGAAATATTCGGTTAAATCTCGGTTAGTGTAGCAGGAAACTAGCGAATTTATTGGCCCAGTGCGAGATCGAGTCGGGACCATATCGGGGGCGCCTCCCGCGGTCCAAACGGGGCTTGCGTGGGCATCATTAATGATTCCGGTGCCGGAGGGCAACGGGGAAGAGTCCCAGGACTAGATTCTAAAAATCGAAACGTGTTCGAAGGGAGCGAGCTATAGGCCGAGGATATGAGTCATACAATGACCATAGTCGGGACAAGCCCGAGGTCTAGACGTGGCCCACCGAGGCCTTGTTGATATTCCCATGCAAAGGGTCCGGGGATGGCGGGAGCCATCTCGTTCTATTCCGATTTTTGTCGGTCACTCACGGACCACTTTATATTTGGACAAAAGGTCCGTATTGAAGGTGCGGCGCAGATGGAAACAACCCCATACCAATATATGTCGAGCTCGCGGCAGTTTCAATGAAATAGCGGGAACGAATCCCAATAGGAGCTGGTCGGAATTGATGAACTATTGGCCCGGAGCAATGCCGGATTACGACCATGTCGGGATGGGAGCCATCGGCCATGTCGATCATTCACGGGCCTTTTCATGTTCGGACACAGGTTCATAATAGAAATGCGGCAGAAATCGAGGTGAACCCGTTCAAATGTCTGCCGAACATGCGGTAATTTTAGTAGCGGCTCAGAAGGGATCCGGCCTGAGAAACGAGTCTGGTTTAATCAGAATATCGGCCCGAAGCAAGGTCGGGCCATGACCATTTCGGGATGACTCCCAGGGCCCAGGCCAGACCTACGAGGGCCACATTATTGTTCCTTCAACGCCGGGTCGCGGGGGAGACGGGGCTGCAATGTGGAATTATTAATACCTTATATTGTTTTATCATTATTGTTCTTGTTACTCCGTTGCTTATTCCTCTTTCCGTATCTATTCCGGGTGATTTCCCTTATCTTGCTTATTGTCATTATTGCCCTTATTATTATTATTGTCACTTATTTCATTCGTCATTTTTTTATACGGATATGTTCATGTTTATTTATTCATCATGATTTTTATTAGCTTGTCAATGCTGCCATTATATGCCTATATATACATATATATGTGTATTCATGTATTAGTGTATTCATGTAATATATATATATATATATATATATATATATATATATATATATATATATATATATATATATATTGGGGAGAGTTGACCCTTGTCGGGTTAAAAAGGGGGCTAAAGGGGGGTGTACTGCTGAAGGAAGGTAGACAGAAAAGCGTGCCAGCGAAGGGCTGGAGACGTGTGCCGTTGAAGGGCTTGAGGATGGCGTACCGGTGAAGGCCTGAAGGAAGTGTACCGATGGGGCGATGGCTGGAGAGTGTGTCGGCGAAGGAGGGGGATAACATAAAGTCTGTACGTTCCTCAGCCTAAAGTCTATACATTGTCTATTCAACCAGCACACAAAGTCTATACGTTGCAGCTCAAAGTCTATACATTGGCCAGCATTCATCAGCTCAAAGTTTGTACATTGGCCAACATAAAGTCTATACATTGCAGCTCAAAGTCTGTACGTTGCAGCTCAAAGTCTATACGTTGTCCATTGGCTGCAGTTCAAAGTCTATACATTGGCCGGCCCAAAGTCTGTACATTGGCCAACTCAAAGTCTATACATTGTTCAGCTCAAAGTCTATACATTGTCCATTGGCTGCAGTTTAAAGTCTATACATTGTCTGTTGGCTGCAGCTCGAAGTCTATACATTGATAACCCCAAAGTCTATACGTTGCAGCTCAAAGTCTATACATTGGCCAGCATTCATCAGCTCAAAGTCTGTACATTGGCCAGCATAAAGTCTATACATTGCAGCTCAAAGTCTGTACGTTGCAGCTCAAAGTCTATACGTTGTCCATTGGCTGCAGTTCAAAGTCTATACATTGGCCGGCCTAAAGTCTGTACATTGGCCAACTCAAAGTCTATACATTGTTCAGCTCAAAGTCTATACGTTGTCCATTGGCTGCAGTTCAAAGTCTATACATTGGCCGGCCCAAAGTCTGTACATTGGCCAACTCAAAGTCTATACATTGTTCAGCTCAAAGTCTATACATTGTCCCTTGACTGCAGTTCAAAGTCTGTACATTACAGCTCGAAGTCTATACGTTGTCCATTGGCTATAGTTCAAAGTCTATACATTGGCCAACCCAAAGTCTGTACGTTGGCCAGCTCAAAGTCTATACATTGCAGCTCAAAGTCTGTACATTGCAGCTCAAAGTCTGTACATTGCAGCTCAAAGTCTATACATTGTCCATTGGCTGCAGTTCAAAGTCTATACATTGGCCAGCCCAAAGTCTGTACATTTGGCCAACTCAAAGTCTATACATTGTTCAGCTCAAAGTCTATACATTGTCCCTTGGCTGCAGTTCAAAGTATGTACATTGGCCAACCCAAAGTCTGTACGTTGGCCAGCTCAAAGTCTATACAGTGCAGCTCAAAGTCTGTACATTGCCCATTGACTACAGTTCAAAGTCTGTACATTGGCCAACCCAAAGTCTGTACGTTGGCCAGCTCAAAGTCTATACAGTGTAGCTCAAAGTCTGTACATTGCAGCTCAAAGTCTATACGTTGGCCATTGGCTGCAGTTCAAAGTCTATACATCGTAGCGCAAAGTCTACACATTGGCCATACTTCACTGTTTGCATTTATACAATTCCTCACGCAAAGTTTGTACATTGCTCATTGCTGTGTTCGTGCATGAATCTGCCAAGTCTACACGTTATGGTCCGCTTCAGGGAGACGGTGGAAGAAGAGGTGAGATAGGGAGATAGATGAGGGAGAGACAGAGGGTGTACCGGTGAGGGGGAGAGAGTGTGATGGTGAGGGAGAGAGTGTACCGGTGAGGGGGGAATGGAGTGTGTGCCGGTGAGAGGGTGCGTGGGTAAGGAAGAGTGTGCCGGTGAGGAGCCAAGCAGGTGTGTCGTTGAAGGGCTGATAGGGTGTGCCGCTGGAGGGTTGACCAGGTGTACCGGTGAAGGCTGGAACATGCGTGCCGATGAAGGCCCACTCCTCTGCTACTTATTTTTAAGTCTTTTCTTTTCTTCTTTTCTTTGAGTCTTGAGTAGTTTTATACAAGTCTTTCCTCCTTCTTCTTGCAATCTGTCGTTGTTCTATTCGTTTGATGGTTCTATTGTCTTTTGATATGTATTTATTATCCCATTCGTTTGTTGCATCCTTTTGCCTTTTAACGTCTCGTTATTTTCTACCAAAAATTCGGCAGCATCTCCCCTTGACCCGAGCGTAAGGGAGATAATGGGAACGCGCCCACATGGAGTGGCGGAACCCGACAACTGGAGGTGGGTGCCCGAGGGCGGCAACACCTTAATAAAACTTCAGAAAACACGGGAAAACAGCGAACCGAAGACTTCTAAGCCTGGACAGGGTGGACTGGGGGTTAGCCAAGGCATACCGGCCAAGAACGAGCACAGGGTGCCTGAGGGGTGTACCGGGCTAGGGAGAGGCCAGGCGTGCCGCTGAGGCACCAAGGGGGAGGCGTACCGCTGGGGGCTGCTATGGGTGTGCCGGCCAAGGTATCAGAAGGGTGTGCCGCTGGAGGAAAGTGCAGGTGCACCGGACAGGGCTCCAAAAGGGGTTGGCATGTTAAAGGGGCAGGGTGTTAGGCTGATCAAACCCACAGGGACTTCCGGCAAGGGGGGAAAAGGTTCAAAGGGGCAGACACAGGTGAAGGCACTGGGCTTTACGGGAGGAGGTTCGTGACCTCAAACCATTCAAGATGGTGCCACATCCGGAGTAAATCGTCGGCATGAGGGATGAACGCAAACACCGGGAAGCGAAGGGAAAGACGACCAAACGCACTGTGGTCCAAAACAACGAGACAAAGAGAAAACCCACTGAGGGGGGGAAGATCTTTATTAATGGGGAGACAAAGGGCCGTAGCCACCCGTGTACATCACAAAGCATGCCCGAGCTAAGGGTATGGGGAAGAAAGAAAACTAAAGAACGAAAGAACGGAGAGGTGGGAAAACAAAGAACAAAGAGAGGAGGAGGTGCTGGGGATCGAAGCAGGGACGATCGTACATTGCTCTTTCCCCCACCTTCCCCTACTACATCAAGCCCTCTCTCTCTCTTACTCTCTTCTCGTTGCCTGGTGGCTGTCGGTAGACTCCACGCCGGAGCCTCTCCCTTTTCTTCTCTCTTCTTCTTCTTCTCGTATGCGTCTATTCGTCTCTGCCCGTGGGTCTCTTCTCCGTGTTTCCCCCTCTTTTCTTCGTCGGAATGGGAGTGGTTTTATACTCCCAGCAGAGGGAGCCCTCGAGCACGGCAGTCGGAGGCGGGAAGCGCCTGGTCATGATGGGGTTTGACTTCCCCCATCCTGGATGTCAGAGGAGTAGCCTGCGTGGCCCAACCTTTGGTTGACACCTCGGACAGCTCACTGCGCGCCAAGGATGCGTAGGGTATGGGCGCCACGTCACTCGGCCGTTGAAAAGCCTTCACGCTATGCCGCTGGCGGGCTCAAGAAGTGTGCCGCTGGGAGGGCCAAAGGCCGTGCCGCTGAAGGGCTGCCCAAGCGTGCCGTTGGAGGGCCTGAAATAGTGTAAGGCTTGAAATAGTGTGCCGTTGGAGGCTTGAAGTAGTGTGCCGTTAAAGGCTTGAAATAGTGTGCCGTGGAAGGCTTGAAATAGTGTGCCGTAGAAGGCTTGAAATAGTGTGCCGTTGAAGGCTTGAAATAGTGTGCCGCTGAAGGCTTGAAATAGTGTGTCGGGGAAGGGCCACTTGGGATGTGCCGGCCAAAGTGAGCAGCAAGCGTGCCGGGTGGATGGGCTGAACGTTATGCCGGGTGAGGCTTGAAAGAGTGTGCCGCTGGGCACCCGCAGGGGCGTGCCAGGGCTCCAGCAGGGTGTGCCGGGGAAGGGCCTCGCGGGTGTGCCGGGGCGGAGCTGCTCGCGGGTGTGCCGGGTGGAGCACACAGAGTGTGCCGGTGGGGGGGCCTGTTGCTGCTGCCGGATGAGGTGCTACTGGCTGGAAAGGGCACTGCTTGTGTCATCGTCTCGAGGTTCTTCTCAGATGGAGGAGAAGAAGCTACTGCCAGGTGCATCTTGGTGCTTCCGATTCCAAGGGCACTGCCGCCGGATCGCTTGCATAGTTGCCCGTTCGACCTTCATGCCAGATGGTGTCCCAGTCAGTTCAGATGCTTCTGCCAGTTGGAGGAGTGTTCTTGTGTGAGAGGGGTGGCTGCTAGACGAGGCAGGCACCGCCGGTGCTGTCGGATTAGCCACAAGGCTGCTGGACAGAGGAGCTCTGCTACTGTCGCTTGAGAGGCTCTGCCATATAGGGGAAGCCTTTACCTGTTCGATGGGTGTGCTATCGGATAGATGAACCTGCTGCATGATCCCATGGGCTGCCGTATGGGGGAAGCTTTGCTGGATAGAGCTCTCTTCCAGATGGGGAGGAGTAGGATTGGCACTGCTGCCGGATAGATCCTTCTACCGGTTCGGTCACCTTCTACCGGTGCTACCGGATGGAGGGGCAATTTAGTTCAGTTTCCAGCTTTGTCATTTTGAGGACCTTTTTGCAACAGCCATCTCACGAAGTCTTTGAGTTTGTTGTTTTCTTTTTCCTTTTAAAGCGGCCTTTCTTGCTAATTTCTCTCCAAAAGGTGGCTCCTCCTTCACAGTAGCCAATAATGATGCACACGTAGCGGCCCTTCTCCACCCAAGAGTCTTTGTATTCCACAATATATGGGCTCTGTACTCTTGAAATAAGATCCATCACTTGGTGTGCAGACCTCCGAGACCTGTCAGTCTGGCGAACAAGGCGGATCTTCTTCAAGACATACCTTTTCTCTTCCAGCTTATGCCGCACCAGGAGAGCAGAGCCAAACACCCCTTTCCCTATCTGCTCCAGCACCTCGTATTGCTCCATCGTCATGGAGCTGATAGTGTGCAGGCCATCTGTAACCTAGGGGAGATCTCTCCAGCCTCACCATGGCATTGCGCTCGCAATGGTGCTGTCTGCGGATAGCAACTACTTGGGAGGAGGGTGAGATCGGTGGGGTGGTTATCCGGTGCGGGCGGAGGTGTGCCATCCGGCACATCATTTGGGGTGTTACCCGGCACAGGCAGAGGTGTGCCATCCGGCATAGTGAAGGTGTGCCGTGGCAGTTGGCACGGGAGTGTACCGGGTGTGCCGGTGAAGGCGCTCGCGGGAGCGTGCCGGGCGGAGCTAGTCGCGGGTGCGCCGCTCACAGGGCAGCGGGGGTGCGTTGGGGTGCGGCTGCTAGTGGTGGAGTGGAGTGTGCCGTGGGGGCCTCGCGCGGGAATGTGTTGGGGAGGGGCTTCGCGCGGGAGTGTGCCGCGGCGAGAGGCGACCGCACCGGTGAGGGAGAAAATGAGAGAGAGAGAGAGAGAGAGATAGAGATAGAGATAGAGAGAGAGAGAGAGAGAGAGAGAGAGAGGGTGGGTCCTCCCTCTTTTATTTATTTATTCATTTATAATCATATATATATATATTACTTATATATATATTATTTCTTTTATTCTCTTTTTCTCTTCTCCTTTTTTATTTCTTTACCATTGTTTATTCTTTCATTTCTAACCTTCTTCTTTTAATCCGCCCGCTTCAAAATGGTTGGACTTAGAATGCGCTCGCTGTCCGCAAAAATTTTGAGTGTCCACACCCCTATTCACCACCCTTAACGCTTTCTTATGTTACCTTGGGCTTAGGTCAATGCAAGTGCGTCACCTGTCGGTGTGACGGCGTCTGATTCCGGGTCAGCGTCGCGCGGTTGACTGTTAGGGCTCCAAGGTGTTCCATCATATACCATCTAGAGTTGTGAGGAAATAGACCCGGGTCGGGCAAATCATTTACCTTGAACACTTTTTGGGTGTATCCATGTGGTCGGAAGCAACTGGGAGCCTAAGCTTGGCATGACGGCATTGTCATCAGGATAAGACTTAACCAGCGGGACCATCATTCGAGGAGTCTAGAGGCCCAAATCAACCTAGATGTGCGCTCAGGATACCCGGGAGGTAACTTAGAAAACCCCCATCTCCACGTAGGTCAGGTGCCATATGGGTGGTCACCAGGCGTTCCAAAAATAACAACAAAACACAAAACATAAAAAGATCAATACATTCAAATCCCCCAAAAAAAATCTGAAATTTCATAGCTCCAAAAAAATACATATAAGTACAAAACACAAAAAAATGCACAAAAATCCAAAATCCAAAAATAGTTTTGCATCTGCATGAGTATTGGATGATCATATTTCCTTTTTGCTTACATTCTGCTTGCTTGCATGCGCATATCACGTTTCCTTTTTCCTAAATCTTGTTAATAAGATTTAGCCCTCTGACCCTGCATCGAGAAAGGTCCTATCTGCTTTTGGTAGGGGGCTAAAGAACATACTACACTAAACTTTTCCATTTAGTGTGGTTGAAACAGGTAAGAAAGGGAAGACAGCGTCAAGACAAGTACACTGAAGAAAGCTCATTTCACTACCAAACATGTCCATCACATTGATACAACATCCTAAGGGGGCATACCCCCAGTGTACAAAAGGGGCAGCTGCTACTCAGCTGTGCATAAGTCTCTCTCTCTATCTCCTCCTAATCTGTGCCAGTGTGAGGTCGACTCCGCTGACTGTCAACCTCTTCTCCGTCTCCACGTCCTGTGTCTCGCAGCCGTGAGGGCCGCGAAGCTCTCGAACCTGATGCAGCTGGGTGGACTGTTCCCTGTCCTACAGGAGACCGCATCATACCCATAAGCTCGTCCATGGTGAAATGCACATCTCCCAAAGACATGAGTGACTCGGAAGGAGTCGCAGGCCTAGCTCCCTCTTCTGGGGCACCTCTACCGTGGTACCTCCGCAGCACCCGTCGTCGCAAGGCCTCTAGCTGATCGAGAGCCCGCTGCTCCCGAACTGCCATCGCCATCTCTCGAGCACGTGCCTCGGCCTCTCTTTCCTTTGCCTCGGCTAGGCAACCCTCGATCCTCTCGACGGAACTCAGCTCTCCTAGATGTCGGGACAACTCCTCTATCCGTACACCTTGCTCTTGATGAATGGCCAGGCCGACCGCTATCTCCGTCCTCTGCAGAAAATAAACAGTCATGTAAAGAACATGCAAAGATGATAAAGAAGGGAACTACTTTCAACTTGAGTGATAGGTTCTTACCACCTTGGCCAGCTCGGCCTCTCGCTCCTCGGCTCGCTCAATAGCCCCAGCTAGGCGATCCTCTAACACCTCTAGGGCACCAGCTCGAGACGAAGGTCCAGCCTCCCATCCTGCTCTCACCCGCACGTAGGCCAATTCTCCTCGCTGGCACGGCAAGGGGCAAATGGTCAGTCAAGCTCAATCAATTCCAATTCCAAATCAATCAATTTGTTTTGACTTACCATCTCTTGGATCTCGTGTCGCAAGTTCACTATCGTCTGATTAAGGACACTTATCCGATCCTTGAGTATCTTCACACTCTCAGTCTCTGACATCTGCACACCACAGTCCCAAGCTCACTTAGCACTTTGCTTAAAATAAGAAACATCACAATTGAAAGCTAAAAAAGAGCTACTCACCTCTCGGGTGTCGAGACGAAGCCGTCTGGCATACCGGTCCTGATAATCTGCCAAATAAACCTCGCTACTCCTCACGGTCCGGTCATGCTCCAGTGAGGGGCCGTCATGTGGTGCCTCAGCCTCTCTGCGGTAGCGGGAGGCCTAATCCTGATTGCTCGCCGAAGTCCGGTGACGTCCCCGATCCGATTCATGCTCAGCTGGAATCGCCACTGTCGGCTGGTCCCATCCCAGGGTCCTCTGTACTAGGCGAAGGAAGAGTGGCTCCCTCAGGTTCACACAGAACAGCATTGTGTCCCTGCGGAACCAAGCTCGCCCCTCCCTCACCCAAGGCTGGGTAGTGAGGTCCTCTATCGTGTAAGGGGTCCAAATCACCTGCCACACATCAAAGAAAAATGAACACCTTGCTAATTGAGTACACAACGAAATGCTAAAGCAAACCACACAACTCTTTTCCAAAACACTCACCCGGTGGGGGGGGTACTCATCTAGTGCTAACCTGAGGTCAGAGAGTCTAGTGGCCACTAAGCGCCGATCCCGGACCATCTCCCATCTAGCCATCAAGGGAACCACCTGCATTAGGGCTCGCGGGATCTTGCCGCGACCTAGAGGGAATCGAGTGTACCCCCAAATCTTAAACCACAAAGAACAACTAATCAATCAGTCAAAATTTTGAATCAACATGCCTAGAAGGGGTAGACTTGTACCTGTAAGAAGGGCGTGAATCCTCCCAGGTTCCCCAAACCTGGGCGTATTGGGTCCAAGTGGGCGAAGAGGTGTGCCAGCATCGCTCTTCCCCACGCAAGCTGAGGTCCATGTTCTAGATCCCGCACTAGCAAGAGATACTTCAGATTCACCTTGTTTGATGCAGTAGCAAACATCAGTCTCCCGAAGAAGTACAAGAAGAAGAGTCGTAACTCCTGCTGCTCGCTCCTCCCCTGTGATCTAAGTCTCTGTCTCACTCGCCCCGAGTACGCGTCCAAGTCCTCTAGTGGCCCGCGTGTCATCTTTGTAAGCCCCATCGCGGCACTGATCTTCCCAGGCGGAAGACTAGTCACTGGTCTCCTCGATCGAACCAACTGAGGCTCAAGCAAGTCCTCTATCTCCTCATGATAATCTCTCAACTCGCGGCCGAGCACCGGGCCCCCGCCACTGGCAACCCCATCAAGAAAGCCACATCCTCAAGCGTGGGGATCATGTGACCCCACGGCATCACAAATGCTCTGTAGTTGTCCATCCATCTCTTTCGCATCGCCGTCAGGAAGGTGGCGTCCACCTGGAAGGGCCAGATTCGGAAGAACGGGCCAAAGCCCATTCTATCCACTCTCTCTCGCGGCCCAAGAGGAAGGGCATGGTACCAAGCCCATACCAAGTCCCATGTGACTCGGGCTCGTATCCTCCTTGGACCGTGTACACATTAGAGGAAGAACACAAACAAATCATTAGATCTTCCAAGTCATTCCACTTCACGTTTCTTACATTTTCTTCACTTCCACAAGCCCTGGGAGCAGGGCGACCATAGTGTTGGTCTCCTATGCCTCTAGGCGGCCAAATCCCTGGCCGCCTGTGGACGCACTTTTCATTAAAATCGTTGGCGATTTGGTTATTGGTTTATTGAGTGTGTGGGCGTGCCAGTCACCGGAGTGACGATTTATTCGGGCTCCGTGGAAGCCCATGGTGCGCTCGATCTGAGTTCGTCAGACGATTGTGTGGTTCATGTCAGGACCAGAACCCGTTGTGCCATAAAGGCCACGACGTCATTTACATCCCCCATACGAGAGAACACCCTTGATTAATTGTCGAAATTAGGGGCCCTACGGCTGAAATGACTAATACTAACTGCGCGAGAAAGAAGCAGGAATATATTATGTTGGTCCGCATCAGGATACGAGCCGCGGGTTATGTTGGTCACTCGTGGGCCTTTTTCATGTTCGGACGGAGGTCCGTAATGGGATCGCGGTGAAAGCTGAGATTAAACCCGTTCAAATGTCTGCCGGATGCACGGTAATTTTAGTAGTGGCTCGGAGGGGATCTGGCCTGAGAAGTGGGTCCGATTTAATCGGAATGTCAGCCCGCGGCGAGGTAGGATCATGGCCATGTTGGGATGACTCCCAAGGCTCAGGCCCGGCCTACGAGGGCCACATTATTGTTCCTTCAGTACCGGGCCACAGGGAGAGACGGGGCTGCACTGTGGATTATTACTATTTTTTTATCCGGGTTACTATATATATATATATATATATGTATGTATGTATTTACATTGCTTATCTCCCTTTTATGTATTTTTTCTGAATAATTTTTTTGTTTATTATTATTATTATTATAATTATTATCTCACATTTTTGTTCATTTCTTATGTATATATTCAGATTTATTTATTTATCGTAAGTCTTATTAATTTATTATTATTGTTGTTATTATCATTATATATATATTGTGTATATATATTCCTAGAGAGAGAGTGGGCGGTTGGAGGGTCAAAAAAGGGCTGAAGGGGCGTGCGGGCAAAGGGCGGCTAAGCTGGGCGCGCCGCTGAAGGAGGGCAGGAGTGCACCAGGTGAGGGGGGGTCTGATAGTGTACCGGTTGGAGGTGTTGGTGTGTGCCGTGCTAGAGCGGTTGGGGAGTGCACCGGGCAAGGGCGGCTGAAGGCGTGCCAGCGAGGGTGTCAAAGGGTGCACCGAATAGAGATTGGGCTAGGTCGGTGCAGGTTGTGCCAAGGCTGAAGGCAGGTCGGTGCAGGTCTGGGTCGGCAACAGGTTGGTGCAGCCTACGGGCTAAAGTCAGTGCGGCTTTGGGATGTAGAGGGGGGAAAATTCTATACGGCCTGCAGGCTGAAGTCAGTGCGGCTTTGGACTGTGGAGGGGCAAGGTCTGTGCGGCCTGCGGGCTGAAGTCGGTGCGGCTCTGGGCTACAGAGAGGCAAAGTCTGTACGGCCTGCGGGCTGAAGTCGATGCGGCTTTGGGCTGTAGAGGGGCAAAGTCTGTACGGCCTGCGTGCTGAAGTCGGTGCGGCTTTGGGCTGTAGAGGGGTAAAGTCTGTACGGCCTGCGGGCTGAAGTCGGTGCGGCTTTGGGCTGTAGGGAGGCAAAGTCTGTACGACCTGCGGGCTGAGGTCGATGCGGCTTTGGGCTGCAGAGGGGCAAGGTCTGTACGGCCTGTGGGCTGAAGTCGATGTGGTTTTGGGCTGCAGAGGGGCAAGGTCTGTACGGCCTACGGGCAGAAGTCGATGCGGCTTTGGGCTGTAGAGGGGCAAAGTCTGTACGGCCTGCGGGCTGAAGTCGGTGCGGCTTTGGGCTGTAGAGGGGCAAAGTCTGTACGGCCTGCGGGCTGAAGTCGGTGCAGCTTTGGACTGTAGAGGGGTAAAGTCTTGCGGCCTGCGGGCTGTTTGGACTGTGGAGGGGCAAAGTCTGTACGGCCTGCGGGCTGAAGTAGGCACGGCTTTGGGCTGTGGAGGGGCAAAGTCTGTGCGGCCTGCGGGCTGAAGTCCGTGTGGCTCTAGGCTGCAGAGGGGCAAAGTCTGTACGGCCTGCGGGCTGAAGTCGGTGCACCTGGGGCCCGGAGTCATTGCAGGTCACGAGAACTATGCACGTGGAGAATAAGGTCCGTGCACATATGCTCCGGGCTAGGCCACGGTCGGTGCACAAAGGCACCGGGTTAAGGGGTGTCGGGTTAATAGAAGGTCAGTGTACAAAGGCACCAAGGATGAAGGGAGAGAGGGAGACGATGGGAACGCGCGAGGGAGAGAGAGAGGGTGAGCGGCTGAGAAAGGGTGTGCTGGGTAAGAGGAGGTGAGGGTGTATACCGAGGAAAGGCATGCCGAGTGTCTCGCTGGGGGTTCAAGGAGGTGAGGGAGTGTGCCGTGGGCGGGGTGATAAGGTGTATCGGCGAAGGCTGGAATAGGCGTGCCGGCGAAGGCCCACTCCTCCTTTACTTATTTTAAGGCTTTTCTTTTCTTCCTTTCCTTGATCTTTATATAGTTTTATACAAATCGTTTCTCCCTTTTCCCCCAACCTTTTCCTTACAGATCGAGCATTTAATCCATCACATTGTCGCTTCATCTGATTCCTCTCATGCTGCCCGCAGTACCTCATTTCGGTTAGAATGTTTTATCGCCGAGCGTACCATTCGTTCGTTGTTTCTTTTACCTTTTAAACATATTATTATCATTTCTACCAAAAATTCGGCAACATCTCCCCTTGACCCGAGCGTAAGGGAGATAAAGGGAACGCGCCCACAGGCAGTGGCGGAGCCCGTCAACTGGAGGTGGGCGCCCAAAGGCGGTAGCACCTTTAATGAATCCTCGGAAAACCTGAAAGGAACGATGGATGATGGGAAAAAAAACCTCTAGAACTAATCGGGGGGCATGCAGGGCTAGGGAGGCCAATGGGTGCGCCGGTGAGGAGTCAATAGGAGCGTGCCGGCGAGGGGCGTCAGAAGCGTACCGGCGAAGGATGGTATAGGGTGTGCCGGCGAGAGCCCAACGGAGTGTGCCGACGAAGGGTTGCTGAAGGTGTATCGGCGAAGGGCTTAGCCAAGGCGTACCACTGGGGGCTGGGGAGGTTGAGCAACAGAGGGCGCTGGTGGCTGGGTGTTGAAGAGAAGAAGAGGGGGGGGCTCTCCCCTCAGGCAAACGGGCGAGGTTGGAAGATTGAACCCCCTAGGGCCAAAGCCTAAGCGTAAGGCCAGGGATCACACGGGGAAACAACATCGACGTGGAGACTCCCAAAACACCGGAGAAGGAGAGAAAGTAGACAACACACCATGCACATTGGCATAAATCAACGGAAGGAACAAGAAACTCAAGAAGGGTGATTTTTATTCACGCAGGGGATTGCCCACGGCCGGCCACGTACACCTCAAAGCACATTCGTGCTGAAACTAGGGACAGGGGAGGGGAGAAGATCATAAAAATGAAAGAAAGAGAAGGAAACGGGGGAGTGTTGGGGTCGGACAAGGGTGACTACTCCCTACCCTTCCCCCACTCCCTCCTCTACATCACAGCTCACTTTCCCTCTCTCCCTCTCTTCCTTACTCTCTTTTTCCCAGTGGTCATCGGGGAACCTCACGCCGGAGTCCACCCTCTTTGTTCTCTTCTCTCTTCTTCTTCCTTTGGGCGGCGTCGTTGTTGCTCTCTGTATCTCCCTTCGGCCGTCTTCTTCTCCTCCTCCTCCTCCTCCCCTTGCTCCTCGGAAGAGGAGGGCTTTTATACCCCCACACGGCGGGAGCGTTCGAACACGGCAGCCGGAAGCGGGAAGCGACCGGTCATGATGGGGTTTGACTTCCCCCACCCTTGATGTCAGAGGAGTAGCCTGTGTGGCTCAACCTCCGGCCGACACCTGGGACAGCCCACTGCGCGCCAAAGATCTGTAGGGCATGGGCACGAGATTTGGTCTGCCGGACGTGCCGTTGAAATGCCTGAACGTTGTGCCGCTGGCGGGCCAAACAGGCGTATCGCTGAGAGGGCCAAAAGGGCATGCCGCTGGAAGACACGGCAAGTGTGCCGCTGAAGAGCCCAAAGGGCGTGCTGTTGAACGGCCAGGAGGGCGTGCCGTTGAAGACCACTAGGGGCGTGCCACTGAAGGGGGCCTCAGGGCGTGCCGTTGAAGGGCCCAAGGGCGTACCGCTGAAGACCACCCAGGGGCGTGCCGTTGAAGGGCCCAAGTGCGTGCCGCTGAAGGCCACTAGGGGCGTGCCGCTGAAGGGGCCTCAGGGTGTGCCGCTGAAGGGGCCTCAGGGCATGCCGTTGAAGGGCCCAAGGGCGTACCACTGAAGACCACCCAGGGGCGTGCCGTTGAAGGGCCCAAGTGCGTGCCGCTGAAGGCCACGAGGGGCGTGTCGCTGAAGGGGCCTCAGGGCGTGCCGCTGCCCCCTCAGGTCATGCCGTTGAAGGGCCCAAGAGGGCGTGCCACTGAAGGGCATGCCGCTGAAGAGCTCCAGGGGCGTGCCGCTGAAGGGCGTGCCGTTGAAGAGCTAAATGGGCAGTTTTGAGCCCGTTGTGAGCACGAGTTGTGACCCATTTGATTTCCTCCGAGGCCCATGGATTGTGGGGCTCTCGATAGCCGCTTTCTCTTCACTATTGTGACTCCGGAGGCGGCTTCAAGGCAATGTGTGTGTGCTCAGAGAGTCCGGATGGCCCTTCCTTCTTCACTATTTCTTCAGTTGACGTTGTCGTTGAGGCTGGACTAGTTGGGACATACGGTAGTGCAATTTCGCATGTCCACACCCCCCTCACCCCAGCAGTGGGAGACCAATGACCTGGCCGCCCAGGCTTTTGGGCGACCAGGACCCTAGCCGCCCACGGGTTCACCCCCCCTCCAAGCATTCCTCCAACATCCATCTCCCCATTACACACAAACACAAGAAAAATCTAATGAATGCCAAGTGAGGATGCGAAGCTTACCATCCCGGGCTGCTCTCCCTTATCTTGATCGGACTCCCCATCATCCAAACCCTTGCCGTCATCATCATCTTCATTGTCACCTTCGACCGGTCCCTTTTCGGGGTTAGCTTCTTCTCCATCACTCTCATCACCTCTGTTCTCCTCCAAATCTGCAGAGACTGTGGCCGAAGAAGATGGGCTCCCTGTAGCTTCAATCTCCTCTTCCTCCTCACTTGAAGAAGAGGGGTCGGGCACAATTTCATAACAAGCTCTTCTACTTCTCCCCATCACTCAAATTAGAAGATCTAAGTGGCTAGAATCTCACTCAAGCAAGGATCCTACACTCCAAGTTCTCAAACTCTCAAGACGTCCACAACGAGGGTCGCCTAAATGGAGGGGGCGGCCACCCCCTTTTAACCAACCCTCAAAGCAGAGGGCGGCCAAGGTCCTGGCCACCCAGCCTTTAGTGAAGGCAACCAAGGTCCTGGCCGCCCTCCTCCCTGTTCAGCCAAAAAAATGTATAAAAATAAAAAAACCAACAAAAGTTCATGCAAATCCAATCACAAATCCATCCACACAACTTTCTTTCATCCATCCAGTTCCATAACCATTCATTCAATCATTTTCCCTAAAGAAAAGAGCAAAAATACAAAAAATAGTTTATTTGTCTTAACATAACCCTAAGAAAGAAAAATGCTGAACAAAATCTAATCAGGCCCGCCTCCTCATGTAGAATTCATTCACCGTTGGCCTGAAGCTTTGAAGGTAGCTCACGTGGCGCCCCAAGTCATCTTTGTCCTCTTCTACATCCACTTTAGCCTTCATCGTGGTGGCATGGCGTCTCCACACCTTCCCGATCTTGCCTAGTCGCCGTCGATCCGCGTCGGTCCCCAGAAGGCGCTTGGCAATCAATCCTCCTTGTGAAGCTGCCCATGGGATCCGTCTGGGTAACCCCACCTGGCGATGGCAGCGGTGCCCTTGGTACAACACCAAATCCTCGATCGCCACAAGCCATAACTCCTGCTCGGATGATCCACGAACTTTAAACTCCTCATGTCGATACATCATCGGCACGAACACAAAATCATCCTCAGATAAGAAATTCAGGTAATCGCACCAGTCATCTCTGGTCTTCAGTAGTGCTGTCCTGCATATCACTTGATCCTCAGGACCAAAGATGGCCCTTGCTGGATAGATGGCGCTCTTCTCAAAGATCCTGGAGGTAGTGGTCACCTCGCTATCAAAATCAAAACTCAAGTGGATTTCCATCCATAGCTGTAGAAGGTATAAACTCCCCATGGCGCTGCCACCTAGGCTCATCTGAGTCAGCCCACAGTACATGTGAGCCAGCACGGCTCGAGAAAGAGAATGTCCTGTCCACAAGAGAGTCAGGGGCCCCACATGCTCTCGCCTCAGCACATCGCCAGACGTTGGAAAGAGTAACGCCCCGCCTAAGCACAACGTCACGCCTCGCATCAGTCGATCGGCACTCACCTCTTTATCCTTCACATGGCTAACAAGTCATCCTGCTAAGCGGTCAACTAAGATCCCTCGTTGGTCCGTCATCCGACGAACCTCGCGCTTGTCTCTTATAATTTTTGCCAGGATCTCATCCCAGGGAGGAAGGTCGATTAACTCGCCCGCCTCCAAGTCTCCCCACTGGAAGATGAAATCTAGTTCCTCTACCAGCACTAAGGCTTCGAACTCAGGGAAGACAAAGGTGTGCGTATCTGGATGCCACAGCTCCATCAATGCCGCCAATGATTCCCAGTTCCACCGCATGCTGTTGAAGCCCTTCGCCATGATGACTAAACAGATCAGGTGCCACTGGTGCATAAATACCCTCATGGCGGGAGTGATCATATCCATCAAATCTTGAAGCCAGCCGTAACAATAGGCATGTCTTGCCCCAAGAAAAGCAGGCACAGGCTGCATCATTTAGGAGAAAGAGAAGAAGAGATCAAGCAATAAACATGCTAAAACCTATCAAGAAAACCCAAGACAAAGATCAAATAATTTTGTTCACAGACCATACCTTTCCCTGCTTCACAAGATGACTCAGGTGGCCGAGCATGTCAGAGAGAACGCCAAGCTCACAATCTCCTGATGGGGTGGAAGAAGACGCCATTGTCTATTCCTCCTTTGGAACCGCTCCTTTGCTTCAATCCTTCAATCAACTACGGAGTAAACCATGCCCCGTAGCCCCATAGTCATTTATAGGTTAAGAGTCCCCCCCTAGCTCGAACTCCCATGGTTTGGGATAAGACCAGGGAGGGCGGCCAAAACGATGGCCGCCCACCCCAGGGAGGGCGACCACAAGTCTGGCGGCCGAGCCCCGGGTAGTCAACCAGCTAGTCCCCTTTGCCCCCTTCTTTGTGAAGCAATGCTCAATCGATTATACATGGCTGTGGTGATAGTTTAATGGTTCATTAAATGAAGTGTGTTTACTGTTCTATTCCAATTTTTCATTGATGAACTTTACTAACGTGTGCTAATGTAGCTGCAGGTCTCCACATCCATGGGACCAAAAGGTGACAAGGCCTTGTTACCTTGCATCTTAGGTAGAACGCCGGAGGCTAATAGCTTCGGGCATATAAACTCCGAGTTCCTCTCTAAAAAAAAACCGTGAAGAGTTTATACTCCTTAAGCTATTCGATGGCCGCCTTCTACCTAACACGGGATGACGGACTTCCCGAATTCTTGACTATGCTTAATTACAATGTGGAACGATGGACCCTATCCGGATCCAAACCACATCTGTCACCAAGCATAGGATGACAGACTTCCTGAACTCTTGACCGATTTGTTCGGAGGCAGGCAAATAAATCCTCTGGCTTTGCATTAGTTAAATTTCTTTTTAAACCCAACATGCATCGTATAGGCCTTTTTTTAGTCCCATTTGAAAGAAAAATCCAAAAGAAAGATATATACAGAAAAAAGAAAAAAATGCATACATCTCACCTGGAAGCTATGATGCAGAATCAGGGAGGCCACGTTGATCTGACCAACCCATGGTCCTCTGGTCCCCACACCTGGTTTTTTTGAGTCACTCAGTTTTTGTCGAATTCGCGCGAATGAGTCTATGTGATTCCATTCCGATTTGACCAGCAGAAAATGCGTTTTATGCGAGACCGTTTTGAGTACCTCGCGATTCAACGAGTCATTGTATTCGCTTATCCTGATATTTTTTTTACTTGACTTTGTTTTAGGTCTTGTATCTCCTTGAGCACTGGATGCGACCATCCCCTCAAGTCCCACAGCGCCATGCTAGGGGGCCCCATGTGGCTGCAGATACAAGTCCTCTTAGATTGACTGTCCTTCTTTACCTTTGCCAATGACTTATTTGATTACTTGGAGCTCACGCGATCCTACGTGAAGCTTGTTTTCTGCTCAAGAATCTCTTTGAGCGTGTTGCCCTCATTAGGCTTGTTTCTTTACCGAAACACCCATTTATCAGTCTACCGGGCACCCTTGCAAAACGGGCATTCCGGAGGGGCATTTGTAGACGCCTAATTTCGGACATCCCGCGGATCCCCAATGGGCTCTCATGTGAATGACACTTGATTGATGTACTCATTTTTACTGGTGTTTGAATTTTAAGCCCAGCCCATAGCCCCTTGGCTATTGGGCCTCGTCCATATAAGGGGCCCAGCACCACGGGTCTGGGCGGCCAAGGTCCTGGCCACCTCCAGTCCTGGGCGACCAGGGCGATGGTCGCCCTCCCCCAGGTGGGTGGCCAGAGTGCTGGCCGCCCTCCTCCTCAAGGTGGCCAACGGCTTGGCCGCCTTCCCCCTATTTACTTGGTCAGAGAACGTGGCCCAGCTCGTGGCCACATTCTCTCCCTCGTTCTGCACGATCTCCACCCACATTTTGGAACTCCCGCCTGGTCGAACCAAAACTCCACCACCTCCAGTACGAGAAGGAGGAGAGGAGAGTTTTTGGGGGAGAGAGAGGAGGAGATCCGGGGAGGAGTTCGAAAGTTGGCAAGGAGGAGAACGGGGAACTCCTAGAACTTCATCCCGGAGGCTACTCCTTCTTCCTTCATCCTGGTTTGGACTTCTCTACTTCCTCTTCCCTGCTTCCTACTAGCATTTCGACTTCCAGGTAAGTATAGCATTGCATGTAGTATTCTCCTAGATCCAACGTAAGAGGTTTTCTTCCAAAAAAAGGGGGGGAAGTGGATAGTCGAAAGTCTCGGCCATCCTTCCTTCCCACCCCCCAGGTACTTAGCCACCATTTTCTCGCGTTTGTCCATTCGTTAGATCACATACTACACTACAAGTTTCATTAATGGTTCTCTTTCTTGTGTTTTTTTGAGCTACGTTGCAGGACTTCAGCACGAGAGACGAACAGGGCTCCTTGCCCTTGGCCGGCCGAGGACGAGGAAGAGGAAACCCACGTCTCTTGAACATCTCCCCGCGATCAACATCCTGCGAGGTTCAGGTAAAACAACATCTGGCGATCACGTTCTAATCTTTTTGTTCCTCTGTAGGTACCCTCGCACGGAGATTTCTCATCTTAACACACATACTCGCAAGAGGGGGGGGGAAGCACACAATCCATTCCTCTCACGTGATTTCCCCGACATCTCCGGGAGCCTGCAGGGATTAACCGCATGACAATATAGAAACGGTCCTTTAAATGACCGCATGGTTTCCCTTGCGGTTCCTGTAAGACAGCCTTCTGTCTTCGGACAGAAGCCTTTAAACAATAAACAAAAGGCGAATCTAGGTCATATTATGCATGGGAACGATGTAAAACATGTAGTAAAATATGCTAGAAGAATATTGGGCCGAGAATATGCATAGAAAATTATAATTTCAACAAGAATTACATCTTTTTCATTAAAGGGTTAGGCTCGTGTATGAAAAATACACTAGTTGCACAGTCACAATAAAACATCAAATTCTCTACGTATAATGCATAAAAATAATTGAAAATTGAGGACTTTTACTCCTAACATCAAGTTTAAGCCGTTCATGAGATAACCTACTTCTGGACTGGACTTTAAACGTCGAATTTAGGGCTGGAAGTCGACCCTAGTTCCTGTTTATCTTGAACTAGATCAGCAACTTTGTGGCCTTCTAACCTTTGATCCTCTTCACCTATGACCACGAAATTTTGAGGGTAAGAATATGGTGCTAAAAGTAACAAATAACTCTAAAAAACCTATATCTAATTACCTTGTTTAGGGCTTCTAATTTGCTGCTCAAACTGGCCCGGTCGCACAGGTTCCAGGGTTGCTTGTACCGAACCAATGACTTTGGACGCTTCTTTCTTCCTGATGGCTTGATCTCCTAAGATGAAATTTTGAGGGCAGTTAGACCCTACTACTATGAACAAAATACTCTAAAGAACATACCTGAAATAATGTCTCCTTACCTTAGTTCCACGCGAGCCAAAAGTAAGGGTCGCGCAGGTAAAACTAAAGGTCTATTTGTAGGGTTAGCTAGGGTTTTGAGGATTTGAACGAACAGAGTCCTAATTAGGGTTTCAATTCGATCCTCAAGCATTCTAGGCTCTTCCAACTAGTAGATAGCATCGATCCCTAGTGATTAGGCTTGAAGAAAACCAAGATTTCCACGTTTCCAAACTATTCGCAATCGGACGGATAATAGCGGTCGAGTGAAGACCGTTTTATACCTAAGGCGGTCCCTCGATAGATTGTTTTCATCCCTTGGCGTCGAATTTGAACAATTTCAAACTCTTTGTTGATTTATCTGATAATTGGTATATTTATCCCCCAAATTTCGTAAATAGCCTATTTTAAGCTTCTAGAAGATGGGCCAAATCTTGTGGGCTTGGGTTTAGGTCCTTTGGGCTTAATTAAAAGGGCCAGGTCCATCAATAAATATAAGGCCTTAATATTTGGCTTTAATTAATTTAGTTTCATTTAATGATCCATTTATTTCTAGAAAATCTTAGAACATCTTATAAAAATTCTATAAAAGTCTAAAATACCTTACATAAAATTTTGTGGTATTACAGAGATGGAGGCGGTATGTTCAATGGATAATGAAGGTTTAATGGAGGGTGTTAATGAAAGGGTAAGTGGCAGCGGAGGCTCAAGCATGTCGGGCTTCTCCCCTTACTCGGAAGCGGACGGGGTTGGCTCGAGTTCAACAGTAAATGGATCCTGCTCAGAATTAACCACAGGTTTAGGCGAAGGGTTAAGTGGTTGAATAACAATGGTTGGATACGAGGTTAAAAGGATAGTGGAGGGTTTAGATGGTGGCAATGGAGGGTGAAGAGGCGAAATCTCGCGCTGGTTCCTGAGCGGGATGGTAATCACCAAGTTAGTGAACAGTAAGACAGGGAAACAGGTCAGAGGGCCCAGGGGGATTCTCTGGGGCGAAACCCTCCGACGCTCAAGTCAGTAGAGCAATGGTGGGAGCAGCGATAGGGAGGAGAAGGTGAAGGCGCGAGATCCCTCTCCACCAATAGGGTGAAGTGATCCGTGCTCAGGAATTGGGGGTGGGTCAATGTCCTTTTGGACTTACCTTTCGTCGGAAGGTATCCCATGTTTAAATAGTGCGCCGCCCTCTGGAGTCCTGCAAGCCGAGGGGTCTCCGGTGGAGGTTACGTCCTCGTCGTGGGCGTTTATGGCCTCATCGTGGCGGCGTTATCCTCGCGGGGAAGCTGGAGCTCTTGGACTTCTTGGCGCCCGGCCCGCTGTGGACTCTAAGGGCTGCAATGATAAACATTTTATCGGTTGCACCGAGCTTAGAGGGGCCGGCCCTACTTGGGCAATAGGCCTAGCTCGGTGAGGAGATGGGTCGGACAGACCGGCTAGCGCTTCCCTCCTTCGTGCGGAGGGATAGCTCGTGCGCGGGTCTTCCTGTGACCTGACCGATGCTCGGGCTCTCCAAGCCTTGGGGCCGCCTAGGAGAGTTGTTTCCTCGAGCATTATTTTATTGGGCTTTTCCGAGTGGGCCCTGTGGGCTGTCACTTGGACGAGCTTGCCTCGTCGGGCCCTATTGGGTCTAGTTGGGTCAGCTCTTTGAGTGGGCTACAGGAATCCCCCTCTCCACTTGTCCCCCTCCTACTCCCGAGCCAAGGGGGCTCGGTTGAGTAGTTTTTTGAGGCTTTGGACCGGCGTGGCTCGGGTGGGTGGAATCCTTTCGGCGTTATGAAGCCACGTGTAGTGGTCGCCTGGGCCCGTAGTAATAATGATCCTGACGGATTTGAAATGAAGGGGCCCCCTTTTTCTCGGAGGTTGGAACGGCGCGCCGCCTCCCGCGAGGGTTTATAGGCGTAGGGCGCTGCTCGTCCTCCCAGCCTTTCTAGGGTTTTTGGCCTTTCCTCCACTTCTTTGCTTCTGGGGCTCCTTGATGCACCGTGAAGATACAGCGGGGGAGCGAGTTCTTGCGGCGACATTTGAGGAGCTGGCGCGTATAACCGCGGAGGCGATCCGGTAGCTTCTTTCTCCCCCGGAGTCTTCGGGCTCTCGTGAAGGTTCTTCTTCTAGCTTTATGGCAGATCTGCGCTCGAAAATCGAGCAGGTGAGGCGGGAGCCCGTCCCCAATTGCAGCGAGTTGGGGGAGGCTGATGTGAAGAAACTGGAGCATCGGTTTCGCCTGCCTCTCCGATATAGCTTTGCGGCCGCTGCCCCATACGAGACGAGCTTGGATAGCCGCACGGGCCATATCTGTACTTTTCTCTTGGCGTGGAAGAGTGGATTCTACTTCCCCTTCGAGCCCTTCATTCTGAAGCTTCTCAATTTTTTCGTGTTGGCGCCTGTTCAGCTGGTGGCCAACTCGTATCTTCTGCTGTCTGCCTTTTGGATCCTCTGCCGCTTGCAGGGGGTTCCCCCATCCTTGGATCTTTTTCATTATTTCTTCGAGCTGAAGGCACATCCGTTGGTGGGGAAAGGCTTCTACTTTATTCAGGCGCGTAGGAATCGGAGTTGTATTCCGCTGGCGGCGAAGGATTCTTCGCACAAAGGGTGGAAGAGGCAGTTTTTCTGAGTGAAGGCGGAAGCAGTGGATGAATCCTGGAGCTGCCAGGTTATGCCCAACTTCCATCCGAATCTTCCCCTGTGGCAGGAGGAGTTCCCCGCCGATGTGGAGGAATACGCCGTTCGCTTGTTGACAAATCGCCGGTCGACTGAGGAGCTAGTGACGCTGGAGAACGTAGAGCAGCATCTGCTTACGCAGCTCAAGCCATCAGGTATCATCCTTCGGATCCTTCTGCGGGGTCGGAGGGTTGCCTTTTCACTTCTTAACCGAATCTTCTTCTTCACTGCAGACATCCGGCGGGAACCTTTGGAAGAGGTCACTGAGGTCATCGATCTTGGGGATGACTTGGCGGCTGATGAGCTTGTCGTTCCCACGGGTCGCTCCCAAGCCCGGGATAAGGGCAAGGGGGTGGCCTCTGAGGGATCTTCGCGGCCAAGCGGGGCGAAGCGCAAGGATCCCATGGAGGGAAAATTGCGGGAAGCCGCGAAGGCCAAGAAACGGGCCAAGAAGGTTGGCCTTCCTACCGCTGCCGGGGGCGACTCTGGCTCGGCGGCGCTCCCCTCTCGGGGGCAAGATGGGGCCGACCCTTCTGGGCCAGCTCCCCCACCTACCAGGCGAGAGGGGCCGAGGAGACCAGGGGCCCCTCAGAGGGCGGAGATGGGTCGGTTCTCTCCTCCCCGGGGATGGAGGGGGCCGGTGCTGAAGTAGCCGACGTCGAGACCGGGAGACCGGTCGAGGTCGGCGATGTCTCGGGCAGCGAGGCGAGGGCCGAGACAGATAGGGTTGGGGGTTCGCCTGCGAGGGCGTCGCAGCCCCAAGTGCTCCAAGTTCCCGGTGCGGTCGATCCCGTGGCGTCGGTCGAGGTTGTTGGTTCGCCCGGGGAGGCGTCGCAACCCCAACCGACCGCGGCGCGCGGGGCGGTCGGCCCCGTTGCTCGAGCTGAACCTTCTGGCGGGGCGTCCGGTGGGGAGCGGATCTCCTTGTCGGAGGCCTTGGAAAGGCTCGGTGTTTCGGGCGACCTGTATCGGGTTTGCCGAGAGGTTGCCGCAAGGACGAGGGGGGGAGACAAGCGCCACTCCCCCTCTGGAGTCCTCGACGTCCTCATGGAGGGCGGCCTAGTCATGGCTCGGTCGGCGGCCTTGATGGCGGAGACGTACGCCCGGACGGAGGAGGAGCGGTCGAGTCTCGCCTGGGCCCTTGGGGGGTGCGAGAGGAAACTGGCCCGCCTCAGCGAGGAGCATGAGGGGCTTCGACGGGAGTTCTCCGTGATCAGGGATTTGGCACGGGCGAGCCGGCTAGAAACTGAGGCGCTGACGGAGCAGTTGGCTAAGGCCCGAGAGTCGCTCGAGAGGAAGGGCAAACTCTTGGAAGAGGAGCGTCTGCGTCACCTCGAGCTGGACAGTCGTTGGGAGCTCGAACGTGCCGAGCTACTGGACCGGGCGGAGGTAGCGGAGCGCCTTCATTCTGTGGCCGAGGTGGACCGAGCCCGGGCGGAGAGGCGGTCGAGCGAAGCCGAGCGAGGGAGGGTCGAGGTAGAGGAACGCCTGGCGGGGGCAGAGGAGCGTGCGGCCGAGGCGGAGCGGGCTTGGGTCGAGCTCGTTGGAAGGATGGAGCAGATCGAGGTGGAGGCGATCGAGCGGTATAGGAGCTCGGACGCTTACTTAGCCGACCTGGAGAGAGCCGCCCTACCATATTACGAGGTAGCGCTTCGCTGGGACGCCCGAAAGGGGTTTAAGCAGGGTTATCGTCGGGCGGTGGACTACGCCGAAGAGCAAGACTCCGGGATCGAGTTCCCTTTGGGCCAGAGCTATGACTCGGATGAGTCGGCTTCTAGCTCCTCTACGTCTGGCGGGGAAGATCTAGAGGGGTCTCCTCCGGCGGGGTCACCAACTCCGGACGCCTCGGGAGGGCTCGCGACCGAGACAGTTCTCGCACAGGCGAGGTCAGTGCTCGGGTCGGCCGTCACCGGGGGTGCTGGGGGTGACGCGCCCACTTCCGTCGCTCCCGAGCTTCAAAGTGGGCCCGAGGCCTGATGTATTTTGCCTTATTTTGCCTCTGTCTCTTGTTTGTCTCTCTTTCCTCCTTTAGAGAGTTTCCTATTTTATGAGATAATGAATAACTTACTTGTTTGATCGCCATCCTTGCCGTGATTTGGTTGGCGTATCTGAAGTAGTTGGAGAGTACCGATATGTCCTGCGTGATTTTCGCATGCTGATTTGGTAGGCTTCTGACGGGGCATCTTTCCGTTCCCTTACGCTTTGAATGCCAGGCCGCTTCGTGAATCCCGCTGGGGCGGGAAACGAGGAGTTGGAGGTGACCGTTCAGGGGAGAAATCCTTTGGCGTGTTTTCGAGGGGAGAGTCATTTAAGGTGTGTAGCCTCCTTTGGCCTATAAGAAGGACCGAAGGGCGCCCTTTCCTCTTTACCGCTTGGGATTTTCTCTAACGGTCTTTCCTCACTCCTTCTTCACTTTGCGTTGTGCCGTTGCATTCGGAGCATGGAGGATCTTTCGGAGGGTGACGCCGCCGACGACGGGGAGCAGAGAGCTCTTGCTGTCCTGGTTTGTTGGACGGGTCCCACAGTCGCCGCGCGGGTTTGAGACGGGTTCAACGGTCGCCGCGCGGATCTGGAGAGGGCTCCGACGTGTGAGGGCACGGCTCTTGCCCTTTCTCAGTTCTGGCGTGGCTTCCGGGCGGGCGCCGAGGTGGAGGACGGATGGGGGTATTAGGGATGCCTGCCGCCACTCCCCCTCTGCATGGGGGGGGGGGGGGCGCACCAAGTTCCCTCCTCACCGGAGCCTTCCTCCGTCTGTAGCCTCTTGTTCCCTCTTCTGCTCTTCATTTCTTTTACTCTTCGGAGGCTGCTTGCTCTCTGTTCCCTTCCAAGGAGTTGGTAGGTTGGGAAAGAGGAGGTCTTCACGGCGCTCCTTCTCCCTGGCCTCTATCAACTTGGAAGGTGGCCTTCCCCAACCTTAGAAGGTGGTTACCTTCTCTGTAGTCCCTCTGTCACTTTTGTCAGGGGTCATCTGAGCCAACTGGATCGGCCCCCTCTTGTCCGAGCCAGTTTCTACGCGAGGCAGAGTCAGTGGCTGGACGCGAGGAGATCGAGATCGAGTCAACCGAGCGATGACCCCTTGCAGCGGTGTTAGAGGATTTTCTTGCTTTTTGTCATGCAATGTATTGGCCTTTGCCTTTCTGATGTATCAATAGTTTTAAATGAAAAGAAAAGGAATTTATTTTGTCCATCTTGCTGTACAATTTCAAAAATGGAATTTGCGTAGTGCGGCTGCGTTCTATGTCCGAGGAATGGGTTCCCCTTCCATTGTTGCTAGCCTGTACGCACCTTTCCCGAGCGTCTCGACCCCTCGATAGGGGCCTTCCCAGTTAGGGGACAGCTTGCCCGCCGCCTCTAGTGGTCGAGAGGCTTCGGCTTTTCTGAGGATGAAGTCTCCCAGTTGGAAGTGTCTGCTTCGGACTCTGGCGTTGTAGTATCGAGTGAGGCGTCGCTGGTATTCCGTCACTCGGATGCTGGCAATATCCCGGAGTTCATCGGCTAGGTTGAGGTTCTCGAGTAACTTTTGGTTGTTTTCCTCGAGCGAGTAGCGGATGACTCGGAGAGACGGGTTGGCGATCTCTAATGGAATGACGGCCTCAGTGCCGTACACCAACTGAAAAGGACTTTCACCGGTTGCCGTCCTGGGAGTCGTTCGGTTCGACCACAGTACGCTAGGCAATTCCTCGAGCCAACTACCCTTGGCTTTGCCGAGTCTGGTCTTTATGCCTTTCAAGATAGTCTTATTGGCATTTTCGACCAGCCCGTTGGCTTGAGGGTGGGCAACCGAAGTGAAGTGGTTGCGGATGTTTAGGTCGGCGCATCTGTCTCGGAAATATCAAGAATTGAATTGCCGACAGTTATCGCTCACTATCACTCGGGGGATGCCGAAGCGACAAATGATCGATTTCTAGATGAAACTCCAGGCGACTGTCTCGGTGATCCTTGCAGTGGCTTCGGCCTCGATCCATTTAGTGAAGTAGTCGATGGCGACGATAATGAACTTTTTCTGGGACTGAGCCGTAGGGAATGGCCCGAGAATGTCGATCCCCCACCAAGCGAAGGGATAAGGCTCGGTGAGGGTGATGAGTTCTGTAGCCGGCTGATGGACCAAGTGGTCGAACCGCTGGCATCGGTCGCACTGTTGAGCGTAGGCCGAGCAGTCGCGCTGCAGGGTGGGCCACCAGTACCCCTGCCGTAACAGGATCCTGGCCAGTGACCTTGCCCCTGAGTGTGCTCTGCACAGGCCTTCATGAACCTCTTGGATGGCTCGGCTGGCTTCGTCGGGGCTGAGGCACTTCAGGAGAGGGCCGGCGAAAGACCTTCGGTAGAGTGTGTCATCCAGGACGATGAAGCGCCGGGCTTGGTACTTCATTCGGCGTGCTTCTTGAGGGTCGGAGGGCTCTTGGGAGTCTCGGAGCCAAGATAGGTAGAGGGTGCGCCAGTCGCTCGGGACGGCTTAGTCAACAGCCAGGAGCTCCGAGTCAATGCTCGGGCGCTCTAGCTCTTCGAGGAGGACCGATCGGGTACCTTCTGGGTCTAGGGAGGAGGCCAACCAAGAGAGGGCATCCGCTCGGGAGTTTTCTTCCTGGGCTATTCGGACTACCTCGAACCCCTCGAATTGTTGGGCCAGGCTCCTGACCAGCTGGAGGTATTTGATCATGGGTGCCTCTCGAGCTTCGTACTCACCGTTGACCTGGCTTGCGACCAGCTGAGAGTCGGTGTGGATCCTGACTCGCTCAGCCCCCAACCGCTGGGCCATGCGCGCTCCCGATATAAGGGCCTCGTACTCGGAAGCGTTGTTGGACGCCTGAAAGTTGAATTTCAAGGCGTACTGCAGCTCCACTCCTTCGGGGGATCTTAGGAGGATCCCGGCACCACTACCGACCGAGTTGGAAGATCCGTCGACATACAGTTCCCAGTTTGGCCCGGGCATGGTCGGTAGTCTACCTTCGGTCGGGATGGTGCTTTCAGTGATGAAGTTGGCGAGCGCTTGACCTTTTATAGCTGAGCGCGGGCGATACGAGATGTCGTAGGCCCCAAGCATAATGGCCCATTTGATGAGTCGCCCCGAGGCCTCGGGGTGGGCCAAAATATTCTTCAACGGCTCGTCGGTTAGCATGGTGATGGGGTGCCCCTGGAAGTAGGGTCGGAGGCGTTTCGTGGAGGTAACCAGCGCTAGCACGAGCTTCTCGGTTGCGGGGTACCTCTTCTCGGCCTCATTGAGCACCTTGCTGGTGTAGTAGACTAGTCTTTCGATTCCCGAGTCATTTCTGACTAGGACCGAGCTGACCGTTGATGACGTCGCCGAGAGATAGAGCAGCAAGACTTCGCCCGGCACGGGCTTGGAGAGCACCGGGGGTGAAGCCAGGAACTCCTTGAGCTCGGCGAACGCTTTCTGGCATTCCTCATCCCATGCGAATGTAGCAGATGTCAATTTGGGCCCCCTCAACAGTTTAAAAAAGGGCAGGCATCGTTCGGCCGCACGGGACAAGAAACGATTGAGAGCGGCGACACGCCCCATCAGACGCTGGACGTCCTTAATGCAGGCGGGCGGGCGCATGTCTAGGATGGCCTGGATTTTGTCGGGGTTGGCTTCGATCCCACGCTGAGTGACCAGGAAACCCAGGAACTTTCCGGATCTTACTCCGAAGGCGCACTTGGCCGGATTGAGCTTCATGTTGTACTTCAGGAGGACGCCGAAGATTTCAGCGAGGTTGGTGAAGTGGTCCTGGGCCTTGGGGGTCTTGACGAGCTTGTCGTCAATGTAGGCCTCGACGTTCCGACCTAGCTGCTCCTCGAACATGTGATTGACCAGTCTTTGATATGTGGCTCCGGCGTTCTTCAACCCGAAAGGCTTCTGGGTATAGCAGTACACGCCGTAGTCGGTGATGAAGGCGGTCTTTTCGACGTCTTCAGAATTCATTCTGATCTGATGGTAACCCGAATAGGCGTCCAGGAAGCTGAGCATCTCGTTGCCTGATGTCGAATCGACCAGTTGGTCGATGCTGGGCAAGGATAGCAGTCCTTAGGGGTCGCCTTATTCAAGTCGGTGAAGTCCACGCACATCCGCCACTTGCCGAAAGCCTTTGGTACCAGGATGACATTGGCTAGCCACGTCGGGTACAGGACCGGTTTAAAAAGACCAGTCTCTTGCCCCTTGGTGACCTGTGCCTTGATAATCGTCTGCTTCTCGGGTGTGTGCTTCCTTTGGCGCTGCTGCACGGGATTCATGGTGGGGTTGAGGTTGAGTCTGTGCACCACGGTCTCCTCTGGTATCCCAGGGAGTTGATCGTCGGACCCCGCGAAGACTCGGATGTACTCAGAAAGAAATTTCTTATATTGCTGCTGTTCCTCGGGTGGTAGGTCGGCTCTGATCCTTACTCTTAGGGTTGGGTCATCGTTTAGAAAAATTGTTAGCAACTCGCCACCTGGCTCAGTGGTTGTGGATTTTTCCTCGACTTCCCGGGGGCCCTTATCATTCCCACCCGGCCTCGTGGCCTCCACCGAGATATTATAGCAACTTCGGGCCGTGGCCTGGTTACCTCGGATTTCCCCTACCCCGTTTTTGGTGGGGAACTTCATTTTTTGGTGATAGGTAGATGGTACTGCCTTGATCCGGCTAAGGATTCCCCTGCCGAAGATGGCGTTCTACGCTATCATCCCTTTGATCACCATGAAGTCTACCATGACCGTAACGGTTTTGGGTGGGGTGCCGAGGGTAACCGGCAGGCTTAGGACACCTTCGGGGAGAGTGGCCAGGCCGTTGAACCCACGGAGGGGCATTCGGACGGGGCGGATTTTGGATGGATCCTCTCCCATTTTGAGGAAACAGTCATAAGACAATACATCAGGGGCACTTCCATTGTCCACAAGAATCCTATCTACGTTACAATGGTTTATAGTGGTCGAGATTACGAGGGCATCATCATGCGGGGTGCTCAGCCCCTCCAGGTCTTGATCAGAGAAGACTATGACCTGGGGCGGGGCCTTGGGTGGCTCTGGGACTCGGCTCGCCCGCTCGGCATGACGCTTCCTTCCACAGCTGCTGTCGCCTCCTGATGCTATTCCTCCGGAGATGATGTTGATGTGAACCCCTCGGGGGGCGTTGTCGATCTCTTCTGCGGCGCCTTGATCTTCTCTGCGCTCGGCAGTGAACCGAGCCAGGTGCCCCAGGCGGATGAGGCGCTCGATTTCATCTTGGAGCTGGTGGCAGTCACCGGTGTGATGCCCATGATCACCGTGGAATAGACAATGTCTGTCTCACTTGCGGTTTTTCGACCTCATCGGCTCGGGCCGACGGAGGAGTCCTGAGTCTTTGACGTCTTCATAGATTTCATAGACCGGTGCGGTTAACGGGGTGTACCGCTCGTACTTTCGCTTGCGTTCTCCATCCCGGTCTCGCTTCTTTCCCGAGCTAGGATTTGGCTCGGGGCCCCGCTTCTTGTCCCCCTCCAGACCCGAGCCGGTTGCGTCTCGGCAAGCGCTGAGTACTTCTTCACACTCGGCGTGGCGCAGAGCCAGAGTCACTAGCTCGGCAAGGGTCGAGGGAGGTGGAGGACAAGTTCACGGCGGAGGTTCTCGTCCCGGGTACCCCCAGTCAGTGCGGTTTTGGCCGAGGCCACGTCCAGGCGGGGGATTCGGAGGGCTTCCGATTTAAATCGGTGGACGTAAGCCCGGAGCCTTTCCCCTTTGCGCCTGTTTAAGGGCCAAGAGCCCCACTACCGACCTTGGGGGGGCACTTCCGGCGAAGCTCTCCTTGAAGACTCGCCCAAATTGCTTGAAGTCTCGGATGGATCCGGGGGCGAGGGCCCGGAACCATGCTTGAGCGCCCTGGGCCAGAGTGGTCACGAAGGCTCGGCACTTGATGGGGTCCGACGCTCCGTGTAGAGTCATCAGGGCGTCAAAGCTATCATAATGGTCGGCCGGGTCGCCCTGGCCGTCGTAAAGCTTGAAGGTTGGTATGGGGGCTCTGGGAGATACCTCTGCCTTCAAGATATACTCGGAGAACGCGGATTTCTCCTCGTCTTCCGGGGAAGAGGCCTTCTGTAGGGCGCGAAGGGCGCGCTCTTGCTCGGCGAAGCGCCTTTCGAAATCTCGCAGCCGGAGGGATAACTCCGGTTGCTGTCGTGCCGCGGGGCTGGGGGGAGCGTCTTGGCGGTCTCCGGGAACGTCGGCTTCCGGATCTGGCCATTGCGTCCCCCGCCATCCTTTCCTCGGCGTGGAGGAGGCCTCTTGCTCCGGAGGCGGAGCTTGCGAGGGTCCTCCGACCCTGTTACGAATGAGCTGCTGGCCGCGGAGGGTGAAGCGGTCCCCAGCTGTGTGCTGGGACGTACTCCAGCGGGGGGGGCTCTCTGACGGGGCACGGGACCTTGCATCCCTGGCCGCCTGGGTCTTCATGAGTTCCACGAGGACATCCAGTTTGGCGTTGAGGGCCTGGAAGGCTTCGGCGCCACCGTAGGGGGGTAGCCCCACCGCCGCAGGGGGGGTGGTCCGTCGGCGGGGATGCTGGCGTTGGAGGGAGGGTTCTGTGAGGCCCTGGAAGGGCCATCCCCTGCTGCTACCATGGCCTTACCCCTTTCACCGGCGGACCTCCTCCCTGAGCTCCTTCTCACCATGTTGGATCTTCGTGCGTTTCCCACAGACGGCGCCAAATGAAGAGGCGAAATCTCGCGCTGGTTCCTGAGCGGGCTGGTAATCACCAAGTTAGTGAACTGCAAGACAGGGAAACGGGTCAGAGGGCCCAGGGGGATTCCCTGGGGCGAAACCCTCCGACGCTCAAGTCAGTAGAGCAATGGTGGGAGCAGCGATAAGGAGGAGAAGGTGAAGGCGCGAGATCCCTCTCCACCAATAGGGTGAAGTGATCCGTGCTCAGGAATTGGGGGTGGATCAATGCCCTTTTGGACTTACCTTTCGCCGGAGGGTATCCCAGGTTTAAATAGTGCGCCGCCCTCTGGAGTCCTGCAAGCCGAGGGGTCTCTGGTGGAGGTTACGTCCTCGTCGTGGGCGTTTATGGCCTCATCGTGGGGGCGTTATCCTCGTGGGGAAGCCGCAGCTCCTGGACTTCTTGGCACCCGGCCCGCTGTGGACTCTAACGGCTGCAATGATAAACATTTTATCGGTCGCACCGAGCTTAGAGGGGCCGGCCCTACTTGGGCAATAGGCCTAGCTCGGTGAGGAGATGGGTCGGACAGACCGGCTAGCGCTTCCCTCCTTCGTGCGGAGGGATAGCTCGTGCGCGGGTCTTCCTGTGACCTGACCGATGCTCGGGCTCTCTGAGCCTTGGGGCCGCCTAGGAGAGTTGTTTCCTCGAGCATTATTTTATTGGGCTTTTTCGAGTGGGCCCTGTGGGCTGTCAGTTGGACGAGCTTGTCTCGTCGGGCCCCGTTGGGTCTAGTTGGGTCAGCTCTTTGAGTGGGCTGCAGGAATCCCCCTCTCCAGAGGGTTACTTGGTTGAGGTTTAGCGGGAGGTTTGGCGGTGGCCGGTGGTATGGTTGTTAATGGTATGGTTAGGGGGTTAGTAGATTGGGGAAGAGGAGAAGGCTCGGAAGGTTGATGGAGGTCAATTGTGTAGCGGGAGGGGGTAAAATGGTGGAAGGTTTGGTTTGGGTGAAACATCAGATTTTAATGGGGCGTGAGGTTTTATGGATGGGGCTAGATCCATGGTGCGTCGATGTGGATGATTGAAATATCGACCTATCATTGTAACACCAATTGGTTTCATAAATAGGAGCGGGGGCGAGGACATCGTCCTGAGCAGGGGGTTCTTCGGGTAATGGAGGGAGAGGAAAATGGAGAAACCTCGGAGTGGGTGCGACTTCAAAATCTTCCTAATGTGTCATCTCCAATTATTCATCAAAAACTTCTAATTCTTCATCATTGGATTCAAGTGGACGCCGTGGTGGAGGCGTATTGGTGGGTGGAGAAATATGATGAGGTGGGAGAGCATGATGTTATGGAGGATTTTGTGTATATGAATGCGGAGGTAGAGGGCCATTTGAGTGTATGTGATGAATAGGCGGAGGGTGGATGACGTCCACTTGATCATTACAACTTGTTAAATTCTCTTGCTCACATGCATTGTTGATGCCATCTTCGGTTCTTCTCTCCTTCCAATCCCTATCCATCTTGGTGATGTTGTTCATGAAAGCGTGAAGAGGGTCAACTTGAGGAGGAGGAGGAGGCGGCCGCTGGCTTGTAACCCTCTTTAGTTGTTCATCCATTGAAGCAATTTTATCAAGAAGAGCTTGTTGGAGGGGTGTGATTTGAATAACGGAGGGTTGACATGGTGGCCTTGGTGGGGCGTCTTGATGTGAAGGCCGCGGAGGGTTAATGGGGTAGCCCACAAAAGGACCCGGTTGGGCCGGGTTGCAAGAGACATAAGGGCCTTGGGGCCGTGAAGGGTGAGGATGGTTAGAAGGATGCAGGTGATGGACAACTCGGGGAGGGGGGTGAGTGGAAGAAGGTGGGTGATGGGCCACCCGAGAAGGAGGGTGAGTGAAAGGAGACGGGTGATGGGTGTAACGACCCAGAGTTCAGGATACCGATATACCGATAACATCGATATACCGACACCAAGAACTGGGGAAGCCACCCAAGAGGCTGATGAGGCCCCTGAAGGGTTAGTAAGGTTATGTCAAGGGAATGTATAACGAACTGCAATTTGGAACGCGTAGATTACAAAGAAGTAATAAAATTAACACAAGTGCGGAAGCAATTCAAAATAACCAGAGTGATATATATATATACTAGTCCAGATAAACAAGAGTACTAGTCCACAAGGGCACAACTACACGGGGCATACCCCGGCAAAAGTACAACAAAAGCCTCAAAAAGGCGGCTCGACTAGAGCTGGCAGCTAGACGCGGTCTCCGAAACAGCTCACGAAGCACCGGGAGACGACGGGCGCGGCTCACCTGAAAGGAGAAGGGTGAGTCACAGCCAGACTCAGTAGGGGTCACGCGGATCCCTATCTCGCACTAAACAAGCATTCATGCATAAATGAAAGCAATGAGAGCATGCATTTAATTGGAATAACAGGCAATGGCATGAATAAACTACTCAAGTAAAGCTGTAAACTCTAACTAAGCAAGTAGAACAGCTAACACATGCCACAGCTAAATAAATGCAAGCGACTAAAACTAAATCTACCAAAATAGAATGAGCCTTAACTAATCCAAACAATAAGGAAGGACAACCACTGGAGCAGAAACCATAAGCGTCCACTGACGACTTACACTGCGTCTCAAGCACTCGCAGTCGACAAAGCGACAAGCTGAGCGCGTAACCAGTACCAAACCAAGTGACCAGTCGGAGTGGCACCCATCGGTGTCAGTCCACAGTCTCCGACCACGTGTGCACACACTGACTCTAGCCTGAGCCAGGCCCTCTAGCTAGTTTTCTCTCTTGGTAGGACGCTACCATTGGCTAGGAGCCCACGGAACTAGCTTACAAACCGTGTATGGGAAACACCCCTCCGCTATCCTCAAGCGGGTCGGTACTCAACAGACCTAGGGCAACAACAGTGGCTCCATTGCATGGAAAGAAAAGTTACTCTATTGGTATAAGAAACATGCCCTCGAACAATGAAACAACATAAACATGGCACAATTACGTAAAGGAACGCATAACAAATGGCTGGCAACTTATTAAACCTAACAGGCAAGTGGCGGTCGGATGCCCACGTGCTACATGAAAGTAACGGTCGGTGGCTGGCGCGTTACACCAAGAACGATGCGTCTGTCTCCGTCCGTCACTCCCGCCTGAGTTCCAGCTCAAAAGGCCCAAAAGGGAATGTGACAGTAGGGGCCCTGTGCGTTACATCGATGCAACGCGTTGGGTCACCGCCGTTACATCCACCCGAGGCCAAAACCCAACGTACAACGTTCAAAATCAGACGCAGGCGAAGCGACGCGCTCGCTCAGGCGCGTCGGATGGAAGCGACGGCCGGCCGACTGGCCGTCGGGCTAACCGCCTCACCCGGTCAACGTAAAACGACGGATGAGTAACGGATGGGGATCCCACCGTTACTCTCCAAATAACGCACCCTCATCAGGACGTTGTTTGGAAATGACGCGTCCACTAAGGACCGTCACGCCACTTGGAACACGGGCGGGTACGATTTGAAAATCGGAGCCCCTCCCGGACGATAAAAATCATCGGGTAACGTCGTAGAAACCTGTAACCTGTCAAACCATACAACCCAAACAACAAAATAACACCCAAACATCACACATGCAAAGCCCACAATGCATCAAATTCAAGAATTAAGCTAAAACCCCAAAATTACGAAATATGAACATTAAGCATGCTACGGGGTTCTAATCAAACGAACGAGCTATAGGAAATGATCCTAGCGAGATCAGGATTCCATCCCCCTACCTTTTGCAAGCCGAAACGGTCGAAAAGGCCGCATGCAAGGAGGAAGAGCCACAAGGCCTTCACACTCCACCTCGCTCCCACGAGCCACGAAACACGCCGAGGTGGGCGTCCACGCGATCCACGCGACGCGAGGAATCCACCGGTACCTCCCACGCCTCAATCCGGCGCCAAAAAGCCTGCTCCCCAAGGGGAGGGGAGAGAGGCGATCGGCGAGAGGAGAGAGAGAGTGAGGTGAGATCGACGAGGGAGAGAGAGAGAGTGAGGGTGAAGGATTAAAAGAGAAGAAAAATAAAATTTAAAATATATATAATATAATTATTATATATATTAAAATCTTATTAATCTCTAATAACCCTCAAAGCTCCAAATAAATCCGAAAAAATACCAGAAAAATTCCTAAAAATATAGGAAAATAGTCAAAAATTCCAGAACAAATATTAGAACAAGATCTATTAAGGATCTATTAAGGCATGGGCCTTACAGTCCCTCCCTCCTAATAAAAATTTCGCCCTCGAAATTTACAACAACAGAAAAAGGAGGAAACTGAGAAAGGACATATACCTCACTGGAATAAAAAGGGAAAAAGCTGACGCATCTCATCTTCGCGTTCCCAAGTGGACTCATTACCAGAGTGACGCTGCCAAGCAACTCTTACCAGAGGAATAACCTTATTTCTCAACTGCTGCTCACGACGGTCTTCAATTCTAATAGGGAACTCTGGCGTAGACAAATCAGCAGTCACCTCGGGCCAAACTGAATCATCGAGAACATGAGAAGCATCTGGCACATATTTCCTCAACTGAGATACGTGGAACACATCATGAATAGCTTGCATGGCCGCAGGTAGTTGTGGACGATAAGCCACCTGACCAATAGCTTCGACGATCGGAAAAGGGCCAACATACCGCGGACTAAGCTTTCCACGCTTCCCAAACCTGGAAACACCTTTCATCGGAGATATTTTAACAAACACCATATCTCCTGGCTCAAATTGTAGTGGACGTCTGCGCTGATCTGCATAACTTTTCTGTCGACTCTGAGCCGTCAACAATCTCTGCCTGATCAGACGAACCACATCAGAACACTGCTGCACCATATCAGGTCCGGTCAACAATCTGTCCCCAACATCAAACCAATTCAGAGGAGTACGACAAGGACAACCATACAGTGCTTCATAAGGAGCCATTCCAATACTGGAGTGAAAACTATTATTATAAGCAAATTCAACAAGTGGCAAATGCTGACACCACGAACCCTGCCAATCAAGGCAACACAATCTCAGCATGTCCTCTAAAGTCTGAATAGTCCTCTCTGACTGTCCATCTGACTGAGGGTGATACGCTGAACTGAAAGCTAACTCAGTGCCCAAAGTTTTCTGGAAACTGCGCCAGAAGCCGGAGGTAAAACGTGGGTCACGATCTGACACAAGTGAAACAGGAACTCCATGCAGTGGCACGATCTTCTGCACATACAGCTCGGCCAACCCTTGCACATTCCAGGCAATCTTAATCGGCAACAATCTGGAAGTTTTAGTCAATCTGTCGACAAGTAACCAGATACCATCAAAACCTTGAGAAGTCCGAGGCAACCCCACCACAAAATCTGTAGTAACATGGTCCCATTTCCACATCGGAATCTCTAATGGCTGAAGCAAACCACCTGGCTTTTGATGTTCGGCTTTAACCTACTGACAAGTCAAGCACTTAGAAACAAATATAGCCACGTCTTTCTTCAAACCCGGCCACCAGAACTGCTTTTTCAAATTCTGATACATCTTGGTGACACCTGGATGAATAGCAAAACGGGAACCATGGGCTTCACTCAGAATCTCATGCCTCAAATCAACATCAGCGGGAACATACCATTTGCCCTGAAAACTGACAACCAGCTCGTCATGAAATTCCACATCATATCTTGATATAACACGGGCTAAATCAGAATCCGCTTGCTGAGCTTCTTTAATCTGCTGATATAGAGCTGAACCCAAAATCAAACTAGCACAAACCTCCATCTTCGGATCAGAAGGAAACTCTACACTGAATGTCTCGCTCGGAAGCCATTTCCACAATTTCCATTCATGAAGCATCAAATGACTGACCTGCACTTTCCTGCTCAGAGCATCAGCCACAACATTCATTTTACCCTGCTGATAGGAGAGTGTAAAGTCAAAATCTTTCATGAATTCCATCCATCGGCGCTGCCTGAGATTCAAATCTTTCTGGGAGAATATATACTGTAAACTCTGGTGATTAGTAAAAATCTGAAATTTCTCACCATACAGATAATGTCTCCAAATCTTTAAGGCAAAAATAACTGCAGCTAGCTCCAGATCATGAGTGGGATAATTCTCTTCATGTCGTTTCAATTGCCGAGATGCATATGCGATAACTTTACCATGTTGCATCAGCACTGCACCCAAACCTACTCGAGAAGCATCAGTACAAACCAGAAAACCACCCGAGTCGGAAGGCAAAGTCAACACAGGAGAAGAAGTCAATAGCCTTTTCAATTCAACAAAGCTAGCCTCACACTGATTCGACCAGACAAAAGGTACATCTTTACGAGTCAGTCTAGTCATCGGGGCTGCAATCTTCGCAAAATCTTGGATGAATCTGCGGTAGTACCCAGCCAAACCTAAAAAGCTTCGTATTTCTGTCACAGTTCTAGGCCTCTGCCAGCTCAACACGGCATCAATTTTTGCAGGGTCTACTGCCACTCCGTCACTAGAAATCACGTGACCAAGAAAATGAATCTCCCGAAGCCAGAATTCACATTTACTGAACTTCGCATAAAGCTCATGATCCCTTAGAGTATGCAGAGCGATCCTCAAATGCTGCACATGATCTTCATCAGAGACAGAATAAATCAAAATATCATCAACAAAGATCACCACAAACTGATCAAGAAATGGACGAAAGATACGTTGCATTAGGTCCATAAAAGCTGCTGGGGCATTAGTCAAACCAAACGGCATGACTAGAAATTCAAAGTGACCATAACGAGTGCTGAAAGCCGTCTTCTCCACATCCGATTCCCGGATTCGCAATTGGAAGTAGCCAGACCGGAGGTCAATTCGTGAAAAGACAGTAGCAGACTGTAACTGGTCAAACAAATCATCATTCCTGGGGAGCGGATATTTATTCTTGATAGTCACCTGATTCAATTACCTGTAATCAATACAAAGCCTCAGGCTTCCATCTTTCTTTTTCACAAACAACACTGGAGCACTCCACGGAGAAAAGCTGGGGCGAATATAACCCTTTTCCAGTAATTCAAGTAGCTGTGCTCGCAGTACTTTCAATTCAGTTGGAGCCATTCGGTACGGTGCCTTTGCTAAGGGAGCTGTACTCGGAATCAGTTCAATCACCATCTCTATCTCTTACTCTGGGGGCAAGCCTGGCAACTCGTCAGGAAACACATCAGGGAACTCACAAACAACAGGAATATCACTGGCTTCCTGTCGTGGTTTTTCAACAGCAACCACAGAAGCAAGAAACCCCTGGCAACCTGCACTAAGCAACCTATAGGCTCGAATAGCAGAAATAATCATACGAGAAGAACGGGATCGAATACCTTGGAAATAAAAAGCTGATTTCCCCTGTGGCTGAAAATAGACTTTTTTCGATCTACAGTCAACCACAGCTCCATAATGCTCCAACCAATCTATTCCCAGAATAACATCATAATCTGCCAGCTACAATGCATACAATCTCGCCGGCAACTGGTGATTATCGATCATAACAGGAGACTCTTCCAAGCACAGAGGTGTAATCATGAAATCTCCCGAAGGCATCTCAACATACATCTCACATGCTATCCCTGAAGTCGGTTCCTCAATACATGCCATGAAATCCTCAGAAATAAAAGAGTGAGAAGCACCAGAATCAAATAAGACACGAGCTGAATGACCATAAAGCATAATCGTACCTTCCACAAGATGGGCTGCAACAGCATCAGCTCTAGTCATATGTGAAACCTTGCCCTTCTGCTTCTTTGATCCAGCCGAGGATTGCTGAGAAGACGCCGACGCTTGAGAAAAGAACTGTTGAGCTTGCGGTGCAGGAGGAGGTCTGAATTGCGGCACCTGAGGTTGAGGAAACTGAGGAGCTTGCAATTGCTTCGGCCTCAGCGGGCAATCCCGAACCACATGGCCCGGCTGGTCACACCGAAAGCAAACAACGGGAAGAGAACACGGCTGGCCCTTGTGATGACCACCGCATCTCCGATACGTCCATGGCTGACTGACAGCTGAACTCTGACGAGTCTGAGTAGAGGGTGATGTCGGCTGCTGAACTACATCTGTACCGGACGGCTGCTGGAAAAACTTCTTCTTCTTCTTGAACCTCTTAAACTTGGTCTTGGAAGGAGAGGAAGCACTGCTAACCTCTGACTGGACTGAGGGAACACCTGGCGCTGGCGGTCGGTACACCTGCTGAGACTGTACTGCGGGCTGAACTGACCCTGTCTGAGGATATCCACCCGGTCTCGTCATCTCCAGCTCAAGTGCCACAGCTGTCTGGCATGCACTATCAAGGTCTGCAACATGACTAGCAATGAGGGGCATCTTCAATTCTGGCCTCAAACCTCGCAAAAATTGCTGTGTCCTCAAAGCTTCACTAGCCAGCACATGGGGCGCATACTGACCCAATTCCATAAACTTATTCCGATACTGAAGCACAGTCATACTGCCCTGGGTCAGCTCCATGAATTGATACATTTTTGCCATTTGCAAAGAGGCAGGAGTGTAGGCACGCTCAAAAGCAGCTGCGAACTCTGCCCACGTGATCTGCCGAAGAGGTCTAGAACGAAAAGCGATCTGCCACTCGGCCTTCCACCACGTAATGGCTGCACCCTGGAGTTGAAAAGCGGCAAGCATAACTTTCTCATCTTCAGCACATTCCATTGAAACAAAAACACGCTCAATCGCATCCAACCATTGCCTCGCAACCTCTGGATCAGCTTGACCATCGAAAGGAGGCGGATTGAACATCAGGAACTCTTTTAAAGCCTTGCCTCGACTGCCAGGCACTTCAACTGGAGGAGCATCAATCGGCGTTGGAGGAGGAACAACTGGTGCAACGGGAACAGCAGGAACTGCAAGAGGAGGTGCAGAACCACTATCTTCCCTGGGCGCATCTCGAGGAGCACGAGGAACTCAAGGAGGTCTTCCTCGATGACGCGGCATAATTACTCTGCCGAGATCATAAAACAACAATAAAATCCATCAATCATACAGAAAACACCCTAAGCCAGCAATAGACGACATAGGACTAGCTCTGGACAAACACAAATTTCAATTCCTTATACAATTCCTCAAACATCGGCTCTGATACCAACTGTAACGACCCAGAGTTCAGGATACCGATATACCGATAACATCGATACACCGACACCAAGAACTGGGGAAGCCACCCAAGAGGTTGATGAGGCCCCTGAAGGGTTAGTAAGGTTATGTCGAGGGAATGTATAATGAACTGTAATTTGGAACGCGTAGATTACAAATAAGTAATAAAATTAACACAAGTGCGGAAGCAATTCAAAATAACCAGAGTGATATATATATATACTAGTCCAGATAAACAAGAGTACTAGTCCACAAGGGCACAACTACACGGGGCATACCCCGGCAAAAGTACAACAAAAGCCTCAAAAAGGCGGCTCGACTAGAGCTGGCAGCTAGACGCGGTCTCCGAAACAGCTCACGAAGCACCGGGAGATGACGGGTGCGGCTCACCTGAAAGGAGAAGGGTGAGTCACAGCCAGACTCAGTAGGGTCACGCGGATCCCTACCTCGCACTAAACAAGCATTCATGCATAAATAAAAGCAATGAGAGCATGCATTTAATTGGAATAACAGGCAATGGCATGAATAAACTACTCAAGTAAAGCTGTAAACTCTAACCAAGCAAGTAGAACAGCTAACACATGCCACAGCTAAATAAATGCAAGCGACTAAAACTAAATCTACCAAAATAGAATGAGCCTTAACTAATCCAAACAATAAGGAAGGACAACCACTGGAGCAGAAACCATAAGCGTCCACTGACGACTTACACTGCGTCTCAAGCACTCGCAATCGACAAAGCGACAAGCTGAGCGTGTAACCAGTACCAAACCAAGTGACCAGTCGGAGTGGCACCCGTCGGTGTCAGTCCACAGTCTCTGACCACGTGTGCACACACTGACTCTAGCCTGAGCCAGGCCCTCTAGCTAGTTTTCTCCCTTGGTAGGACGCTACCATTGGCTAGGAGCCCACGGAATTAGCTTACAAACCGTGTATGGGAAACACCCCTCCGCTATCCTCAAGCGGGTCGGTACTCAACAGACCTAGGGCAACAACAGTGGCTCCATTGCATGGAAAGAAAAGCTACTCTATTGGTATAAGAAACATGCCCTCGAACAATGAAACAACATAAACATGGCACAATTACGTAAAGGAACGCATAACAAATGGCTGGCAACTTATTAAACCAAATAGGCAAGCGGCGGTCGGATGCCCACGCGCTACATGAAAGTAACGGTCGGTGGCTGGCGCGTTACATCAAGAACGACGCGTCTGTCTCCGTCCGTCACTCCCGCCTGAGTTCCAGCTCAAAAGGCCCAAAAGGGAATGTGACGGTAGGGGCCTTGTGCGTTACATCGATGCAACGCGTTGGGTCACCGCCGTTACATCCACCCGAGGCCAAAACCCAACGTACAGCGTTCGAAATCAGACGCAGGCGAAGCGACGCGCTCGCTCAGGCGCGTCGGATGGAAGCGACGGCCGGCCGACTGGCCGTCGGGCTAACCGCCTCACCCGGTCAACGTAAAACGACGGACGAGTAACGGATGGGGATCCCACCGTTACTCTCCAAATAACGCACCCTCATCGGGCCGTTGTTTGGAAATGACGTGTCCACTAAGGACCGTCAGGCGTGTGAGGGTTCCTGGCAGGACCGTCACGCCACCTGGAACACGGGCGGGTACGGTTTGAAAACCGGAGCCCTCCCGGACGATAAAAATCGTCAGGTAACGTCGTAGAAACCTGTAACCTGTCAAACCATACAACCCAAACAACAAAATAACACCCAAACATCACACATGCAAAGCCCACAATGCATCAAATTCAAGAATTAAGCTAAAACCCCAAAATTACGAAATATGAACATTAAGCATGCTACGAGGTTCTAATCAAACGAACGAGCTATAGGAAATGATCCTAGCGAGATCAGGATTCCATCCCCCTACCTTTTGCAAGCCGAAACGGTCGAAAAGGCCGCATGCAAGGAGGAAGAGCCACAAGGCCTTCACGCTCCACCTCGCTCCCACGAGCCACGAAACACGCCGAGGTGGGCGTCCACGCGATCCACGCGACGCGAGGAATCCACCGGTACCTCCCACGCCTCAATCCGGCGCCAAAAAGCCTGCTCCCCAAGGGGAGGGGAGAGAGGCGATCGGCGAGAGGAGAGAGAGAGTGAGGTGAGATCGACGAGGGAGAGAGAGAGAGTGAGGGTGAGGGATTAAAAGAGAAGAAAAATAAAATTTAAAATATATATAATATAATTATTATATATATTAAAATCTTATTAATCTCTAATAACCCTCAAAGCTCCAAATAAATCCGAAAAAATACCAAAAAAATTCCAAAAAATACAGGAAAATAGTCAGAAATTCCGAAACAAATATTAGAACAAGATCCATTAAGGATCCATTAAGGCACGGGCCTTACAATGGGCCACCCGAGAGGGAGGATGAATAGAAGAAGGCGTGTGAGAAGAAGGAGGTGGGTGATGGGCCACCCGAGAGGGAGTGGAAGGAGGATGAGATGAAGAAGCTAAACCCTCAACAATGGCCTTAAGGGCTTGGGCTTGTTGAGGGGTGAGATGTAATTTTTGGGAGACCTCTTTGTTATGTGGAGGAGATGATTCCAGGGGAGTATTGGCTTGTAATCGTTGTAAGGGATTGTGAAATTGGGAATTGTCCACAGGGTGGACAAAACCGTGAGAACTAGGTTGATATCCCCTAGAAGTGTTATGGTGAGAATTATGAAATTGAGGATTATAAGATGTGCTTGGTTGATCATCCTCATGATTGTAAATTGAATTAGACATGTTGGTTTTGTTATCAAAGCGAAACATCATACAAATCAAGAACTTATTCAATCAAAGCAATTTGCAAAGATGGCAAACAAGTGGATGTTTACGTTTGATTTCTTTTAAGTTAGACCTTGATGTGAATTAAGTGATTTTACCAAAGTTTAGTATGATTCACTCAAGGGAAGAACCTAGTTTCAATGTGGGGTCAACTCCGGTGCCAACTAGGTTATTTATCTCACCATGTTTTGGGCCAACTAACCCCGGGGAACTTCAAGGTACAACCAACCCGGTTACCAAAGAGGGAATCCTTTGGTATCGGGGACTTACGGAGACCTTGGTGGAGCAGATTCTAGTCCAATGAGAGGAATTCTCAATTGGAAGGTCCTTCCTTCACCAAGTGGGGTAAAAATCTTCTAAAAGGTGTAGGGAGAGAAAGTCTCCCAAGCCAAATGCACTATGAATGCAAAACTAATGCAAAATAAAATGCAAATGCATGTACGAGTAACAATATGCAAGAATAATGCAAACAGGTCACAGAACAAGGAGGTTCTATGAAAAACATAGGGAATTGGCGTCTGGGACAATGGGCGTGAATTTTTAAATTCGCGTCCACCACCTCAGACGCGGTTCTTTTTTCTTTTTTTACCGAGGCTGAATGCGGTCTGCTACAAGACTGCGTTCACAAGAACGCGGTCCACTTCTAGACCGCGTTCACTCTCTGTGAAACGGACAGAAAGGTATAAAAATGAGTAAAAGTCGATGAAAAACAATGTGAAACACTCACATAAGCATGAAAATTAACCGTGGCAATCAGCAGGATATAAAATAAAGCATGGCATGCAGATTTTTTTTAGATAAATAAATGGAATTTTTTAAAATCTAATAAAGTGGTAATCACTTAGGGAGGGGGGTTGTGCACGCAGTGCACAAGGGATGAAAAATAAAAAAAAGAGAAGTGCTACGTGAAGCACAAGGGGAGATGCATCGTCGGTGCAAAAGGAGAGGGCACACGTGGGTGCCAAAGGGGAAGGGTAATCAAAAGAAAAATAATGGGGTCCCACCATGATCGTCAATTTGTAGATCTTTAGAATTAATCCACTTAAAAAAGAATTAATATGTGAAAAAGAAGAGGAAAGAGGAGAAAGGGGAGCATGCGTGGATGCTAAGTGGAAATGTGATCGCCAGAGACCGCGGGCCTCGAATGAATATAACTAATAAATAACAAGGAGGGATCGCGAAGAATACCTTTAATAGCGGGGTAGGTTGTGAGGTCTACCTTCTCTTCCAATTGGCCGGCCGATGAAGAGAGTTCTTCTTTATTGATTACCCTTGCAAAACAAAGAAAACAACAACCAACAAAATGTATGGGATTAGAATACAAAGGTGCGTAGCATCAAGTTCTTAATTAGAATAAACAATAAAACATGAACATGAACACACCTTGTTGGTGTTGGCCTTTAAACCCCTATGCAAAAGGGTAGAAAAAAGTATGATGTGATGTAAATAGGGAGGGTACAAGTGCTGCACAATTGGGAGATGTGCTAGAGTGCACAAGAGGGGGATCTCAATTGAATTGAGATAAAGAGTAATAAAAGAAAGATGTAGGATAATGATGCATGCAATGCTAAAGTAAATAAAAATAAGAGAAGAGAGAGAGAGAAAAAGGCTTATTGATTTTTCTCCAATATGGCTTCAAGGGATGAAGGAGATCTCCAAGGGATGAAGCTTTAAGCATATGGGAGTCTCCTCCTTGACTCCTTGGTCCAGCAGCACCTCCTCTTAGAACATAGAATCAGCCTTAAACCAAAGGGAGAGGGGGGTCCTATTTATAGAGGTGAAATTCGGAGGTTAATTTCATTAAAAATAGGAAAATCAGTTTTAATTAGATTTGGAAGGAGATATTCAATGGCCAAGTGTCCTCTCAACCTTAGAAAGTCATAGGAACCCTTTCCCAAGTGGAAAAGGAGGCCAAAAGGAGGAAGAGAAGGGCTGTGAAGTTCAGAATTATGTAGGAATTTGCGTCCACCACAGTGGGCGCCAATTAAAATAGCGTCAGCGAGCCAGTCGCCAATTCTAAACTATTTTTTGAAATATCAAAAATTACCAAAATTAGGATGAAATTTGCATCCACTATGGCTGATGCGACTTAGAGATTTGATGAATTTTGGTCGGATTTAAAAATCTCAAAAAAGGCAGGGAAATACGCGTCCGGGGGTCTGGGCGCATCTTCAAATAAGGGTCAGGGAAAACAGACGCCATTTCTTGATTATTTTGGAAGGTCAAAAATTACCAAAATTTGGAAAGGGAATACGCGTCGAGAAGGACAGACATGAATTTGGAATTTGGCGAATTTTGGTAATATTTCAAAAGGTCAAAATATGGAAAGGGAATTAACGTCAAGGGGATGGACGCCAATTAAAGAATTGGCAGCTTTGTAAAGAGGCGTTAATTCCACATGAAAGCGAAGTTGGCTCAAACAAGGGGGAAGAGAAGAATCCGCATCCACGGTCACAGATGCGACTTCAAATACACGTCTAGGAGGCTGACGCGTATTAGGAAATTAACGCCTTTTTGAAAAGACATTAATTCAATAATTAAAAGAAATAAAGGAATACACATCCACCGTCCCAGACGTGTTCAAGAATGGGCGAGTTAATTTCCAGAAAGGCGTTAATTTAGAATAAATCGTATGAAAATGAATACGCGTCCGTGGCCCCAGACGCGACTTTGAAGTTTAAGAATTGGCATCCTTCGAGCTGACGTTGAATCAAGAATTGGCGCCCAATGTGCCGATCGTTAATTCTTTTGAGAAGAATTAGCGTCCATGGGTCTGACACTAATTCAAAAAGGCCTCGAAAAATTGGAGAGAAATCTAATAAAAATAATAAAAATAGAGAAAAGTATGGGAATGCTGAATAATCAAGAGAAATGAGAAAAATCACTCAAATAATTTGATTTGAGGGTCAACTTGGGGCATTGCAACGTGATAGGAGAGGTTCTTAAAGAGATGTCAATTTGGGCATGTCTACAGATCTGTTGAGAGCTCAAGCACCTCGAGCTGTCCTGCTTGTCCATGGACGAGCTCGAGTTTCTCATGGATGATGCCACCAGTGAGGCAGTGTCGTTGGGGTTCGTGAATGGCTCGGACTTGCTGGTCACGAGCACCATGTCAGTGAGGTCGTGGGATCCGGTTGTAGAGCTAGCGGCGGCCAGGAGGGGGGTGGCAACTGCGGATCCACAGAGTCGGCGGTGGTCTGAGGGGTGGCCCTAGGAGAGGAGCGCTTGGCGAGATCACCGATGATCACAGTGGGGCCCGGTGCAATGCGGATGGTGTGTGTGTGTAGGGAGAGAGAAATGAGGGGGAGGAGAGGAAGATGGAGAGGAGAGACGATCGAGAAGGGAGAGAGAGAGAGAGCTCGCGAGGGGAGGGAAAGAGAGAAAGAGAGATGGGGGGTGCCGGTTAAGCATCATGTCGGTTAAGGCAGGATGCCACCGGTTAAACCCCCCCACCGATTAAACCCTTTTTTTAATTCTCCTCTATGTTTTTTTAATCTTTTCTTTCTCTTTTCTCTTTTCTCTTTTTTCTTTTTTTCTTTTCTTTTTCCTTTTGACGTTCGGGCTTCCACACTGGCTTCCACACTCTTGACTATATCTTTGAGGACACCGGGACCTCGCTTAATTTTATATTCAATTCATCCGTTGGAACGTACATTCATGATAGCACGGTGCCGTGTGTAGAATGTGGCCCCACCATCACCAGAGTTGAAATTTGGCCGCTGGGGCCTCTTCCTTTGTTTCTTCTTCTTTCGCCGATGTCAAAACGACCAACTTAAGCTTGCTATTGCAGCCGCCAAAATTTTGGGTGTCCACAAGGGCCACGACGACTCCTAGAGCCACGCTTACCAGATCTAAAATCAAATTACGAGGAAATTTAATTTTATGTTGGTCTCACCCTAAGTGATAATATAAATATATCTAATATATTTATCGTACCTAATAGTTTGCACAAAATAAATGCATCCAATGTGAAAATTAAAACGCGAGTGATCATAGACCATAAGCCTAATGCTACTAAGACATCCGGCTCGCTTCCAAGGAAACTAGATCGTCCTCGTTGTTTGTCCTCCATGCCTTCAAACTCTGATATCGCATAAATTACAAATTTTACATGGCTCGCAGGCCGGAAAAACTTAAATTACATGCAAAAATTTTCAGAAGCTCTCAGGGTGAGTACAACCAGTGAAGGGAGGTAGAAGTACATAGAAAAATACAATAGAGGGAGAAGGGAGGGTCGCAGGCCCCAGACAAACTAACAACAACATCAACTATGTCCATGATCACTTGCTAATCCACACATTCAGATCAATCAAGCGAAGAGTTATTTTTCAAAATAATCCTTACATTTGGATTGAAAAGTGGCATGCGAAAACAAAACACTATGCCTTTATTTAATTTTAAAAATCCAAGTCAGATTAACTAAAATTAATTCACATAAGCAAGCCAATATAAAGCAACATGAGATAAGCCACACATAGAACCATCACTTATAGAAGGGGTATGCACATTTGAATCAAATTCAAATAATTTATATAATTATTTAAATTTAAATATAAATTTAATTATCTAATAATTAAATTTAAAAATAAATTTAAATAAGATAATTATTTAGATTTTAATTCAAATTAATTATCTAATAATTTAATTTGAAAATACATTTAAATAATATAATTATCCTCAATTATTATTTTAAAAAATTCAAAATTCAACTTTAATGATTATCCAATAATCAAAAAATTCAAAACAAGAATTTAAGTAATTATCTTCAACAAAAATTCAAATTTTGAATTTAATAATTATCTAATAATTTAAAATTCAAATTTTGAATTTTCTATAATTATCTTCAACAAGAATTTAAAATTTGAATTTAACATTTATCCAATAATTAAAATTTTGAAATATTAAATTTTTTATGATTATCTTCAATTATTATTCATTTATCTCAAATTAAGTCATAATTATCCCAACTAACTAAATTAAAGATTCAAAATAAGTTTATAAGATAATTATCTCATCAAACTAGATTTCAAATTTAAATTTTAAATTTAAAAGGGATAATTATCATTTGAGATAAAAACGGATTGGACCACTATGCCGACACACACCCCATGCGCACACGGGCGCAATGGACCGGGCGAATAGGGCGGCTGTGAATCCTGCGACCACCCCTCGCCAGCGCACGCCGCATGAGCGACTGTGCTCGGCCCCCTTTTGTTCGCGGTGTGGGCGTGCCCAGCAGAGGCACGCGGCAGCGTGCCGCGGCAGAAAGCGGCGGCGTGTCCGGCGGCCGCATGCGGCAGTGTGTGCGAACACGGACGCCTAGGGTCCTGTGTTCGTGCACACCGTCGCGCCCTTTTTTTTTATCACGTGAACACGGACGCCCAGTGTCCTATTTGCCCCGGTTAAACGACATCCAATCCGTTTAAAATAAAATAATTGAAGATCATAAAAAATAGCCCCTAAAATTATGATTCTATGCATCATGATTGCATCGATCAGAGCGCCGCGGCTCTGATACCACTATAAGGATTCTCCATGGCCGGGTTTGGATTGCACAATGGAAAATAAAATTAAATCCCAAATCTGGGCCCCCTTGGAATCTAAGAACCGTGACCTAATCGATGCAATCAATAATTTCCCAACCCAAAAATAGGGTTGCAGATCTTTATCTTACGTGGAACGAGTGGAACGATGCTGTCCACAGTGCCCGATGCAGATTTTCTCGAACGTAGAGCCGCATAAATATCCGGCCTCTAGAGTAGATCCACACAGATCATCGCGATGTGACAGTGCCCGTTCGCTCTTTTCATCCCCACATGCACGAACCACGGATCCTCAAAACTCCTCCTTTTCTTCATTTAATCTTTCTCTCTTGAGAGGAAGAGAGAGAGATCGACGAGGGAGAGGGTGAGAGAGAGAACCGTGGGAGAGAGGGAGAGTTCCCACGCGAGGGGAGGAAGGGAGAATGGCGGCCGTGGGTTTTCACTTTCTGTGCTTGATCAAAGAAAAATCTCACGTAACACATAAATACGTGGGTTGGGTCCTTTCCAAAAGAGCCCCTAACCACATATATTGTGTACATATCCTTGTATTATTGTGTATACATATATAAAGCCCTTCTAAATATTCTTTTCCCAAAAGAATTTAAGGCTTTTAATATATACATCTTTACAATAATATCCCGTCACCCGAGAATCTTATGTGTGTGATCCTCTAGGCCCATAGTCACTCTGGTTTAAGGCACATTAACTTCTAATTCCTAATTAGAAGTAAATTAAACTCATTATTCGTTTCTACTAGAGTCAAATAATAGTTTAATTTATTCTGAACCCATGATCACGTTGGGTCAAGCAAATCCGCATGATCCCAGAGGACGTCGGGTTCAAACCACCTTGTCTGGTACCTGTTTATCTACAGTTGTCACATCGCTATAATCCCTCGCTCCTTCTATGAGTTTTGTTCGATCGAGGGTATGGTAACTATCAAACTCTATGATCGTGCCATTAGACCATGACCTCCTATAAGTGTATGACGTTCGTTCCAAACAAACTCACACAACCCTGGCCAAGGATTTAGTGGAGCGTCAGTGTCTTGACCCATTAACTGTCTGATATATACCTGACAGTGAGCGATCCCCTCTTGACCATTGACTATCTTCACATGTATCCCGATATGGTCCATGACTTGGCATTTCATGAGTTATGGTTAAAGTCACTTGGCCAAGTATCAAACCATTCCAGTCCTTGTGTAAGATCCGATCAATGTCTTAGGTCAAAGGACCAACGAAGCTACTAAGACAATTGGATCTTCAGTTGACATTAGGTATAATTAACCATCTGAAGATCCAATGGTGGATCAGTTCAGTATACATCCTCTCAGGATGTACACCTACACATTTGTGTTGGTGCCCCGCACCAGTGACCGTGAGACTGCTCACCCACACATCATGTGTACTGGTTTAATAGGTAATCAAAGTCCCCGAGTGATTACCCTCCAACCAGGAACAATTTTAAGGTATGTGTCCATGTAAAGTCAGTCTCATGATCGAGATCTCATCTCGAGTTGACTTTACAACCACATATTTTAGGGACATCGTAGAGTAATATACAATCATAAATTTACGCTCAAATATCACTTTATTAATGATGAACAAGATTGTACAACTATCGGGCCTACCCCACCTGAAATTGACATGTAGGACACTGAATACTAACAGCGGAAACCACCGGAGTACCACCAGTTCGTACCAATCTAGCCATACACATGTAACGCATCACGAGGCAGTTATACATCACCAAATCCCTAGGACCTCTATCAGGATGACTGATCTATCGGCTATGGGGTGTACGAAATACGCCGAGATCACAAATCATGCGAAATGGTGAAAGGAGCTCGTCAGGTAAACTGGGACTTGGGCAGCCAACCCATTGGCCACCCAACCACCTAGGTGGCCACCCCAGTGGCCACCACCCCTGGCCTGGGCGGCCACCCTTCTGGCCGCCCAGAAATCTTGGGCGGCCAGGGCTTTGGCCTCTGAGTTGAGAAGAAGCAGGGGACTAGGCGGATAACTGCCTGCCGCCCAGGAACAGAGCAACCCTCAGGGCAGCCACCCCAGTGGCTATCACTCACAGGGGCTGGGCGGCCAACCCTCTGGCTGCCCAGAGACTGGGCGGCAAGGGCTCTGGCTTCCCAGAGGAGAGTGCTCCTAGGTGGCCACTCCTGTGGCCGCCAGTGGCCGCCTAGCCCTCTCAGGCGACCTTTCCACTGGCTGCCCTGCTGGGCAGAGATGGCAACCATCATGGCCACCTCTGGAGTAGGGAGCCTTTCGAGCCGGAAGACAAACCCAAGCCCATCTTGCCCCCAATGCGAGCGGGAACCCACAAGAAATGTGGGGAAAACACCCCCAAGCCTAATGGCATCTACAAAAGGCGATTTAGGCTACAAAATCGCTACAAAATTGGTTGAACTGCGCTCTCGTCCCTAAACATGCATTTTTCCCAAAAAGGCGATAAACCCCTCTCACTCACCCAAAACACTACCGGATCAAGGGAAAATGCAGGAGAGGTGGTTAGGATCCATCCCCCTACATCTCACGAAGAAACCATGTGATTTGGATGCCGATTCGTCGAGAAATGCTGCGTTCACATGAACTGAACCCCGAGCTCGCAAGAACACCGCGCTGCGCCATTGCCTTCGGCTCCTCACGTCCGTCTCCGTCGCTCGTCACCCACGCCGTCCCCCAATCTCACACACCGCTACCGTCCGTGGGCCACCGGAGAGGTGGAGGGAGAGAGCGAGAGAAAACGAGAGGGTGGGAGGGAGAGAAACAGTGGGGGGGTTATTACATTTTTTTATTTTTTTTAAAAAAATCACATTAACTCTGAATATTCTCAAAAAATACATCTGACGCAGAAAAATTCTTGAAAAAAGTAAGGCCACTCAACGCGCCACCACGAGCCCGAAATGACCCACATAAACACCATCCGAGGGTCCGAAGATCCAAAATCAAAGTCTAAAATCCACATGGACACGATCCGCAACCCGCGAAAATATGATCCAAAAATCTGGGGTGTTATAGTCCTCCCCCTTAAAAGAATTTTATCCTTGAAATTTGGGACTAGGCACAGAACTCACGGGGAAGAACTCACCCAATGGGTAATACCTCCTGATCGCAACACAACCACCATATCCCACACAACTTCTCTGAGGGACATCGCCAGACCAACTCAACCAATAAGATCCTCTCGAACCCCCGTGCCAATATATACCAATCCTCAGACCGACCAAGGTACACATAGACAAACGAGTTTGGCATCACCTCAGCTTCCTCAACCTCAAGGGCACAAATGACATCTGACACGCTTTGTACACGGAGAAAAACATCCAATTCTAGATGCAACTCTAATCCATACTGGGAAAAACCTCGCCCAGCTGTCCACTGAGGACAGCGGCCTCCTCGGTTACTGAACGCCGAGTACCCCACACAAGGAGCACAATCACATCTCTGACCCGAGCGAAACTTCCACAGTTATCACCGTTGACCGCAACTCTTCTGATGGCTTCACATAGTCGACAACTCTTACCTCAACAATCGAAACCTTACCAATACTCACCGGTCTCCACTAACACCCATGGACCCTCATAATTAACTGTCAGAGACTTCACAATCCACAAATCACATCATACTATAACCAACCTGAGGGACAACCCATCTGCTTCATAAAATCATCCGCCAGCCATCGGTCACACACCGACCAAGAAATCCTCTGATCACTCTTCTTTCCTGGTTCTTTACAGTACCGACAATCAAATCTCCAGATGCTCGCTCACATCCCTTGGCTTGAACATCTACTATCTCTATGCCTGGGCCACACACCGACCAAACACCATTCCAATCCTCCCTGGCTATTGTGGATGCACTTCTCGTCGAACCATTGTTCTGGTTCGTCTGTTGGTCTTATTAAGTGCGTGGGCGTGCCAGTCACCGAAGTGACAATTTATTCGGGCCCTGAAGAGTCCATGGTGCGCTCGATCTGACTTTGTCAGACGATTGTGTGGTTCGTGTCGGGACCGAATCCCGTCGCGCCATAAAGGTCACGACGTCATTTACATCCCCCACACGAGGGAATACCCTTGATTAATTACCGAAATTAGAGGCCCCGCGGCCGAAAAGAGTAATACTAATTATGCGAGAGAGATAGGGATAGATCACACTGAAGGTTGTATTAAGGCCATAAACTGTCGACCGTGTCGGCCACTCGTAGACCTTTTGTATTCGGACACAGGTCCGTGGCAGCGTCACAATGAGAAAATCGAGGTAGATCCCTTCAAATGTCTGCCGAGCATGCGGCAATTTTAATGAGGATTCGGAAGGTATCCGGAACGAGAAAACAAATCCGGTCCGATTAGGATGTCGGCCCGAGGTTAGATCAAAGCCTGGCCATATCAGGGTAATTCCTGAGACTCGGGCCCGACCTGAAAGGGCGGCGTTGTTATTCCCTTTTGCCCCGGGTCCCGAGGAGAGAGAGGGCTGCAGTGTGGGCATTAGCGTCTTTTATCTGGGGCTTTCTTAGTTATATCTTCTGGGATTTCTGATTTGATGTTTACTATTTATTCGTGCCTTTGTCCGGGATGATTTCTCTTTTTTTATTCATGATTATTCTTGTTATTATCACTCGTTTGTTATTTATTTTTTTATTACCCCTCCCGCCTCTTTATTGTGATTAATATTGAGCATTCGGAGTCCTTTAATTAGTGTAATTTTTATTAATTTGTTTGCTACTGTTAATGCCTTTATCAGGCTGTATATGTGTATATGTATAGTGTGCCGGTGAAGAGAAGATAGGGGTGTACCGGTGAGGAGGGAAGTGTGCCGCTGGGCCTTTGAAAAGGACTGTGCCGCTGGGGAAGAAAGTGTGCCGCTGGGCAAGGAAAAGGCGTACCGCTGAGGGTTTAAAAGATTGTGCCGGGGAAGGTGGGCACAAGTGTGCCGGCAAAGGGCTATTGAAGAGTGGAGGCCATGTGCCGATGAAGGGTCTTTGAAGCGTGCCGCTGGAGGCTGGGAAAAGTGCGCCGGCGAGAGAATTGGATGAGCGTACCGCTGAAAGGTTAGGGAAGTATGCCGGCTAAGGAGCCAATCAGGGCGTGGGGGTGGATATAAAGTATGTACATTCCCCCCCGGGCTCGAAGTCCATACGCTGCCAAGCCCAAAGTCCATACACTGGAGCAGAGTGGAGCAAAGTCTGCACGTTGCAATATGAAGTCTATACGTCGACTGGTCCGAAGTCTGTACACTGGCCGTCATGAAGTCTACACGCCGGCTGGCCCAAGTCTATACATTGGAACGTGAAGTCTGTACATTGACCCTTTGACTGCAGCTCGAAGTCTATACGTTGCCAAGTCCAAAGTCTGTACGTTGCAACGTGGAGTCTGTACATTGGCGGGCCCAAAGTCTGTACATTGGTCAAGTCTATACGTCGGCCAGCCCCAAGTCCATACACCGCAACATGAAGTCTGTACATTGGCTGGCCCAAAGTCTGTACATTGGTCAAGTCTATACGTCGGCCAGCCCCAAGTCCATGCACTGCAACATGAAGTCTGTACATTGGCTGGCCCAAAGTCTATACATTGGCCAAGTCTATACAATGCAACATGAAGTCTGCACATTGCCCCTTTGATTGCAGCTCGAAGTCTATACGTTGCCAAGCCCAAAGTCTGTACGTTGGATCCCGCTGAGACTGTGGCTGAGGGTGTACCGGCGAAGGGAGGGAGCGTGCCGCTGAAAGGGGCCAAGGGAAGCGTGCCGCTGTGGGCCAGTGGGAGTGGCGTACCGGCGAAGGGCCAATTGAGGCGTGATGGTGGAGGTTCGATCAGTTTTCGATTATTTGTTTTAAGGCTTTTCTTTTCTTCTTATCTTAACTTTCGTGTAATTTTATATGAAATTCCTCCCTTTGTTCGTTCTCTTTGTTCGGTTCGGTCTCTTTTCTTGAGGGTCGGACGTTCGGGCTGCCGGGTAGTTAATTAGTTCGGTTCAGTTCTCGTTGTGGTGCCGGCAGTGGTTTGATGAGTTGGAAGGTTTCATTAATTATCCTGCTCGTTTGTTGCCTCCTTTTGCCTCTTTTAATTGTTTATTAGTTTCTCACAAGAAAATTCGGCAGCATCTCCCCTTGACCCGGGGCGTAAGGGAGATACAGGGAACGCGCCCACATGGGGTGGCGGAACCCGACAACTGGAGGTGGGCCCCCGGAGGAGCAACACCTTTATAGAGCCTCGAAAAACGCGAAGGAGAACAACAGACTGAAGGCCTCTAAGGGCATATAATGTGGACTGGGGCTGGCCAAGGAGTGTGCCGCTGAGGGGCCTGGAGGGTGTGCCGCTGAGGGTTGAAAAGGATGTGCCGCTGAGGGCCCATAGGGGTGTGCCGCTGAGGGCTGAACAGGGTGTGCCGCTGAGGGCCCAGAAGGGTGTGCCGCTGAGGGCTGAAAAGGGTGTGCCGCTGAGGGCTGAAAAGGTGTACCGGCCAAAGGCCGGAAAGGTGTATCGCTGGAGGCTTGAAAGAGCCGAATGTATGGGCTGGGAGACTTGATGGCTGTTCAGGAAAAGAAGAAGAAAAGAGGGGGGGGCTTCAAGGCCGGGAGCGATCTATTGGTAACTGGGTAATCGGGAAGAAAGTAAGGGTCTCTCCCTCCCGTGAGGGGGGCAAAGAACCCAGGAGACTAAGGATCATAGGGGAAGGATCACATCACCACGGAGACTCCAAAAATGCCGTAGAAGAGAAAATGAACAAAACACCATGCATTATGAAGGCGGGAGCCAACCAATAAAAAAAAAAGACAGGAAAGGCCCAAGAAGGGTGGTTTTTTTCATTCATGGGGGGGGCCAAAGACCATGGCCCTACATACATATTACAAAAAAGGGTGCCCAAGACGGGACTTTAGACGAGGAGGAAGACTCCAAAGAAGAAAGCAAGAACGGGACGGAGAAGAACAAAATGCAGAAGAGAAAGAGGTATTGGGGAATCGGGACAGAGACCACCGTCCCATACTTTTCCCCCTTTTTCCTATTACATCAAGCCCCCTCTCTTACTCTCGCTTCTGCCCGGCGGTCGTCGGAGGAGGCTCACACCAGAGCTCTTCTTCTTCTCTTCTCTCTTCTCCTCCTCTCTGTGCGTCCGTCTGTCTGTGTCCCTTCTTCCTCTCCGGGGGTTCCTCTCTTTTTCTTGTCGAACGGAAGGCTCTTTATACCACCAGCCACCTGTGACTTCGATCACGGCTGTCCAAGGCGGGAAGCCGGCTGTGATGATGGGTTTGACCTGCTCCTGTCCTGGCTGTCAGTGGGGTAGGCTACGTGGCCCAGTCATCGACTGCCACCTCAGATGGCTTCACTGCGCGCCAAGGATGCGTAGGGCATGGGCTTCACGTCGTCTTGCCGTTGAAAAACTTCACCACTGTGCCGCTGGCGGGCTGAACAAGCGTGCCGTGGGGGAGCCAAAAGTGCGTGCCGCTGGAGCACAAAACAGCCGTGCCGCTGAAGACTCAGCAGCATGTGCCGCTGAGGGCCCATTGGGGCATGCCGCTGAGGCTTAAACGGGCGTGCCGCTAAGGTGTGCCGCTGAAGGCCCCCCTTGGGGGTGTGCCGCTGAAGGGCTCCTCGGGGCGTGCCGCTGGGCCTTGCCAGGGTGTGCCGTTGAGGCCCCTTGGGGCCGGGCGTGCCGCTGAAGGGCTCCCCAGGGGGTGTGTGTACCCGGGGTTGTTCTGAGCCCATTGTGGGCACGAGCCATGGCCCGTTTGATTCTCTTTGAGGCCCACGAGCTGTGGGGCCTTTTGTGCTTGATTTCTCCGGGGTTTCTTCACTCGGCGCCGTTGCTGACGCGAGGCCGAGCAGGATATCCAGGTATGCATTTTTTGGTGTCCACAAATGCCCCCCACCCATGGGTAGCGCGGGCGAAGGATGAGCCGGGCGGTGCCCGTGGGTGTACTTGTCTCTTTTCTCTTCGTTGGTGCCGACGAGGTGTTGAGAGCCGAAGCGACATATTGGTCTCTCCATCAGTGCCGACAGGGCGTCGGGAACTGAAGCAGTATGTCGGTCTCTTTATCAGTGCCGACGTGGTGTCGGGAACTGAAGCAGCATATTGGCCTCTTTGTTTCTTCATCAGTGCCGACGGGGTGCCGGGAGCTGACCTGCTTTGTTGTCTCTTTGTCTCTTTGTCAGTGCCGACAGGATGCCGGGAACTGACATGGTTTATTGATCTCTTGGCCTCTTGGTCTCTTTGTCAGTGCCGACAGGATGCCGGGAACTGACATGCTTTGTTGATCTCTTGGTCTCTTGATCTCTTCGCCAGTGCCGACAGGATGCCGGGAACTGACATGCTTTGTTGTCTCTTGGTCTCTTGGTCTCTTCGCCAGTGCCGACAGGGTGTCGGGAGCTGGTCTGGTTTATCATCTCTTGGTCTCTTCGTCAGTGCCGACGGGGAGTCGGGAGCTGACTTGGTTTTTCGCTCTCTTGGTCTCTTGGTCTCTTCGCCAGTGCCGACAGGATGGCGGGCGCTGACCTGGCTTGTTGTCTCTTACTCTCTTCGTCAGTGCCGACAGGATGCCGGGCGTTGACCTGGTTTGCTGTCTCTTGATATCTTCGTCAGTGCCGACAGGATGTCGGGCGCTGACCTGGTTTGTTGTCTCTTAGTCTCTTCGTCAGTGCCGACAGGATACCGGGTGCTGCCCCGATTTGTTGATCTCTTCTGTTCTTTTCTTTCTCTTTTTTTTTGAACCACATTACCGATACAAGCACCCTTTCGGGTTTTTGCCGGTACCGGCCCCCTCTTGCTTTTGCCCACGCGTCCTTTTGGGTTTTCACGTGGCGGGGTACCCAATTTTGCCTGTAGCGCCCTTTCGGGTTTTCGCCACAGTCGGGTTGTTGCCATTTTTGCCCTTGTCCCCTTGTAGGGGCAAGTCCGGCGGGGTATCTCTATTTTTAACCCCATTTTATTTTTTTCTCTTTTTTTTTTGATGAGTGAGTGATATGCGTGTGTAGGCTAGGGCACGAAGCCTTGCGCCGGAAGATAGGGTTCATTTGTTGGCAAGAATAGAATGCCAGCGCAACGGGAGAATTTATGCCGATTCGGACGTAGGGTCCGTAATGGCAATATTGTGCGGAGTGAGTGGCTAGGGCACGGGGCCTTGCGCCAGAAAGGGACTTATTCGTTGGCAAGGGGCTAATGCCAACGCAAAGATAGAGGTTTTACCGACCCGAGCGTAAGGCCCGTGACGGTACTTCTGTATGACGGGAGGTGGTTGAGGCACGGGGCTTCGTCCCTGGGAGGGTCTTGGCAGGGCAGTGGTGCCCTTGCCGGAATAACGTTGCAGGGGTAGAGTTGCTTTCGCCCGTGTGGACGCTCGTCCGTATAGGATTGTGGGGAGGGGATGTTCCCGGGAAAACACCTATCATTGTACGTTTACTGACCCCCACCTCTGCATATGCGAGGAGATGCATACGTAGGTATATAGACGTATATATATATATATGCATCTATATATATATGTATATATATGTACATATATGTATGTATATATATATATATAAGTGTCTATTTAATACTTCATGTATATTTTATTTCTCTTCTCCCCCTTTCTATTTTCTCCTTTCATCTCCTTTCTTCATCTCCTTCCCCTCTTTTTTTTACTTCCCCCCCCATTTTCTTCTCGTTTTTTTTTGTACTTCCCTTTCCCTCCCTTTTTCCTCTTTTCCCTTTTTATTTTCTCTCCCTCCTTTTCTTTCTTTTTATTCTTTTTATTCATTCCCCTTTCTTTTTTTCTGAAATTTCCCCCGTCTCTTTCTTCTTTTTCTATCTCCTTCTCTTTTTTTTTCTTTCTTTTCTTTTTTTTCTTCTTTTTTTTCTTATTTCTCTCTTCCTCCGTTTCATATAAAAGGGGGGCGGGGGTACTTCGAACGGTCACCCGTTTCGAACTGCCCCCCCTTTTTCCCTCTCTCTTTCCCCTTTTGGTGACCGAACGGGCGGACTCCCCCCACCTCGTCCTTCCTCTTCCTCTCCGAACGCGACCATCGCCGCTGCCGTCGTCGCCGTCGTTGGGGTGAGGACGACCGCCGTAGAGGCCTCCCTCCTCATCCTCTCTTCTCCGTTCTTCCCTTCTTGCTTCCCCTTCTTCTTCTTTCTCTCCCCCATCCCCTCCTTTCTTCTTCTTTACTGCGTCCGGTGGCCGGGGCCCTGGCCCTCTCCATCCTCGGTGGACGATGGAGCCTTAGGCTCCTTCTCTCCTTCTTCTCCCTCCCCGTTCTCCCCTTTACTCTCTTCCCCTTCCCTCTCGCCTCTCTTCTTGGCGTGGGAGGGCGTCGGCAAGCGCGGCCGGTGCCGTCGTGGTGAGCGCCGTAGCGCGCCGGGGAGGCTGCTTCAGGGCGTGTCGGCGAGGGCCGCTTAGGGCGCATCGGGGAAGACTCCCACAGGCGTGCCGGGGAAGATGCCCAGGAGCGTGCCGGGGAATGGGGGCTCCTGCATGCCGGGGAGCACTGTCAGGAGTGTGCCGGGGGGCACACACGGGTATGCCGGTGAGGGCTTGCAGGGGGGCTTGCTGGAGAGGGATCACCCCAAGGTGTGTCGGGGAATGGGGCTCTATGGGCGCACCGGTGAACGGGGTTGAGGGCGCACCGGGGAAGACATCCGGGTGGGTGTACCGGCGAGCGCGTGAGGGCCGTGCCGGTGGAGACAGCTCCAGCTGGTGTGCCGGGGAAGCTCTCGAGGGGCTGTGCCGGCGAAGGGGCACGGGGACCGTGCCGGGGAAGGCGTTCGGGACTATGCCGGGGCAGCCAGACGCGGGTGTACCGGGGAAGCTGCTAGGAGTGTGCCGGTGAGGGCCTGTAGGGGGAGTTGTACCGGCCAAGGGGCCAAAGGGGATTTTTAGCTAAGGAAGAGGACTCCTTCGACCGGCGGACTTCTGGTGTTGCCTCTCAGGGCCCACCATGCTTTGTTGGGGCCGTCACTCCTTGTGGACGCGCACCCGTGTTTTCCCTTACGCCTCTGGCCTAGGGGAAACTCTGCCGAAATTTCGTCAGAAATTGGCAATATCTTGTTCATTTGACTCGTAGTAAAGCCCCTTTGCAGTCCTTTTGCTTGTGATTTATTCTGAGCTTCTTATTTATGTATCTTTGCAGACAAATGGCTGCCCCAAGTGGTTCTTCCGCCCCCGCTGCTGCCGTTGGTGCTGACCTTATCCCGCGGGGTCCGGTGCCAGCAGTTACCTGGCTAAATGTAGAGGACTTGGATCGGGAGCATGCAGAAATAGCCGCTTTGGCAGAGTCATCTGAGTCTGACGAGGAGACCATGGATTTCCAGAGGCTTGCCAGAGTTGACAGCGGCTTCACATTTGACCGGGTCACCGGGGAATACAGGAAGGACTTCCCGAAGGACAGACACCTGGTTCGATTTCTGAAGCATTTTCGCTCGCGGGAAGGGCGAGACTTCCGGGTCGTGAGGAAGGCGAGCAGGCCATACTACAGGCCCGGGATAGCTTATTGTGCAGCGTCCTCCGGAGTATTCCGATGTACCTGGTGGGAGAAGCCCGGGAGTGGAAGCCAGTTCTGGGGATCGAGGGGGTGCTGCCGACCGAAGACAAGCTGGTACGGGCGCCTCAGTTTACTCCGGCAAGATGGGACCTGTCTGCCGGAAAGGTGCACAACGAGGCGCCTCGATTCGGCCTATTCTTGGCTCCCTTGAAGTGGGGCTATAGAGAAGAGCCGTTCATCTTAGACTGCTTGGCCGTCAGATTCAAGTATGAGCTGTCACTGGGCTGGTTTGGGGAGCTGAAGCTTCAGGATGCACACAGCTTCCGGGAGAGGGCGGTGGAGTTTACGGAGCACGTGCTGTTCAACTATGCCCCGCTGCTGGTTCGGGTCGGCATTTATCATAGCGTGTACGCTTCCCGGTACGGCTACCCCATCTCCAAGGGTCTCTGCTGCGGCATGATAGAGGTATTCAGTGAGGAGACCAACACCTTTTATACGGCAGAGGGTGAGACTTCACTTGATTTGTGGAGTCTTGGTCAGCTAAGTGGCTTGCCCATTGACGGGGAGCCTTATGAAGAAGTATGCCTCCCCGACTTGATCAAGGATGAGACCAACGGGGATGGCTATTATTCTCTGGGGTATTCATATCGGTACCTCATGAAGGCGTACCGGGAGCTGTACCAATGCTCGCATAAGGGAAAGCAGCCCGCTCGTGGGGACAGGAAGAGGGTACGCATGCCCTTGTGGCTGGAGTATTTCTATGACGGGCCGAAGCGGTACGAGGAATTTCCCTGTGTCGGTACCGCTGTTGCCCCCAAGAAGCGTGCGAAGCCCAAGCTCAATGTGAAGATCCCGTCTAGAGGGCGTCGAAGCGGGTCTAACCCGATGGGCTTGGATCCCCAGACCCATTGCGCCGCCTATCTCACGTACTGGCTATGCTCATTCGCCATGCCGTACGGCGACGAGACAGTGATTCGGCCGGATGCCATCTACCCGGCATGTCAAATGGCATGGGGTGTCAGGCTGTCGCTGTGCCCGGCGACCCTTTGCTTGATTTACAAGGTCCTGGGGGACATCAGCACGCACCAGTTCCCGCGGCAGGCCCGGTATGTGTGCCCACTGCACTTCTTCAACGCGTGGGTCTGTTCGCTGTTCCCGGAGTTTGCCCCGCGAGTTCTCCAGGACTGGGGGCTGATGCCGAGGATGTTGGAATTTGCCAGTGCCGAGCCGGGCTCCACCTCCATGCGGATGTATGATATCCGGGGCCGGTTGACAACGGTTCCCCGGGATGCGGTCGGGACTATTCATTTCTGGACTCTGGCGGCACATTCGAGCCCTCTGGTGAACAACAAGAGGGAGTGCAAAGACGACCAGGTGGAGAAGTACACCCACCCTATCAGCCAGGAGAATGTGATCCGCCCACTGCTGGAGCCGGAGCTGAGGGACTGGGCGCTGTCGATTCGTCCGAGCGTCCTGGTGTTCAGGAAAGGGGAGAACGTGTTGCTGGAGCCGTATTACCCCTTCCGGTTCGGTCGCAATTTTGGGTATGACCAGCATATCCCTACTTATCATGCACAGTTCGGCCTGCCCTTGCGGAGTGTCCGGGGGAGCTCAGTTGCTGAACATGCTAAGAGCTGGTGGGACTTTTTCCACCGGGCTGACTCTGCCTCCTTCAGGGTACCGGCCCCGGGTCGTGTTCCCCGAGTGACCCAAGATTATATCAAGTGGTGGAATAGCCGGACGGCCTTCTATCGGCTACACAAGACCGATTGCTGGGATGGGGCCGAGAGGAAGTTCCTTAGTCGGCAGCCGGTGCCGGTCCTTGACATTGAGCCAGACCATCTTCTTCGGCTCAGGAATAGACAGGAAAAGGAGGTGGCAGCATATCTGGTGGCTCGCCGGGAAGCCCGGGATAAGAGGCCGACGCCGAAGGTGGAGCTACCCCCGGTGGCCAAGGATCATTATCAGAAGACGCTGAGGGACCTGTGCCAAGTGGGGAGCGACCGCCTGGACCTCATCAATTATCCATTCCCTATAGAGGAAGAGGGGACTCCTGCCAGGAGCTGGCGTCCAGAGAGGGATTCGGCTTGCCCGTACCGCACGTTTATGAGGCGGGAGGAGAGGCAGCCCGAGAACTATAAGGATACCACGTGGCTATACGTCCTTCTCCGGGTGAATGGGATGAAGATCGAAGATCTGACGGCCTCCCTCCTGGGCAAGCGCCTGCACATCCCTTATTATTATGCTGACGGGTGGGGCATGGACCACTTTAACCTTTTCTGTCACCTCTCCTCAAAGAAGCACGCGGATCTGGCCAACCTTACGGACCGGTGCCAAACGATTGAAGACGTTTGCTGGCTAGTCCGGGAGGCGGCGCGTCGGGACAAGGAGACGTCCCTGAGCTACTGGCCGATCACGCTGCGGCTGTACACTGGCCCTCATGGTATTCAGTCTCTTCTTGCTTTTCGGTTTTGTCTCTTAGCACTGCGGCCTTCGCGGTGAGTTGGGTACTAATCGTAAATGCATGTTCGTTCTTTCCCCTCTTTTCTTTGCAGATCATCCCGACAGCACGCAGATGGCCACATACCGGAACCTCCTCCGGCTGGTGAAGAAGCCTGCGTATTTTGAAGCTGCGCCGCTGGCCCCGACCACGGCTCCTTTGCCCAAGGCTGCGAAGAGGCCCCGGGCTAAATCGCCCGTGAAGAAGGCGGTGGATGCCGCCAAGGCGGCTAAGCAACGGGACACAAAGCGGAGGAAGACGGAATCGGCTAAGGCTCCGATGGCTGTCCCTCCGGCACCACAAGTCCCATCTTTCGAGGAATTCGAAGCTGCCCGCCCCGAGCCAGGCCAACCTGCCGGTCAGTGTCCCCGATCATTAGTGTGTCTCTTGATCTCTCCCCCCCCCTTTTAATTTTGGAGTGGAGCCCTGACACCCGGATATTTTTTTTGTCTCAGCTCCTGTGGGAGAGCCCGTGCCCACATTAGACATGGGTGAAGTCGCGGTCCCAGCAAAGGCGACCTCGGTGGCGGCTCCGGCTCCCTTGCCACAGGCAACGGGAAGGCCCCGAACACAGTCGCCCGTTAAGAAGGCGTTGGCTGCTGTCAAGGTGGCCGGGCGACATGTGGCAAAATGGGGGCGGACCGAGGCATCCCCGTCTCCGACGGCAGCCTTGCCGGTGGCCCCTGTCTTGTCCTTTGAGGAATTCGAAGCCACGCGGACCGAACCGAGCCACGAAGCTGGTGAGGTTCATCGGCCGCCTACGTCGTCTGCGGTCGACTGGCCTCCCGAGTTGGCCTCGGATTCGCGCACGGCGACGATGCGCTTCTATCTTACGGGCGGCACGGAGGAACCGGCGCCCGTGTTGCTCCCGGGCGAGAGCGGGGCTGTGGCTCCCACGAAGGCTCTGTCCGTCGAAGAAGCCGGCGAGTCATCCCGGACCGTATGGGCCGAAGGGGGTAAATATTTTCGTCCATTCGGCTAGCTCCCCCCTTTTTCTTTGTCCTGGGGGCTAGTAGGTTCAACACGACTGATCTTCTTTTGCGTGACAGGCGTTGCCGCAGCGGCCACCGAGTCATTGGGGCCTGATCCCGACCTCTCGACGGTGCTGACATATGTGAGGAGGAAAAAGGTCGGAGTGCGAGCCTCGCCTAGCCCGAGGGAGGACGTGCTGGACAGAGACTCTGAAGTGGGAGCCCCTCTGCCGGCCCAGGCCGAGCCGGCGGCGGTCGAGTCTCCGTCTGGGGAAGAGGTAGATTACAACTATTCTTCCGACGAGGCGGCTCCTGGGGATGTAACGTCTGGGGCATCGGGGCTGCCCGAGCTGGCCCCTAAGGCCTCTTCATTTGCTAGCTCGCTAGGCTTGACGGAGGAGGCAGCTGTAAGCGTGATTCCATTTGCGTGGGGCTGCTTCTGTGGTCGCCTACTGATATCGTCCTCCTTGCGCCCGACCTTTTCAGGAATCAGCTGAGCCGGAGGCTGCGGAAGAGGCTGCTCCGGCTGCGTCGGTTGACCGCCCATCGGGGGTCGATGTCGGCATGGGCAAGCTAGCCCTTCTATTTGAAGCTCTTCGGGAGGAGGCGTCGGAGGAGCCTTTGGCGGGCGAGCCTCTGGAGGAGGGGGAGATCGCGCCCGAGAGCGGTACCGCCCCGGTGGCCGAGGTAAGGACACGAGTCTCATAATCCTTCTCGCCTTTTGGGCCTCGTGAGGTTTACTCCCGCTGGCGAGTGAGTAATCATGCTTTTTGTGGTCAGGTGGTGCCGACGCCAGGGAGGTCGTCTGGCCGTGCCCGGAAGGCCGTTGCCAAGCGGCGGCCAAATATTGGTCCGCTAGCGGTGGCGGGACTGGCTCCGGTCGCGGGCTTGGGAGCGGAGGGCCTTACGGCGCTCGTGGAGACGGGACGTCTACCCCGGCTAATGGTTCCGCTTCCGCCTTTTCCAAAGCTTCCGGCCCAGATGGAGGACCCCTTACTGAAGCAAATATTTGCGGAGCTCCGCGCACATCTGAAGGGATCGGAGCCGCAGAGGCGGAGTCGGCCACTGATGGCAGCGGGCCCAGCCTTGCTTGAGGCCCCTCCTTTGACCGGAGCAGAGGCAGCTGCACCCCTGCCCCTTAAAGCAGTGCCGGCATCGCACCAGGCGGAGGCGGAGGAGGCAGGAGAACAGCTGATGATAGCGGCGTTGGATGCTTCGGCAATGATCTCAGCCACCTCCTCAACAGTAGTTGGCCAGGGGTCTTTAGTCGAGCCACGCCGGCCGGGCGACTTAACCCTTGCTCTCCCATCCTCTTCGGCCGCCGTGGATGCCGATCTGTGGGCGGAGGTGGACAGCGCCGTGGAATTCATCCCTCCGGTCGTGCCCTCAGTCAGTCACACGTCATCAGAGGCGCCAGTCCGTCAGATGCTGATCACTTTACGGACGATGCTCCTCGCCGATGCTTCTCTGTCGTATCGGGAGGTGCATACCATAGTGACGCAGTTAACTGGGGCGTTGCAAGTGCTTGGCTGTCCCCTGGGGGAATGGTCACGGCGGGTCTTGCTATTATTGAAGTACGTCAAACGCCGCGAGTTCCTGGAGACCCAGGCTCCTGACGAACGTGCCGCCCTAGATGCCCAGGCGGACGAGCACCTGCAGACCTTGGAGGCCCGACGCCATAATAGAGAACGCCACGGAAAGGCCTTGGAGGAAGGCGAAGGCAGCGTTCGTTCCTTCAAGAACCGGATCGAGAAGCTGGAGGGCTACCTCGCTGCGGCTAAACTTGGCCTTGCCGAGGCGGAAAGGAGGGTGGCGGAGGAGAGGGAAGCTCTTGCCGTCACCGACATTGAAATGGCGTCCGTCGAAGCGGAGCTCGCCCGTCTTGAGGAATTGAGGGGCCGACTGCGCGATATGACGAACTTCCCTTGCGTTGGGATCCTCCCTCTCGAGGACATCTTCAGGGACATCGACTAAGCGTTGCATCCCTTAATTCCTTTTTTTTTTTGAATGTAACACAGGGGTATGCCCCGCAGCACATGTAGTCCGGTTCCTTTTCTGAGTAGAGCAGAGCATTTATGATTCACGCGTTCTTTGTGTATGCATTCGTCCCAGAGGGAGCTTTCTGACCCTTCTTTCTCTTCTGTGCATATTGTTTCCTTCTTCCTCTTCCCTTGCTCTTGTATCTTTCCCCCCTTTTGTGTTGAGACCCGTTGGTAGGGTATGAGTCTTTGCGAGGATTCGCTCCGGAAGGACCAGGCAGGGACCCATGTCAGGGTACAGGAGAGTGCTCGCCTTCCCAGGGGGAGGACGAGGGGACCACTCCACCATACCGAACGGGCAACTCCCTGGTTTCACCGCAATATTGGAAGCGCGTGCTGGCCTCAAGCGGGGGGCCTCGGTCAGAGACCGGGCTTCTCGTCGTCCAGAGGGGACGGAGAGGAGAGTTTGTTTAGTCAATGACCCGGACGGGAGGTCCGAGCCAAAGGGGTACTCACCACCCGGGGAGGACGGAGAGAAGAGTTTGTTTGGTCAATGACCCGGACGAGAGGTCCGAGCCAAAGGGGTACTCACCGCCCGGGGGGGACGGAGAAAAGAGTTTGTTTAGTCAATGACCCGGACGGGAGGTCCGAGCCAAAGGGGTACTCACCGCCCGGGGGGACGGAGAGAAGAGTTTGTTTAGTCAGTGACTCAGATGGGAGGTCTGAGCCAAAGGGGTACTCACCGCCTGGGGGGGGGAGAGAAGAGTTTGTTTTTGTTGTTTTTTTTTAGTCAATTTTTTGTACCTCCGCCGACGCGGGCGGTGGCTGAAAATGGGGGGCGTTCCCCTTTTCTGGTTTTCTTTTCTTTTTTTTCTCTTTTTTTTTCTTTTCCTCTTTTCTTCTCTTTTCTATTTTTTTTCTTTTCTTTTTTTTTCTCTTCTTTCCTTCTCTTTTTTTTCTTTCTTTTCCTTTCTTTTTTTTATATTATTTTTTTTTGCTTCTTCCTTCTTTCTCCTTCTATTCCTTTTTTTTCTTCTTCCTCTTTTTTTTGCTTCTTCTCCTTTTTGTCTTTTTCCTTTTCTTTTCTCTCTTCTCCTCCTATTATTCTTTTCTCCTCTTTTTTTGAAAACCCGGCTGGTGGTCAAATCACTCGGACATTAATCACGCAAATCCGCCCCAAAACGGGGCGAAGAGTAATATTATTATCTGAATGGGGGCGCCGGAGCGTGGTACAGCCTCAAGTGCCTTCCATTAAGAGGCGGGAACTGAACCTCCCCGCGATGGTTGACAATTACATAGGCCCCACCTTCGTAGACTTTTTGGACTACGTAAGGTCCGAGCCAGTTCTCGTTTAGCTTACCCTTGGGGTGGGCCGCCATGAGATCTCTTCTCTTGACCATGACAAGGTCGCCCTTCTTGAATTCGCGTTCCTTGACGAGCTTGTCAAAGGCGCGTGCAATCCGGGCCTGATAGACCTGGATATTCTGTTGGGCTTGAAGCCGCTTTCCTTCCAGACTGGAGAGTTCATCGAGCCTCCGCTCGGTATTGGTCTGCCCTTCGGGGACAAGCCCATGCTGAATGGCGACCCTGAGGGATGGTATCTCCAGTTCGACGGGGACGATTGCTTCCGAGCCGTATACGAGAGAGAAGGGCGAGCAGCCCGTTGGGGTCTTGTATACGGTTCGGTACGCCCAAAGCGCTTCATACATTCTTTCTTCCCAGTCCCTTTTGTTAGAGCTAACAGTCTTGGCCAGGAGAGTGCAAAGCGTCTTATTGAAAGCTTCGGCCAGCCCATTGGCTTGTGGATTGTAAGGAGTCGATGTCCTCCAGTCGATTTTGTATTTTTCTGCTAGCCGGTAAACCTTCTGGTTACGGAAGTGGCTGCCGTTGTCCGACACAATCCGGTCGGGCACGCCAAATCGGAATATGATGTTGCGGCGGACAAACCTGACCATGATTTCTCCGGTGACTTCCCGTAAGGCAACAGCCTCTGCCCAGCGGGAGAAGTAGTCGGTTGCCGCCAGAATGTATTTGCAGCCTGTGGAAGATGCGGGTAAGGGGCCCACAACATCTGTTCCCCATTGGGCAAACGGCCAACTGGGCGCGGTTGGGTGCAGTTGCACGGGAGGCCTCCTGGGTATAGTGGCATGCTCCTGGCATCTCTGACACGACTTAGCGTACTCGCAACAGTCGTTGAACATTGCAGGCCAATAGTAGCCAAGTTTCTTGATTTCAATTTTCATCTTCGGCCCCGCCTGGTGTGCGCCAGCTGTGCCGGCATGGACCTCCTTCATAACCCTCCAAGCTTCTTCAATGGACAAGCATCGGAGGAGTAGCTTCTGTTTGGCATCCGCCACAATTCGGAACAGTATTCCGTTTCGGAGCTCATAGGAGTCTTTGGTTCTGACTAGCTTGACCCTTTCTTCTCTTCGGTCAGGTAATTGCTGGTGTTTGAACCACTGCATCAGGGAGGCTCTCCAGTCAGGTAGGCCGACGGCTTCTGCTGCAGTGACCTCTAGTTCTTCTTCTTCTGGCTCCTCTTCTATCATGCTGGGCATCTGGCGCTGGTTTATTACTTGGATATGGAGAGATCCATCTGGAGGCACTGCCAGTGAGCTTGCCAATTTTGCCAATGCGTCGGCTTGTGCGTTCTCCCCTCTGGCGACATGGCCTATCTCGAGGAGGTAGAACCGCTCCATGAGCCGCTTCGCCTTAGTGTGATAAGGGAGCAGCTCAGGTTTTCGGACATCAAACTGTCCCTGGACTTGCTTGACGACCAGCAGCGAATCGCCAAACACTTGGAGCATTTTGATCTCCATTTGAAGGGCGACCTGGAGGCCGATGATCAGAGCTTCATATTCTGCTTCATTGTTGGTGCAGGGCTTGCTAATGCAGCAGGAAGTATGCATGACCTCTCCGTCTGGGGATTTGAGGACGATGCCAGCCCCGGCCCGCACCTTGGCATGCCCGGACGGGGTCGCTTCTGTTCTCGAGGCCCCGTCGAAGTATAGCTGCCAGATGGCTTGTTGTACTTGGTCTACCTCTAGTGTTTCGTCTTCAGGTAGTTCGGTGGCCAAAGGGGAGTCTTCGGGCACGGGGTGTGCTGCGAAGAAATCCGCGACGGCTTGTCCCTTAACGGCCTTCTGCGGCACGTAGGTGATGTCAAATTCCATGAGTAGCACGGCCCACTTGCCAAGGCGCCCCTTTGGGACTGGCTGGAAGAGGATGTGCTTAATGGGGTCGGCCCTGGATATTAAGCTGACTTCATGGGACAGCATGTAGTGCCTCATCTTCTTGACTGCGAAGACCAAGGCAAGGCAGATCTTCTCGATCGGGGTGTACTTAGCCTCTGCACCCACCAATCTTCGACTGAGATAGTAGAGAGCCTGCTCTTTTCCCTCATCATTGTTCTGGGCGAGCATTGCCCCCAGTGAGTATTCGGTGGCCGCTATGTACAGAATCAGCGGTCTGCCTTTGACAGGTGCCCCCAGGACAGGCGGGGTCTTCAGGTACTCCTTTAGCTGGTCGAACGCGTGCTGGCATTCGTGGCCCCAGCTGAAGGGTGCATTCTTCATCATCAGCCTGTGGAAGGGTTGGCAGCGCCCTGACAGGTTGGAGATGAACCTGCGGATGTAAGCTAAACGCCCCTGCAGGGACCTCAGCTCTCCCAGACTCTTCGGAGGAGGCAGCTCCTGGATGGCCTTTATCTTCAGGGGGTCGATCTCGATCCCTCTGTGCCGGACAATAAAGCCGAGGAATTTCCCACTGGACACGCCAAAGGCGCACTTCATGGGATTCATCTTCAGCCCGTACTGCCGGAGCCGTTGGAAGACAACCCTGAGGTCACTCAGGTGCTCGTCTCTTTTCTTCGTCTTGACGACCAGATCATCAATGTAGCACTCGACCTTGCCGTACAGCAGCTCGTCGAAGATCTTGGTCATTGCCCGTTGGTATGTGGCACCGGCATTCTTGAGGCCGAAGGGCATCCTCTTGTAGTGAAATATCCCTTTGGGTGACCGGAAAGCTGTATGGACCCGGTCGTGGTCGGCTATCCAGATTTGGTTATAGCCGGACGACCCATCCATGAAGGACAGGGCCTCGTGGCCAGTGGTTGCATCGATCATCACTTCGGTGATAGGCACCGGAAAGTCATCCTTCGGGCAGGCTTTATTCAGGTCGCGGAAGTCCACGCAAATCCTGATCTGTCCATTCTTCTTTTTCACTGGTACAATATTGGCCAGCCATGTGGTGTATTGATTCTCCGCCACGAAGCCGACATTTATGAGCTTGTCGACCTCTTTGCAGATCTGGCTGGTTAGCTCCGGCCTCATGCGCCGGGGAGGTTGCTTCACTGGTTCCACCTTGGGATCAATGGCCAGGATGTGCTGAGTCACTTCGGTGCTGAGCCCAGGCATTTCTTTGTAGTTCCAGGCAAAGCAATCCCGAATTCTTGCAGCAACTTCGTGTATTGTTCTCTCTCCTGTAGGGGCATGAGAGCACTCAGAAAAGTTGGCCTGGGGTCGTCTTCTGTACCAAGGTTGACCTCAATCAATTCGTCGACCGTGACCTGGCCGCCATTTTCAATTTCCGGCGGGGCTGGCGACAGATCGACGAAATCTTGGTCTTCATTGTCCTCGGGCTCGAGGACGCCATCTCTCTCTTCTTGTTCATCATGACTGGGCATGGAGGCTGCATTCACCTCGCACTCCTCCTGGGCCGTAGCCGCCGGGTACGTGAGGTCCGCTGGCTCAGAGGGGCATAGGTCCATCTCGGGCTCTTCTGTGTATTCATCATAGACCGCTCCTGCGGGGGCCGGGGTAGCCGCATCTTCCGGCACCTGGTATTGGATGGACACAGTGTAGGCTCCTGCCCTGGGGCTGTCCGCCACATGGGGGCGTGGCGGGGCTACCACGTAGTCCCCCATTCTGAGCTCATCCCTGTCAATGAGGCTTTGAGCAATGTCTTTGAAGACATAGCAGTCTTCAATGGCGTGACCCAGCATCTGGTGGTAAGGGCAAAATAGTGGGTCCCCACTTCTTCTGGTGTCTTGTGGCCTCTTGGACCGTGGGAGGGAGACCTTGCCGTAATGGCAGGCCCAGTCGAAGATGCCCCGGGTCTTCTCTCTCGGGAAGGAGTAGGGCTTCTGCAGCTTCTCTTGGAGTGTTAGGCCCTGCCTGGTTGGTCGCCCGATCAACAGGCTTGCCGTGTCTCTCAATTCCCTTCTTGACCAGACGGGGGTGTCAGGACTGGCATCTCGGGGCCGAGGCATGCGGCCACCCCGCGGGGGAAGAGATCCCTGGATCAGGTCGGCGACTAGCGAGGTCAACTCAGCCAGTCGTACTTTTAGTGTCTCGATCTCCCGTTGCTGCCTATGGTACAAGGCGTACATGACGGGGTCGTATCGAGGGGATTTCGGAGCCTGGCCCATGCTTCTGCTCCTTGTTTCACCGGCCGACCGGGGTGGAGGTGCCTCGCTGGTGTGCCCTCTCGAGGTCGACACTTCGGAGAAGGAGGGGGTCTTCTCCATGCAGCGGCGGCGGAGAGGTTTCCAAAGGAAGATTTCTTCGTCTTGTGCCTCCTCAACCGGGGGCCCAGGATATGCATCTTGACAGGCTTCCCGCGAATCTGTAGCTTCTGCGGGGTCGTCGCCAGACCATGTCGAGACTGATATGACGTCAGTCTCGTAATATTCCTCTAGTGAAAAGCCCAGACCGGGGCGCTTGGTGATTTTCAGCAATCGTCGATCCAGGTTTGGCGGGTTCCACATTCTTTCAAACATTTCCTTCCGGCTGGAGGGCTGGTAGGGAGGAATCTTCTGCTTTCTGACCATTCTGGCTGCCTGGTCAGTCATGTGGGGAAGCCCCGTAATGGGGACGTGCGGGTCATGCAACTCGTCAGGGAATCGGCAATCATCGTCTTCCCTGACTGGCTTCTCCCCGGCCACATAGAAGATAGTGGGCGGCCCCTTAGGGTTAGGCACCTCGAAGGTTCTCAGTTGTTCAGCTGCTTGGCATTCAATTTCCACTATCGGCTTGACGATCCCTGGCGGGACCCTGACATCTTCTAGCAGGTCTTCGAGGCAGGGTGCCCCCGGTGTGGGGTAGATGGCGAGAGGGGCTGCCCTGAATACCCCTTCTTCTTGTGCAATAAATGGTACATGTGGGGGAGCCACATAGCCTGGGGGCGGCGGAGGAAACCAGCCTCCTGATTCCATTTTCTTCTTTCCCTTGTCTTGGATGACTTGAGGAGCTTGCTTCGCCTTCTCTAAGTATAAGTTGGCATCTGACAGGTGACACTCGAACACCTCGAACGGGTGGAGGTCGGCGAAGATCTGACTTCCTTCCCCTCACAGGGGTATTTGATGCATTGATGCAGGGTGGAGGGCACCACTCTGTTCTGGTGTAGCCAAGGCCGGCCAAGCAACGCCTTGTAGGAAGTGTTGGAGTTGATGACGTGAAACTGGACCTTGGTGGTGAAGTCATCAAAGGTCAAGTTGAACTCTGCAACCCCCATGGGCACTTCACATTTCTGGTTAAAGCCAGCAATCTTGACATTTTTGACCTCAACCAAGTGTACATCAAAGTAGTGCTTCTGGTACACCCGGTAAGGGAGTATATTCACCGCCGCCCCTGGGTCGATCAAGACCCTATTAATAGGCTGGCCATTCAACTGCCCTTTCATGTAGAGGGGTCTGTTGTGACTGCAGGTCGGCAGGAGCATGTCCTCTTCTGTAAAAGCCACAGCTACTTCGGGTGCTATTTCTGCCAAACTGGCTTCAAGGTGGGCTGGCGTCTGGAGTGCGGCGATGATGGCTTGCCGTGTTTCTTCATCTAAAGACAGCATCTCCCACACAGTGAACCGGGTCGGGATCTTCTTGAGGTGTCTGACTATCCGCTCGGCAGCCCGCACCTTGAGCAACTTCATTTCTTCGGGCTTGCCGCGCCTGCTCCCCTCCTGAGGCTGGGGTGTCTGATCAGGGGACGCCTCCTTTGGGGGATCTGTTGTAGCCCGTTGAGCAGGCGGGGCCTGTTGGGCCTTCTCCGCTGCTCGCATGAATTCGGCGAGGTTTGGGGTGCCGCTGAATTCTTCCTCTGGCTGGGCAGGAGTTGCAGCTGGTAGAGCTTGGGGAATGTTTGCTTTACTGGTCGCAGAGGACCCCTGGGGGTGCGCCCGCTTTCCTGCTCGAGCTGACAGGAACTCGGCGAATGACGGGGCGCCTTGGCTCTTGGTGTCTCCGGGGTAGAGACCTGACGGGGGAGGGACCTCGGTGCCCCGGACCTCGGGCTCGGGAACCTGGTATGGTTGTTCCCCCCTGAGCATGATGTTGAGGCTGCCCTGAGGAGGGCGCCCCCACTTCCTCCCTGACCTGGTGGCGTGCTGGGAGGTGGATGCTTCAGCTTGACTCACCTCTGCTGGTTCATGGGGTGGGTCTTCTTCTTCTTCTTCCAGGGAGAGAGCAGTGTCGAATAGCGCCGAGAGGGTGTTGCAGGCGAGGACGACCTCATTCTTCTTCTTACCCCTGAGTCTTCTCTTCTTCTTCTTCTTCCCTGCCGCGGCCAATGGCTGCTCCTGAGGAAGCTCGCCCCACAGGGGAGGCTCTTTTTCTGTTTCAGCTTTTGTTCCTGGAGCCAGCTCGAGTGATTCGAACTCCTCCCAGGGGACATATTCTTTTAGTTCCACGGGCCGGATTTTGGGCTGTTCATAATCTTCAAGCCCGTCAATAATAGCCTGGAGTTTCTCGACCGCCGGGCTGGTTTTCTGGTGCATTCGCAGCGGGACAGAGCTCTTCTTGTTGTGGGTGGGCCGCCTCATGACCAGCCTGGGGGCCGTGTCATGGCGAACCGGGCTCGCCGGTGGTGGTGCCGGCAAGGGTGTCGCGTCCCTTGGATGAATCCCTGGGGCGGACCGAGGGGTGCGTGCCTTTCTACTTCTTCCGGGCACCGTCTGCCAACCCTCCTGATCTTGGGCCGGGGCCAGGACAAAAGTCTCATAAGTGGCGCGGGCACAGGCTTCCGCCCACTCTTCTGGCAACTCCTGATATAGTGAGATCATATTGACGGAGGAGGCTATGCTGGGCAGCTCGTGTGGCTGCGGGGGGTCTACTTTATGCTCCCCCATGTCCAGCTCCCCGTTCTTGATTAAGGACTCAATAACGTCCTTGAAGACGTAGCAATCTTCAATAGTATGCCCGAGCACCCGGTGGTACATGCAGAAGCGCGGGTCATCCTTCTTCTTCAAGTCGCCAGGCCTTTTCGGCTCTGGCAGTGTGATTTTATTGTAGCTGGTCGCCCATTCGAACAGGAGCTTGGACTTGTCCCGGGAGAAGGAATATAACTTGTTTCTCATCTTCTCCCTTAGCGAGGGGCCCTCCCGCCGCTCTGTGGTTCTGGGCGGCGGAGGGTTGGCAGCTCCCTTGGCTTTCTCCTTCTGCTTTTCAAAAGCCTGGAAATCTAGTGCATGCACCTCCGGGGGAGCTGGCTTCTTCTCCGCCTGCCTGGCCCTCTGGCTTGACATGGCTGGAGTGGAGGAGTATCGGGCCAAGAATGCCTCGATCTCCGCTACCACATTGTTCAGACGGTCAAATGTCTTGACCTCAGTGCCAATCATCCTTTCTAGGATTTCTTTCTTTAAGTTTTGCTTGCAGATCTGCACTGCGTCCTCCTGATGCGGGGGGCGTTTGCACCTCATACTAAGGTTCCTCCATCTTTTGATGTAGTCGAGGGCCGACTCATCATTCTTCTGCCTTGTGGCGTAGAGTTCAGCCATGGTAACTTCTCTCTCGGCAACGTAGAACCTTTCCTTGAACTTCTTCTGCATGTCGGGCCAATCGGCCACCGACCCGGGTGACAAGCCGGAGTACCATTCAAAGGCAAGTCCGGTAAGTGTTGAGCCGAAGAACTTCAGGAGGTAGGCCTCATCAGCAGCCAGGTCTCCCATGACGTTCACATAGTAGGCAATGTGCTCTCTGGGAGACCCTTGCCCGTTGAACTTTTCAAATTTCGGCGGCTTGGTGACGCCAGCCGGCAACTTCCTGGCAGCATAATGAGCCGGGTAGGGTACCCGGTAGACGTCGAAAGGCGTCTGATCCCCATCGCCCCTCTCGGCCAGCTTCATCTCTATCATCTGCTCGAGCATCAACCGGCTGACTGCCGCCGGGTCGACTGGGCTCGGGTAGAAATGAGCGGGCTGCGCGCTCGGAGTGGCTACCACGGTCGCTCGGGGGGCCATGGGGGACCCTTGTGAGAGCGGAGCCTGTGGCGGGGTCACTGCTGTGCAATGTGCTTGCTGCGGGGGCGCGCCCCCGAGAGGATCGAGGGCCGCTGGAAGAGCTGCCCCTGAAGACTGCCCCCTGTCCCGGGTACCTCGGGTATAACCTCGGTCTGCCAGGACATTGGGGGTGGTGTGTTTCGCTCATTCAGCTGCTTTTTAAGTGATTCGATTTCCTGCTGGAATCGTTGTATCATAAGCAGCATTGCTGGGTCAGCTGTGGGAAGACTGGGCATGCCCCCTGTCTCTTCGGCCGGGGCGTCCTCGGATGACGTCGAGGGTCCGCCACTCGTGTCGCCGGTGGTGACCACATTGGCCGTGAGGGCCGCAAGGGGCTCTTCAGGTACGGTCCCTTCGGCAGCTGTGGATGTCGCGCCGCCTGCCGCTCTCCCTCTTCTAGTGAGGGGTCCCGGCCTGACGGCTATTCTGGCTAATTCTTCCGGGTCGGTGGGTAAAGCCCCATACCGACCATGAACTCCTGCCATATTGCAGGTGAGTGACTGCCATTTCTTATTCTTATTTCTTCTTGACGCCCTCCTGGACGATCTTCCTGGGAATGTCAGCCTGTCGAAGACCGACCGTCGGGGCGGCGCTTCCTCCCGTACAGGGGACTGGCGCGGCCCCTCCGGGCGGGTCCTCGACTCCATGCTAGGTGCAGGTCCCCCCCTTTCTTCCTGGAAGGCGGAGGCCATTGCCCCCAGTAGTCTCTGGCGGCCGGCGGGGGTGCTACCCGGGCCTCGGAGGTAGTTCCTCATGGCCTGCTCGATCCCTTCCCATTCCTGGTCAGGGAGAGCGGCCTGGGGTTGCGCGTCGATGACAGCGGCAGGAGGGGAGTAGGCCGTGAGAGCCGGGCGGGCGGCATTGTGCCGGCGCCCTCGGCGACGGCGGTGAACATTCTCGGACGGCACCGGGATGACGGGTGCCGGTCGGAGAGTGGGGGTCACTACCTCGACCCTGTCATCGCGTCGGGCCCTCCTGGGGCGGAAAGTGCTGGGCCCTGCCTGGGCGGGTGCAGTGGGCTGGGTCTCTTTAGGTATCCAGACTTGCTTCAGCTTCGCCGACCTGTGGGTCGGCGCAGTCCTTGGTGATGTGGCGACAGCGGCGGGTGCTGCCTCCTCTTTCAACTTCCGGAGCTCTTGGAAGGAGTTTTGAACCGGCACGGTCGGGACGACGCGGTCCGGTGCCACAGGGGATCTCCTCCCGTCCAGACGGACTCGGTGGGTCCCCACAGTCATGGTCTTCCCAGAGTCGGACATGCGGCGCCCCGGGCCGGCGCTAATGTTGTTTCTCCGGAGCCTCCTCCGGTGAGATGCCGACCCCTGGTGGGATGGGCCGGTAGTCTGGTGCACATGGTGCACGTTGCAGCTCAGCGTCGTTGTAGGGACGCTGTTGTTGTTCTTGGCCACAGCTCGGCCGGCGGCAGCTTCGACGGCTCCCGGAGCGGGAGCGTTGGTTTGGGGCTCCTCGGGCGCTCGTGCGTCGAGGATGTCAACGAAGGCCACCCCCAGGAAGTTGGGGAAGCCCACGGTGGGAGGGAAGCTCCCGAAGGTGAGGGGGATCGCCAAGTAGCCACCCCGAACGTGGTTCTGGACGGGCTGAGGGCCACAGACGACCGCCATCGTTGGTTCCATGATGCCTCTCTCTTTTTCTGCATTTAAGAAAGTAGCCCAATTAGTATTACAAGAAGGGGGCCGCGGGGCCCCTAATTTCGGCAAAAAGATGAAGGGTGGATCGGTCCCACCGGGCGTGCCAGAGTTGTGGACGCACTTCTCGTCGAACCATCGTTCTGGTTCGTCTGTTGGTCTTATTAAGTGCGTGGGCGTGCCAGTCACCGAAGTGACAATTTATTCGGGCCCCGAAGAGCCCATGGTGCGCTCGATCTGACTTTGTCAGACGATTGTGTGGTTCGTGTCGGGACCGAATCCCGTCGCGCCATAAAGGTCACGACGTCATTTACATCCCCCACACGAGGGAATACCCTTGATTAATTGCCGAAATTAGAGGCCCCGCGGCCGAAAAGAGTAATACTAATTATGCGAGAGAGATAGGGATAGATCACACTGAAGGTTGTATTAAGGCCATAAACTGTCGACCGTGTCGGCCACTCGTAGACCTTTTGTATTCGGACACAGGTCCGTGGCAGCGTCACAATGAGAAAACCGAGGTAGATCCCTTCAAATGTCTGCCGAGCATGCGGCAATTTTAATGAGGATTCGGAAGGTATCCGGAACGAGAAAACAAATCCGGTCCGATTAGGATGTCGGCCCGAGGTTAGATCAAAGCCTGGCCATATCAGGGTAATTCCCGAGACTCGGGCCCGACCTGAAAGGGCGGCGTTGTTATTCCCTTTTGCCCCGGGTCCCGGGGAGAGAGAGGGCTGCAGTGTGGGCATTAGCGTCTTTTATCTGGGGCTTTCTTAGTTATATCTTCTGGGATTTCTGATTTGATGTTTACTGTTTATTCGTGCCTTTGTCCGGGATGATTTCTCTTCTTTTATTCATGATTATTCTTGTTATTATCATTCGTTTGTTATTTATTTTTTTTATTACCCCTCCCGCCTCTTTATTGTGATTAATATTGCGCATTCGGAGTCCTTTAATTAGCGTAATTTTTATTAATTTGTTTGCTATTGTTAATGCCTTTATCAGGCTGTATATGTGTATATGTATAGTGTGCCGGCGAAGAGAAGATAGGGGTGTACCGGTGAGGAGAGAAGTGTGCCGCTGGGCCTTTGAAAAGGAGTGTGCCGCTGGGGAAGAAAGTGTGCCGCTGGGCAAGGAAAAGGCGTACCGCTGAGGGTTTAAAAGATTGTGCCGGGGAAGGTGGGCACAAGTGTGCCGGCAAAGGGCTATTGAAGAGTGGAGGCCATGTGCCGATGAAGGGTCTTTGAAGCGTGCCGCTGGAGGCTGGGAAAAGTGCGCCGGCGAGAGAATTGGATGAGCGTACCGCTGAAAGGTTAGAGAAGTATGCCGGCTAAGGAGCCAATCAGGGCGTGGGGGTGGATATAAAGTCTATACATTCCCCCCCGGGCTCGAAGTCCATACGCTGCCAAGCCCAAAGTCCATACACTGGAGCAGAGTGGAGCAAAGTCTGCACGTTGCAATATGAAGTCTATACGTCGACTGGTCCGAAGTCTGTACACTGGCCGTCATGAAGTCTACACGCTGGCTGGCCCAAGTCTATACATTGGAACGTGAAGTCTGTACATTGACCCTTTGACTGTAACTCGAAGTCTATACGTTGCCAAGCCCAAAGTATGTACGTTGCAACGTGGAGTCTGTACATTGGCGGGCCCAAAGTCTGTACATTGGTCAAGTCTATACGTCGGCTAGCCCCAAGTCCATACACCGCAACATGAAGTCTGTACATTGGCTGGCCCAAAGTCTGTACATTGGTCAAGTCTATACGTCGGCCAGCCCCAAGTCCATACACTGCAACATGAAGTCTGTACATTTGCTGGCCCAAAGTCTATACATTGGCCAAGTCTATACAATGCAACATGAAGTCTGTACATTGCCCCTTTGATTGCAGCTCGAAGTCTATACATTGCCAAGCCCAAAGTCTGTACGTTGGATCCGGCTGAGAATGTGGCTGAGGGTGTACCGGCGAAGGGAGGGAGCATGCTGCTGAAAGGGGCCAAGGGAAGCGTGCCGCTGAGGGCCAGTGGGAGCGGCGTACCGGCGAAGGGCCAATTGAGGCGTGATGGTGGAGGTTCGATCAGTTTTTGATTATTTATTTTAAGGCTTTTCTTTTCTTCTTATCTTAACTTTCGTGTAATTTTATATGAAATTCCTCCCTTTGTTCGTTCTCTTTGTTCGGTTCGGTCTCTTTTCTTGAGGGTCGGACGTTCGGGCTGCCGGGTAGTTAATTAGTTCGGTTCAGTTCTCGTTGTGGTGCCGGCAGTGGTTTGATGAGTTGGAAGGTTTCATTAATTATCCTGCTCGTTTGTTGCCTCCTTTTGCCTCTTTTCATTGTTTATTAGTTTCTCACAAGAAAATTCGGCAGCATCTCCCCTTGACCCGGGGTGTAAGGGAGATACAGGGAACGCGCCCACATGGGGTGGCGGAACCCGACAACTGGAGGTGGGCCCCCGGAGGAGCAACACCTTTATAGAGCCTCGGAAAACGCGAAGGAGAACAACAGACTGAAGGCCTCTAAGGGCATATAATGTGGACTGGGGCTGGCCAAGGAGTGTGCCGCTGAGGGGCCTGGAGGGTGTGCCGCTGAGGGCTGAAAAGGATGTGCCGCTGAGGGCCCATAGGGGTGTGCCGCTGAGGGCTGAACAGGGGCCTGAGTGTGCCGCTGAGGGCCCAGAAGGGTGTGCCGCTGAGGGCTGAAAAGGTGTACCGGCCAAAGGCCGGAAAGGTGTATCGCTGGAGGCTTGAAAGAGCCGAATGTATGGGCTGGGAGACTTGATGGCTGTTCAGGAAAAGAAGAAGAAAAGAGGGGGCTTCAAGGCCGGGAGTGGTCTATTGGTAACTGGGTAATCGGGAAGAAAGTAAGGGTCTCTCCCTCCCGTGAGGGGGCAAAGAACCCAGGAGACTAAGGATCATAGGGGAAGGATCACATCACCACGGAGACTCCAAAAATGCCGTAGAAGAGAAAATGAACAAAACACCATGCATTATGAAGGCGGGAGCCAACCAATAGAAAAAGACAGGAAAGGCCCAAGAAGGGTGGTTTTTCATTCATGGGGGGGGGGGCCAAAGGCCATGGCCCTACATACATATTACAAAAAAAGGGTGCCCAAGACGGGGCTTTAGACGAGGAGGAAGACTCCAAAGAAGAAAGCAAGAACGGGACGGAGAAGAACAAAATGCAGAAGAGAAAGAGGTATTGGGGAATCGGGACAGAGACCACCGTCCCATACTTTTCCCCCTTTTTCCTATTACATCAAGCCCCCTCTCTTACTCTCGCTTCTGCCCGGCGGTCGTCGGAGGAGGCTCACGCCAGAGCTCTTCTTCTTCTCTTCTCTCTTCTCCTCCTCTCTGTGCGTCCGTCTGTCTGTGTCCCTTCTTCCTCTCCGGGGGTTCCTCTCTTTTCTTGTCGAACGGAAGGCTCTTTATACCACCAGCCACCTGTGACTTCGATCACGGCTGTCCAAGGCGGGAAGCCGGCTGTGATGATGGGTTTGACCTGCTCCTGTCCTGGCTGTCAGTGGGGTAGGCTACGTGGCCCAGTCATCGACTGCCACCTCAGACGGCTTCACTGCGCGCCAAGGATGCATAGGGCATGGGCTTCACGTCGTCTTGCCGTTGAAAAACTTCACCGCTGTGCCGCTGGCGGGCTGAACAAGCGTGCCGTGGGGGAGCCAAAAGTGCGTGCCGCTGGAGCACAAAACAGCCGTGCCGCTGAAGACTCAGCAGCATGTGCCGCTGAGGGCCCATTGGGGCATGCCGCTGAGGCTTAAACGGGCGTGCCGCTGAAGCTCACAACAGGCGTGCCGCTGAAGAACCCCCCTTGGGGGTGTACCGCTGAAGCCCCCCCCCCCCCAGGGGGGTGTGCCGTTGAAGACCCCCCAGGGGGGTGTGCCGCTGAAGGCCCCCCTTGGGGGTGTACCGCTGAAGGCCCCCCCCAGGGGGGTGTGCCGTTGAAGACCCCCTAGGGGGGGTGTGCCGCTGAAGGCCCCCCTTGGGGGTGTGCCGCTGAAGGGCTCCTCGGGGCGTGCCGCTGGGCCTTGCCAGGGTGTGCCGTTGAGGCCCCTTGGGGCCGGGCGTGCCGCTGAAGGGCTCCCCAGGGGGTGTGTGTACCCAGGGTTGTTCTGAGCCCATTGTGGGCACGAGCCATGGCCCGTTTGATTCTCTTTGAGGCCCACGAGCTGTGGGGTCTTTTGTGCTTGATTTCTCCGGGGTTTCTTCACTCGGCGCCGTTGCTGACGCGAGGCCGAGCAGGATATCCAGGTATGCATTTTTTGGTGTCCACAGCTATCCAGCCAAACCCAGCTTCTTAGAACCGGGAAGCAAAACAATAAGGTCACTCGCGCGAACTTCAAATTCCTTAATCTCGCTAGCCTTAAATACAACACCTCAAATCCCTTCTTAATGGCAGGGTCCCCATCTCACATCCACACTTTGGGGGATTCTTTCGTCAAGGAGACAGCTGCTCCATAAGACAACCGTCTGATCCACACCTAGCAATTTCACAGTTCCACATGGCCTGCCGCCTGATAGCAACCTAATCCCAGTGATCACCTGAACGCAACACCATTTAGATTGAACAATCAATAATTCCACACATCGTCTCCTTGTACAACTCCTCCTGAGCAGGGAACGCCCTATGCTGGCATAATATTCGAACAATGGACCCACAACATATATCGAACTCTAAACATTCTCGAGTTCCGCCACCGTCGAGTTGTCCATCCACGAGCATCACATCACTCAATCTGGTTCTGAATGTCACAATCGCCAAACCATCGGTGTACCAAAACACACATTTCCAGAGCGTCCAGACAACTCCATTAGTTCCATCGACTACCCACGGCAGTTCTACGAAACCTCGTCCTCAGCACCATCACCTCAGGCCCTACACCTAGATCATTCACCCTGACCAGGGCCGGTCAAAACACCATCTCAACTCTAAGCAACATATATCGGCGTCTCACACCCAACAGAAAAACAACTTAAACCCAAGGATAACACCTCGCACCACATCAACTCACGCACACCTGATTGAGGACACAATCCAGGTCCTTTTTCCACAACCTCCATCAAAGCTTCCACCGGTCCCCGATTGACATCACTGCAGCACACTCAACACATGAATCCACAAAATTACTGGGGTGCCAGAGGCCCAAAACGGCCACACTGATACTCACAATACTCCTGCTGGGACCCGAAAGCAGTTTCCTCAATTCATATACCTCATTGAAACCTGAACCGACCTGAAGAACACCACTATAATCGAAGCCGATTAAACAACTCCTCACTCCTGAGCAGCACTTTCTCGCTCCCTAGATGACCAACTCAATGGCCCACACCTTACACACAACATCAACTACACCCTGACTCCTCCATAAGCCATTTACGATAGTTCAAGGGAAGAAACTAAGGCAACCATAGTCATCACTCAATAGCCCTTGACTCAAAAAATTTCTAGCTCTTAACCACATTGATGCTACCGAGCACGATGCCTCAAACAATGGCACGTCACTCGTTGCCAGCCTCATGGCCAACGCCACCAAATACCGAAGCTAACCTCTTAAGATTAGCCAATTGACCTCCATAACTCTACTCACTACCAGGATATTCTACCATCTCTCCTGGTATCGATCCTGGGCCCGTGGGCTATGGGCCCACCACGCTTCCGTTGTGCAACCCTGCACCTAACATCTTGCCCAAAAGAAGAAGATTATGGCACTTGCCATGAAACAACCTCTAATTCCACTAATTAAATCCAGAAAATAGGGTGAGGATCTCGAACACCTAAGATTTGGAGCACAGACTCACACGCTTAGTCTGGCAATTCCCGTGCTGAACCAAAAATCTAAGCCCAACTTACACCAGAAAGTCAGGACACCAGCCACACGACACTGCACAAGCACTCATCCAGCAACTCTACTCCTCTTAATACTATGCCAACACGTCACACCAAAATGGGGAAATAAGCACCCGACACCTGTAGGTCGCTCCACAATCGCCACGTAGGACACCATCTTAACTCCTGCTACACTCGCGGGGGGGACTCACGAACACGAGTTTCAATGAAACGGAAAACATCAGAATTTAAGGAAAACACACCCAAGCATAATCCAAACATCTCGAGATTATACCTGCCACGAAGTAGGACACCTCCTCGCTAGCCCGGCCCCACGCCTCGTAGCCCTAAGAATCCAACCTCGCCATCTCAAAAAGTCATTACGGCTGCTTGGACAGCCCCTCCGGGCCACCACGTGCCAAAAAGTCCAGCCTAACTATACCTGCGGCACCTCCCATCATTAGAAACGATCTACAGAGTCTGAGGCAAACCTCAGACACATGCCCCAATACGCGTAACCCATGAAGAAACCGCAAGGAACACTGGAAACAAGCAAAAAGCCAACTGAAAATCACAATCGTACCTTCTAACGATGGGCTCCAACATGCCCTACCCAGTAAAATATATCACGTACCTGAGGACCTCCATCTCTGTAAAGCAACACTAAGGAGACGGCTGGGGGCACCCACGGCGGTAGTGCCCCGCCTGACCACATCCGAAACACCTCCTTAATGGGCATTCACGCGCCATTTGCCCCACCTGGGCACACGTGAAATAGCTCCTAACTGCAATAACCTCTGGACAACCCTGCCTGAGGTGGGGACCGCCGCATCTCTGACATTGCTCCCTTTGAACTACTAACTCAGAATGTGGTAACCGGGCCACCGGCAGGAGCACATTCACGATCAAAGCCTACCTCTGCGCCTGCTGCCTCTGCTATCGGCACTACCAATACACGGTCCGCCTAATCCTCTGCCTCCGCCTGTCCCTCCGAGGTTGCCTACGAGCAGGTGAAGGGGGCACAACTGACACCGCTGGCTGAATGGGGAGTTACTATGGGTCGCCTCACTGAAGCTGCGCCGCCTGAGTCTGCTCCTGAACCCTCACAAAATCCATCTCCAGGATTGCCGCAGTCTGAAAAGTCACCTCTAAGTTGCTCACACCTGCTGTTATAAGTGTACGACAGATCTTTGGCTTCAGTCCCCCAATAAACTGTTGGGTCAGCATCGCCTGGTTTGCCATAACTGATGGTGCATACCTACTTAGCTCCTTGAATCTGGCCCAATATAGAGTAACAAACAATTCCTCCTACCTCAAAGCCAGAAACTGAGACGATCAGAAGAAAAATTCGGCCGGTCCCGGTGCCTCTGGAGCCATGGCCGCCGACGGGGGTGGTGCTCTATTGGTGATAAAAAAAAGGAAAGAAGAAGAAAGAAAAAAAAGGAACAAGAGAAGGGTAAAGGGTGGCGCACCTATAAATGGGCCAAACCAGACGTAGAGGGCCCAAAAGGAGAGGGGCAAAGGCATAATATGAAAAGAAGAGGGGGAAGAAAGAAACATAAGATAATCTCTTTAAAAAATACATAAAATATGTACTGCCCCAGAATTTATATAAGTTATTTCTAGATTGTTTTATAATTTATTTATAATTTATAAGGGCTAAATAAATTTATAAAAGGATTATTGAGTTTATTAGCCATTATAAGGCCCAATTGTGTAAATCAATTAACCTAATCTACTGAAAAAATCAAAAAGGTTTAAAGACCAGGCCCATTTAATTTGGCCCATATTCTAGAAGGTTATTAAGTCTATTCATAGATTTTAAAGGATAAACACCACTTAATAGGATAACTAGATGAAAAATAAATAAAAGAGTTTTATTAAAATTAAAATTTTGAATGCGTCGAATGTAACGGTCCATCAGGCGACCGCCACAGCCTTGTGACGCATATACCCTAGACCGTCACAGCCTGAAAGTTCCGTAAGTAAGAGAATGTATAAAAAGATTAGAACTGGATGATCCTATCCATAAGAGGCCTAATTAGAATGACATGTAAAATCACTAGGGACTCTTAGAAGTCAGGTTTTAGCAGAATAAGGATAGATACAAATTATAGAAATAATTATATAGGATAATTAGCAAAAGAGTTTGATTGATGTTAAACTCTGGGAACATTGAATGTAACGGTCTATCGTGAGACCATCACATGCTTGTAACGCAGGGGTCTACATCCGTTACACCCTGTTAGTTCCGTGAAGGAAAGAACGAGTAGAAAGATTAGAACCTTGAGATCTTATCCACTAGGGATCGACTTGGGAGAGTTCATAACACTACTAAGGACTCTTAGGGATTAGATTCTGGCAGATTAAGGACTCTAGAATCGATCTAATCCTCAAACCCCAGTTAGAACTCTATAAATAGGACCTAGTTCTGAACTGCGCGACCCTTACTTTTACTCCCGTGGAATTAAGGTAAGGAGTCATAATCTCAGGTAAGTTCTTTATAGGAATTTGTTTACAATACTTTAGACTAACTCCTCTCCAAAATTCATGTCTTTAGGTCAAGAGGTCGTGGAGTTAGAGCCCAAGGAAGTTGCTGAAAAGTCACAGGAAGAGGAGAGCTAGGGCACGTTTTTCAAACCCTAAATTGGGAGTTTTGAAGCCTAGTTAAGAGGTAGGTTATCTCATGAACGGTAAAAATCTCTTGATAGGACTAAAAGCCCTCTGGTTTGATTGAATTCCATGCATGATAGATCATGAATTCCATGTTTTAATAGTTCTATGCATTCATACATCTCTTAGCCCTAAGTAGAAAATTAAAAGATGTTACCTTATCTATTCACTGAGACCTATGCATGTAGTTGGCTTACACTTCATTAACATGTCTCAAACTACATGATGTTTGATTTACGGACATGATGTGAGTTGATCTCTTGGATTTCATACTATTTTCTGTTAGCAGATTCTCTGACGGATCATAGTAGGACCGTCACAGTGATATAACGGCCTTACGACAGACCGTCACACACTCTGTTATATTTTATTTTCACTATTGTCTCTAACGCACCCATACAGGAGCGTTACATACTGTAACGGCCCCTCTATAGACCGTCACAGACACTATGACGCACCCCTGTTAGACCGTTAGACTCTGTGTTCTGTCAGCTCATGACAGAATAGTTACCAATTAAGTTTACTTATAATTAACCCTAGATAGCTAAGTTTTAACCTATTATGTGACTCTTCAGTTATCTAATTTTTCATGATAGGTATTGAATGTTATTTTAAGTTATGCTAGTTTCATGTACCAAAAATTCTATAGTTTGTATTTAAATCATGATTTTCCAAAATTGTATTAATGGAGTTTTATCATGGTTTCACATCATTACACCTTCACTCTTTATCAATGGAGTCGTTTCTATAAGTACATGGCACATATTCCGGTATGTTGTCCATTAGTTCACTCTGCATTATAGGAACATTATTCTTGGACTTGAGGACCTCTCTATTGGATATTCCTTCCAATGGATTAGGAAATTTTGTTTCAAGGGATCCGTAATTCTCCGCGAGCCTGGGATTCCCACTAGGATGCCGAGTTGGTTGTACCCTTAAAGCCCATTGATTAGAGTACATTATCGATATTTTTCTGGTTATCAGTAGTGTAACGGCTCTATATTGGACCGTCAGGCAATATAACGGCCCAATATAAGACCGTCACATTCATCTGAGTTCGATTGCTTGATTCTGGTCTCAGACTACTGTAACGGCCTAATCCTGGACCGTCACATAATGTAATGGCACAATGCATGACCCTCACCTTTATCTGAGTCTATTTTTATTGTTCTGGACTCGGATCGTTATAGCGGCCCACTATTGGAGCGTTACATGATGTAACGGCCCAGTAAACGACCGTCACATTACTTAAGTATTTAACCCAAGGTTTCACCCAAGGGTTGATATTCCAAAGGTTCTAGATGAACTAATGATAGTCTAGAACTTATAATATTGATCAAGAAACTTAATATAATGATTGGAAAGAGAAAAGAATGTACCGTTATGCTGTCGATTTGTTTCTGTGAGCATGACATTGTTTAAATCTTTTTCTTGATCTCTCATACTCTAAATTGAAGCATTCAGTCATTGATTGTTGTTATCATGAGTTCTTGACCTTATTACATTCTTGGCCATACTTTATTGTTACACTCATGGAAGTAGCTTGATTTATACGTGAAGATGCAGTTCGGGCGCTGATTATGTCCAAGGGCTCTATGCTAGTCCCCACGGCTGATTGCCGGAAATATACTATATTATAAACCATGGGGTATGATGCTACTGGCATCGCATTGCGCTAGAAGTACTTTCTTTATAAATAAGTGAAATCCATGAGCACTCGTGAAAATCTAGTGAATTGCTACATTATTGACATTCTCGTGCGTAACCTTTATGGTTATGAAGGTGAAAGTGCATTCTCGTTACATTCTTGTTCATGAAAGGCCAAATATCATGTTCTTGTTACATTTTTGCTAGTTCATTCTTGTTCACTCTATCTTACATGATTATCGTGTTACTTTGATTTAATCGCATGATATTCACATTCACATGATTTTACCTTACTTCTTTAGAGCTAAATTATTACTTTAATAGTGCCTTCATGTTGATGCGAAGATACCTACAAGGCAAGTGTGCTCATTACCTATTTCCAATCTTTTTCAGGAAATGAAAGTGAGTCTGATTCGGATTCAGAATGTTCAAGTAGCGGATCCGAGAGTGAATAAAGATGAGCGAAGACTTAGGAAGTCTATATTGTTTAGATGGAGTCAATGCAATTTTCCTATTTCTTGAGTCTAGTAGAGTGAAAGATGGTGAAAAAAGTTATTGTATTTGAATATTTGATTGATAATGGAATGAAGTCGGATTTTTAGTAAATATTGTGCAATTACATTCATTTTGTGTGATTGTCTTGCGCTCTGATCGTTCTTGCTTGCAAGAGGCATACCATGCCGGCTGTTCGCGCTCCCCGAGTTAGTCTTCCGCTGAAATAAAGGCTCGGGGTGTGACAGTTAAGTTGGTATCAGAGCATAAGTCTCAGGACTTAGGAAGAAGGAATCATGTCATAGGATAAGTCCAAGGTTTAAGGGCCCCTACCTATGAACTAAGGAAGAAGTTTCCATACCCATGTGAGAAGTGGGTAGAGCCCGGGATAATATAATTAATTAGCTTTAAGATTTATTTTGTTCATTTCTATTTCATGAGAAATAACAAGTTGTTATTTTCTCCCAGGTACCTTATCTTACAAATGGCTCATTGTGTAGATTGGGATGGTATGCAACAAACAGTTGCCGGCCTTACCCAGGCATTGCACACTATAGCGCAAGGTGGCGCAGGAGCACGAGCTAGCGATCTACATCGCAATTTTCGGAGTTTAAACCCTCCACGTTTCTACGGTTCCTCTAACCTGGATGAAGCAGAAAATTGGATCGATGAAATGAATCGTATCTTTGATGTCATTCAATGCACCGATCAGGAGAAGGTGCGTCTGGAAACATTTCAACTTAATAAGGATGCCCGTACTTGGTGGAAGTCGGTTCCAGCACCTCCGGCCAATGCACCTCATACATGGGACAGTTTTCTTACCCTATTCCGTACCAAGTACTTTTCTGAGCACGTAAAGGAATGAAAGGCTATGGAGTTCACCGCTCTTCGGCAAGGAATGATGACGGTTGCCGAATATGAACTACAATTTTCAAGGCTAGCACCTTACGCACCACATCTTATCAGCACCGACTTATTGAAGGTAAATCGGTTTATGAACGGGTTACGACTCGGTTTCATCCAGCAACTCGGGATCCAAAACATCTGTACCTATGCGGAGATGGTTCAACGAGCATATTTATGTGAAAGGAACTTAGAGAAGGTCGAGAAGTTAAAAGGAAAAGGAGAAGAATCAAGCCGACATTCCGATCGGTGTTATAAGAAAGAGAAATTTAGTATCACGGAACTCTACAAAAGCCGTGATAGTAAGAAAAGATCTAGGAGTGGGAACGGTGGAAGCTCCCACAAGCAAAAGAAAGTCAAGGAAGAGAAGGAGCAGGTCGCCACAGCTTGCACATTTTGTGAGAAATTTGGCCATTCGGCTGAGGAGTGTTGGAAGCGCCTTGGCGCTTGTTTACGTTGTGGAAGCAGGGAGCATCGCATGCCGGATTGCCCCCTTATGAAGGACTAGTCATCTAGTAATGGAAGTAGGAGGCAGGCTCGCCTCAATGCCGTTCTAGATGAAGAGGAAGCGCCCAAGGATGATGGGCTTATGGAAGGTACTCTTCAAATTTATTCTCGTCCTACATTTGTGCTATTTGACACTGGTGTCTCTCATTCTTTTATCTCCACTACTTTTGCTAAGACATTACCAATCGCATCAGTTCCCTTACCTTCAGATCTTGCTATCTCCATACCCTTAGGATATGGAACTAAGCTTACCAACTATTATCCTGATAGCGAAGTGATAGTAGAAAGTCACAATCTCCCCGCAAACTTAGTATGCCTTGACATGAAAGGTTATGATGCCATTTTAGGAGTAGATTGGCTTGTAGACCACGATGCTTATATCAATTGCCGAATTAGGATTATATCTTTTCGAAAACCCGATCTTCCAAGATTCTCTTTTCTTGGAATCAAATACAAGAAACACCCCACTATCATATCCTCACTTCACGCTTGCAAGCTCATCTCGCGAGGATGTGAAGCTTTTCTTGCTTCCGTCATTATTACAGAGTCCAAGGAGATTATCATAGCAGACATCCCTATTGTAAATGAGTTCCCAGACGTGTTTCCATCTGAACTACCTAGTTTACCTCCCGAGAGGGAAGTGAACTTCACTATTGAACTCATCCCAGGAGCAGCACATGTTTCTATAGCCCCTTACAGGATGTCCGCCACAGAACTTAAAGAACTAAAGAAGTAGTTGCATGAACTTCTGGATAAGGGCTTCATTAGACCTAGCACACCCCCCTTGGGGTGCGCCGGTTCTATTTGTCAAAAAGAAGGATGGTTCTCTCAGACTATGCATCGATTACTAACGACTAAATCAGCTTACAATCAAAAATAAGTATCCGTTACCGCGTATTGATGAGCTCTTCGATCAGCTTTCGGGAGCAGAATATTTCTCTAAGATTGATCTCAGATCAGGTTATCATCAGTTGAGAATTAAAGAAGAAGACATTTATAAATCAGCTTTTCGAAGTCGTTATGGCCACTATGAATTCGTGGTAATGCCATTTGGGTTAACTAATGCCCCAGCAGTATTTATGCAACTTATGAACAGTATCTTCCAGCCATACCTGGATCAATTCATTGTCGTCTTCATCGATGATATCCTGATATACTCCAAAACAAAAGAAGAACATGAAGAACATCTAAGGATAGCTTTGCAAACACTTAGAGAACACAAGCTTTATGCCAAACTCAATAAGTGTGAATTCTGACTCGAGGAAGTCTCATTCCTAGGCCACATTATTTCAAAAGAAGGTATTGATGTGGATCTTTCTAAGGTAGAAGCTGTCAAGAATTGGAGTTGGCCTACGACTATGTCTGAAGTAAGGAGCTTTCTGGGTCTAGCTGGTTATTATAGAAGATTCATTAAGGACTTCTCAAAGATAGCAGTTCCTTTAACTAGGCTCACCAGAAAAGAAAATCCTTTTGTCTGGTCAGAAGAATGTGAGAAGAATTTTTAAACTCTTAAGAATCATCTTACAACAGCCCCTATTTTATCACTACCAATAGAGGGTGGTGGATTCGAAGTGTATACGGATGCGTCTGGCATTGGCTTACGATTCGTTCTCATGCAGAATGGAAATGTGATATGTTATTCTTCAAGACAACTGAAACGACACGAGGAAAAATATCCTGTGCATGATTTAGAATTGGCAGCAGTTATTTTCGCCTTGAAAATTTGGCGTCATTATCTTTATGGAGAAAAGTTCACAGTATACTCGGACCACAAGAGCTTGAAATACGTATTCTCTTAAAAAGAGCTTAACATGAGGCATATGAGGTGGTTAGAATACCTCAAGGACTTCGATTTTGCTATTCAGTATCATCCTGGCAAAGCTAATGCTGTAGCAGATGTACTCAGCAGAAAACCAATGGATATGCTATCAAGTCTTATGATAAGTGCAACTAACATTGTTCCTTAATTTGCTCAGTTGAACTTAGATATTGACATAGAGGAAGAAGACTGTTTGCTAGCTAATATCCGAGCTCAACCTACATTGATAGAAGATCTGGTCAAGCTGCAAAATGATGATCCTATATTACTAGAAATTAAGGCCAATATTGAACAAAAGCCAGATTTTTCTATTTCCAATGACGGAAGATTATTATTTAAGGGCCGAATATGTATATACCAGATCATGAGGCTACAAAGAAACTGATCCTAGATGAAGCACATAATTCTAAGTACACCATTCATCCAGGAGGTACAAAAATGTATCAAGACCTCAAAAGAAATTTCTGGTGGCCCAATATGAAGAGAGAAATAGTTGATTTCGTGTCTCGTTGTCTCACTTGTCAACAAGTAAAAGTAGAACATTTTAGACCCGCATGTAAATTGCATCCCTTACATATTTTCGAATGGAAGTGGGAGAGTATAGGGATAGATTTCATTATGGGGTTACCTAAGACAAGAGGTGGACATGATGGCATATGGGTAATCATAGATCGATTGACTAAATCTGCACATTTTATATCAATAAAGAGTCGATGGTCTGTGGATATCCTGGCAGCATTATACATAAAAGAAATCGTCAAGTTACATGGTGTCCCTATCACTATTGTATCAGATAGAGATCCCCGATTTACATCACAATTCTAGAAGGGCCTACAACATTCACTGGGGACTAGGTTGAATTTTAGCACAGCCTTTCATCCACAAACTGATGGTCAGATGGAAAGAACAAATCAGGTAGTAGAGGGTATGCTCAGGGCTTGTGCTATTGACTTTGGAGGTAGTTGGCATGATCACTTACCTCTAGTAGAGTTTGCTTATAACAATAGCTATCAGGCAAGCATACAAATGGCACCTTTTGAAGTCTTATATGAAAAAAGTTGCCGATCACCAATATGTTGGAGTGAAATGGGGGAAAGACAATTCTTAGGCCCCGATATTATCAAAGATTCTACAGAGAAAATAAAACTCATTCAGGAAAGAATGAAGATGGCGCAAGATAGGCAAAAATCTTATGCCGACAATCAAAGACGTGACTTGGAGTTTCAGGTAGGAGATCATGTATATTTGAAGGTTTCTCCAGGTCGTGGTATTCAAAGATTTAGCATTAAAGGAAAGCTAACTCTAAGATTCATTGGCCCGTTTGAAATTCTTGAAAGGGTCGGTGAAGTAGCTTACAAGCTGGCTTTACCCCCACAATTAGCAGTAGTTCATGACGTATTTCACGTCTCTATGTTGAAGAAATATGTATATGACCCTGACCACATTATCACTTATGACAATCTGGAAATTTAGAAGGACATGACGTACGAACAGACGCCAATAAAGATTCTGGAACAAGAAGTGCGTCAATTAAGAAATAAAGTTATTCCTATGGTCAAAATTTAATGGAAGAAAACATGGCCATATGAAGCAACATGGGAAACCGAAGCAGCCATGAGAAAAAGATTTCCAGAATTATTTAATTGTAAGTACACTCTCTACAATCCATGTATTAAATTTGGGGACCAAATTCTTCTAAGTGGGGGAGGGTGTAGTGCCCCAGAATTTATATAAGTTATTTCTAGATTATTTTATAATTTATTTGTAATTTATAAGGGCTAAATAAATTTATAAAAGAATTATTGAGTTTATTAGCCATTATAAGGCCCAATTGTGTTAATCAATTAACCTAATCTACTAAACAAATCAAAAAGGTTTAAAGACCAGACCCATTTAATTTGGCCCATATTCTAGAAGGTTATTAAGCCTATTCACGGATTTTAAAGGATAAATACCACTTAATAAGATAACTAGATGAAAAATAAATAAAAGAGTTGTATTAAAATTAAAATTCTGAATGCGTCGAATGTAACGGTCCATCAGGCGACCGCCACAGCCTTGTGACGCGTATACCCTAGACCGTCACAGTCTGCAAGTTCCGTAAGTAAGAGAATATATAAAAAGAGTAGAACTTGATGATCCTATCCATAAGAGACCTAATTAGAATGACATGTAAAATTACTAGGGACTCTTAGAAGTCAAGTTTTAGCAGAATTAGGATAGATACAAATTATAGAAATAATTATATAGGATAATTAGCAAAAGAGTTTGATTAATGTTAAACTCTGGGAACATTGAATGTAACGGTCTATCGTGAGACCGTCACATGCTTGTAACACAGGGGTCTACAGCCGTTACACCCTGTTAGTTCCGTGAAGGAAAGAACGAGTAGAAAGATCAGAACCTTGAGATCTTATCTACTAGGGATCGACTTGGGAGAGTTCATAACACTACTAAGGACTCTTAGGGATTAGATTCTGGCAGATTAAGGACTCTAGAATCGATCTAATCCTCAAACCCTAGCTAGAACTCTATAAATAGGACTTAGTTCTGAACTGCGCGACCCTTACTTTTACTCCCGTGGAATCAAGGTAAGGAGTCATAATCTCAGGTAAGTGTGAGCGACGTCACGCGGTTGGGGAAGAGCGGGGAAGAGGAAGCGGAGAGAGCGCGGGCTCCTTCTTTTTTGTTTGTTTGGCTTGTTTTGCTGCAACACAGAAATAAGAGAAGGGGGAGAAGGGGCCACCACGGGAGATTGCTCCGGCGGGGCGAGCAGGACAAGTGTGATATAGCAAAATATGGGGGTTAAACGGCCATAGAGGGAAGTGACTCGCCGCGGCCTCGGGGGGACGGGAATGGTGCAAAAATTAAATAACAAGAATTGAAACGGCCATTGGGGAAGTGACTCGCCGCGGCCTCGAGAATATGAGCAGATAATAAGATGACAGAATATGAAGAGAATACAAAGAGCGGGAATTTAAACGGCCATTGGGGAAGTGACTCGCCGCGGCCTCGATGATAAGAGCAGAATATAACAGAATATAAAGAGAATATAAGAACGGAAATTTAAACGGCCATTGGGGATGTGACTCGCCGCGGCCTCGATGATATAAGCAGAATATAACAAAACATAAAGAGATTATAGAAATAGAAATTTAAACGGCCATTAGGGAAGTGACTCGCCGCGGCCTCGATGATATAAGCAGAATATAACAAAATATAAAGAGAATATAGGAAACAGAAATTTAAACGGCCATTGGGGAAGTGACTCGCCGCGGCCTCGATGACAAGATGTGATCGCCAGGGGCCAAAAGACCCCAAAATAAGAAAGTGATCGCGCCTACCTCGAGAGCGGGAGATGGCGGGTTGCTTCTTCCTCTCCCTTCGGCCGGCCGACGGAGAGGGCTTTCCTCGGTTACCCTTGCAAAACAACGACAAACAAGTAACAAGTGGATTAGAAAGATGAAGGTGTAGTATTCAAATCCTTGCGATAAAAGTAACGAAATGATGGCAAGACACACACCTGGTTGGTGTTATCTTTTAAACCCCTCTCGGACTCGAGTGGGAGAAAAATGAGATGATGGATGCAAGAAGTATAAGAGAAGAGGCGCCCTTGTGAAGGGAGATAGAGGATGCAGTATGATGAATGTAAAGAACTATGAAGAAGAAGGGGAAGAAAAGGCTTATTGGATGAGCCGAGGGTGAAAGTCCGGCGGAGCTCCGGCAGCGTGGGGACGACGTGGAAGCGCGGTGGATGAAGACAACCTTCCTCTCGCGAGCGTGAGCACCCGAGAAACCGGAAGAACCTCCACCTACAAAAGACCCGACGGGTTAGAAAATGACTCCGTAGCCTCTGGGCTCCGGCAGCCTATCGGATCACTGCTTAGCTCCCCAGAACTGAGGGGGTGGGCCTCTATTTATAGGGCTCCGGAGGGTGGAGGCGTCCAGGACCCTGGACACCTCTATCAGGGCCGAAATAATATTTTATTCTATTTTTATTGATTTTTTTGGAATACTTTTGTGGAGGCGTCCAGGGTCCCGGACGCCTCAAGCAGGTCCACCGAAAACCGACGACGGCCGCACGCGGTTTGGCACAACGCGTGGTTTTGTGAGCGGCGCCTCGTGATTCAGAAATGGGCGCGTCCAGCTGGCTGGACGTCTCTATACTTTGGATTTTTTCACACACGACAAACCGTCGTTCGGTGGCCGGCGCCCGTGAGGGAGTTGATGGAGGCGTCCAGGGGCCTGGACGCCTCCAAGAGTATATTATTTTTATTTTTCTTTTGTCTTTTATACAAGGGCTGGCATATTAATTTTTTTATTTGTTTTTATGGAGGCGTCCAGGGGCCTGGACGCCTCCATTAATATGTATTTTTTATTTATTTTATTTTTTTATGCCAACTGGCATTTTATTAATATTTATTATTATTAGTTTTTATGGAGGCGTCCAGGGTTCTGGACGCCTCCATTAAAATATATATTTTTTTATTTATTTTTGGGCCCTGATAAAAATAAGAAAATAATAAAATAAATTAAAAAGATGGGGGCGTCCAGGGGCCTGGACGCCCCCATTAAGACCCACCCGGGTCCTCAAATCAGGCGTCGGCGGCCGCCGGTAGACCCCCTTCTTGATTCCGGAACCTCTTGATGCGTCCGACTGGTGTTGATGCCGTCCGAATGCCGTGACGAGACGATTCCGGATGCCGAAAAAGACAGAAGAAGACCCGAGAAAAGGAAGCACTCGAGTGATTCAGAATGCGTAAGCCGTTGCGGGGCGTTGTATAGTAATATGAGACTTCCTCAGGAGGCGTCAAGAATGGCGTGTCTACAGCTGCCCCGCCTTGGCGTCTGCTTTGCAAGGGAGCGACACGTAGTGGAATGGTATCGAAGTGGAGTGGAGTGAAGTGGGAGCGGACTGATAAGTTGATGCCAAGGTGTGATGAGACACGCTTTTGACGTTACTGTTTGGAATCTTTCCTGGAGTTTCAATGAGGCGACCTTGAAGAAGGTCTTTCAAACATTGACGATTGCTTGGACGGAGATCAAATAAGGGAGGGTGAGATGTGCGCTCAGGCACGAAACAAAAGGAGACCAACTTCTCGGTGTGGAAGTACCTGGGTCATAAACCGGAGGTTTCACCTTTGGGGAGCGGTTACCAGCCAATGTGGAAGTGCTGCGGCCAAGGTGGGTCAAAAAAAGTAAAGGAATATCTCAGGGTCTGTCCAAACAAGGGTCTCCTTTGGAAGAGCAGCGTAGGGCTGTCTCAAGGAAACTCAGTATTTCATTCGGAGTGGAATATCTCATATTTGTGGGAATTGGAGCACAACGGCTTTCACAATCGAATCACTTGAATGATCTTCCGCAATAAATCAAAGTCCTATATGAATGCATGCTGGGTTCAAAGAAAAATTTAAAACAAACAAAAATAGAAAATAGCCAAGGATAATATTGTCAACTTGTGAAGAACGGGTCAGGATACCGACCTGGTGAGCTGATACTGGGCTAGGGCCTGTTTATCCGCGCACCAACTCACTGAATGGAACCGTCGTCCCCATTATATCACAAGTTGACGGCCTATCCGTACAACCCAAATTCCTCTGGGATCATCATCATTTTTGTTGAAGGGGAACTCAGATCCCAGATTCGTTCGAGCCGCAAGGTCCTTGACATGTTCTAGTAGCGTAAGTATCATATACTACGATGCATGACAAGGTGGGACCAACCAATGAAAGGTGGGACATGAGATAGGATAAAGACGTCCGTTAGTAAAACCTGCACAGGCCAGCAAAGGTTAGCAACATCATAAAGTAGCAGAATCATAGCAGAATCGCACCACAGTTCAAAGGAGATCCAGACAAAATCCTGATAGCGACCGCTGATGTGACATGTTCTGTCCTGTAGCGATCTTCCCTTCCTATAAGAACTCCCCTTAGGCTAGTTCATTCAAATGCACCAAGGTGGGTTTTGGAAGCTCAGGAGAGGAAGGAGAGGAGAATCTAGAGATTTCAGGATGGAAGGAGAGTCTTCCCGCGTTATGAAGAGGAGCAGGCCTAGCAGCGAGATCAGGCGACTCTCCGACCTCGAGGGTCATCTGAGTAGGACGATCTTGTCGCATATGGTAAGCTGATTCATTTCAAATTTCTCCACGTGAACCTTCTTCTTACTTACTTCCTTTCTTCTTCTTTCCTCTTCTAGCCATATCCACTCTTCCCAGGCCCGAGGAAGTTTTCCAAGCTGCCGTGGCTTTCAAAGCTGACTTCCAATATCTCCATTGGCATGAGGGCCATACTCTCGAAGTGGCATCTGCAGGGGCTCCTTATTCACGCCAAGCATTACGAGAAGATTCGTATGGACTGGGCGGCTATGGGCGCACTAGTGGAGATCTGGCATCCCCAGACCCACACTTTTATCTTCCCGACCTTTGAGGTGACCATCCTCCTCGAGGAGGTGGAACTTCTGCTCGGATTGAAGAAATTCAAGAGTGACGGGAAGGTGAAGGCTATGCGGATGCTGACACGGGGGACTTCTGAAAGTGTCCTTGGAAGCTTCATGCCGCCCGACGCAGCCCGAAAGGTCCGTACTCAAAAGGGGATCGATCTCCAAAAGCTTGCGGAGTGGGTCATGGACGCCCTGAGAGGGTCACCAGACGATGACTATTTGGAGGGAATCATGAAGGGGTTCACCATTTGTCTGGCGGGTGCTCTCTTGTTCCCTTATACCGACAACATGGTGGAGGAAGACCAACTGGGTGCTATCTGCGGGATCTGGCGTGGAAAGAGGGTGGGACCCGCCGTCCTTGCCTATCTTTACAGCGGTCTTACTGCCTCGAGCATGGGTAAGCCTCCATTTGGTTGTGCACTTGTCTTGAATTGCTGGCTGGATTTGCATTTCAAATTCGACCACCGCGAGGGAATGCCAACCGCTTCGAAGCTCTTCCAACAAAGCCCTCTTCATCACATAGCCGACGTGTTAGGCTTCGGTGGTACTGTAGTGAACCGCGTTCCGTGGCTGAAGAAACGTGAAGACTGGCGGTCTCACTTCCGCACCGTGACACAAGGCTTCTTTACTTGCGCACCAGCATGTTTGCTTTCGCTAGATCTCCTCATGAGGCCTTCTCCCGAAGTTGATCTTCAACTGATCGGCGCGACCGAGTTTGTTCTTTACAACGCGCATCGGTGCTGCCTCCAGATTGGCATCCCACGCCATTCGTTCCCGCCACCGACTGGCATCGTTCCTTTGAAGAAGAGGGAGTTGGGCACTGAAGCGGACGCGAAGGAAGCGAAGGCCATTAAAGCTCCCTGGAAGACAAGTGTTGCAGGAAAGGCGTTAGCGCACGTGGTGGAAGAATGCGAGCCGTGGAGGGCTTATGTAACCGAACTGGGGAAGTTAAGGCCTAAGGCGCCTAAACCCCTGATGTAGCTCATTCTGCTTTCTGATGGAATAAAATCTGGCATTTGGATGTTTCGGACCCCCGTCCCCTTAATTATTATCTTTTTTGTGGTTTTTCTTTTTCTTTCCTTTTTTTCTTTTGTTTGGATTATATACATACTTTAACCCCCTTTTTTCTTTTTATTATATTTTTTATTATTTTTTATTATGGGGGCGTCCAGAGGCCTGGACGCCCCTATTTTTTTTAATAATTTTTTTTTAAAAAAATTTTTTTGGGGGGCGTCCAGGATCCTGGACGCCCCTAATTTATTATTATTTTTATTATTTTTTTTTTTGATTTTTTGGTTTGGGGGCGTCCAGGGACCTGGACGCCCCTAATTTTTTATTTTTTTTATTTTTTAATTTTTTGGTTTGGGGGCGTCCAGGCGCCTGGACGCCCCTAAGGTTTTTGAATTTTTTTTAAAAAAATAAAAAAGTGGGGGCGTCCAGGCGCCTGGACGCCCCAATTAAAGCTTAATCTATATATAGGGGGGGCTCCCCCCCTAACTCACTTACTGTTCATTCTGACCGTCCAGCCACTCCAAACGACCCATTCTTAGTCCCAATGGAGCGAGGAGGATCGAGCCAGGGTCCAGGGAAGCGGAAACGACTGGCTCGTCGTGCGAGGAGGTTGAGGGATGATGCCGAGGAGGCCGCAGCAGAGGAGATTGCTGCGGGTGAGGAGATGGAGGTGCCGCTTCTGGCCGCGGAGGCCGCTGCGGATGCTGGTGACGCGGGAGAGGACGATCACGACCCGGTAAGTACTTCGGAATTCTCACTTTGTGGTTCAATAGGCTAAAACGGGCGTGCGAGAGGCTGTGAGAGAAGGCCGGGTAGTGAGAGAAGGAGGCGTCCAGGGGCCTGGACGCCTCCACTTTTTTTTATTTTTGTTTATTTATTTATTTACGTAAATAATAAAATAAAATTAAAAAATAAGGAGGCGTCCAAGGCCTAGGACGCCTCCATAATAATATATATATTATATATATATTTTTTTGTTTTTGGTTCTTGGATTTTTTTTTGAAAAAAAGAAATAAAGAAAAATAGGAAGGAGGCGTCCAGGGGCCTGGACGCCTCCAAAAAATAATATATATATATTTTTTAAAAAAATAAAATAAAAAGAATAAATAGTATATACAGTGTTATTGTTTATTACTGTTCATGATGCTGATGTGTTCTTTGTTGGTTTTTGTGGTGTGCAGGGCGTGATGAAGGGCCGGATCAGCTGGTCCTTGGTGGTGGCAGCATACCGTGGGCTGCCGGATTTCCAGAGGGCGCGTGTGGACGCCATGGGCTTTGGAGCTTTCCTTAGGATCGAGCCCTTCCGGCTCGACCTTCCTCTTATCCAGGCATTGAGGGAGCGGTGGCACGCACCGAGCCGGGCGTTTTTGATGCCCTGGGGGCACATGGTGCCGACACTAGAGGACGTGGCTCGGATTACCGGGCTACGGGTTGACGGAGAGGCAGTCAGCGGGGTCACCTACCCCGACTATCGAGAGAGTGCCCTGGACCTGCTGTGGTTAGAGACGAGCGTGACTGATAGAGACAGCAGGGTAGTCGGCCGAGTGGAGATCATGGAGGCGCTCGGATTCGTCGACCCGCGCCAGCGGGTTAGCGAGACTGGAGCGGAGTTCTTGGCTCGACTGGAGGGGGATGCTCGTGCAGCTTTCACCCAGGATCCGAGCGAGAGGGAGCTGGTGGACCTAGATCTTCGGAGGTTTCTTTTCTTCTTCCTGGGCCGCCTTCTGCTGGGGACGAAGGGGGATGGCATCCACTGCCGTTTCCTCGGGATCTTGGCGGATCTGGACAGAGTGGGACACTACGCGTGGGGAGCGGCTCTGCTTGCCCATTTGATTGCTGATCTCTCCCAGACTTCGGAGAAGGAGACGACAGTCAGCGGCTTCGCACCTTTCCTCCAGGTAAACATTTTATTTATGCATTCCCACAGTTAAATATGCAATTATTGTACTAATGATGTATGATGGATGCAGGTGTGGAGCTATTACTATTTCCCGATGGGGAGAGCTAGGCATGGGAACAGGAGGGCCGTGCCTCTGGCGCGGCAGTGGAGGCCGGTCGTGGTTGCAGCACCCCACGGCTACCAGCTGGCGTCACTTCGTCGGGAGCTGAGCGAGTATCCCGAGGCCATGGTATGATGCGTATGATTTTTTTTTGTGTTTATGCATGTGACTGAATGGTAACTAATATGATGTATGTATGGTGATGCAGGTGGTGTGGAGGCCCTACCTGGGCATGGGCGATGCTGGCCAGCCCTGGGTTGTAGCGGGTCTTCCTCGTTTCAGGCGGGACGTGTGGGTCCATTGCCTGAACGAGATTGAGCCGCTGCGGCTTAGACTGGTCATGAGGACGTTGGGGCTGGCCCAGGAGTGGGTTGACGTAGATGCGCCGGCCCGCATTGGGCGGAAGACCAAGGGGAAGGCGAAGATTGTGGACTGGCGTACGCGCTTCCCAGCACAGTACCAGGACTGGCAGCAGGGCGGGGTCCCAGTGGTGTCCCACGTACAGGACAGCACAGACTACATGAGACGGTACCGAGCTACGTACGGGGACCGCCTCTCCTTGGGTGGTATGGCAGGGGTAAGTGAAATGAAACTGCTCCACTTTCTATATGTATATGCATGGGATACTAACTTATGTGTAATGCAGGATGCTCGTGATACCATGATCGCCGACCTGCGGGCCCAGTTGGCGGACGCCAGGCGACAGTTGGTGGCCATCCGACAGGAGTTGGAGATCCTGGTGAGTCTATGCAATGCATTTTTTTGTGACCTGGATTTTTGATGCTTAGCCTTTGACTGACGTTTGCCCCGTGTTTCAGCGGGCCCACCAGACAGCGGCAGCCGGGATGGCTGGTGGAGCGGGTTCCAGTTCGCGGGGCCCTCCTCCAGAGGTTTCTGCCCTCCAGGAGCAGCTGGCGCACGCGGTGGCTCGGGCTGAGGAGGCCGAGCGTGACCGCGAGGCTCGAGTGAGTGTTTGCTTGGCCCCGACCCTTTTCTAGCTGCTTTCCTTCTATCACTGTTCTCTTACGGTGCATGCGTGCTTTGACAGGTGGCCGAGATTCGGGAGGCCCTGGCCCGTGCTGTTCGTGCTGAGCAGGAGCGCGATGCCTGGGTGGCAGAGCGTGACGCCCGGATTGCGGAGCTGGAGGAGGAGCGTCGACGGGAGGCTGAGGAGCTCCCTCGTGACGTGCTGGATCTGCGGATCGCCCTCGAGCTGTCGAGGAGAGAGGCGATGAGGGAGAGAGAGGAGAGGGAGAGGGATAGGGAGAACGTGGAGAGAGAGAGGGAGAGCGTGGAGAGAGAGAGGGAGAGGGATAGGGAGAGAGAGAGGGAGGAGCGACAGCGGGATCAGACCGAGAGGAGGGCTCTAGAGGCCCAGCTGCTGGAGCTCCGATTGAGTCTCGGCACGGCGGAGGGGAGGCTTCGGGAGAGCGAGGAGCGGTACCAGAGGGCGAAGGAACGCGGGGCGCGACTTCGTCAGTCTGGTTCTTTTTCCATGGGCAGCTATCTGGTCTCTTCGGCCGAGGAGCGTCGTCGCGCCTTCGAGGCTGGAGTGCCACCGCAGGGCGAGGCGAGCACGGCTTCTCAGGGTTCGCAGAGGCCCCCTAGGGATCCCCGGCAGAGGAGGGAGGAGAGAGATGACCAGGAGGGTGGTGGTGAGAGTTAGAGAGTTGCTTGTACACGTCACCCTTCTCACTGTATGATGTACTTTCGGCTATTATATGAAATGGAAATGGCTTTTTTGTGTTGTGTGTACCTTTCTCTCTCCCACACTTTTTTCTTTGCACTGAGTTGTCCTTTGAGGCACGCTCCGCGAGACCTTGCCCTGAACAGCGGGGAACTACGCTTTGCACGGGGGGATTTTGTTTCCTTTTCCCCCTTTTGGGCGCGTCCAGGCGCGAGGACGCGTCTTAATCCTTGAATTCAAATTTAAAGCGTCGGGTGGCCTTTCTTCTCCCGTGCCTTACCCGCAAACGAGCCCGCCTTCTGCCGAAACTCGCTTGCCCCTTTCTCGTCTTCCTCCTCTTTTGATCGATGGAGTTCGGTGGGCCTGACCACGGTGAAGGTGGAGAGGGACGCGGGACCCCTCGCCCAAGGAGGGACGCGCCCGAGCACGGAACGGCGTCCATGGAGGAGGAAGGGCCGCTCCGGGCCCCCGAGGGACCCGAGGGGCCCGATGGCGTGGGAGGAGGTGAACACGGTCCGGTAGGTGCTTCGATCTCTTCCTCTTTTAATTCATTTTGGGTTTTGAAGCGAGTCGCGCGAGGGGGAAAGGGTTCGGCGAGTGTTGCACTCAAATGATGGACGCGTCCTAGACAGGGGACGCGTTCCTTTTGACTGATATAGGACCCCTTTCTTGGTGCAGGACATGGCAAGGACCCTGGGTCTGGCCGATGAGTGGGCGAGTGCGGACGAGCCGAGCCGCGTCAGGAGGGAGAGTCGCGGCAAGGCGAGGCTCGAGGAGTGGCCCGTACGTCTCCCTGGACAGCAAGGGGGTATACTGGTGCAGGACAGTGCCGACTTCCTGCGGCGGCAGAGAGAGAGCTACGCGGGGCTTCCCCAAGCTGGGGACATGCGTGGCGTCGGCGGCTCGCGCGCCCAACTGTCAGAGACTAGGCGGCAGCTGGCCGTCGCTCAACATGAGTTGTCGCTCCTGGTAAGTTATGTGCCGCACTTTTAACTTCAGATTTTGGAGTTTCACTGACGGCCGTTGTTTATTTTGTTCCAGCGTGCCCAGCAGACAGCGACGGTGGGAGTGGCTGGCGGATCTTCCAGTTCCTCGGCCCCTTTTCTCGAGATTGCCTCCCTCCGGGAGCAACTTGCCGGTGCGGTGGCCCGCGCGACCCGGGCGGAAGAGGAGCGTGATGCCTGGGTGGCGACTGTAGCGGAGCTGCGGCATCGCGGTGAGGAGAGACCTTCTCCAGACATCCTGGAGTTAAGGGTTCTTCTGCAGATGATGAGGAGAGAGGCAGAGAGAGAGAAAGCCGAGAGAAGGTCCGAGCGACAGCGGGATCTGACCGAGAGGAGGGCCTTGGAGGCCCAAGTGAGGGAGCTCCAGCTGGGCCTTCAGGCCGTCGTGCAGAGGCTAGGAGGGATGGAGACGCGCTACGAGAGAGCGCGAGAGTTCGGGGAGCGACTCCGCCAGTCCGGTCGCTTTGCCGCCAGTGGCTTCTTTGCCACGCCAGGGGAGGAGCAGCGAGTCACTGCTGCGGAGCAGGCGCCCAGAGGCGAGGCAGGTGCTACTGCACGGGGATCCCGGAGGCTTCTGAGGGACCCTCACCTCGGGGGAGAGGAGGAGAGTGCCCAGAGAGATGAGTGATGGTGAGGATTGGCGAGCTAGTGGACCCGCCACCTCTCTATGATTGTAGTGTTTGTGACAGCTTATGTAGAATTATGAATGGAGTGATTTGATTTTCTGCTGTTTATTTGTTCTTTTGTGCGTTCCTTCTTCCCTACACTTCTTCTCCTTTGCACTGTTCCCATGTGATAGGTCTGTCGAGACTCCGCCCCAAGCGGAGAATCGCGTCTTGTTGTGACCATTTTCCACGGGAATCTGCCGTCGAAGTCAATACTGACGGCCCTAGTTTCTTTTCCCGAATGCTGTGTCAAATTTTGCGGACGTCCTCCAAATATGATAGGGTATCCCTAGACAACATAGGGGCTATTCGTCCTATTCTTCGTCCAGTCAATCACCCTGTGCGAGCGGTGAAGCGACACATGGGACCGCTTGGGCGGTGCCTCATTGCGAGGGCTATTATTGACAGGTGATGGAGGCAATCTTGGCCCGCACTCCTTCCATTTCTATAAATTCTTGTCCCTTTTATCTTCCCAGGTATATCGAGGACTAACTCGAGGAGCACAAGTTCTTACGGGAGAGGAGGAGTTCAAAATTCTGAGAGTTGGATGGAGGGCGAATCTTCCCATTCCTCGAAGAGAAGCAGGTCCAGTGGTAGTAGTTCCAGGAGGCTTTCAGACCTTGAAGGGCACTTCAGCGAAGGGCCCAATCTCAACTCGTAAGCCAAGTTTTCTTGCCCTTTTCTCATTCTTTCTTCCTTTCTTCCGACCAAACCTCACCCCCATTCCTTGTATGTGTAGGTTGTGATGAAATCACAAATCTTATGGGAGTTGGTAGTAGCAGCGTACAGGGGCCTCCCAGATTTTCAGAAGGCGAGGCTAGACGTGATGGGATTTGGTACCTTCCTTCGGATCGAGCCGATCCAGCTCGACCTAGTCTGATCCAAGCCTTGTGTGAGAGATGGGACCCAGTGAGCCGGGCATTCCTGATGCCCTGGGGGCACATGGTGCCCAGCTTGGAGGATGTGGTCCGGATCACAAGCCTGAAGGTAGAGGGCGAGGCAGTGACCGGAGTCACTTACGCGGACTACAGAGAAGGTGCCCAGAAGTTACTGGGTTTGGACCTGGATGGTCGGAAAAACAGGTCGGTAGCTAGGGCGTCCCTGATGGATGCATTAGGGCTCACCGACACTCGTCGGCGGGACGATGAATCCTCAGAAGAGTTCATGGAAAGGATAGAAATAGGATGCCGCGCCGTGTACTGCACAGATTTCGGCGACTGGGAAAGATGCAACATAGATTTGAGGAGATTTCTCCTCTTCCTTTTGGGGAGATTGGTACTGGCTCGAAAGGGGACGGTATCCAATGTTGCTTCCTGGAGCTGCTGTCAGACCTTGAAAGAGTAGGGTATTATGCCTGGGGAGCCGCCATGCTGGCACACTTGTTTGCAGGCCTATTCCAAGAAACGGATCGTGAGATGACTGTGAGTGGTTTCACACCATTCATCCAGGTATTTTTTTGTTTTTGCTTGTTTTGTATTTTTTTGTGTTTTTGTAAAGTTCTGATGGCCTGCGCCGAGCAGCTGTGGAGCTATTATTACCTCCCTATGGGGAGAGCTCGGCATTGGCGACCTGCGATGGTGCCGCTAGCCAGGCGGTGGGAACCCATCATGAGTGCGGCACCCCTAACCTACCAACTGATGGTGCTAAGGCGGGAGCTACAGGAGTTCCCTGCAGCGATGGTAAACTGGAGACCCTACTCAGACATGGTCGATGCCGACCAGCCGTGGGTTCTAGCAAGTCGTGCCCGGTTCGGACGGGAACTATGGATGCACTGCCTGAATGAAATCGAGCCGCTTCGGCTACGATTAGTTATGAGGACTTTAGGACTGGCTCAAGAATGGGTGGATTCAGCTGCGCCACCTCGTGTCGGGAGAAAGACGCGGGGACCGGCGACCTGCATTGACTGGCGCGTGCGATTCCCGAACAGTACGAAGACTGGCAACGGGGTGGCACGATTGTAGAATCACAGGCGCGGGATAGCGAGGACTACTTGCGTCTATATAGGACAAAGTACGCAGAGCGGCTCCAACCCCGGGGACTTGTGGAGGTAGGTTTCCCCTTTTTCTCTTTTCTTCTTTCTCCTTTTTTGGTTTTCTGGTGAAAATGCTGACTTGTAAGGCTGCAGGATGTCCGGGATGCCATGATAGCGAATTTACGAACTCGCTTGGCAGAGATGGAACAACAGTTGGGCGATGCCCGCGGAGCTACGAGCGCCTTGGTAGGTGTACAGTACGTTCCTAATTAAAACCCCAGATTCCAGATGTTGGCTGCTAATTCACGCGGTCGTAGCATGCCCAGATTGGCGCGGCTTCCCCAGCGACGGGAGTAGGTGGTACCTCCTCCAGCTTGTGGATTCCTACCTCCGAACTTAACTTGCTTCATGAGCAACTTGCTCACGCCACGCAGCGTGCTGCGGAGGCAGAAGGGATGCTCCGTATACAGGTAAAAGTTTCAGTGTTGAGTTCTCTTTGTTTACGCCTTATCGTGTATCTGAGATGGTACACTTGGCAGGAAAAGGAGACGGAAGAAGCGCTTGCCCAAGCTGCGCAGAAGGAGGCTAGGATAGCAGAACTGGAGAGGGAACTGCGGCGTCATCCTGATGACGACTCTCTAGGGATGCGTGGAACTGAGGATCACTCTCCAGTTGGAGAGGGAAGACCGTGAGAGAGAACGTGCAGAGAGAGAAAGAGACGCGGAGAGAGAAAGAGCCAACAGATTGACTGAAAGGGAGGAACGAAGGGCCATGGAGGCCCAACTATTCGAACTCCGAATCAGCCTTGGCCTTGCTGAACAGTGGCTGAGAGATGGTGAGGAGCGCTACCGAAGAGCACGAGAGCGTGGCTTTCGTGTTGGTAGCTTCTCTACTGCTTCCGTGGATCAACGCCGGGATGTGGGAATAGGAAGGGGAGTACAGAGCGGTAGGAGTACCGCTTTTCGTAGTTGGGTAGCACCTTTGAGAGCGTTTTGCCCGGAGAGTAGTGGGACGAGTGATGCAGAGAGAGAGGGCGGAACTTGATGTAATTTTTTTTGGTTTTTTGGAATAAAATACAAGGTTCGGTTTGTTTGTTTTTCACCTTTGCTTCTGTTGCCTGAATCCCTGCACATATCACTGAAACAAACAAATCAGAATTTCTGTTCTGACTTGGCCCCTTGCTCAATAAGCAAATGGTCACTGTGACTGTCCTTGATAACTGGTCAAGGGGCCAAGCCTTTATTTAACGAAGGCAAGGGAAAGATGCGGTGATGATAAATGCGACAGGCAAGCACACGAATGCAAGCGGTATTAAAAGTGAGATGCTGCACGCAAATGTAATCATGCAAAATTGATTTGTTTTCTTTTTTATATTTGATATTTTTTGTTTTATCATAAAAAGATTTTTTTGTTTGCAAATATGTACATTTCTCTTTTCCATTTTTTTTTGCTTTTATCATTTCGATTTTTTTATTGCTAACGCCCGGCAAGCACCCAAATGGCACCTGACCTTCGTGAGAACAGGGGTTTCTTACTAACCTCCCAGGTATCCTAAGTGCACATCTAGGTTGATTTGGGCCTCTAGACCCCTCGAATGATGATCCCGCCGGCTAAGACTTACCCTGATGACAATACCGTCATGCCATGCTTAGGCTCCCAGTTGCTTCCGACCACAGGGATTCACCCAAAAGGTGTTTGAGGTAAAAGATTTGCCCGACCCGGGTCTATTTCCTCACAACTCTAGATGGTATATGATGGAACACCCTGGAACCCTAACGACCAACCGCGCGACGCTGACCCGGAATCAGACGCCGTCGCACCCATAGGTGACGCGCTTGCATTGGCCTAAGCCCGAGGTTAAACAAGAAGACATCAAGGTGGTAAACAGGGGTCTTGACCAGCCAGAAACACGGAGACTCCTTCGCAGCGATAGCTTTTGCTTTTCAAAGTAGGCAACCAAATGTGTATATTAAAATAAGGTCGCAGACCCTAGGCAGTTTTCACCTTCAGAAACTCCATCGAACCTTCATCTTTAGAGGGAGAAGGAAGAGCGTAGGGGATAAACCTCCTGAGAGGACCGGCAAAGCCGTTAACCCGGCGAGCGAATAAGGGCCCATTAACTCTTTCCTTTCGGACAACTTCGGACCAAATCTCGAGCATTTACATTCCACGGCCCCCTTTGTGGATTCAGACTTTTGCTTTGAGGGGTTCCGTTTATCGCAACAGGCACGGTCACGACCAGGCTTTTCTCTTGATTTTGACTTTGTATTTCTTTTTGTGAGGGAGATATAGTCGTTTGACGTTTGTGGGCTCCCTTTTTGTATGCCTGCGGGGACACTGCCCTCTTCTCGTGCACTGATCGATGCTCGAGGAAATGGATCCTACTCTTGCCCTTGGGGTTTGAGTTTCGGTTTCTCATGCTCAGCGTTTTAAGGGCGCCGACTGTCTCATTTGGTCGAAGAGAAAAGAATAAAGATTACAGCTTCCGGAGATCTTCTAGGTGTGGCCCTACCGTAGGTGATGCTGCCAACTTTTTTGAATAAAATACATAAGTGAACACATGTTAGCTTCCTTCGAGCGAGCATAGGCCGACGTGGCCGGACAGGGGTCTCCACGGTTCTGGCAAACCAAGACCCGGTGCCTACCAAGCCTTAATGGGCCCTATCCTAACATGAAGGTTAGATGCAGGGACTTAACTATATGGTGACTGCCGGGCATCGGCATTTTGAATTTTCCATATTTTTAGTGGTTTTCAATATTTCTTTGTTTTTTGATGTTTTTATCTTTTCATCATTTTTTTTGTTTGTGCTAAGGGTAGTATTTCTTAAGATAAAGCCCATTCCAGGGTGGGATAACTCGGTCCCTTCGGCGTTGACTAGCTTGTAGGCGTTGCCAGGGTACACGGCTTGAATTACAAATGGTCCTTCCCAATTGGGTTGGAGTTTAGAACGCGGCCCTCCAGGTTTGACAAAAATTCTTTTTACGACCATCTCACCGACTTTGAATTTTCTCTCAACGACTTTCTTTTGGTAAAAGCGAGCGAGTCTATTTTGATACACACGCGCGTGTTCGGCAGCGGCCAGTCGCTTCTCATCCAAGAGTTCCAACTGGGCGAGGAGTGAATTACGACGATCGTCGAGGGGAAATTCCTCGTCCAATTGTACCCTGAGAGAAGGGATCAGAGTCTCGTACGGGACTACCGCTTCCATACCATAAGTGAGGGCAAATGGAGTCTGCCCGGTGGGGGTACGGATTGAAGTGCGATAGGCCCATAGGGCTTCGATAAGCTTTTCTGGCCAGTCTGAAAACTTACTAGACTCGCAGGTTTTTTTGATGATTTTGAGCAATGTTTTATTGGTGGCCTCCGCTTGGCCGTTACCTTGTGGGTAATAAGGCGATGAATGATGCAATGCAATTGCGTACCTTTTGCAGAGGTCCTGTAGGTCCTGAGAAATGAACTGTGGCCCATTGTCGGTGACGATCGTGCTTGGGACGCCGAATCTGGCGAGGATGTTCTTCATGATGAACTTGCAGACTGTTGACGCCTTGATTTCCGCGTAAGCTTCGGCTTCGGCCCATTTGGTGAAGTATTCCGTCGCAGTAAGGATGAAAGATTTCTGCTTGGTGAGGGAATTGGGATCACCTAGGGGACCAATGATGTCGAATGCCCACATGGAGAAAGGCCATGGGGAGGATATTGGATGAAGTGAGGAAGATGGTGAATGGATTTTATCGGCGTGAAGTTGACACTTGACACACCTACGGACATAGACAGCACAATCTTCTTCCATAGTGGGCCAGTAAAAGCCTTGCCGAATGATCTTCTTGGCGAGCATCTGACTATTCACGTGGCCACCGCACACACCCGAGTGCGTCTCCTCTACACATTTCCAAACCTCATCGTCACCAAGACATCTTAACAGAATACCAGTAAGGCTCCTCCTATAGAGTAGACCTCCAACCAAAGTATATTTCTGAGCCACCCTTCTTATGGCTTTCTTGTCCTCTGTGGTGGCCCCTTCAGGATAAGACTGATCTTGGCAGTATTTGACAATTTCATAGAACCATGGTTTCTCTTCATCAGCCAGTTCTTCTTCGGCCTCTGCCAACATGATTTCCCTCTTCTCAAGGATATCTTCCTGCAGGATCTTCCTTGCTATCCTGTCTTTGATATTTACGTAGGAAGCATCATCGATTGCAGGGGCGTGAAGTTTATAGATGGAAATGGACTTAAACCATCTTCCTAGAGGGAACCTTATGGATGATGCCAACGAGGCGAGGGCATCGGCGAGAATATTCTGATGACGAGGGACATGAACAAAGATCAGTTTGGCGAACAGTTTGGCAAAGGCAGCAGTGAGTTCTTGGTATGGCTTGAGTTTGGGATCGCGAGTGCGATACTTAGTGAGCACCTGGCGAAGGATGAGTTGACTATCACCTACGACTCGCAACTCAGTGATACGAAAAGAATGGGCGAGTTCTAGGCCAGCTAGAAGAGCTTCATATTCGGCTATATTGTTGGTAACTGGAAATTTGAGCTGGTATGCCAATGGGAATGTGAGGCCTTCAGGCGACAGGAGGGCGATGCCGATTCCTCTCCCTTGAGAATTCAGAGCTCCATCAAAATATAGTGTCCACATTGGCTCATCTGATTGGTTGATGGACATTAGTTCCTCATCTGGAAACTCTGATTGGACGGGATCGAACTTGGGAAGAGGATGGTGAGCGAGATGCTCGGCTATGGCATAGCCTTTAATCGCCTTTTGCTGGATGTAGGTGATGTCGAACTGAGAGAGAAAACTTTGCCAGCGTGCTAGCCTATCCGTAAGGACGGCTTTCTCCAGAAGGAATTTGATAGGATTCATCGAGCAATCAAGTGGACCTCGTGAGCCAAGAAGTAGTGCTTCAATTTCTGCACTACCCAAACGAGGGCAGCACAGGTTTTCTCCATGACGGTGTACTTCTGCTCACAGGGATTGAGAAGTTTGGACAAGTAATAGGTTGCCCGTTCCTTGCCTTCTTCATCAGCTTGTGCGAGGACGGCTCCCACGGAGTCATCCAAGACTGAGACGTAAAGGATCAGAGGTTTTTCTGGTTTGGGTGGAATGAGAACGGGTGGACTAGCCAGATATTCCTTCAACCCTTCAAAAGCTTTCTGACATTTAGAATTCCAGTGGAATTCTACTCCTGGCTTGGTCAACTCGTAGAGAGGTCTACACCTTTGTGAATGTTGAGACACAAACCGACGAATAAACTGCAACCTCCCGATTAAACCTCGGACTTCCCTCAAATTCTTGGGAGGCGGCATATCCCTGATGGCCTTAGCTTTGTCGGGATCAATCTCGATCCCTCTTTTACTCACAATGAACCCCAGCAATTTACCCGACGACACACCAAACACACACTTTTTCGGGTTCATTTTCAATTGGAACTCTCTTGACCTTTGCAAGACCTTAGCCAAAACTTCTGGATGTTCCATCCTGGTCCTTGATTTCACCAATAAGTCATCCACATACACTTCCAGATATATGTGCATCATGTCATGAAATATGGCCATCATCGCTCTTTGGTAAGTAGCTCCAGCATTCTTTAATCCGAATGGCATGACCACGTAACAATATGTTCCCCAAGGGGTAGTGAATGACGTCTTTTCCTGATCCTCTTCTGCCAAACGAATTTGATTGTATCCTGAAAATCCATCCATGAAAGAGAGGGTTTCGTAGCCTGCCGTGTTATCAATCAGCACATCAATGTGAGGTAAGGGAAAATCATCCTTTGGACACGCGCGGTTAAGGTCCCGGAAGTCGATGCAAATCCTGACTTTCCCATCTTTTTTCATGACCGGGACAATGTTCGCCACCCATTGAGGATAAAGGACGACTCTAATGAACCTGGCTTTGTGGAGCTTATCGACCTCTTCCTTCATTTTCAAAGCCATCTGAGGGTGGAAACGCCTTAACCTTTGTTTTACCGAGATGGACCCTGGTTTTAGGGTTAAACGGTGTTCGACCAGGGTTGAATCCAGACCCGGCATATCCTCGTAGCTCCATGCAAACGTGTCCTTATATTCCTTGAGAACCTCAATTAATGCCTCTTCTTCAGAGGGTGGTAGGTTGTCACTTATGAGGATGATCCTAGGGTCTTCCTCAGTTCCCAAGTTGACTTCTTTGGTGGATTCTTCTACGGCGGTTGACGGCTCGTCGAATCTCCTCATTCCACTAGCGTATGCGCCCGCCGCATCCTCATATTCTTCACCCTCATCTTCAGTGGGGCATTCTTCATCCGTGATCTCGTAGACTCCATACCCTTCATCAGATGCACAGTCGCCCTCGCATTCTATTTCGGGTAGCTGGATGGGATTTTCTAACAACTGGGGATGGCAAGAAGGGCCTGACACCTGGCGGCCAAATCCAGAAGGAATCGACGAGGGATCTGCCTCCCCTTGGACTTCTTCCTAGGTACTACCCTCGGCCTATCATTCCTAGATTGACTGACAATATTTACAGAAGAAGAGGAAGACGAAGAGGATGGTGTAGAATGTACAGGAGAAGACCCCTCAGAGGAGGGGTAGAAAAGGTCGCTCATCGGACCTTGGACGGGTGGTCCGCAAGGCGGTACGCACCCGTGGGAGATGTAGGAGGTTTCCTCAACGAAGATGTGTTGTTGGGGAGTTTGAAAATTGACGTTTTTTTTTCGTTTTCATTTTTAATGACAAAGCAGTGAAAAGAGATTGGAGGGAGAGAAAAGGGGTTATGGCTAGAGGATTGTGAGGCTCATAGAGCAGATCATGGTTGAAGACCTGGCGCGGGTTGAAAAGCCCGCGCAGGTATGTAAGCAAAGAAGGGGACCTGGGAAGATCATCAGACAATTGTCTGGCCCAGGAAGAAGATATCAGCAAAGGCTGAGACGAGTGGATGGAGAGGATGGCGGCTAATGAGCCGTCGACGGCAATGTTGAGGACGGATGAAGATCCGTCGATGACAGAGTCCTTCTGGCGAGGACGAGGATAGTTTGGAACCTTGGCAAGAGTGGTAATATTCTCTGGTATTTCGGAGATCAATGGTGGTCCTTCAAGCTGCGGAGACGAGAACATCCTTTCCAGTGCAACGGAAATGTCCCGTATGTCGAACCATTTGTCCCACTCGCATTCCGGATCTTGATCTTGCCTCTTTTGGTGATCCTCGGACATTTTTCAGCCAAATATACAGCATGTGATCCCCCATATGCTTCTCGTGGGTGATCTCCCATCTGAACAACGGGCCCTCTGTTGAAGTGGTTTGATAGAGTCCACGTGAGGGGCTTCCAATCTGCCTTGAACGGTCCTTTGAAGCCTAGGCCAAACCTACGGTTCGGCCTAATTTCTTTTGGCGGCTTGAGCATACCCTGTAACTGTGCGCCCAGACCTTTTCCCTGTTGATAGCCGATGTTCCTCATAATCTCCCAACCTTTGGAGTGAAAAGGGAGACATGATGTTGTGGTTGCCCTGACCGGCTCCTTTGGTGCTAGTGGAACATGAGATGGATCACGTACGTCCAGCAGTGACAATATGGGCCGATGAGACGGCCAAACAGAAGGCAGAGAGGAGTTGATAGCATCCACTGTGTGAAGGACAGGTGTACTGACCACTTTAATAATTCTCCCATTGTAAGGAAACTTCATGCACTGATGGTTGGTGGAAGGCACAGCGTCCATGGCTTCGATGTAAGGGCGACCCAGTATAGCCTTGAATGTGGGGTCCATGTCGAGGACATGGAATTCCGTGGGAATTGACATGGGGCCTAGTTCTGCCTTCAGAATAATCATCCCCTGCGGTGGCCTTTTGCTATTGTCATAAGCCGTGACCGTGATCGAGGAAGGTCTTATTTGTTCCTCGTTGACCCCACACAACTGAAGAGTGCTCATGGAGATCACATTTATGGACGCACCCGTGTCCACAAGACACGGGTTTATGGATACCCCATTAATTTTTATTGAAATGCACAATGCATATTTCCGAGCTTCCTTGGGAGCGAGCTCGTAGTTGTGAAACATGATGGCTGGTTGTGTGTCTGTTGGGGTCAGGACGGTCGAAATCTTCTCCACGGGGAGGTCTTCATTAACCATGACCTTTTGAAGATATTCCATCAAGGCCGCCTAGTGGGATGTGGATCTTTGAAGTAGCTCTAGGATGGAGATCCGAGCAGGTGTCTTGTCCAAATGTTTTAATAGGTCATACTGTGTTCCAGGGATAGCTCTTTCTGGTTGTTCTGCATCATCCTTCTCTGGCTGAGATTGCTCGGGATTCTGACTGTTGTGGGGGAAAACCCTGTGGAAAATCCTTCCACTCCGGAGCACCATTGCCTGCGGCTTTTGTACCTCTGTGGGGGTAGCAGTGGGTTTTAACAGGGGTTTGAGGGGTAGTAGTGGAGGAATGGTTGATGAAGCAGGGGTGATGACGGGAGCAGGGATTCTGATGAGGGGTTTGTTAGGTGGAGGCATGGCGGAGGTAGAGGGGATATCGCGCGGATTATGAAGGATAAGGGGTTTGGAAGGTGGAGGCGGAGGCAAAGTGGAAGTGGGTAAGGTTTGAAACGGGTAATGGTTTTGAGGTGGATGGTGGGTGATGAGTGGTTTTGAAGGCATTAGTGGTGATGTGGTGGAGAAAGACGGGGTTATGTATGGTTGACGGATGATAAGGGGTTTAGAAGGCGTAGGGGTAAATGTGGTAGAGGTGGATGGTAAAGTGGGGGAGTGAGAGAAGGTGAGAGGGTGTGAAGGCGTAGTGGAGAGTGTCGGTTGATAGGAGGTCGGGGTGCGGATGAGAGGGCGTAATGGTAGTGGAAATGGTGATGGTGATACTGACGCGGGTTGATGAGAGAGAGGTGCTACCCGGGCAAGGTGAGGGGGTTGCATGACGATAGGGTTGGAGGTAGAAAGAATGGAGGTACTTTCCTGGTGCCACACCTGCTCTCTCCCGACTTCCGGGAAGGAGGAGATGGGGTTAACCTGATGATTGGGCTGTTGGTGCTCCGGTAATGGATTCTGGATTATTCCCATGTCGGGCTGTTGTTGTGGGGCCTGCTGAGGCTGTTGTTGTTGTTGTGGTTGCTGCTGCTGCTGCTGTTGTAACTGCTGCTGTGGCCTCTGAGGAGGTCTCCTAGCCTTGAGAGCCGCGACGTACCGTCTCATCTCATCCCAATCTATTTGATGTTCATCATTCATATCATGGATGTAATCTTTGAAATGGAAGCAGTAATCTACTGTGTGTCCCGGCTGCCTGTGGTAGACGCAGTATTTGGAGGTATCAACATTGGGGGGCCACGCGGGCCTTTCTCTGGGTAGGGCGAGTTGGTTTGATGCCATGAGGGCATTAAAAATGTCTGCTAAGGTTTCCGGCAATGGTGGATAGTAGGCTCTTTTGGGACCGAGCGGCCTCCTTTGTTGCTGTTGGGGACCATAGTTCCCCGGGGGTGGAACTTGGTTGTACTGAAGCGGTGGTTGTTGTTGCTGAGGTTGTGGTTGTTGTTGCTGGGGTTGGCGCAATGGAGGCATATTATCCTGGGGTGGATTATTTTGGGGTGGAGGACGAAGAGGGAAAGGACCTGGTTGAAGGGGAAGTCGGGGCATTTGTGGAGGCCTTGGGTTGACCGCATAGTTGGCATTGTTGACCGCACTGACTTGCTCATTTGTCACGACCCCTTCTGTGGCTCCGCCCGGGACACCAGCGCCTGTCTTTCTGACCACTTTGGGCTTCGGCGACTCAAACATGTTCATGATGGGGGAGTCTTTTAGCTGGGTTTGGATGTATCGGGCCCTTTCATAGAGTTCCTCCATTGTAGTAAGTTTATTCATGGCCAGGACATGTCTGAACTGTGGGGTTGCATTAGACACAATCATCTTCACTTGTTCGGGCTCGGAGAGGGTATCCCTTATTCTTTCCGCCAGAGACCTCCATCTATCAGCATATCGGACAAAATCCTCGTCGGGTTTCATCTTTTCGGCCACTAGGTCGGTAATGGAGAGTGAGGGACCGACCCTATCCCTATATTTCTGCAAGAACCTTCTCTGGACTATTTCAAAATTCTCGGCCTCGCGGGGCTCCAGAGAATAGAACCACTCAAGCGCGGGACCATCCAATGATCTCCGAAAGAGGTATGCCAGGGACCTCTGATCGTTTTGCCAGTAAGAGGACTCATACATGAAATCCTTGAGATGAATGAAGGGGTTGCCGGTACCATTGTATCTGCGGTACGTGGGCATTTCGGAGGGAGGAAGATGAATGACGGGAAGGATTGGCAAAGCAACCTCCGGGGTGGCTTTCACGTCCACCATCCTTCTCAGATTTTGAAACTGCTCGTCCATGCGGTTGAACCTATTGAGGAGCGATTGGGCGAGCTCCTCTGGGGGTGAAGGTGGCACTTGCCACTGGGGGAGAAACTGTCTCCCGGAGACTTGAGGGGGGAACCCCGAATGAGAGGGAGCTGTCGGACCGCCGACAGTTGGCCCTGGCTGAAGCGGTGTGTGGGGAACAACGGGAGTTTGAGATTGTGACGGGAACTGGAATGAGGGTGGTTGTTGGCTCGCTTGACCTTGAAGCGAGGGAGACTGGATGGCTTGCGCCAATGAGGAGATGGAATGGCCTGCACGGACTCTTGGAGAGGTGCGATGGCCGGAGTTGATTCCTGGGGCGTGGGGGAAACAGATTTCCCTTTAGAATGGCCTGGAAGGCCCGGAGCTGTTCAGAGGTAAGCTCCGTGTTGGCGAGGACGCCCAGTAAGGAAGTGATATCCTGTGGCGGGGACGTGTCCCCGGCAATAACCTGCACCTCATGCGAGGGGTCATGAGAAGGACCCGAGTCCATAGCATAGACTCGCGGGTCGGCTGTCAAACCACGGCTAGGGTGGTTCTCCTCAAAAGACTCGTGAGACATGCTCACAGTTTTCCCAGAACGCAAAAACATACACTAGCAAGTAGGTAGCAGAGATTATCAAACAAGTGGATGCCTTTACGCCCTTTTTTGTGTTTTGATTTTGATGATTTTTTTGTATTTTTAGCGAGATCCGAAGTTCACACAAAATGGGGACCCTAGTTTATTTTTGTTTCACCGCCGTGTCAGCTAGGGTCTCTCGTCTCACCACGAATGAAATGACTAACTCCGGGGAACTTCAATGGTACAACCAGCCCAGTGAACGAAGAGGAGATTCTTCGATGTCGGGGACTTACGGAGGTCCCAGTGTAGGAGATTCTAGTCCGTTGAGAGGAATTCCCAAACGGAGAGTCCTTCCTTCACCGGGAAAGGGTGATCCTCAAAAAATGAAAAAAAGGATAGAAAAGAGGAATGGATGTATGCAATGGAATGCTGACAGATATATGGAGTGGGAAAACAACAGAAATAACAGACATATAATAAACAAACAACCAATCAAACTGACGTGCTGCCGTGAGCACAACGGGGGCGCGCGCGGGCGCGAAGGTGGAGAGGCACGGGTGGTGCCGAACTTGCAAGGGTAGCCGAAAGGAAGCAGTAGAGGTCCCACCGTGATCGCCAATCTGTGAGCGACGTCACGCGGTTCGGGGAAGAGCGGAGAGGACGCGGAGCGCGCGCGGGCTCCTTCTTTTTTTTTTGTGTTTGTTTGCTGCAACACAGAAATAAGAGAAGGGGAGAAGGGGCCACCACGGGAGATTGCTCCGGCGGGGCGAGCAGGACAAGTGTGATATAGCAAAATATGGGGGTTAAACGGCCATAGCGGGAAGTGACTCGCCGCGGCCTCGGGGGGACGGGAATGGTGCAAAAATTAAATAACAAGAATTGAAACGGCCATTGGGGAAGTGACTCGCCGCGGCCTCGAGAATATGAGCAGATAATAAGATGACAGAATATGAAGAGAATACAAAGAGCGGGAATTTAAACGGCCATTGGGGAAGTGACTCGCCGCGGCCTCGATGATAAGAGCAGAATATAACAGAATATAAAGAGAATATAAGAACGGAAATTTAAACGGCCATTGGGGATGTGACTCGCCGCGGCCTCGATGATATAAGCAGAATATAACAAAACATAAAGAGATTATAGGAATAGAAATTTAAACGGCCATTGGGGAAGTGACTCGCCGCGGCCTCGATGATATAAGCAGAATATAACAAAATATAAAGAGAATATAGGAAACAGAAATTTAAACGGCCATTGGGGAAGTGACTCGCCGCGGCCTCGATGACAAGATGTGATCGCCAGGGGCCAAAAGACCCCAAAATAAGAAAGTGATCGCGCCTACCTCGAGAGCGGGAGATGGCGGGTTGCTTCTTCCTCTCCCTTCGGCCGGCCGACGGAGAGGGCTTTCCTCGGTTACCCTTGCAAAACAACGACAAACAAGTAACAAGTGGATTAGAAAGATGAAGGTGTAGTATTCAAATCCTTGCGATAAAAGTAACGAAATGATGGCAAGACACACACCTGGTTGGTGTTATCTTTTAAACCCCTCTCGGACTCGAGTGGGAGAAAAATGAGATGATGGATGCAAGAAGTATAAGAGAAGAGGCGCCCTTGTGAAGGGGGATAGAGGATGCAGTATGATGAATGTAAAGAACTATGAAGAAGAAGGGGAAGAAAAGGCTTATTGGATGAGCCGAGGGTGAAATCCGGCGGAGCTCCGGCAGCGTGGGGACGACGTGGAAGCGCGGTGGATGAAGACGACCTTCCTCTCGCGAGCGTGGGCACCCGAGAAGCCGACAGAACCTCCACCTACAAAAGACCCGACGGGTTAGAAAATGACTCCGTAGCCTCTGGGCTCCGGCAGCCTATCGGATCACTGCTTAGCTCCTCCAGAACTGAGGGGGTGGGCCTCTATTTATAGGGCTCCGGAGGGTGGAGGCGTCCAGGACCCTGGACACCTCCATCAGGGCTGAAATAATATTTTATTCTATTTTTATTGATTTTTTTGGAATACTTTTATGGAGGCGTCCAGGGTCCCGGACGCCTCAAGCAGGTCCACCGAAAACCGACGACGGCCGCACGCGGTTTGGCACAACGCGTGGTTTTGTGAGCGGCGCCTCGTGATTCAGAAATGGGCGCGTCCAGCTGACTGGACGTCTCTATATTTGGATTTTTTCACACACGACAAACCGTCGTTCGGTGGCCGGCGCCCGTGAGGGAGTTGATGGAGGCGTCCAGGGGCCTGGACGCCTCCAAAAGTATATTATTTTTTATTTTTCTTTTGTCTTTTATACAAGGGCTGGCATTTTAATTTTTTTTATTTGTTTTTATGGAGGCGTCCAGGGGCCTGGACGCCTCCATTAATATGTATTTTTTATTTATTTTATTTTTTTATGCCAACTGGCATTTTATTATTATTTATTATTATTAGTTTTTATGGAGGCGTCCACGGTCCTGGACGCCTCCATTAAAATATATATATTTTTATTTATTTTTGGGCCCTGAGAAACATAATAAAATAATAAAATAAATTAAAAAGATGGGGGCGTCCAGGGGCCTGGACGCCCCCATTAAGACCCACCCGGGTCCTCAAATCAGGTGTCGGCGACCGCCCGGTAGACCCCCTTCTTGATTCCGGAACCTCCTGATGCGTCCGACTGGTGTTGATGCCGTCCGAATGCCGTGACGAGACGATTCCGGATGCCGAAAAAGGTAGAAGAAGACCCGAGAAAAGGAAGCACTCGAGTGATTCAAAATGCGTAAGCCGTTGCGGGGCGTTGTATAGTAATATGAGACTTTCTCAGGAGACGTCAGGAATGGCGTGTCTACAGACGTCGCGCGTATCCCCGGCTTGGGGAAGCCCCGCATAACTCTCTCTCTGTCGCCGCAGGAAGTCGACACTATCCTGCACCAGTACGCTCCCTTGCTGTCCAGGGAGACGTATGCGCCAATCCTCGAGCTTCGCCTTGCCGCGACTCTCCTTCCTGACACGGCTCGGCTCGTCTGCACTCGCCCACTCATCGGCCAGGCCCAGGGTCCTCGCCATGTCCTGCACTAAGAAAGAAGGGCCTCGCATCATAACAAAGAACACGTCCCCTGTCTAGGACGCGTCCATCATTTGAGTGCAACACTCGCCGAACCCTTTCCCCCCTCGCGCGGCTCGCTTCAAAACTCAAAATGGATCAAAAGAAGGGGAAACCGAAGCACTCACCAAGCCGTGTTCACTTCCTTCCGCGCCATTGGGCCCCTCGGGTCCCTCGGGGGCCCGAAGCGGCCCTTCCTCCTCCATGGACGCCGTTCCGTGTTCTTGCGTGTCCCTCCTTGGGCGAGGAGTTCCTCGTCCCTCTCCACCTTCATCATGGTCGGGCCCACCGAACTCCATCGATCAAAAGAGGAAGAAGACAAAGACGGGCGAGCGAGTTTCGGTCGAAGGCGGGCTCGTTTGCGGGTAAGGCATGGGAGAAGAAAGGCCACCTGGTGCTTTAAATTTAAATTTGAAGGTTAAGACGCGTCCTCACGCCTGGACGCGCCCAAAAGAAAGATCCCTCCGTGCGAGGCGTAGTTCCCTGCTGTTTAGGGCAAGGTCTCGTGAAGCGTGCCTCGAAACAACTTGGTGCAAGAGAAGAAGTGTAGGAAAGGAGAGGCACTACAGTGGTCAGTCGTCAGAGTTTTGTCTAGACCCCCTTGTACTGTGGCGTGATTCTGTTATAAATCTGCTACTTTCTGATGTTACTAACCTATGCTGGTCTGTGCAGATTTTACTAACGGACGTCTTTGTCCTATCTCCTGTCCCACCTTTCGATGGTTGGTCCCACCATGTCATGCATCATAGTATATGATACCTACGCTACTAGAACATGTCAAGGACCTTGCGAACCGAACGAATCTGGGATTTGAGTTCCCCTTCAACAAAAACAGTGATGATCCCGGAAGAATTTGGGTTGTACGGATAGGCCGTTAATTTATGGTAGCATGGGGACGACGGTTCCATTCAGTGAGTCGGTGCGCGGATAAATGGGCCCCAGCCCAGTGTCGGCTCACCGGATCGGTATCCTGACCCGTTCTTAACAAGTTGACAATATTATCCTTGGCTATTTTCTATTTTAGTTTGTTTTAATTTTTATTTTAACCCAGCATGCATTCATATAGGACTTTAATTTATTACGGAAGATCATTCAAGTGATTCGATTGCGAAAGCCGCTGTGCTTCAATTCTTACAAATATGAGATATTCCACTCCGAATGAAATACTGAGTTTCCTTGAAACGGCCTTACGCTGCTCTTCCAAAGGAGACCCTTGTTTGGAAAGACCCTGAGATATTCCTTTACTTTTTACCTTGTTTGACCCACCTTGGCCGCAGCACTTCCACATTGGCTGGTAACCGCTCCCCAAAGGTGAAACCTCCGGTTTATGACCCAGGTACTTCCACACCGAGAAGTTGGTCTCTTTTTCGTGCCTGAGCGCACATCTCACCCTCCCTTATTTGATCTCCGTCCAAGCAATCGTCAAGATTTGAAAGACCTTCTTCAAAGGTTGCCTCATTGAAACTCTAGGAAAAATTCCAGACAGTAACGTCAAAAGCGTGTCTCATCACACCTTGGCATCAACTTATCAGTCCGCTCCCACTTCATTTCACTCCACTTCGATACCATTCCACTGCGTGTCACTCCCTTGCAAAGCAGACGCCAAGGTGGGGCAGCTGTAGACACGCCATTCCTGACGTCTCTTGAGAAAGTCTCATGTTACTATACGATGCCCCGCGACGGCTTACGCATTTCGAATCTCTTAAGTGCTTCCTTTTCTTGGGTCTTCTTCTACCTTTTTCGGCATCCGAAATCGCCTCGTCACGGCATTCGGACGGCATCAACACCAGTCGGACGCATCAGAGGTTCCGAAACCAGGAAGGGTGTCTGCCGGGCGGCCGCCAACGCCTGAACTGAGGACCCGGGTGGGTCTTTATGGGGGCGTCCAGGCCCCTAAACGCCCCCATTCTTTTAATTTATTTTCCACAGCCCAAAACCAAATAAAAAATAATATATTAATGGAGGCGTCCAGGCCCCTGGACGCCTCCATAAAAACAAATATAAAAAATATAAAATGCCAGCTTTGGCATAAAAACAAAACAAAAATATAAAATATATTTTCTTGGAGGCGTCCAGGACCCTGGACGCCTCCATCAACTCACTCACGGGACGCTGCCCACCGAACGACGGTTTGTCATGTGTGAAAGAGTCCAAAATGTGGAGACGTCCAGACAACTGGACGCGCCCATTTTCGAATCACGAGGCGCCGCTCACAAAACCACGCGTTGTGCCAAACCGCGTGCAGCTTTCGGTGGAGTTCGGTGGACCTTATTCAGGCGTCCGGGACCCTGGACGCCTCCACAAAAATATTCAAAAAAATGAAGAAAAATAGAATAAAATATTACTTCGGCCCTGATGGAGGTGTCCAGGGTCCTGGACGCCTCCACCCTCCGGAGCCCTATAAATAGAGGCCAACCCCCTCAGTTCTGGAGGAGCTTCTAAGAGATCCGATAGGCTGCCGGAGCCCAGTGGCTACCGGAGTCATTTTCTAACCCGTGGGGTCTTTTGTAGGTGGAGTTTCCACCGGCTTCTCGGGTGCCCACGCTCGCGAGTGGAAGGTCGTCTTCATCCACCGCGCTTCCACGTCGTCCCTACACTGCCGAGCTCTGCCAGATTTCACCACCGGCACATCCAATAAGCCAATCCCTTCCTTTTCTTCGCAGTTCTTTTGCATTCATCATCTCGCATCCTCTATCCCCCTTCATAAGGGCGCCTCTTATTATATACTTCTTGCATCCATCATCTCATTTTCCTCCTACTCGAGTCCGAGAGGGGTTTAAAAGATAACACCAACCAGGTGTGTGTCTTGCCATCATTTCGTCATTTTTATCGCAAGGATTTGAATACTACCCCTTCATCTTTCTAATCCACTCGTTACTTGTTTGTCGTTGTTTTGCAAGGGTACCCAAGGAAAGCCCTCACCGTCGGTCGGCCGAAGGGGGAGGAAGAAGCAACCCGCCATCTCCCGCTCTTGAGGTAGGCGCGATCACTTTCTTTATTTTGGGGTCTTTGGGCCCCTGGCGATCACATCTTGTTCTTGAGGCCGCGGCGAGTCACTTCCCCAATGACCGTTTAAATTCCTGTTCTTATATTCTCTTTATATTCTGTTATATTCTGCTCATATTCTCGAGGCCGCGGCGAGTCACATCCCCAATGGCCGTTTAAATTCCCGTTCTTATATATTATATTCTTATCTATTCATATTCTCGAGGCCGCGGCGAGTCACTTCCCCAATGGCCGTTTAAATTCCCGCTCTTATATTCTCTTTATATTTTGTTATATTCTTATCTATTCATATTCTCGAGGCCGCGGCGAGTCACTTCCCCAATGGCCGTTTAAATTCCCGCTCTTTATATTCTCTTTATATTCTGTTATATTCTTATCTGCTCATATTCTCGAGGCCGCGGCGAGTCACTTCCCCAATGGCCGTTTCAATTCTTACTATTTAATTTCTGCACCATTCCCGTCCCCCCGAGGCCGCGGCGAGTCACTTCCCGCTATGGCCGTTTAACCCCCATATCTTGCTATCTTACATTTGTCCCGCTCGCCCCGACGGAGTAATCTCCCGTGGTGGCCCCTTCTCTTTTCTCTTATTTCTGTGTTGCAGCAAACAAAAGAGGAGCCCGCGCGCTCCGCGTCTTCTTCGCTCCCCGAACCGCGTGACGTCGCTCACACCTTTCTGAGAAATCGCCTGAACTCTCTAGTCATCATGGCTATCTCAGATCGAGTCACATCTTCTTCTTCATTTAGGCTCTCCTCTGATGATGAAGAGCTGCTGGAGCTGGATTTTGTTGATTTGCTGGAACTAGCCTTCAGCGCTATCGGCTTCTTCTTCCTCTCGGCTTCATCTGTCCTTGGCATGTTTATCTCATATGCCATTAGTGAGCCAATCAGCTCATCAGCTCTAGTATTACGCAGGTCCCTTGACTCCTCCATCACTGTTGCTTTGGTGTGCCAATTGGGAGTTAGGGAGCGCAGAATTTTCCTCACTACTTCATACTCTGCCTGAGGTTTCCCAAAACCTCTGAGGCCATTGGTTATGACAGTCAGCCGAGCGTACATTTCGCTGATGGACTCGTTCTGCATCATCTTGAAGGCTTCATACTCAGATACAAGAAGATTGGCCTTCTGGTCTCTTACTTGAGATGTACCTTCATGAATTACTTCCGGCGCATCCCACATCTCCTTAGCAGATTTGCAAGCAGACACACGGGAGAATTCTGTAGGATGCAGAGCGCACTGGATAGCATTAATAGCACTCCAATTCAGCGTGGACCTTCTGATATCCTCCTTGGTCCATACATCTTCATTCGAAGACAGCTCATAAGGTCCCTTGCTGATAATCTTCCAAATCTCATAATCCTTAGCCCTGAGGAACACTTGCATACGGTTCTTCCAGTATGCGTAGTTTGATCCATCAAAGAATGGGGGCTTCGTTGTTGAGTGACCTTCGGCAGTCATCCCTCGAGCATCCATCTCTGCCTATTCTCTTCGGGCGATGAGTCCCTGTAGAAGAGTTAGGCTCTGATACCAAGTGTTGGGTTAGATGGACACAGTCTATCTCCACTAAGTGTGGATCTAGAGGGGGGTGAATAGATCAACTTGCCTAATTTAAAACTACTGCAAGTTCTAAAGCGGAATTTAGGCAAACATCAGTTAAGCTAATGGAAGAATGCTAAGCAACAGGTCGATCCATGAAAGCCATTCACCATATCTTATATCGAAAGCTAGACATAAGTATGAGCGATAGAATCAATGAAGCTAAGCAAAGGATACCAGCACACACAGTTCACAAGCAATCACACAAACACAATGCACACACGATTTTTAGGTGGTTCGGTCAACGACCTATGTCCACCCCACACTCAACCGAGTATGGCTTCCTACTACGCAGCACAGCTTGCGTCCGCTGGGCTTTACAGCTTGGCCAAACAACCCGCTGATATACAGCTTCGCTGGGCACTACAGATTGCCGACTAGAGGATCTGATCCTCTGCAACCGCTGGGGAAATACAGCTTAACCCGTCCAGTGGAGACTACCACTGCAAGACCGCTGACACACAGCTTGAAGAAACAGTATTCGGAAATGAAAGACAGAATCAAAATGAAAACAGAAAAGCTCAAAAGCAATATAGCTCTAAGAGCAAAGCTCAGCTCTGGTTTTGAACCACGAGACTGAGATACATACTCTCTCACTCTCACTCTCAATCAGCTCTCTCTCAACTCAATCTCTCTCGATCTCTTCCTCTCTCTTTTTCTCCTTCTCTATTTCTTCTTCTCTGTATCTTCTTCTTCTCTCTTTTCTCTCTGTGGATCGAAGGCTCACTGCTGCTGAGTGTATAGACTTTCTCTTCTTCTCCTTCGATCAGTCTTCTTCTGTGGAAGAAGGCTTGTTTATATAGCAACAACAGCAGCAGGCGTGTGCTCTCCATGTTTCCCGCCCAGTAATTTGGACCACGTGGCAGCATCCAATGGAGTGTCAGTACACGTGTCCTCATCTGGATACCTTATCCTTCTAGGATCACGAGCCAGGTACCTCGGGTCACGTGCCCCTCATTAGCTTCTTCAGTCCGATGTATAGAGTTCTCCGTTCACTTACTCAAGGTCAGCAATCTGACTTGCTGCGTCGACGCTGTCAATCAATGGCGTTAACACAGTGAGGCATTCCAGTAGCCATTAGCCTCGTCTCTTTAGCTACTGCGTCGACGCTGCTTAATTGTGGCTTTGACGCAGTGGAATAGCCTGTGAAGATGAATGCTTCTTCAACTGCTGCGTCGATGCTGCTTGCTTGTGGCGTTGACACAGTGGAAGATATCGTGAAGGCTTCGTCAACTGATGCGTGGATGCTTTAAGCACACAGCGTCGACCATGTTCCCTTTAGCAGCAAGAATGAAGTCAGAAGATTTGAGTATGTACATTGCAGTGTATATACTTCGTTGTATAGACTTGTGAAGGTGGAATGCAACGTACAGACTTTACCCACTGTATGGACTTCATGTAATGCAAACGAATGTGAAGACTTCAGTGTATAGACTTGAAAGTCTTGAAGCCAATGTATGGACTTGAGCAAGCTAAAGGGATGTACAGACATCGAAGACAAGGGCCGATGTATAGACTTGCCAAACAGTCCAGTGTATATACTTTATGCAAGGAGGCCAATGTGTAGACTTGAAAAGCTGACGCTAGTGCACAGACTTGCCACCGACCATGGTGTAGACTTGATCAGCATAAGACACAGTATAGACATCAACTCTGCACATCAAATGTATGGACTTCAAGTGTGAAGACCATTGTAGAGACTTTGGTTTCGAAGACAATGTGCAGACTTCGAGTTTGAAGACCAATGTCCAGACTATGAGTTTGAAGACCAATGTCCAGACTTCAAGTAACACTGTGGATGTACAGACTTGATGGAGCGAAGCGATGTGTAGACTTGAAGCTCCTGATAGATGTATAGACTTCAAATATCAAGACGCTGAGTAAGACAGACAATGTACAGACTTGCTGTAACAGTCTGATGTATAGACTTCATGAAGCTCTAGACATTGAATGCTGTACAGACTTAGCCCAATGCCTGAGACGCTAACAAAGACGGACGATGTTCAGACTTGCTGACAGACCGATGTACAGACTTTGCTCAAATGCATGAGACGCTAACTGAGACGCTGGACTCTGTACATACTTTGAGCGATGTATGGGCTTCAAAGAAGTTGGCGATTCAATGTACAGACTCTGAGGTTCAATATACACATCCAATGAAGTGCGTTGACGTTGTAACATGATGCGTTGACGCTGCACACACTTAACCAATTCAATTGAAATGCAGTGTGTGGACTTTATCCAAAATGGACAATGTATAGACTCAATCGACATGAGAGTTTCCAGTGTATAGACTCATGACCGTAAGAAATGCAGACAACAGTGTATTAAATGCAAAGAACACATAGTCAATCTGATAGAGCAATTTCATCAAATCAAAAACAGTTGCCAATCAATCAAAACAATGGTGTTGCCAATGAAATAAAGCAAGTGTCAACATCATCAACATAGAGGGGTCACAACAGTCTAAGCTTGGGCCGTCACAGTCTGTAACGGTCCAAGCCTCGACCGTCACAACCACTCTGACGCACCAATAAAGGGCCGTCAGATGCTCGGTGCAAACCGGTTGTGACGCGCCTACCCTAGTGCGTCACGGTCTCTGATGCGCCAGCCCTAGTGTGTCACAGTCTGTGACGCGCCAGCCCTGATGCGTCACAAGACAAAATGAAATCAACTGTGACGCGTCCCGCTCGGTGCATCACAGGCTGTAACGGACCAACTCTAGTGCATTACAAGGTGGGAACGCGTCCGCTCTGACGCACCCACACAGGGGCGTTACAAGGCTATGACGCGCCAGCCTTGGTGCGTCACAGGCCTTGACCCCGAATTGTCAAAACCAACGACCGAAAGCCAACGGTCAGATCGTCCCTGACAGTCCAACCAAGGCGCGTCACAGCGCCGTGGCGGTCTATCGTGGGACCGTCACACCCACAGACCACCAGTTGGCTAAACGGGCCCCGTGACGCACCCACCCTGGGGCGTCACAGGCTGTGACGGTCACTGGAAGGACCATCACACCCGTCCGAGAGCGAAACGGCAGGAAATAATCCAAAAATCCGATCCACGCCCCGATCACCCCCTGGTGATGGGGAAACAAAGGGGAATCCATCCCCAAGCCCCTAGGCATGCATCTAAACCCCTAGATTGGCCAAAAACGCCGTAAAACGAGAGATCCGACTCACTCCCCCAAAACATGGATTTTCCCCAAAATGTGAAAATAAACCTGCTCGGCTCACCACGGCCTACAAAACTCGCGGGAAAGGGAAAGCACGGGCTGGGGGTCCATCTCCCTACCTCCACCGAAGATTTCGCGCCCCGAGCTCGCCGATCCACGAAGAAAACGCCGTGAAACCCTCACCGCTTCACGAACCCGCGGCCGAGCTTCCACGCGTCACCGGCCCTCGATCCTCGACCCGTTCTCCGTTCCTCGCCTCCCGCCATCGTCGCCTCGCCCTCCTCCGCCACCGTCGGCCGCCCGGGGAGAGGGGGAGAGAAAGAGATGAGAGAGAGTGAGAAAGAGAGAATGAGAGGGGGAGAGAGAAAATGGTTAATATATATAGAAAAATTCAAAAATTATAGAAATTCAGAAAATCACATAAAATTACCTCCGCGATCCTCGGAAGGAACACAACGTAATGGTACTGTCCCGGAGTCGAAGAACGCCACGGTTCGCCCTGCACAGAGTTCCGAAGACACATTAGGAAAAAACACGTGTAAAGCACAAAATACACTCCGAGATCCACTAAAAGATCCGAAAAAAAACCTGGGGCATTACAGAGAGAGAGGGAGGGAGAGAGAGATGGGAGGGAGATTAGAGAAGAGATGAGAGGGAGGGGGGAGGTGTGTTACGTAGGAGAGGGGTGGGATAAGAAAGTGAAGGGGGTGGGGGTATTTATAGGGGGAGGGGAGGAGTAGATAAGAGGAAGAGGAAGGGGGAAAGATATTTTGGAGGAGGGAGGGGTTAAGTGGGGGAGGTGATAAGGAGGGGAAGGGTTAAGTGGGTGGGGGGGGAGGGTTACATGGGAAGGTGAGAACGTGATTTTTTTTTTGAATGGGGACGGGTTTTTATATAAAAACCCACTAAAAGTTTATCAATAACAAGGTCTCAAAGAACTGATTCATTCTATCATATATTTGACCCATCAAATGTCAAAATTTTGAAATGTGCTCAACATGAAACTTGTAGATCTTCGAATTCTCTTTCTAATGAGTATAATATTGACCTTATTCAGACATTTTTATAAAAAGTTACATATTATTAAAGTGAGATGTCTATTTAATTTACTTAATAAAGTTCGTTAAACTATACCGTTCAAGGTATTGGGCTTTAATTAAGAGAACTTAAAATTTATATGGACTCTAAATATAAATTATCTTTAGGTTTCGGACGGATTTGGATGTTATAAATCTCTCCCCCTTAAATAAATTCCATCCTCGAAATTTAAAGGTTTACTCAATACGTACCGAATAATTATGGATATCTCTTCCTCATTTCATCTTCTATCTCCCAAGCAGCTTCTTCTGCTGAGATGCTTTTCCACAATACCTTCACCAATTGAATTGTCTTCATTCTTAGCACTTGTTCTTTTTGATCGAGAATGCGAACTGGTTTCTCCGCATATGTAAGATATGGCTGAATTTCCAACTGCTCATGATCTATAATATGCGATGAGTTTGGCATGTACTTTCTTAACATAGACACATGGAATACATCATGAACTCCTGACAATGATGGTGGTAAAGCCAATTGATATGCCACCTCACCGATCCTTCTTAAGACTTCAAATGGTCCAACATATCTTGGACTGAGTTTACCTTTCTTTCCAAATCTCATTACTCCTCTAGTCGGAGAAACCTTCAAAAATACGTGATCCCCGACAATAAATTATAGATCTCTCCTTCTAAGATCAGCATAACTTTTCTGCCTACTCTGAGCTGTAAGTAATATTTTTCTAATCAAATCAACCTTTTCTACACAATCCTGTACAATCTGTGGCCCAATCAATCTCCGCTCACCAACCTCATCCCAACAGACAGGTGATCCACATGGTCTACCATATAATGCTCCATATGGTGCCATTCCTATACTTGCATGATGGCTGTTGTTATAT